>OX104064.1:164580313-164637649 GCA_944474145.2 Dicrocoelium dendriticum | reverse complement strand
AGGTTCAAGGAGGCAGCTTTGACCTTTGTAATGCGTGAGCTGGCCTCAGTTTCTATGCGCCCATCATTGCTGATGCAGCTGCCAGGATAAGTGAATTGATCAACCACCTCGTTCCACGTTAGCAAGGGTCATAAAGTGGCTGGTGTTCCCGCAGCAACACTGCACTTTGAAGGTGCGAAGTACATACCAAATCATGGGAAGATTCTGGACAGCCTATTCAGGGTTGATTGCGCCGTCACAACATGGCCGAAAAGCAAGACGATATCGTCCGCATAATGTAGGTCAACTAACCTTTCACCAGGCAGGACCGCAACGCCTACATTGTGAGATACCGCAAGGGAACACTCCATGATAGAATCCACGACGAAGTTGAACAAAAATGGGGAAATCGGACAACTCTGAAGAACGCCACTTGTGGTCGGAAAGCTGTCCGACAGGTCACCGTAGACCCTGACGCGGCCTGCAGTGTTCGAGTATAGAGCACGAAGGATGTTCACATATTTCGTTGGAACACCTTTCCGCGCAAGTATTTTGAACAGAATCAATCGATCGACAGAGTCGAACGCACTCTTGAAATTGAGGAACACAGCTATTGTTGGTCTGCGGTATGTATGGCGCTGCTCTCGCATCTGCCGCAAAGCGAACATATGGTCCACACAGCCACCTCCTGTGCGGAAGCCTAAATGCTCTTCCCTAGTCTGAGATTCCCGTTCCGCAGTGAGGCGACGAATGAGAATCGAGGCATAATTTGATTACAACGGGCGTTAGGCTAATACTCCTGTGGTTAGAACAGTTGGAGCGACTGCCGTTCTTGTAGATTACCACTATAATCGATTCGCTCCAACCAGCCGGGACACTTCATTCCATATACGCTCGAATAGGGAGGTCAGTGCACAATATCTTGTATCATCAGAAATACATTAACCGGTCGTTTACCAAGTTTTCTGAAAGGGAGGTCAGTGCTTTGCAGAAGACCTCACCTCCATCCTCAAATAGTGTAGGTGGAAGGGAATTCGGGCCAGTGGCAGGAAAACGATTGAGCGCTGTAATGGCGTTTCGGACCTCGGCCTCCGACAGAGGCTCTAAACTGACCGTCCATGGCTCGTCCTGCATCACCTGAGTAGGAAGAGGTCCGGGAGCAGAGGGCCAGCTGAACTGATCTTGAAAGTGTTCCATCCAACGAGCCATATGGCACTCCTTATTGTGTATCACCGCACCCGCACTGTCTGATTGTCTCACTAACGCCTGGTTGTCTAGGACCAGTGGTGCAAATTAACTGGAAGAGCTGGCGGCAATTGCCTACTGCTCCTGTCTCCTCCATTTCTTGCTCCTGACTGGTCCACCAGGCTCCCTTGTCATCACTTAGGCTCTGCTTGAGTTCACGCCTAATAGCCCGTCTGGTCACATTGTATTCAGAAGCAGCCGGGAGGTGTCTTTTGGATCACAACTGATTCACCGACCTCTTGGATATCCAGTGACTGATGCGGTGAGGATTGATAGTGCCACAAGCAGATGCTCCTGCGTCGTGCATGGCGGCCGAGACCCTATCCCACTGAAGCTGTGTCAAGAGGACAAAACAGGGAAAGTTCGGTATGCAGTGCGTCTTGATAGGCTTATCTGACCGAGGGCGGAGAGAATTTCTCAGTTGCCAACCGGAGGAAGTGCTTGGTACGCCTCCCGGTAAAGTTCATCGAGAATCGACGACATACTAAGGCATGATCAGAGTCGACACAAGTACAACAGTACGAGCGGAAATCCAGGATGGAACCACGCCATCTGTAACTTTTGGCTATGTGGTCAATTTGGGTCCATCGCTGGTCAGCTACAGGAGGACGCCAAGTGGCGCTCACTGTGTCTAAAAGCAGTACTACTAAGAAACACTGGTGCTCCGCACACAGTTGCAGCAGACGCTCAGCGTCATCAATCCGTTCAGAATTACCACCCAGCGGAGCTCCTGAAGAGCTCGTACGCCCAACTTGTGTCTTCACATCCCCTGCAAGTACTATAATATCTGAGGTAGTGGCACTGCGTATTAGCGCGTTCAGTTCGTGATAGAATGTGCCTTTGACAGCATTTGAACTGCAGTCGGTGGGAGCATAAGCGGAAATCACGAACAAGGTGGTTTGTACTACTTCGTGAATCCACCTTAATTGATGTCATCAAATGGGCTGCACATAAACGGCTGTTCACCGGAATCCAATCAACCAACGATGACTCAGTCTTGGAGCTTAGAAAGATACCTACACCAGCTTGACCCGTGAGTGTTGCACGGGCGTATCCGGATGCGTGGAACCAATAACGAGAGGGTAAGCCAGATGCAGTTAATTTAACATGCCCATTAGGGGCATTGATCCTAGTTTCGACATACAACACACAACAATACCCAGCGTGTCCAAGGTGCATGCTAGTGTAGCCTGTTGACCTATTTGTCTTAGAGTGCGAACCTTGAACACCGCCATGGAAAGGGAATAGCGCAGCCTTATAAGGGACTTTTGCCGATAGGTGTTGTGGAATGGTGTTTGCAGATGGTTATACCCCAGCAGCACTTCGGTTGCTTGCAACTAAACTGGGAATTATAGAAGGTTAATAACGTGGGTCGGGATGGGAGTAGAAGAAACAGGTGGAAAAGAAAGGAGGCGCCAGCAGTTGCATGTTTGTGCTTATCCGCCCTGCTGTATGCAGCAGATAAGGCGGCCCTTGATAAACTGCGCGATGGCCGATGCAGGATTAAGTTTATGTTTGAAGAAAATGTCATGGTGGTATATGGGCTGAGATACTTCCATATCGCCCAGACCTAGGTCCTCATCCAAAGCCTCTGGCTTAAAACCCTGTCCGCAAGGCAGCGGGGAGGTGGCAATGATTTGGTTGTACAGAAATGGACGCCATCCCATTCCAAACCCCAACTTGGAGGACCAGGAGACTGAGTTTGTTTGACCTCTCACCATTGACCAGTCTAGTAGGAGTAGCTCTCAAGATGCTCGGACGCATCACCCAGTGTAGCTCAATGGGTCAAAGAGGTACGCAAACCGTCGCTGAGGGCTTAAGGAAGGCTGTCGCCGCCCTTCAATATCCTCAGCGCTGTGAGACAAGGATGGGTGTTGTCACCTTTCCTCTTCAATTTCTTTATTGACGAAGCCATGTAGGTTGGCTACCAGGAGACGACTTAGGTGTGGAGCTGCTCCCAGGAGTACGACTTCTCGACTTGGAGTATGCAGATGACATTGCCCTCATCAGTGACAGCTCCCAGACGTGCCAAGCTGCACTCGACAGATTAGCACTGGCTGTCAGCCGCTTCGGGCTTAGCTTTGCACCATAGAAGTGCAACGCTATCCTCCAAAATTGGCAATGATCGCCACCTGCGCTGACCCTTGATGGGTATCAGTTAGAGGTCAATCAGAAATTCAACTACCTGGGAAGTTGTATCAGCGCTTTTGTGATCGAAGACAAGATCAGGAGCTCGAGGTGCTTTTGCTAGTCTTGGCCACTTATGGCGTCGGCGCGACATCACTCTCGCCCTGAAGGGTAGAGTGTACAATGCAGCGCTAGGTTCGACCTTACTGTATTGTTGCGAAACCTGGCCCCCTAGATCAGCAGACATGAAGAGGCTGGTTACGTGGACCACCGGGCCTTCGCATTTCGGTGCACATGTGGTGGGAACACCGCGTGAGCAACAACCGTGTTCGACGCTTTGTGTATGGCACAGGAAAAGGAACTGAACCGCCCAGCACCGCCATTTCACGCACCAGACTCCGGTGGCTCGGCCACGAGTTGCGCATGACAGCCCACCGACTCCCGCGACATGAGTTGTTTGCTCGCCGGGGGTGTGAATAGAAAAAGAGGAGGGGTGGCCAAGCAATGACTTGATTAAGAGGTATGAAGGACCTTACTATGGAGCTGGCCTCGGTTGGAGCTCCATGGCTCCCTGGTTAGGGAGCAAAAGATGATGAACATGTTTGGCTAGATACACTTGCTGACATGGCGAGGAACCGACCTCAAAGGCGCTCCTACTGTGAGTTTATTTGTCCCTCCCCATCCTTTTTAGTCTCCCACTACAGCCAGGATCTCATTTCGCAGCATAATCTAATTTTACCTCATAATTTTTCTTGTTGCCTGGTAGCCGGCTGTTAGCTTTCCGGAACGGTGCCTATCCGTTGCTGGTAGCTCAGCTGGCATGCAATCGTTGTATTTATATTCCTTTTTCTATTATGTATTGCGGCACAGTAGCCGAGGTGTTTTACAACCCCAACTAACGTGTATAACGATGATGATGATGAGGGGGACAGATGTAGCTAAAAGAATACAACAGTGCTACAGCTGCTGTCGCTCATAGATGGGACGTGTGGTGTAGAGCGGAAGGCGAGTAAGAGAAACATGGAAAAATGAGAGGTCAGTGACCGCTGGTTTTGACTACCCAACTCCCCGTGCGGCAGATAAAATGGCGTTTGGACGCTGCATGACAACTGATGAAGGAAGAGTGTGAGATTTGATGCAATAACCCTGGTTTGGTGAAGCTACACTTAATTTGATTAACGGGACGTGTGAGATTAACTAAAGATAATGAGTGGCTGGAGGAGTGCGTGGAATGAAGTTAACCATGCAAACGATAATCGGTTGTAGGCTGTAGTGTGATATATGCCAGTAGACTGCTCGGGTCATAGCTGATCGTCAGATACCTAAAAAGATTGTTAGTCATGTTCAACGCTTTTCAAACATATGGTAAGAATGTCAGATAAGCAATCCTGGTGTCTGCTAGTTAGTATATAGGATCAAAGTCAAGGAAGCCTACCAGACGAAATACAATTTGGACAGCCCACGTCTGATAAGTCATTTGTCAGCAAGTGTTTTACCGGATAGTTTGGTGTCATTTAAGAAGAGTGGACTGTTGGTAGAATCTGTCATACAGTCGGACTGTCGCATACTGGAACCGCGTAGCATTGATGCATATGGAAATCCTTGGGTAGCTCATGGAAAAGGATAAGATGGCATGGAATGTGATGACCTGGTGTCTGTTACCCTCACTTTCCCTTCTTGACGGTTATCTACAATGCTGACACTCAGCGATTTGGTTCAGTAAGCAAACGCCACAACTTCATTGGCACGAAATAGCCACCAGACATACCATCCTCTATCCGCAGGGTTACATCCGATGAGACGAACTATTTTAGTCAGCACACAAAAAAGTATAACCATATATCTAAGTGAGCTCAGAAACAGGACAGATTAACGTATGTGGTTCCGAAGTGCATACACAGTCACGATAATAGTGATCATTACATTAGACAGCAGGTATTACAAATAAAGACGCGCAGAACTAGACATCCCGTCCTAGCATGCTTGTTGAAACTGATCCTCAAGTAGATAATGAGTTACTGATAAGGGTCATATTTATGTCCTAGCAGATGGGAAGAGCAGATGAAAGTGGGTAAAAACCAATTGTACGCAGTGCTGTACATCTACTAAGTTCAGATCAATAAGAGATTACCTGTTGACAGATAGAAGCGTAACGTGCCAAAACATTAGCGTTTTCCAACATGGCCTGATAAGATGGAGTGCATGGACCGATCTTCAGAACACAGCGCCACTTCGCAAACTGGCAACCGTCCTTTTTGTACTGCGCACACCGTTCTGCCAACCCATCCAAGCCCTGAGTCGTACACTCGTCGATCGACCCAGCCAACGGAACAACGCCCTTGTCAACTTTGATTCCCGGCAGAATGTTGCGTTCCTTTAACAGTTCGACTAGGGGCCTGCCGTCGTCCGCTTTTTGATAGAGTGTCTCGTGAAACAGAATTACGCCAGATATGTGTTTCGACACCTCGGGATTGGCAGAAAAAAGCAGCTGTCTGTATTGGCGACGAAATTCCTCAGTGTTTTCCAGTCCAATACTCTGAAAACGCTTGCCAATTGTAGCTAAAGGAAGGGGCATATAACGAACTACCCAACAAGCAACAAACCGACGCTCTCATCGGCAGCCAAAATGCCTTTACCAGGAGCTACAATGGCCTCAGCAATTCCCCTCAATTCCTTCTTCTGAGCTTCCGTAAGGTAATGTCCAAAGTTAGGCATGTCAAAAGCGTCGATAATGAACCTAAAATGTGTAGATAAAAAGTTACAGTCTAATGCAGTTCAATGTCACTCTATGTTCGATGGATGACAAAATAGCAATAGCGAAAATGGAAGTAAAGTTGCCGTGCTTCACAAAGGTCGGTGATAAGCAGGAGACTGGGAGGTTGCCGTAGCGGACAGCACGCCATATTTACATGCTAACCGATGTTCATTTCGCTGCTATTCCTCACCCTTGTTGGATGTACCCAGGGGTTGATATTTATCATCCCATCAGACCGACCGTTTTGAAGCACGTTCCCTGGTGTAATATTACTTCGGTCCGGAGTTCAGAGCTCTTCCGTGTCCAAGTAGTGCGACAAGCTGCAATGCAAGACAAATACCTCGTAGACTGCTGGACGCTCGAGCCGCCTAGTAAGAGGCCGATGTAAAGGAAGCAGCTAGTGAAACAAGTAGTGTCGGAGAGAAAGATGAGGGTAATTATAGCAGGAAGCAAAACCCATTGACCCCTTACTTGTTAGCCTGTTACCGTGACGTCCGCGGACCGGTTACACCTGGAAGTAGAAAATACCAATTCAAAAGTGGAATGCCCGTCGCTGAAATAAATGAACTGGTGCATCAAAACAGTAAAACAATACCTTGTTCGTCAATACAAATTTACGCCGCACAACACCTTCACCGTATAGGTAAAACCACATTTTAACCAAACGATTTTTAGTTCAATGTGGTTGCGGTTTATTTTGTTCATTGGGTTCAACGGGACTCAGAGAAAACTTCTTTGTCAGCTGCATCACTTCACTGTAACTGCAACCAGCAGGTTAGCCAAACACGAATACCGTTTTACAAAGAAGTTAACATTAGCTGAGAATGCTAAATGCCCTGAACTGCTTTTCGCGGGCATCCCTCACCAGCTTATTTTAGCAAATTAACAAACAAGCTGCTTAGACTAAGGGGCCCATACTTTAAAGTAAGGTGGCCAGCAACCCTTTTAAAAAGAGGTGCAGAGCAAACCTTTCTTCCAGTTGGTAGGCACAGCACAGTTAGCAAGCGTCATATCCATTGCACAAGTTTAGAAGCGAAGCTACCAGAGCTAGAAACGGTGCATCAAGGTACTGTAGCGATTGCAAATAATTTGCTTATTTTTACTTTCAACCTTTATCTATTTCGATGCAGCTGTTGTACAGCTTTCTTTAATTAACGATATATACCTACGCTTGTTTTCGAGCTCGCCTTCACCGGTTCTCCCCTGGTTGCCACCGTATTGTAATTGTGTGCATCGCTGTTTGCTCTATCCCCTAACGGACTATACGTACACGTACACTTCGGCATACCACGCGATTTACAGTCGTCCTACGCTAAGGCGCATCAGGATTATTTATATGTGACGTAAACCTGACTGAATGGATATTCTCCTTTACCGGTTCCCCATATAATTCCTCCATATAATTGGTGACCACACCTTTTTATTTATTTCATGTATAACTATTTCTTCTTCACTATGACTGACCGCGCGCCCGCAATTAACGCGATGGAACGTTCCCTCTCAGGAACCACGCTACTTGATGCAATCAATGTGGGATTTTCTAACTTAGAGCTCACCTGTTTCCACCTCAGACGCGACTGCGTTTCTACGCGACGATCCCTTTCTCGATCCAGACGTTCTAACAACTCTCGTACACGACATTCGCACCGCTGTTGTTATTGGCACCACAGCTTAAGAGACGCAGGGCGTAAGTGCCGTCCAGGGTGTAAACACCCTAATGCCTTTTCAAATCCTATGTCGGGAAACCACATGGCCGGCCAGTAATGGCGGCGGCTGTCGCTGGCCAGGTTATTAGTCGCCTGTTGTACGTACTTGACTCTATATCCAGATTTCACTTCTTGGTAGATCCTGGTGCAGAAGTCTGCGTTCTCCCCCGTTCTCTATAAAACGCCCTCTGCAACCAGCAGGTCCAATGCTTACGGCAGCTAATCAGACTAAAATGGCTACCTACGGCTAGCAATTACTTACTTTGTGTCTAGGACTACGGCGTAACTTCTCTTCCAGTTTTACCTTCGCCGATGTGCAAAAGCCCGTCATCGGAATCGACTTTCTCAGGAAGTTCGGTTTTGTGGTCGACCTACGTTGTGGGAAATTACAAGACGATAATACGTCTTTAAGCACACCCTGCCAACTTGCTTCAGTCAGTCCTCTCGAGCTTCGCATCCTCATACCTGACTGCGCAAAGTACTGTTCATTGCTCTGACAAGTTCCGTCCCTATTTCGGGCAAGTAGGGACACTTCCGACCCTAAACACGATGTACGCTATCATATGGGTACAACCGGTCTGCCAGTAACTGTTAAACCTTGACGCTTGCACCCTGAAATACTTCAGGCAGCTAACAAGGAATTCCAACACATGCTTGACCTTGGCATTGTTCGTCCTTTACACAGCTGCTAGGCATAACCACCCCATTTGGTGTCTAAAAAGCCAGGCGATTGGAGACCATGCGGCGACTACCGTGTTCCCAACAACGTCACTGTTCCGGATAGATATACTATCACTCATATCTATGATTTCTCTCTTGGACTAACCGGAATTCAATATTTACCAAACGCGACCTAGTCAGAGCTTACCATCAAATCCCAATGGCGGAGGAAGACATCGCAAAAACCGTTGTGGTCATTCCATTTTGCCTTTATGAATTTCTTAGTATGCCCTTCGGCCTCCGGAACGCAGCACAGTCATTCCAACGCTTTTTGGGTCTGGACCTCCGTAGCCTTGGCTTCGTCTACGTTCACATTGACGACGTTTTGACCACAAGCGCCACACCTGACGAGCATTTAGCAAACCTTCGAATGGTTTTCGAACGCTTTGAAAAACACAGTATACCCATCAACCCGGACAAATGCAAATTTGTTCAGCCCACCGTCCTTTTTCCCGGTCACGGGCTTGATGGTGAAGGTATTACCCCTCTCCTGGGTAAACCCCAAGCGATCGTCGACTATCCGGTGTCTCAACCTCTCCGAAGCCTACGCCGATTTCTCGGTATAATTAACTACTACAGCTGACTCATTCCCAAATGTGCTGACTTCATCAGCTCACCGACTTACGGAAATGCAATTCAAAGACGTTCACGATAACCCCAGAAGTCGAAGCCGCGTTCACGGCCGTCATGCAGAAGGTTAGTGAGATCACATCTCTCCATCACTTGAACACCACTGAGGACGCTACACTTGTCCTTAAGACGGATGCTCCAAGTTCCGCTGTCGGCGCAGTTTTACAACCGTTAGTTGGTAATGTTATTCACCCACTATCCTTTTTCGCACGGCAGCTACAAACTGCTCAGTTCAGGTACAGAACCTCTGGTCGAGAGCTCCTCGCCATGTACTCGTCTGTGAAACATTTCCATCACCTTTTAGAAGGATGTCGTTTCATACTCTTGACATATCACAAACCATTGTGGTGCTTTTTCCGTTCTGCCTCAGACCATTACTCACCCTGGAAAACGCGTCATCTGGACTATCTGTCGCAGGTTTGTGTTGCTGTTAGTTATATCGACGGTCCTAACCACCCTGTTGCCGCTGCATTGGCTCGCGCTCATATGAAGCAACTGTCATAAACACCCAGCGACCTGGAGAGAATAGCGGCCGCTCAAAACAATGATTCTGTGCTTGTCCAACTTCGATCAAACCCTCATTTAAAGTCACACAATCGCCCGTACTTAACTCTGACATAAGCGTTTACTGTGAGCCTATAACCTTTGTCCCACGATCATTTCGTCGAGCCATTTTTGCTCATTTTCACGGTCTTTCACACCCGTAAAGCTCATTGCCGACCGCTTCTTCTGGTACAATATGCGTACCGACATTAGAGACTGAGCTAAACATTGTCTTAGTTACCAAACCAGTAAAGTTCATCATCACACAGTCACTACCCCAGGTATATTTTCACTCCCTGTCGCACGTTTTAGATACCTTCACCCAGATATTTTTGGCCCTTTACTTCCTTCCAACGGTTTTGCTCATCTTCTAACACGTGTTTAATGCTTTACCCGTTGGCCACAAGGTGTTTATTTACGTGCTAATCTACCTAACCTGTTTCCCGTGCTTTTGTCGAATCTTGGGTTTCTCTGTCCGGTGTTCCAGCCACCATCATTACCGACAGAGGGACTCAGTTTGGTTCCACACTGTTCCGTGACCTGAGTCGCTTATTAGGCTGTACACATAAGAACAACCGCGTAGTACCTCGGTTACAGTGGCCTCGTCGAGCGCTTTCATCGACAATTAAAAGCTGCCAACAAGGCTAGTTCCTTCGACGCAAGCTGGTCTGAACGTCTCACTGCGATCCTCCTTGGCATACGCAATACTACCAAAGAGGACTTTGGGTGCTGCCTTGCAGAAATGGTATTCGGAACTACCTTCCGACTACCTGATGAGATGTTACTGGACTCTCGCACCACCAGCGAATTAGACTACTTCTGGTACGCTGAAAGCCTCAAACAGCAGGTTCGATCCAACCGACCAGGGTCTACGCGGCCTAAGATACGTAAACAGCAAATCCACCCCAATTTGCCCAAGTGTCCGTTTCTTTTCATCTGCGTCTACGCCTTCTGAAGACATTTAACTCCGCCATATGGAGGCCCATATAAGGTATTATCTCGGAAATCGAAGTATTTCGTGTTGAGTAAGAATGGACCAAAAGGATCCGTGAGCATCGACCAACTCGAATCAGCTTACCTTGAACCTACCGTCGATAGTACAGACCCCGTTTCCTCCTCACAGAATACTCCCGCTCCTGACTCATTACTCCTAGCTAACAACACACTGACGCCATCACACCGAGTCTTCTGTACCCTCCGACTACACGCAGCTCCGCACACTCTCGTTCTGGTCGTGTTGTTTCCCTTCCACATAAGCTTGCTCAGTGTGTTCCGTAGGCACCTTGTCGAGCGTTTTCTTAGTGAGAGCTCTAGTGGGAGTATTGTAGCGGTTGTAAATAATTTGCTTATTTTTCATTTCCACGTTTACCTATTTCGTTGCAATTGTTGTACAGCTTTCTTTTAAGCAACGTTTTATACATACGCTTGGTTTCGAGCTCGCCGTCACCGGTTCTCCCCTGTTTGCCACTGTATTGTTGTGATTGTACGCATAACTGCCTGCTCTATCCCCTAACGGACTGTAAGTACTCGTGCACTTCGGCATACCTCGCGATTTACGGTCGTCCTACGCTAAGGCGCATCAGGATTATTTATATGTGCGGTAAACCTGACTGGATATTCTCTTTTACCGGTTCCTCCATAGTATTCAGCAAAAAGCTTTGTATCAACGGTTGTGCAGTCAGCATAACAAGTGGACATTTTGAACGTTAAAACAACCGCAAAATCCAAAGGTTCGAAACACTGAAAGATCGTGTTTTCCGCTACACTACAAGTGCCTCCCCTAGAAGGCAGAAGGATGAACATTTGCGATGGAACTGACAGTGTGAGAAACCGGAGGTTGTGGGTGGGTGAGGATAGTTGCATGGGCTTAAGTAAGGGCTTCTAAGGTGGGGTGAGTTGCAGAGTTCGCTGGGTCCAGACTTTTGTTAGATATTATTTATGATCGTGTGGACCAGAGTGCATCGTCAGCGGGCCGTCGGTGCTGGCTGGCCGGACTGTAAAAAGAACCGGCTGGTCAAGGAAAATGGCCGACAATAGCTTCTTTTTGCTGCAGACCCTAAGGTGCGCTTGGGTGTTGCCGCTTCTAACCGCACCTTAGTCCACGGACCTCGTCCTACAAATTAATCCAGGCGTCCGCCTCCCAAGATGAAAGCCGGGCGTCATCTTCCCACAAAGAAATCCGGCGTCTTCTTCCGCAGCGCTTAGCTAGGCGTTTTTAGGGACCAACCATTTGTGGCTGTCTGCGGCCAAGGGAGACTGATAACTCTGGGTCAGGAAGGGGGCGTTGGATCGGCCGCCGGTCACCCGGGGGATGCATTGTGCCGCTTAGCTATTCCCTCGTTGGTTGTCTTGGCAGTTCTGCGGTTGAGTTTCTGTAAGGTAGAACACGGAGGGGTGGGCACTGGTACTTGGTAGCGGCTTGTCGCCGGAGAGGGAACATGACATGCATGATGAAAACAAATACGCTTTCTAGATTTGCAAATTGCTTTCGTTTTATGTCGATTTTAAAAAACGTTTGTAAACAAGGCGCACGATACCCACTAAAGACGAAAGTGGGGTCTTAAAGGCAATAGCAAACGTTTATAAAATCTGGAAAACGGACCGGACGTTTGACCTATCTACCATGTCGTACGGTTGCCTGGGTTTGAGGCGGGCAAGGTTGAGCGCCAAGTGGTACGGTGGGTTTCCGGCTATCCATTGCTTTGTAAGTCACCATAGATGCGGTTGCTTGTGCGAGAGCCTCAGGCTTGGGTGCAAGTGGCTCGTCAAAGAAGGCCACATTGAAGCGTTCGATGGCCACCGTTGTTCGGTGACAATTCTGGTCTTAGCAAAATGTATCGGAGTCCGTTGTAGGACTCTGGTAGGGCCAGTGTAGGGAGACTGGAGAGGCCACCGCACTGCGTCAATGCGGAGGAAGACGTGAGTGCAGGTAGAGGGTCCGCTGTGCATTTGCGCACCTAGCCTGTTCACGGGGCGGAATCGGGCGCAGGAAAAGCATGCGTTGAGCTAGGGAGGACGCAAAGTTAGGCGAAGGCATACCCGACGTTGCGGGAGGTGAAACGAATTCTCCTGGTAACTTGAGCTTTGTGCCGTAAACCAGCTCTGCTGGTGCACATCGCGGTCAGTGTTGCTGCCTCTGCGAATACCTACGAGTATGAGCAAAATGTTTTCGCTCCAGCTAGGGTCGGTGGAGGCGCAGAGGGAGGCTTTCAGCCGTCTATGGAAGCGTTCAACTAACCCGTTGGCTGCTAAGTGATATGCTGTCGTAAGAATGCGGCGACAGCCTACAAAGAGGCAGAACGTATCGAAGTATGAAGCTTCGAACTGCGCTTCCCGGTCAGTCGTGATGGTGGATGGGCATCCGTAGTGCGATACTCACCGGTCTAAAAAGGCCCGGATAACAGTCCCAACTGTGCAGTCTTCTGGCCATCTGATGAAGCGGTCGACACACGTGAGAACCTAGACCAATCCGTGTGATGGAGGCGAGCAACCTACTAGGTCTAAGTGTACATGAGAGAACCGAGTGTCCGAAGCAGGCAATGAACCAAGAAGACTGGTGGCGTGACGATGTCCGTTGGAGCGCTGGTATTGAAGGCAGGCGCGAGCCCAGGTACGAACATCTTGTTTATGCATAGCCAAACGAAACGTTCGGTGACCAGTTTCAGTTTGCACGGACAACGGGATGTGATAGTGAGTGCAGTGCGTCTAAGCCTGTGCGTCTGAAGGAGACGGGCACGAGGAGTCTAGGATAACCTGTGGAAGTGTCACAGAGAATGGTTCGTTTTGTGGTTTGGAGAGGAACAGGTTGCAGATGAAGCGAAGTGGACTGCAGTGTGCGCTGTACGTCGTCGTCAAGAGCCTGAGCTTCCGCCATGGCGGCAAGGTCGACGGTAGGCAAAGTCTGGAGAGTGGGGTTGACGAGTGAGAGAGCGTCGGCGACGGGATTGCCGAGACCTGAGACATGGCGTATGTCAGCAGTGGACTGCGTGAAAAATTTTAAATGTCTTGTTTCCTTTGGTGCATATTCGTCGCAGGCAGAGTTGAAGCCGAGGGTGACGGGCTCGCAGTCAGTGTACGTCGTGAAAGCGCGGCCTTCTAGTGTGTTCCGGAAGTGACTTATGGCTAGGTAGATGGTGAGCAGTCCTCTGTCAAGCATGCTGTCGCTTGCTTCCGCTGGCTGCAGATACTTGGAGGAGAACGCAAGGGGTTTCCATGGCCCACCACAGTATTGTTGGAGGACGGCCCCTACAGCGACGTTTGAGTCAGCAGTCGTAATAGAAAGGGGTGCAGTCGATTCGGAAGCAGCGACGAGTTCTAGGTTTGAGATAGAATTTTTGAGCCCGGCGAAGGCTGTCTGTGCTGCGTCACGCAAAGCGAACTTAAGTTCATTTTCTCTGGGTAAGTCATTCAGTGTCTGCACGAACTGAGCGCAGCCCGGAATGTAGCGACGATAGTAGTTGACCAAACCACAAAATCGGCGGAGGTGCCTGAACGAAGTCGGAGCTGGGAAGTCCTTGATTGCCTGGGTCGTATCAGGAAGGACTTCGATACCAGACGATGAAACGTGTTAGCTTAGGCATTTTACCATTGATTTGCCGAGTTCGCACTTAGTCGGGTTGACTGTGACATCGTGTTGGGTCAACCGCTGGAACAAATTTCGAAGATGCACGGTGCGTCCTTGTTCCATTGAACTGGCGACTAAACTATCATCCAGGTAAGAATTAGCGAAGTCTAGGCCGCGTTTGACATCGTGCAGGAAGCGTTGAAAGCTTTGTGCGGCGTTGCGCAGTCTAAATGGCGCTCCTAAAATTCAAACAAACCGAAAAGAGTGATGACGGCTGTTTTTAGTTATGTCATTGTCTTTCACAGGTACCTGGTGATAGGCGCGAACCAGCTCGATCTAGCTGAAGATTGTCTTACCTGTGCGGCATGTGGTACGGTCCTGCTTGGGTGGAATGGGATACCTATCTGAGGCGGTTGGCCGATTAAGGGCGCGGTAAGCACCGCAAGGGCGCCTGTCACCAGATTCTTTGGGGAACATCTGCAGGGGCGAGGACTAAGGTCTGTCGCAAAGGCGGATTATTCTAAGGTCAGGCATGTGCGCAAACTCCGCACTAGCTACCTTTAGTTTCTCGGGCGGCAGCCGGTGTAGACGGAATGACAAAGTTGGGCCATTCTTCCGTATGTGATGCTTGACTTGAACTGCCGCGGGCAAAGCTGCATTCATTGGCTGAACGAGCTTGAAATACTAAGAAAGGAGGCTAAGCTGGGCTGGCGAGGTCTGGGGAAATGCAAATACCGGCGTTATAAATGCGATATCGACGCTAATGCCAGATTCACTGAGTATAGTTGCAGTGTCGACTATCGTCTGGCTTTTCGCATCGACCAATAGGTGGAAATGCCTGAGAAAATCAATGTCGGCGATGGCAAAGGGGACTACAACCACGGGGAATACCCAGCGGAACGTGCACCGAAGACCTAGGTCCAGAGTAAGCTGCCGATGACCGTAGGGTACTGTTGGCGTGCCACTGGCGGTACTGAGGCTTGTCGACAAAGAAGCGAGAGGTGCATTTGGCATGGGGGAATAATGCTGACTTCCCCCCGTATCGACAAAGTACTGGGTCTCGGAGTCAAAATCCCTAATGCGGATGAGACGACATTGGGCTTTGCCGACACCGTTAGTCTCCATGACGGGCCGGCCTGAAAGTTTCTCTGCCTGACGACGAAGAAACGGCATTGTTGCTCGCACTTACGGGCTTTATTACAAAAGGCAAGTTGTAAAAGCAAAAACCTGAATTGTTAGGCTTCTTACGACGAGTTCTTGAGCTAGAGAGGCTGCGATTCTTACGACCCGGGGAGTTTCTCGACTTGGCGTTGTATTGACGCTATTGGCGATGACAAAGCTTCGCTTGCCGACGGCTCACTTGTTGCGTATATCGCCAGGGCTGCGAAGCGGCTGTCGAGTGAATGTCCTAGATCCTTTCGTTGGCTGATTTCGTTCGATGACACCGTCTGCTAGTTCTGCAACCGCTGCGAAAGGCAGGGCGCTTGCCGCGGCAAGAATTGCGTGTGGGTTTTTCGAGAGCGGTTGTGTCACATTTCGCGGTGAATACCTGCGTCCATGCTGGATGTGCCTGGAGACTGTTACCTCTGTCGCAGCAAGGCTGAAGTCATCCTGTCTCCTAGCTGCCGATTCCTAAACAGTTGCGGCAGTCAGAACTTGTCAGAGGAATTGATTCGCTAAATACTCGCTGGCTTTAAAGTCTCATATTTCGTATCGGGGGGCGGGAAAGCCATGACGCCTCTTACTTGGTAGGATGCACTTGGCGGAAGCCGGGACATAACTTGATGATATTTAGCATTATCAGATGAGCTTTTACACTTGTAGTAAGGAAATTCTAGCTGCGCAAACCATAACAACAGGCACTTCTCCAAAAATGTGAGGAGGCTAGCTCTACGACACTAATCAGATATGTAGATGGTTTAGCATCAGGTGTATTCATGATGAGAAATTAATACGTGTATGCGGCAAGGAAGAAAACAACGGTAGTGAGTAATAAATCAAAAATCACTGGAATGAGCTTACCAGAGTGAAAAATCCACATGGTGGACGGCGTGTTATGGAGCGGGGTCACCAATCGTTGGGCGGTGGCCGGGATACCGGTCGGTGAACAATGACACGTAAGACGTGGCCAACACGAGACAGTAAAGAAGTCGAGTGCGACTGAGCCCAACGTATATTGTGCAGGCTACGAAAATAGGAGGCGAATCAGCCAGAGCGCGAAACGGTGCAGCAAGCTACTCACCAAAACCCTTTGCGTCAACGGATGTGCAGTCAGTAAAATAAGTGGACGTTTTGAATGTTAAAACAACCGTAAACCCTAATGTTGCAAAATACTGAAAGAGCATGTTATCCAGTACACTACAAGTTCCAGCACTGTTTGTGCACTGACGATTACCTCAGGTTTATTTTTCCATTCTTTCACCACATGAGTGGGCAATGTACTATTGCAGCGAAATCGAGGGCTGATCGCTTTTATACGCATCTGACAGTAGTCCTGGGTCGAACTACAAACACAAGGAGAGAAGAAATTACGTACCTCGTTTGTCATCTCACCTCCTTTTGGAAATCGAATCCCGACAATGAGGTTTTTCAGAGGCAGCCGTTTTGCACTGTGATAGCAAAGAGGTTAAGACAGATTTCATTGTGTCTTTACGGGATTCGATCCTCGTCGCTGAACCCCACCTGGCAAAACACATACAGCTTCCGCGTAAGGAGATCATGTCGATAAGCTGCACTGGAGAAGCGGTCGCACCTGAGAGCAAAACAGAACCAAGAAGATATCCGGAGTCGACTCGAAAAAGGTTGGAAGCGGCAAACTACTTTAAATAAATAAATAGTATATTCCCGGTAAAATGTGACACACCAGTGAAGGCTTGATCAAATATGCATAGAAGCCTAGGTTCGTTGGAATAGTAATACCTTTCGTTATAATGAAAGATATAACCGAAAAGATGTAGTCCATACGCTTGAGCATTTTGTCTGGTAGTAGTCAACCCTATGAACATATAGCGCTGGGGCGCGTAAAAATTACTCAAAACTGCTGTGTCAGTATACAAGTTGGGCGCGATTTCGCCTTGTAGTAGTTCATGAGCATAGGAGCTCAAACAAGGATTTGGTGCAATCAAAGACCATTAAGAACTCGGAATGTTCTGTGCTCCATCAACGCATTCTTCCCAGGAAACGCAGTTGAACAGGTTGTATGTAGAAAGCTGAGGACTGCGTCAGTGTAAAATATTCAGCTGTGACTTTATTCAGTGGTGAGTCACATCCGCCACGTTGCAGTGTTGTTAAGCGAATATTAGTGGCTTGGCATAGGGAGAACGCTTGCAAGGCGAAAACCCACCACGTCGTGGAACACTGCCGTAGCTTCCGTTGAACAGTAGTGCTAGCTGGTGATGTATCGTACAGATCGATTTTACACTCTATTATTCGCAGTCGGTTGACCGCCAACTTTCTCCGTTGGTTGACCGATGGACTTGATACTGATACGGCAGTAGCCGTTGAAACCGGTCGATGATGGAAAAGAGTCACAGAGTCGAATGACAATTGGTGCAGGGGAGTAAACCATTGTTAGTAGAGGATAGGATTCCGGTTATATACTTGTCCGGTTTGCAGACCGCGTCCAGCTATCCACGCAGGACTTGTCATGGGGAGGTGAGCGCAGTTGTTCCTTGTGGCTGAATAGGTTCATAAGAGGCGAAAATGCCATTCCTTTCTCCACTGCGGGATCGTTACGAGTTTCTTATTAAGCAAAGTAGAACTGGAATTCCTTCGAATGCGAAAAAGTGTCATTATCAACATGGTCAAGTGAAAACTCCATGAAAGTCCATCGGAAAAGCCAGTTATACGAGCGCAAAACTGTCCGTGAAATGACATCGTAAAAGTTCCAGGGAAATAGTGAATCAGAATGTTCTTTCGGAAACGTAAGGCACTGAAACCAAGTTTTTGAACGCCGGAGATAATAAGCAAAGCTAACCGAGGAAGTGAAGGTAATCAGGCCAGAATTGTTTGTTTGCTATTGCGGAACAGGTGATCCATGTAAATATGTTATTCCAGGTAGGTAACCTGAGATACTGTGGGTACGGCGCGAGCTAAACCCGGTTATTTAGACCCCGTGAAAGTGGCGCCTCCAGACCGGCTGAAAGACTTCCTTTTGGAACGATGGGTGGGTTCTTCATCTCCCTGGGAAGGGATAAGTGTTTAAGCCAGTTGGCTATTGAGGATGGGTCGGCCAGTCCTTGTGGATAACCTTCTTGTTTTGGCCGATGTAACTAGAAATCTGGGGAAAAACGGGCAATGGACAAGAGGCAGCCAGGTAGACAGCTAAGAAACAAGAAATACTATCCAAAGACTGGTAACGCGCGACGGTGCATCTGATACACTAAAACCTATGTAACTTTGCTTAGTGTATATGATTTGCAAGCGCGTTATTTACATCACGTCCCTGGTATGGTTCAGGCTACAACTACTACGTAGGCAGAAAGTTCTGCCCGTGCAGGGTCAAGAGACCAACATAACAAAGCATGTTTACAAAATTGAGTGAATAGCGATTGTTGGAGAGAAACTGATAAACCGCTGATGAGGATAGCAGTCCGAATAAGAAAGGCAGCTTGGGGGAAACTAAGACCGAATGCGGGAGCAACAATACGTAAATCAACGTTCCAAGAGGAAAGGGAAAGGCAAAGAATCGGCGAGGACCGGGTGACTGCGGGCGGCAGTAGGAAGAGTAATTCGTAAGAGTACTTACGCAAATTCGAGAATGAACTATTTATTTAATTACTAAAGCGCTCATAACTCCACAGTCCAAAAGCCGTCAGAATCTAGAGAAAAGGTTTGCAGAGGGACAAAACTGCTGTGCAAAGGGGTCGTTATCCCAGGTACGGTCACGCTAATAGGCAATGGCGAACATGAGGTAAAGAGCAAAAGCATATGAAGGGAGGTAAGGTGCGCATACTAATAGAAGTTATTGTCAAGAAACATTGATCAATGTTTCGGGTGCCGCCAGTAACCAGGACTGAGGTCGGAGTAGAGGAGACCATACGCTTGAGGATAACTTGGCTCGGCGCAGTGAGCGTAAGCCGTGAGAATGAAAACGGAACGCAATAAAAGAGGCCATGGATAAAAGGAAAATAAAAACAACAGTGGTCTAGGGGTGCGTGAAAGAGCGAAGTAGCCGTCAGATAATGGTCGGGAATGGCACTGACACCTGGGAGTATTAAGAGGGCGGAAGACTGTTCAACTAAGAATAGTTTAGTCGGCGCACTAAGATTGGGTCGTACAATTGTGGTGCGAACAACTGTGGGAGGGTCAACGGCAATTGACAGGTTAACTATGAAAGAGGCTATATTATGCAGAGGTGCTTAGGTCCGGCAAACCTTTCGAAGTGAGGGAGACCGATCAAACGACACTAGTTTAGTCGGTGCATGGAGACTGAGTCGTACAGATAAGATAGAACGAAAATAGAGTGGATAAGCAGTAAAGGGTAGGATAGGGACTGTTTTGACTTTGGATGAGCAACTTCAGCAGATTCTCGTTACAAAAACAGCATTGTGACTGCAGAATCTAGACCGTCAACATCCCGGTGGACGGGAAGAGGCCACAGAGAAGCAGAATGGTCAGATGAGGCTAGGTTAAGGAAGAGCACTGAGATGTGGCAGCCCGGTTGAAGAAATAGAAACAACGAGCGCAGCACGGAGATGACGGTCAGGATGAAAATGTTTACTGCTAAAGTGTGGAGAGGCACACAATGCTCTCGTGTGAAACAGTAGGAATCGTTCAGTAAGGAACAATGGCCGGTAATATCACAGTAATTTGAGAAAATGCGGTGAGCAGGAGACCAATCAGACGAGATTGCATTAGGCGACACATTAGTCGTACAGTTAATGTGGGAAGACAAATAAAAAGTCTGCAGAAATGGACAGGTTTGGAATGGAAGAGGAGGTATGCATATGGGGTATGCCACTGCAAGTCACGCAAGCTCGCAAGGTGAGAGAAGTTGTGTGTTGATTATGCGGAACCTAAAACGTTTACATTTCGTTAGTGTGGAAGCAGTCAAGAGAAGATCGGGGTAGGGCACTGAGAACTCGGTTTCGGGTAGTGGAACAAAGAAAGACTGAGAGCACGACAATGAGTGGACAGGTTAGAGATAGAAAAGGATTAGAGATCAAAAACGGGAAATTTAACGTTGCTCTCGAGGTAATGGGGACAGAGCGCTCAGTCTTTCGAGCAATGGCTGGCAACCTCACGAAAGTCAGAGAGAAGGAGACCGACCAGACGAGACTAGATTAGTCGGCGCATTGAGATTGAGTCGTACAGTTAATTAGGGAAGATAAATGGAATCAGTCGAATTGGACAGGTCAGAGATAGAAGTGGCTGTGTTAGAATAGGGTGAACAAGTCCAGCATGCTCATGAGGTGAGGGAGATATTGCGTTGATTCTACAGAGCTTAGACCGTTAACATCCCGGTTGTCTAGAAGTGGTCACAGGAGCAGACTGATCAGAGTAGACCAGGCTAGGGCATGGTACCGAGATTCGGCTGTGCGATTGAAGAGGGATCCAAAAAAGAGACCGCAGAAAGGAAAAGACAGGATTGGGATGGAAAAGTTTTACGATTATGAGGTGGAGAATACGATGCGGCTTCTGTGTGAAGGGGTATCGAGCGTTCAGTCTTCCGAACAATTGCGGGTAATGGCACAGTGGTCTGAGAAGATTCGGTGAGCAGCAACCGATCAGATAAGACTGGATTAGTCAAAACAGTAAGCTTGAGTTATACAACTAGTTTTGGAGGGCAAATAGAGTGAGTCAAGAGATTGAAAGGTTAGAGGTGAAAGTGTCTATACTAATAACGAGTGAAGAGGTCCAGCAAGCTGGCAATATGAGGTAGATTAAGCGCTGAGTCTACAGTGTGTAGACCGTTTATATCTCAGTAGTTTGGAAAAGTCAAAGCAAATCATGCTGGTCAAATAAGACTAGGTTAGCGCAGGGTACTGAGATTTAGTTGTCTGATTGAAGAAGGGTTGAAAGCAGAGCAGTCAGTCTTCAGTACAATAGCCGGTAATGTCACAGTAATCGGAGAGCAGGAGACCGAAAAAATGAAGTGGTCGACACATTGAGAATGGGTCGTACAGTTAAGCTTGGAAGGCAGATGGTGTGGGTCAGAAAATGGACAAGTTAAAGAGGGAAGTAGCTATATTAATATGCGGTGAACCCGTGCAGCAGCCTTCCAATGTGAGGAAGACATCGCATTGAGCCTACAGATTCTAGACCGCTTATACCTCGGTGGTCTCGAAGAAGTCAACAAGAAACAGGCTGGTCAGATTAGACTAGGCAGGGAACTGTGTGCTGGCTCACCGGCTGAGGAAAAACTAAAGACAGAGCGCGACTAGGGGAGGACACAATCAAGATAGAAAAGGTCTACAGACAATGGACTGGAAGTCAACGTTGTTCTACAGGTAATGGGGACAGCGCCTTAGGTCTTCCGAACATCGGCCGCTTACGTCACAATATTTGGTGGGGATGAGACAGATCAGACGACGCTAGGTTAGTCGAGGCATTGTGCTTGAGTCGTATAGTTCACTCGGGAGGATAAGTGGAGTGATTCAGTAGGATTAGACAAGTCAAAGATAGAAGTGGCTATAATAATATTGGACGAACCAGTCAAGTAGGCCGTCGAGGTGAGGGAGACACTGGAATCGATCAAGCCTAGACCACTAACATCCCGGGAGCCTGGTAGTAGTCCCAGAGAAGTTGACTGATAAGATGAGCCTAAATTAGTGCAGGGCGATGAGAGTTGGCCGCCCGAGTGCAGAAGGATTGAATACAGACGGAGCTCAGTCATCTGAACGATGGCTAGTAAAGTCACAGCAGTCTGAGCGAAGTGGGAGAGCAGGAGACTGATCAGACGAGACTGCATTAGGCGGCGCGTTGTGATTTAGTCGTATAGTTCATTTGGGAAGACAACTGGAGTGGGTCAAGAGGTGGACAGGTTAGTGATGTATGTGGCTATGGTAGTAGAGGGTGAACAAGTCCAGCAGGCTCATGAGGTGAGGGAGACATTGCGTTGAATCTACAGACCCTAGAGCGTTAACATTCTGGTAGCCTGGAAGATGTCAAAGGGATGGAGACTGGTCAGATGAGACGAGGTTAGAGCAAGGCACTGAGAGTGTGCTGTCTGATTTAAGAAGGATTGAAAACAGAGAAGGCAGCAGCAAATGACAGGTTTGGGATGGAAATGGTTTACTGCTAATGTTAGGTGAATCAAAGAAAGCTCTCGTGTTAAGCGCAAAGAGAGCGATAAGGAGAGGAAAATGGTTGGGATAGGAAAAAGATTGCTGTAAGGTATGGGAAGACATTGAGGCACTAGTGTTAAGGGGTATATAGGGTTCAATGTTCCTAATATTGGCCTTAAAAACGTCACGGTGGTCGTAGGGCAGCGGACCGATCAAGTGAGACTGAGTTAGTCGGCGCGTTGAAGTTAAGGCGTATGGTTAAGTTGGGAAGAAAAATAGGGAGTGACAACAGATGTGGAGGGGAAGAAAATACATTAGTAGATTGTAATCAATTCCAGCAGGCTGTCAAGGTGTATTAGACGTAGCATTGACTCTGCAGCTCCTAGACCAAGGTATCCCAACTGCAAATACATGTATAAAATTTATTCTCGCGTGCTTAGGCATGAGCATGGAAAGAGCACCATAACTTATCAAGGAAGGTACAAGGGCTTTATACTTAAATAGATGAATAAATATTTAGTTGCAGCCAGGCAACGCACGCCCACACAGGCACGATCAGATAGGTGCATCTGTAACGATGGTGTATGGCATTTGTGACGGTGACAATCGAAAATTATTCAGAGGTTCATTGTTAAAACTGTACAAGTGCTACAACCGTAAAAATGTAGGGCTTTGATTGGCTTGAGATGGAGACATACTTGTACCGACATAATCAGTCTGCCATCGAGTGCAATAATACAACAACCAGGAATAGCCCAAAAACTACCGATGTGTAATTAGAAAATAACTGGTGAAGAGCATGAACAATAGTGATAAGACGATACACCGGGTTCACTTGCGCGTAACACGAAGATCAGCGATGAACTCATAGAAAGAGATGTGACGCCGGAATATGCAGACGTGCAGTTCACGTGCAGTTCACGTTATAGTTTCTAGCGTTTGGTTGGGGCGCACAGGGTTCCAACTGTTTTGTGATACGAGTAGCATCTGAGCACTTTCGCAACCCTTACTTGCGTTGTGAGCGCGGTAGTGGCAAGTGCGTTTATCCGCCTACGCACTCGGAACGGCCAGGCGTGATGCCGGTCCATCGATTATCCGTCGATAGTCCAGCAGCAAAGTTGGCCCGAGCGAGCGACAGTCACTTTGTAAACAAGCGCTTGACGAATTCGATGCTTTTTGGTCAAGCGCAGCCAATCAGGAAAGAGGAAAAAGGAGTCAAAAGGCCATGGTTTTGTTACCTTTTAAACAAGACGTTATCTCCTGACCTAAATGGATTAGGACCGCTGCCTAGTTTTGTTAATAATCCTCAAAACGTGTTACACGGCATTACCCAAACCTATAATTTGATAGGTATGTCCATTAGGATCCTCGGTCCACCGGAGACCTAAACATGGTGTGTCTTTTGAGTTGAAAGCGTCTTGATCAGTGGGTGACAGTATATTGGGTATGATAGGCTCTAGGCCTCCTCAAGTTCCAAAAATTCCGAAGCGCCTAAGCCCAGGTTGTTTGCAGCAAAGCATGGGCGGTGTGTCCACACACTAGAAGTTCAGAAGTTCTTCCTTCTGGTCTAGACTGGCGAGACTGCGTTCCTTCTCAAACCTAGCAAGACAGTGCCCACACTGAACAGTAGGTGGTAGGGCCGTCAAGTGGACGTCATTTAAGCAAACCGGTAAGTGTAGGATTTACAAAATGTGTGGAGTCTGACCTGGATATACGCTTGTGGTCGCTGTGACATGATGGTGGAGCTCGAGAGCGAAAACAGTTAAGAGAAGAAGAAAAGCGATGGTATCCGTGGAGAGGTTAAAATGATGCAGACGTTAACCAATCACAGCAACCGTAACATGTCTTTATCTGATAGTAGCGGCCTTTGCCGTGTTTCTTCAACGAATCCAAAATGAAAGCTCCGGAAACAATAGGTGTTCTATAAAAGACGTCGGCCATGAGGGCGCTTCATTCGTAATGAATTCGGCACTGATACTGCACACAAGCAGATTCTTTTCCACAACGCTTCCACCAGATGTGCGCAGTGGCTCTCCTTCTAGTATAGAACCACGCCACCACAAGCCTCAATCCAACAGGCCGGCTTAAGAGGACTGTTATCCCAGGCTATGAAGCTCTGAGACCAGAATAGCCGAGGGTAACTAGGTCTCCGTGAAAGCAAAGTCAATCACTTTGTCCCACTGAAGAAGAATTGGATTGCATGAAATTTGGTTACTATGGTGCGCACATAAGCAGATATCATTCATAAGCCTTTCGGTAATCATGTTGCCTAGGAATGACGAAGATGGCCTTCCAGCTAACTCTCTGTGCGAACTTTACCACACGCAAACCCACAGGGTGGGGATTACTTTCGCCACTTACCTGGTGTTACGGTAGCAAAGAACCAGCCTCCTATTTTCGTGCCATTTCTTCTGGAGATATGTCGCACAGTTCAAGCTTTGACTCCTACTTAAATAGTGATGTCTGTTTGGGAACGCGACGACCATCATCATCATCTAGCAAATATTCATGAGGGAAGGAGTTCTAGGGCATCCTTTTTGCTTTCTGCAGAGAATATAGGTCGAACCACTATTGATTTTATCCCACCTTCATAAACAATCCTGGCATCATTCGTTCCATAAAGTACTGGTCGTTCTGTATGTTTGCAGCCGCATTCTTCTTTTGAGATTCAGGAGTGTTAATGATGAGCAGGCATAGACCCACATTTATGTTGCTTTCATAAACCGGCGGCGTAGGAAGAGGATTGATCTTGTGCATCTTTCCTAGGCGGCACACCGTAAGAACTCACTATGGCTTGGACTAGGGACGGGTTGGCTTTGGTACGAGCTAAGCAACCCTTGGTACATGAATAAATAAATAAATATTTTATTCTCGAATATGCAAGGTACGCCTATGCAGACATGATCAGGTATGCGCAACGGTAGACATTTTATGACAACTGTAACAGTGACTGTAGACAATTGTTCATAGGTTCATGTTTGGAATTGTACAATGGTGAAAATGCAAAGCAGTACTTTGGCTGTCGTGCGGTCGGGACCCGTTTGTTGGGACATAATCTGTCTGCCATATATTGCAGTCATACCTCGGCTAAGAATAGGTTGAGCATCCTAAATGATCCATTAGAAGATAACTGAAGAGCACACTCTAGATATGCCAATATAGTGAGTTCGTGAATAAGTGACGCAAAGGTGGACGGTGATATCGTAGAAAGCAAAGGGAGGACAGTATACGCGTGAACTCGTAGTAAGAAGAGACAACACGCTATGCAGGTGTAGAAGTTCCAGTGTAACTGACCTATCTAGAATGGTGACCCTAGTTGAACTGCCACTGTGAAGTTGTGGGCCATGTTGCAGTGTTGTTAAACGGACATTTGTGGCTTTTTCTAGGGAGAACGCTTAGCAGAAGCAAAAGCACCACGTCCTGAAACATTGCTGAAAATCCACTGAATGACAAGTTGTATGGCTATGCTTCTTGTTGAGCGTTTATTTGCTCGGTTATTCACAAGTAACAGCGTCCAATTTTTCGTTGGCTTATACGTTAAGCGAGTGCTTATTGCGTTCCTGTGTCTTGTCATATTTTGAACGAAAGCTGGTAGGTCACAAATGCATCTTTTTTGAACATGATGTGTTGATCATATGCAGCATCACTTGAAGTCTCCGAAGAATATATATTGAGATACGTTGAAGTCCTGAAGGATAAGATATGGTTTCGGAAAACAGATCGGAGATTCTCGCGGAGTAAGTGAGAACATTGACTGGATAGGTGGGCAACCACGGCCAATTGAACGGTCAAAGCAGAGTGAAGAGCTCAGGATGATTAATTGTTCTGGCCTTGGATCGACAGTAGAATGTGCCCTCCAAAGTGAAAAGTAGTGTTCCAGGCAAGCAGTATGTGAAAGAGATAATGGTAGGCGAACTGAACCCCACTGTCTAAGCCTCGGGAAAGTTGTAACCATGCATGATTACGAATAATCTGTCCGGTTAGTAAGTTGCAAAGTGACTGATTATCTTCCACACTTATCCAAATAAAAGAACTTTCTGCCCCACTTATTATATATATATATAATGGTCGCGACGATGGGCAAGCCCTTGAGTGCTTGAAGCGTCAAAGCGACTTCCAAAAAACTTGTCACTAGTGGCGCCATTCGAGGCAGTGTCCTGGGCCCATGTACCTTTTACGCTAGTCAATGACGTCTTCCAAATAAATAAACCAATAAATAGTTTATTCTTGTTATTGCGATGCACACCAGCACTGGCATGATTCTGTCGGCCATTAAACAACTTATTATTTGTTGAGCAATAGCCTGTAAAGTTATATATATGCTGACATGCATAAGTATGTTTTAGCGTGTATATGGAAGTAACCACGCGGTGTGAGTATGTAAACGTGACGGTGTGTACGTTTGTTCGCTGGGTGCTCCCTCAAAGGGGAATCAAAGGAAGTCTTCGATTTGGATTATATCCGTGACGTATGAATGATCTTAAGGAAAAGGGAAGAGACAGTGACTTTATTTAGTGGCGAGTCACATCCGTCACGTCACCGTGTTGTTAAAGGGACAATTGTTGCTCCTTATAGAAAGAATAAATAAATAAATAAATAAATAGGTATATTTCTAGACCTGCTAGAGACTGCACCCTAAAGGGTTCAGATCAAGGCTTACATTAATCCGATGCTCTTGCATGGAAGTAGGCAAAATATAAATATATGTTCATCGTTAGAAATTCCAAATGCATTGGCACTGTTTGGTATACAGCTACTGGGTATCAGGCACCCACCTTGACGTTTTCTGGTTCCTTCGGGCGATCTTGAGCTCCTTGTCCTTTTATTGTGAAAAACTTCGCGGAGTTGTGCCTTTTCTCCTTGGAACAGAATCCGATTCGCCGAAAGTTCACTTTAAATTGATCGCACATTAATTGGCCACTCAGTTGCCCCAATTGTTGTTGCGCACATGGAAGAAATGAGTGAAGGGATTATAAGGCATACAAAAAGTTTAAAAAAAAATTTCGATAAATGCAGGCAAGAATAGAAACAATTTGTTAAGAGAGAAAATAAATCTGCGTGCTTCAGTAGAAAAATACCAATTAACAAAAAAATAGAGCCCTACTTTTCTTACGCTGATATTGCTCTCCGGCGCAAAATTTCAACCTGTTATTCACAGATAAAAGAAAATACCCTTCTACAGTTACAATACTGCTTAAAGTAGCACAAAATTGCACTGATCTGGACCAGCTTTATCGCCTGAATACGCTGAACTTAAAAGCAACACAATACGTGCAGTATTTTGCGAGTTATTCGCAATTAAATGATGGTCTACGAATAAGGCCATTCTTATTTTTCGCTAAAAATGGCTTTCTACTTTGCAAGCAGATAGCAGAAAAAAGAAAAGAAAACATAAAAAGTAGGGAAGCGGCATATGATCTAGATGGGCATGGCTCTCCAGAAATGCTCTAATTAGCCCGTAATACCCTGCGACAACTACGGGCTGCGCAGGTGGCAGAAAAGTAAACTTTGTAGGCATACATGATAAATATATGCAAATAAGGGACGGTTTTGCGCGAAAACACTAGAAATCCAGCAATGAATATTATATCTACATGGGAATTCAGGGGAGCCTGTAATTAACTCACAGTTAGAAGGCCACGGCATACCGTTTTCAGGGGATACTGAGCCACATAAACAACCAGTAAAATAGAGTTTAGCATTTTTTAAGCCTCTAAGCTTTACTAAAGCTTATAACAAGACCGCATGAGCCAGGTCTACCTGAGTAAACCAGGGGGTCTTTCAGATCGGCTGACAGATTTCGGCCTGCAAAATAGACACATTACTTGGCTAAACATCACAAGATTTATCCCTTAGAGCCGATTTTCTATATTCATGAGGCTCTGTCACTAACATCAGTGAGCTACAGGAGCCTGTCACTAATAATAAAGAAATAAGCATGGGAAAATTTAGTAAAATTTAGCTAATTGCATTAGGGCGTGAAATCCGTTTTGGTCTACATTGGTTGGGCTTTAACAGCTCTACTTCTGGTGGTTGAGCTTGCTCACACTTGAGTTATTGTTGTGCCTCGTGTGTAGATGCACACTATTGTGCAGCTCTTTGATGAATTTTGATTTATTTCTCTCCGTTCTTGAGTTCCGAAGATAGTGCCGGCGGTGTTCATCCAGATGGCAATGTTAACTGGTACTCTAATGTCACGCCGACTATTTCTTTTGTGATTTGCATGGCAAGAGCTGTTCTATCACCCGAAGCAAAGAGCGATAAGGTAAATCAGGAGTAGAATAGTAACAAAAACCAGTGGGAGCTGGTCGTTCACTTACCATTACGCATAACGCATGGTAGGCTTTGGAGCCAGCTAAAAGATAAATGATACACGGGCGGCCAAGATAAGAAAAGTGGTGGTGGAAAGTTTCTGGTGCTCCAGCCAGCCAGTGTGACAGGGGCCTCTCTGTCGTTGGTTGGCTTTCGTGCCAGTGAAATGAAATCTGGAAATGAGAGTGTTTTACGAGCAAAAGCAGTTGAAGAAGAGGATCTGGTTTTCATTATGCCTGTCTACTAGTGTTGCCAATAGCGAAAGGCACATGTATACCAGATAAAGCTAAGTATATGGGGCCAAGAGAGAATAAGTGGAGAGCAAAATGTCTGATTCTTGGGCCTAGAATTTTCAAAGTACGCTCTTTGTCAACAATAAGAAAGATATATGTTTTATTTTGCTGCCAGGTAAAATCCCACTACGTCCTGGAACACTGCCGTCGAACCATTTGCTGGAATAAGATTAACCCTAACGGCACAGCTGGCACGACCATGATGTTGTTCAGGTACGTCATACCTATTCGCGGACATCAGTCTTATTTACCTTAGAGGCCGAGGATAGGTGAGACAACATACCCAATATACAAACAGAACTTAGGGCGCTAGAATACTGGTGTACAACAAGGAATCTCGATTTTTCTCCAGGAAAATGCAGATTTCGCTCTTACCTACGCAGTTTGGAACCGACTACCCTCACTCCCAGTGGCCCTCCCCTCACTGCAAGGGACTCCGTTCGTGTCCCGGAGATCCACTAATCTAGCTCCTGCGACGTTGCGGAACGCGTTAGCATAGTGCAACTACAGATAAATCATTAATGGGCTGCACCTTCAAATCCATATCTCTCTTGGAACCTCGGCTGGCTCTACACAAAACTTGCGTCAGGCCTAGTCTTTATTACTGATCTATAGTCCTTACGGACTCACGCATGTGCGACAGAATTGCACTGAAGTACGTGCAGTTTTTCTTCACCAATCGTCTACTAGGCTCAAGCACGCTGAACTACCGTAGTAGGCTCAAGCAACTATGGTTGGAGCCACTGTGGTTAAGAGGGTCGAAGATAAACAATACCTTTCTATAACAGATTAAAAAAATTCCAGAAAGGTACTTGATGCGACACTTCCGATTGACGGGGGACACCCGATATCATTCGCGCAACGCGACATATTCCTTAAATCTGCCGGCCGCTTGTTGCGGCGTACGCCATAAATTCTTCCTTTATAGTTACGCGGACACGTGGAATAAGTTACCTTTGCAAATTGGCTCAGCTGCGACAAATACGCGCTTTAACAATGCCAAAACGACATTCCCGCGCATAACCACAGTTTCGGAACTATTAAGCCTCAATGTGCCGGAAGACGAGCTATGGGAGACAGGACCAAACAAGCTCTCAATAATAAGCCTACAACCGCTTTTGTATTCTTTACCTCCAATACTCTCCCACACCATGGTAACCTCGCATCACCGTCGTCGCCAAAATCTTAACAAGCGCATATCTGCCCGCTTTTGTCATTTAAAACCCCACCTAACCAAGACTACAGCACTTTTACTCGCCTCAGGACTTCCGTTTCTCTGACTCGCTCATTTCGCTTACTGCTGTTTCCAGAAGCTTGAGCTTTGACCTCATGGTCATCATTGCTTCTCCTGTTCTCTATAGGGCTCCACTCAACTACCACTCCTAGAATACACCGCACTCTGGAGTATTCGCTTCCCTTGTCTATCGGACCTACGCCTCCCTTACTCCACCAGCACCAGCTTCTGATCACTTGACCTTTTCATATCGCATCCAATCCTATGCTTAACCCTACTCCGGTGTAAGTTGTATTCGTCCCCTCTTCTGGTCGATGTTGCAACATGTCAGTAGTGGCCTAGGTACTCCTAGCGCCAGCGCAACATCCCAGTCCTCGCTAGATTCACTTCACTACTGTGCCCCCCGTCTACTCCTTTCGGCCCAGTCCGAAAACTGAGGCTCCAAATGCCCATAACTTTTAACCAATACCTCTTTTTCTGTACATCCGGTGTCATAGACCACCGTGTTCAATGGTAAAAGCAACAACCTCATACTATTTGCCTCCGCTTGATTCCTTAGCTGGATGCCTGGGCCTCCATACTGCAGTTGACAACACCGGTCTCTGATTTAGTGTTGCCACACTTGGCTGACCTACTAAGCTTTTTAGCTCGCAGTAACGCCGGCACCATTCGCTTCCTTCCTTATCCTAGTTTCTATAAGGCTACATTCTTCCAGCACTTCGTTATGCCAAAGTCCTGGTGGCTCTACTTATTATTATTAAATACTTCCAGCTTCCGTCTGATGCTCTCTGTTGCTCCATAACTACGTCTGTATCGTTGCATCATGACTACTAGGTGTTGAAGAGCCACCTAGCCTGTGGTCTATTCCCATTTCATCTCTACAAGTTTCCATTTGGATTGTGATGTCACAAACATCTGAAATGACGGCATATGCATTCCTACATCTTACGCTTAAAGTCTCTCTGGCTTTACATTCTTGTTAAGATCTAGTCTCGGATTCCTAACGTTGATGTCTGTCGCTCTCTAGCTCCGTCTTTTTATCTCTAGTATGTCTGCTAGGCCGCAAAAAACCAACTAGCATGTGGCACACTTCCATTTCATCTTCACGGACTTCCAGTACGACTAAGAAGGCGCATTACTTACAACCATCCGCCTTGCGAACATTTCAGTCTTACACCTCGCGCCTGATGGTATTTGGCCTTACATTCTTAGCAACAACTTTCGGATTCGGATTTTTATCCTCCACTGCTTCTTGTCTCCGTCTGTTTCACTCTAATATGTCTGTTAAGCTTTAGACGACCTCCTAGCTCCCGTCTTATGTCCTATTCCATAGTGCATTCTGACATTTGGTTTGCGATGGCAAATCGGGCACAACCACCCGGCGCGCCGTCCGTTTCCTTCCTCCGCCTCAGGCTTGAGGTTCCTTCTGCGTTATTTACCAAGTATCATCTACTTCGGATCCTGATCGTTTATGCTTGATGCTCCCTATGGGCAGCATACTACTCAACTACAGCAGCTCAGTCTGGAGGGCCACCTAGTTATCTCTATTTCCTCTTAACTGGCTCCCATTTGACTTGTAAAGCCGTATAACTCGCATCCACCACACAGCCAAAGAATAAAAATTGCCGAAATATGACTGCAAATAACCACGTGGACAATTGGTTAGATGCAACCTTTCCATATCCTGTCATCAGTCGGCAGTGTTCCAGGACGTGGCGGGTTTTCGCCTAGCAACCGTTCTCCCTACAAAAGGCTTCAACTGTCTGTTACACACCGCGAAGTGGCGGTTGTGACTGGCCACGCAACAAAGTCACTGCCACAAACACACGGTAGCAAGTTGACCGATACCCTATATCACAAATGCTGTGCATGTATCTGCTCTCATAAGACTGCGCCTACTTAAATGATCCATGACTTGTTACCATACCTAAAAGATTTTCGCAGTTTTTCCTTATGCTTCACTCAACTGACCCGCAATGTTTATACAAATCCATGGGACTAGCTTCTCACCAAAATATTCCAACCTACCGATCTGATTCTTGTCGCTTCATCTCGCATTTCCTCGGATAGACCACATCCAACATTTCGGCCATGTGGGTGCACACTATTGACTACGTCTGTACTACTCCCGCTCTTGGGCCTAACTAATCATGATATCATGCACAATACTGCACTATGCTGAACACGCGCAAACGATGCGCCTCATTTGGTTGAGAATGAAACATTTATTTATTTATTTATGTTATCGTAGTGACGGACGCATAGCAAAAAGCTTATCGAGTAGAAAAGTGCTAAATTAGGGTTGATTTTCAGAAAGTTAGATAAAGAGTGCCTTGTAAGCAAGTCAGACGTACCAAATGAAAACTCATAAAATAAACTTGTTAGACTGGGGAGCAAGAAGCGGGGAAGGATGTCGGGCATGGGCCTAACTATTGTCGGCGAGCAATAACGTGAGAGAAATTTGTTATAGGGGAAGCAACGCTGTGTCATACTGTTATTGAGATGGCCTATAGCAGTAGAAGTGAGAAGTGGGTGTCCGTGGGATAGGTTATTGCAGAGCAGGATAGCATCAAACAACACGAGTTACTGAGGCTGCTGCGCACTTGCATGTGGGCAATATGCGTTTCCTTGGTACGAGGATCAAGAAGCACGACCAAATCAAACGCCGGTGGTTAACTACAATAGGGAATGCCAAACATACGTAGGATAGAGCACGCAAGGAGTGGAGTTGATAATCTGTTCCCATTATGGAAAATTGGGACGTGTAAATAAGTGGAGCGACGTACACCTATCATTTGTCAGAGTAATCAACACGTTGCAAATACAGCAATCAGAATCCGGACATGGTCCAGATGAAGTAAGGAGTACAGGCAAAATAATGAAGTAATAGTAGCGGGGACTGCGATATAGCACTGAATTGAGGCAACTACAGAAAAGTATTGAAAGTTTAGAAGGTGGTCCGTAAAGGGGGCCGAAGTAGTACAACGTAAAGAGGGGTTAAGCATAGAAGTCGGGGTGACTTGTGAAGAGCAAGTGGTGGAAAGCTAGTGTTGGAGAAATAAAATAGTCATCGGTGTACTCAAACCGGGATGTGCCCAGTCAAGCATACAACATAATCCAGAAAAGTTGACAGCATGAACCAGATAATGAATAGGACATGCAAGGTCTGGATTGTTTGTGATGGACGTTAAGGATATGCATATATCTCTTGTGATACTACTTTAACGTTGGGCTGTAAAACCAGTTACTTACTGGCTGTAAATTTCTCAGCCGATAAACTCTTGGTGAAACCGTCCAGTTGTTTCACCACATAGTCAGCCCGAGGTGCAAAACGGTTGGCTACGTGTGGGTATATCCTTTTTTCAAAGAATATCTGTGTGTTTCGTTACCCTAGTTTCGTTCTTACAATATTAGCTGAAAACAAACTTACCCCTCCGGGCTAACATGAGACCTGCGTCATCCGCTCACTTGGAGGCGGCTCAGGGCAAAATTGTGGAATTATTAGTAACACATGGACACTTAGTACCCGTGCTCGAGAACCTGGCTCTGGGTTGTCGGATTGTTTCCGTCAACATTTCAAAGCTACTTTTGCCCTTACAGGGTGATATCGAGCTACTTGTCTAGAAAATTCGTTAACGAGAAACCAAGAGGAGGAACAATTACTCGTGATAACAGTAAGTGGTTGACGAACTTATCCAATAAAAGCCTGCTGTATTGCAACAAGAAAAGTTATCATTTGTGCTTGATCACATCTTCCATACTAGCAGGTTGAGTGGATGGTGCAGAATAGTCCAATTTCAAAACCTTCTGATTAATTCCTGAACCTTCAGCCAGTCAGTCTTGTCAAACTTATTTGGTTCTTAAAAGCAAGTAAAGCGACACCGCCTAAAAGTTTAAACTAATGTCCGTTACTGAAATAGGTGCACGCGCAGCTCATTATTTTCAAGCCTTAGGTGAATTGCGTGCTAAGAATGTGGTCATAAAGAAACCAAGTAATTGTTCCGGAGCGGTGACCGTGGGCACAACCGAATATGATTAGAAAATGCTTTTTATCCCCAATGCTGCGAGTAACGTCAGACGACTGAGGGACGTGGTTGACATAATCAGTGTCAAAACGTGCACAGTTCATCACGTTGAATTGCTTCTTTATCGTGTGACAAACTGACACATTTAATTGTTTATATCCGGGTTGTAGCATTGCTCCACAGCTATATGCTTCATCGGAGGCTCATAAGAACGGAGTGCCAAGCAGGCCGATACTTTCTGTGATGAACGCACCACACCATAAATTGGCTCGTTGGCAAGTGAAAGTGACCATCCACTTAGACAACCATATAATCTTAAGGATTCAGCTCAAGTCAGTGGTGACCTGGATGAAAGCAGCCCGGCAGCCGAACACTTGTGTGCCTTGTATGCGGAGTATTTATTCACCAACGTCCCGCTATACCAGACGGTTGCGCAAGTCTGTGAATTAGCTAAAAGCTGGCAGATCATTAACCATTCCGAATGAATTGCTGAGGAATCACTTGTTGTGTGCACGGAAAAAGTTGACTTAGGTTTTCCGAGCATGCCTATTGCCAACTCGACGGCGTAGCAATGGGCGTCACCAAACCTTGCGTTATAGACACTTCCAACTCCTCAATGTCTTGCATCTCTACACCTGTGCATCATTTCCCCTTCGGACAACCCATATAGCTGGGTTACCTTTATGACCCAAGGTATATGTCTATCAAACTTTCCGTCCTCAACTCCTTCCCGTGTGCGCAGTTTCTTATAACCTTTGGCTTTCTTTGGGATAAAGCGTACAGGTGCCCTGCCGGCTGATTGCCTGCCTTTACGCAGTTTTGCCTCACACCTCAGTGTATTACTTACCAGTACTAGGAATTCCTACCCACATGCTCTTCCTGCATAAGCTAAGTAATGTACCGTATATACCTTCCCTAGCGTTAATGCCACATGCTCATCCTTTCCCCGATTTCTTGCAGAAACGTGGCTACCGCGCTGAACACCCTAGCTATTTAGTATCCATGTTATCACCGCTTTCCACCCCTCAAGCTCAAAACTTTTCTCTGATAGGCGACATTACAGCTGACTAGCCGTCCAGCTAGCTAACCTACACACGTGTCCATCAAATTTGTCTGTCTTTCAGGCATGTCTGGAACATGTAGATATTCTTCGCCTTCCGCTTCATTCCCACTTCCGACTGCTGTCTCGCATGCTGCTAAAACGTCGCTTACCTCTGCCGCCTCTTTGGAGTATCCATCTAATACAACTCTCACTACAGACTTGAGGAATTTACTGCGTGTAGACAAGGCGCTCATGTACCATTCCTTAATAAGATAAGTTCTGATGCCTTTTGCAAAACCCATTTCTTAATATATTGCTCATCTTTCTGTACGGTTATTAACTGTGGGCTCTCCGTGATGAACTGCTTATATAACTGGGTACGTCCGCTGTTTATCTCAAAAAGGTTTAGCTTCTAGTTGCTTATGGCTTCATTGCCACTTTTGACTGCCATTTCAGTTGAATCACCTTAAAACGCAACGCCTGTTTCCCCACGTTTTTCTGTCGTCGGAGCTTAAAAAAGCAACTAAATTTTTAGTCACGGGTACGCGAGGCATATCATTTAAGGCAGGAAACTAGTAATAGTGCAAAAATTAATAGATATCCGGATAATACCTTCTAAGCCACGGACCGTAGCCACTTACTCGCACATTGCTGAAGATACTAAACGTTCAAAAAGGAAGCAACAAGCTAACAAGCAAGAACTACGCAGATACATTCACACACATACTTATATGCCCTCTACGCAAACACACACTGTTAAGGCAAATATTTCGGAAGTTTGCACCTTCTTGATCACGCATTGTTATGTCAAAAGGATCATACCTGTAAAGGCTTGCCCCGCCTTGTCGAGAATGGAAGCCTTAGTTACTTATTGTTTTAAGCATTGCGCAATAGCTAGCCGAACAACCTCCTCGTGGTGCCAGCTGGGTGGTTCGGGTTTAACCCGTTTCAGCAAATAGTTCGGCGGCAGTGTTCCAGGACGTGGCGGGTTTTTGTCTGGCAAGCTTTCTAACTATAAAAAGCCACAAACGTCTGCTTATCAACACTGCGACGTGGAGGATATGACTAGCCACAAAATAAAGTCACTGGTCCGTGGATATCCGGATAGTGCTATCCAACCCACAGACATCAATTGCTTATGCTCACATTCCTGAGGATAAAAAACAGTCAAAAATGCTCCGGCGTATTCAACGACACAAGCTACATTCATACAAAATTACATACGTATATACACTCATAAACTTACATACACTGTTATGCCAAACATGTACTTCTTGTACATTTTTGATCACACTATGTTAGCTAAGCATGAGCATGCCTGTAAAGGTGTGCCTTGCCTTGTCGAGAATAAACGTTTATTAATTAATTTATTTATAAGTGTGGATCCTTAGATGTAGGTAGGTAGGTAGGCGTGTTGCTTGTGTTTGTAAACGTGTTGCTGTTATTTTGCATGGGTCCGATCGTGTCGCAGGTGTCTGGAAAATTGCTGGATGTTTGTGGCTTTGATAAGCTTGTCAACATCAGCTTGTCAATCCCATTCCTCTTTTCTTTACACTCTTGGGCTTACTGGCGGCAACGGTATCGCGTCCCCCTTGCTTCTTCAACGATTCGGGAAACTGCAATTATACACTTCCCACAGCATGATCAACTTGAACGTGACTTTGCTTACTCCTGCATTTGGCTTCCAAGGCAGTTTATCTCGTTAATCCTGTCTTAGCATCATTCTATTGCTGCATTTAGTACGCTTTCACCCTCTACCGCACTCGCACATCGCTGCCCTGCTCGCTTCAGACAAGATAATTTACTCGAATAGAATGTTGTCGCCTGCTCACACTCATCATCATATCGCACTCAAAGCTATCTGTTCTACTGCCGTATATATCTATTACCATGAACTGCCGAAGCATAGGGCTTCTACCTGTCACGCACATTGCACCGCTACGACATACAAGATATGATGGTGTCTCGCTATACGTGGAATAATTTCGCAGGTTTTTCTTTAATTGTTAAGATCTACCTTACCATACTAACTTTTGCTTTTTGAGCTCGTTTTTTCGAAATTTAAGATCACTAATAAGCGTGTTGACCCTCACAGCTTTACACTGCTTTAGTCTACAGTCGTTCTGGCTTCCTGACGGGCCCCTGCCATTGCTGTTTAAGCGTCTCAGGACTATAGTGTCAATTACCTTTTACAATTACTTTAACATGGACAACTTTGCATTCTTTCACTTGCGTTCGGACAATTGTGTCCGGCGCTGTATATTTCTGCAAGAATATTTAGCTACTTCGCTGACGTGGAGCCTTCCTGGTGGCATATCTGGGAACAAGTACTGGACATGGAGCCAAGTTCTCTTGGCAATAACTTACCTGTGGAGGATCCCTGTTCTCCTTCTGTGGACTATATGTGTTTTCACGTAGCCTGAACACAGGAGTTCGGCACTATTCCTCCGATAATTCTAGCCGTGGTCTGAAAAGAGCAGATGCGAACATCCTGTGCATCACACATTAGAATGGGAGGTCACACGTTCACCTGAGATTAGACCACTTCAGGGATAAGAAGCAACTGCACCCATCACTTAGCACCTCCAGAGTAGATACCTTGGCACGGAGTCTTTATGCAAAGGCCAGTATCACGCAAACATACAACGTCCATTAATTCGAAATCGTTACGCTTGCAAAATCCATCACTCTACTTTCCTTAAAATTCCTTTTCTTGACCAATTTTAACCACCAATGGCGGATTTTGACCATGCTACAACCTTAGCCAACACAGAAAATTGCGGCTCATGTGACTACGAAAAATGCTTCGCGCAACTGGTAGGTCGGATTTATAGCCAATTATACATTACCATTTAACAGGACTGAGGACAGTGTTCCAGGAGGTGGCCGGTTTCCGCCTGGCAATCGTTCATCCCATAAAAAGCCACAACTCTCCGTTTATTGACACTGCGACGTGGCGGATGTCACTGGCCGCTGAATAAAGTCAATGCCCACACACTCACACTGACAAGTTAACCAGGATGACATTTCACATCATTTAAGTATATTTTGGCTACCTACACTAAATGGACGCTACCCGGTTTCTGCCTTCAGTCTCTGCCCTATTTGTTTCACTTTGCACATTTTTGATCCTAAAATTTCGTCAATTCCTTAAAGCTTCTGTTGCTGACCAGTGCATTGGCCATTTCGGGAACATATATATTTTGTGTGAACAGCACATTTCATGCAATGCAACTTTAATTTTGAGCAGCAATTGCTTGTAACTTCTTGAGACGTAAAGATTTAGTGTGCCACAAAGTATTCGTGAATAAATTATTTAGTTAATTATTTACACACACTTAACCTCTCCTCTATTACTTCGTTCGTACAACGCGCGTTCACACTGGCCCTACAACATGGAGGTTGCTGAACTGGCTTGCTTAGTTTCTTAGCACTCCGACTTCGTCCCAGACAACTACCCCTAAAGCCTGGAACAGCTTTGAACTCCTCTCCCGGCTCTCATTAAAACGGATTTAAGCTTTTGGCAGCATAAGCGCCACAGCGTCATCAGTCCCATTACCTAAATACCGCACCCCTGTTGGTATGCAGCTGCGCCGTACCGATTCTTTGTCTGTACCTTTTCTTATTTCAGTCCTGGTTTACGAACTGACTGCTCTTTACTCGCTATCTACCCAGTTGGCTTTCCTGAAGCTTCCTTATGCAACCTGGTCGCTCGCAGACTGACTAATTTGGCCTGCAGCTAATCAGTTTATTTACGTACGATTCCAGTACTAGTACTTTTCGTTGAACATTATGGACATGTTTGACGCTTTTTGAACCATAACCTTCGTAGACCAGTTTATTACGTATTACCTGCAGTTTGAGCTGCACCCGAGTCACGAGGTCAGTACGCATCTATAAATTGTAAATAAATAAATAAATAAATAAATCCTTTATTCTCGACTATGCGAGGCATGCCCATGGAGGCATGATCAGATATGTACAACTGTACAAACATTTTATGGCAACTGTGACAATAACAGTAGAAAATTGGTCGTATGTCCATAGAGACGCACCAACTTAGGCATGATCAAGGTTTAAAAACTGTTGGGTATCACGATGATACATCGGGTTCAATCGTGTGTAGTTGAAAAGGTGTCGGGAAGAGTTGATATGTGAATCTAGTCGGCTTGCCAGTATGTAGTTGTGGGCTGTGAATTTATTCAGTGGCGAGTCACATCCGCCACGTCGCAGTGTTGTTAAACAGACATTTGTGGCTTTTTATAGGGAGAACGCTTGCCAGGCGAAAACCCACCAAGTCCTGCAACACTGCCGTGAAGCATTTTGAACATTAATGTTGAACTGGCAAAGCCGCTTGACGACTGGTTTCACCTTCGGTTTTTCGTGGGGTAATGGCTTCTAATTTCCTCTGTTAGTTAGACGGGTATTTTGATCTGGGTCGCCATGATTTTTGAGGTCGGTGGACGAGAGGGACATCGCGATTTTTCTTCTTGTTATATGTCCAGGTGAGCAAAAGGTTCAATTTTTCCGCTGTCCAGGTTTTTCAGATGTATAATGTATGGGAGTATGAGGATATGTCCAGTTCTCCATACTGGACAAGGGTTATGGTGATTGTAGGTCGGTCCTTGCGGAGTTTTACCATCCTCCATGTCAGTCCTTGTGAGTTGTTACGTCCTTCTTGGGCCAAAACTGTTCCTCAGTCCAATCCCAGATCTCCAAGATGTCCCGGACCTCAGAGAAAAGGGAAAGTGAGGGACAACCGAGAGAAGACCGCAAGAACAGGCATGGAGTTGAATATTGTTAATGTCTTGTGTTATAACATTTGCGCTTGAGACAAAAGAATGTACAATGTGCAACAATAATTATGCTGAAAATGTCTTTTGAGTATCCTATAGAATCGTTAGCCGTATAGGTGGATTGCTATCGACTGCGTAGAGACAAGAGCGTTGCACCAGTAAGTAAAGTACGAGTATCCGTTGGATATGAGTCGATAGTTGCGTGGGGATAGAGCAAAGAGAGTTAGAATGTTGGTAGCGATTGTCAGGTGCATGAACAGCACGTAGTTGGTGTAATCCGAGAGGGGGCATGAAAAGCGAAAATAAATAGGTTGCTGCGAGAGCGTCTTAAAGATCAATTGGTGGCAGGGCAGCGGAGGGACTGGATGCTAATATTCTAAAGGAGTAAAGGTTAATGAGATACGGGGTGGCTACCAACAAGCACTGGATCACCGCATATGCATGGGGCCAATGGCCATTAGCTACTTCTGAGGAGAGATGCCGAATTTATGACGACCGACAGATGGTGGCGCTAGGAGTGACTCAGTCGCCAGATGCAGCTATTCCAATCAGACGCTTTGTCACTAGTGTATGCCTATAGCGTCGATGAGCGTATCTATAGGCCAGTAAAGGTAAATGACAGGTCAATAGATCAGCTAAGCTGTGACGCAAACAATCCAACAGAATGAACGTTGTAAGAGGGAGCGAGCTCCGGATATCCGCAAAGTTAGCTGGGGGCTATAGCGACTACCTGCTGCTAAGCAGAGATAGTGGCTCTAGAAAAGAATGAATCAGTGGCTGCTGTGGCCATGTCATTAAGACGTTTGACCAATACTGGATACCTACAGTTTCGATGAAGAAATCAACATGCGAGCGAAGCTTTAAGAAACAGACGGCAAAAGAGAATAAAGGTTAGAGAGTCAGGGAGTGGCTACTTGTAATCTACATGGAGCCAACAATGACTAGCTGTTGTCAAGTGGAGTTGACGCGAGTAGGACGAACGACGGATAATGGCGCGCTAGGAGAGAGATGAAAGGCCAGCATTGGAGTTCGGATTAAGCCTTCAGTTGCTAGTGGATCCTACGGTGGCACATAATAGGTCAACAAACCACCTGAGCTGTAAAGCAAACAATCCAAGTGAATGAACACTGTAAGAAGGAAGCGACTCCTACAGAGCTTCGGATATCCGCAGAGTTAACTGGAGGCTATGGCGACTAACTGCTGCTAAGCAGAGATATTGACTCTGGAAAAGAGTGGACCAGTGGCTGCTGTAGCCATGTCATCAAAACGTTTGAGCAATACTGGATACCTACAGTTTCGATGTAGAAATCAACATGCGAGCGAAGCTTTAAGAAACAGACGGCAAAAGAGAATAAAGGTTAGGGAGTCAGGGAGTGGCTACTTGTAATCTACATGGAGCCAACAATGACTAGCTGTTGTCAAGTGGAGTTGGCGCGAGTAGGACGAACGACAAATATCGGCGCGCAAGTAGAGAGAAGAGTGACCAGCAATAGAGTTTAGACTAAGCCTTCAGTTACTAGTGGATCTTACGGTGGCACATAATAAGTCAACAATCTCAGCTGTGACGCAAACAACCTAAGAGAATGAACATTGTAACAAGGGTGCGAATCCTACAGAGCTTCGGATATCCGCAGAGTTAAATGGAGGCTATGGCGACTAGCTGTTGCTAAGCAGAGATAGTGGCTCTAGAAAAGAATGAATCAGTGGCTGATGCAGCCATAGCATTAAGACGTTTGTCCACCATTGGATACCTACATTTTCGATGAAGAAGTCAACAGGCGAGCAAGGTTTAAGAGAGACAGACGGCAGAAGAAAACGAAGGCTGGAGAGTCAAGAAGTGACTCCTTGTAGGCTACATGGAGAAAACAATGACTAGCTATTTTCAAGAAAAGTTGAGGCGTGTAAGATGAAAGACGGATAATGGCGCGCTAGGAGAGAGATGAATGGCCAGCATTGGAGTTCGGATTAAGCCTCCAGTTACTAGTGGATCCTACGGTGGCACATAATAGGTCAACAAACCATCTAAGCTGTATAGCAAACAATCCAAGTGAATGAATATTGTAAGAAAGAAGCGAATCCTACAGAGCTCCGGATATCCGCAGAGATAGATGGAGGCTATGGTGACTAGCTGCTGCTAAGAAGAGTAAGTGGCTCTGGAAAAGCATGAGGCAGTGGCTGATGTAGCCATGTCATTAAGACATTTGCCAACTATTGAATAACTACAGTTTCGATGAGGAGAACAACATGCGAGCGAAGCTTAAGAGAGACAGACGGGGAAAGAGAATGAGGGTTGAAAGTCAGGGAGTGGATACTTGGTAGCTACATGGAGCCAACAATGACTAGCTGCTGTCAAGAGGAGTTGATGCGAGTGGGCCGAACGGCATAACGGCGCGCAAGGCGAGAGAAGAGTGACCAGCAATAGAGTTTGGGCTAAGCCTTCAGTTACCAGTGGATCCTATGGTAACACATAATAGGTCAACAAACCAGCTGAACTGTGACGCAAGCAATCCAAGATAATGAATATTGTAAGAATGGAACGAATCCTACAGATCTCCGGATATCCGCAGAGTTAACTGGAAGCTATGGCGACTAGCTGCTGCTAAGCAGAGATAGTGGCTATAGAAAATGGTGAATAAGTGGCTGGTGTAGCCATGTCATTAAGACGTTTGCCCAATACTGGATACCTACAGTTTCGAAGAAGAGGTCGACATGCGAGCAAAACTTTAGATAGACAGACGGGGAAAGAAAATGAGGGTTGAAAGTCAGGGAGTGGCAACTTGTAAGCTGCATGGAGTCAAAAGTGACTAGCTGCTGTCAAGAGTTGATGTGAGTGGGAGGTACGGCACATAACGGCGCGCAAGCAGAGAGCAATGGAGTTACCAGCAATAGAGTTTGGGCTAAGCCTTCAGTTACTAGTGGATCCTACGGTGGCACATAATAGGTCAACAAGCCATCTGAGCTGTGACGCAAACAATCTAAGAGAATGAACATTGTAAGAGAGGAGCGACTGCTACGGAGCTCCGGATATCCGCAGAGTTAAATGGAAGCTATGCCAGCTAGCTGCTGCTAAGCCGAGGTAGTGGCTCTAGAAAAGAATAAATCAGTGGCTGGTGCAGCCATAGCATTAAGACGTTTGTCCGCTTTGAATGCCTACATTTTCGATGAGGAAGTCAACATGCCAGCGATGTTTAGGAGAGACATACGGCGGAAAAAATGAAGGTGGGAGAGTAAAGGAGTGGCTATTTTCAAGCTACTTGGAGCCAACAATGCCTAGCTATTGCCAAGAAGAGTTGGCCAGAGTAGGATAGCGGCGCGCTAGGAGAGAGATGAATGGCCAGCATTGGAGTTACTAGTGGTTGTTAGTGGATCCTACGGTGGCACATAAGAGGAGGGCAAACCATCTGGGCTGTTACGTAAGCAATCCAAGAGAATGAATATTGTAAGAAAGAAGCGAATCCTACAGAGCTCCGGATATCCACAGAGTTAAATGGAAGCCATGGCAGCTAGCTGCTGCTAAGCAGAGATAGCGGCTTTAGAAAAGAATGAGTCAGTGGCTGGTGTAGCCATGTCATTAAGACGTTTGCCAACTATTGGATACCTACAGTTTCGAGGAGGAGAACAACATGCGAGCGAAGCTTAAGAGAGACAGGCGGGGAAAGAAAATGAGGGTTGAAAGTCAGGGAGTGGATACTTGTTAGCTACATGGAGCCAACAATGACTAGCTGCTGTCAAGAGGTGTTGATGCGAGTGGGCCGAACGGCATAACGGCGCGCAAGGCGAGAGAAGAGTGACCAGCAATAGAGTTTGGGCTAAGCCTTCAGTTACTAGTGGATCCTACGGTGGCACATAATAGGTCAACAAACCAGCTGAACTGTGACGCATGCAATCCAAGAGAATGAATATTGTAAGGAAGGAGCGGCTCCTACAGATCTCCGGATATCCGCAGAGTTAAACAGAAACTATGGCAGCTATCTGCTGCTAAGCAGAGATAGTAGCGATAGAAAAGAATGAGTCAGAGGCTGGTGTAGCCATGTCATTAAGACGTTTGCCCAATACTGGATACATACAGTTTCGGTGAAGAAATCAACATGCGAGCGAAGCTTAAGAGAGACAGACGGCAAAAGAGAATGAAGGTTGGAGAGTCAGGGAGTGGCTACTTGTAAGCTACATGGAGTCAACAATGACTAGCTGCTGTCAAGAGGAGTTGACGCGAGTAGGACGAACGATGCATTACGGCGCGCAAGGAGAGAGAAGAGTGACCAGTGTGTATATCAGACAAACTTAGCTTGGCTATAGTGTACCACATAGCTAGACACCGCTGCATAGCATGTAGTTTATAGTGCCTATTAATGCATTCTTGCCCGTATGTTTTACTTGGCTACCTCTTCTTGGTTGTCCGCCTCTTTTGAGATATCCCGTGCTACGTAGACCGACGCAGAACGGTTCATCATCTAGCAATGCCTGATTCATCATCAAAAGCGGACTGATTTGAAGCACTTGATCCATTCACATGAACCTCAAAAGCAAACCATCCTTCTGACGAATCCACTTATTATTTCAAATGGAGTACCCTTTTGCCATTTTGGTGAAATGCAGCCTGCACAAAGTCTAAACTTACGGATTTAGCGCGCTTTGCCATCACAGGGCCACAACTAACCTAGACCTACGTCTTTGCATGTATTTCCTGTACCACCTTTGATGACAGATACTTCAGTCGCCATCACTTTGCATTGTCAAAAAGACCTTTGCTACTTATCGTTGACGCTAAAATGATTCGGTTTGGTGTCTTTCTTTACTGCAAGCAACTTTTCTATGTCTTTTAACCCACTTTTTTCCGCTTGCAAATAGCGGAATCCTATTTTGGCCATAAAGCCCCTTTAGGTTGACCATAGCTTAAATGTGGTGGATTTGTGTTTATTTTGTGCAAGTAAAACCGTGCTTCTAATTTGCTTAAAAGCCGGGGTTCAGACTGGTTTCTTTTGCAACTCAACTCTTGGTCTGAACGGTATGAATGAGAACATCCTGGTGATCCTGTATTCTTCTGATCCCCTAACGCATTTACGCCTGATACTCCCGGTTCCCAAACAGGGCAGCTTTTGTGTACGATAGTTCACTTCGGACGGCATTTGTCTCTCACAATCAGCGAATACCGGAGCTCGTACTTGCACACGAAACTACGGATATGGTATATAATATATTCGGTCATTCCCTTGCTTTTAACCAGCACAACGTTACATAGATTCTATATTTATACATTAACATAGTCCTGTACAACTTTCATGGCAGTTTGCTCGGTCCGGTTTCCTTTTTCCCTTGTTCTAAAGGAAAACGTTACATGCACGCAACGCCTCAGAGGACATACCCGCGACGCACACTTGGACAGGGAACCAACACAGAACAAAGAACTCACTCGCACTTCGAAATCCTGATACACTAAAATAACCCAGAAAACAACTCAAATCAATACAAGTCACCTGTGTTATCCGACTTCAACAGCTCCAACCGCCTGCGGTCGACTCCGAAGGAGACTACAAAAATATGAGAAACAAATTGGCGAAACCTGACTGCGAATAATTGCGAAGATAATCGGTCAGATGCAATATTGTCAATGTCATGTCACCAATCGGCAGTGTTCCAGAAAGTGGTGGGTTTACGTCTGGCAAGTGTCTGCCCCACAAAATACCATAAGGGTCTGTTTAAGAACACTGAAAAGTGGCGGATGTGACTCGCCAATCAATAAAGTCACTGCCCCAATCACACATTGGCAAGTTGACCGATACCAAATTTACAAATTCTATGCATATACCTGCTTACGTACGAACACGCTTACACATTTGATCAGTTACATGCTACTATTCTTAAATATTTTTGCAGCTTCTTCCTCAGGCTTCACTCCTCTGACTCGCCCTGTTCACACAACCTACTCGGACTAGTTCCTCACCAACGTACTCCACATTAGTGCTCCGATTCTTATCTCTACATCACGCATTCTGTGGACCTATGCCTCGTGCAACCTTTGGTCCATATAGGCCATCTGTACTACTCTCGCTCTTGATGCTGATAATCGTGCTACCATGTACAATACTACAATATGCTGCTCATGCCTAAAGGGCGTGCATCGCTTTGTCGAGAATAGAATATTTATTTATTTATGGGGAAGCGCAATATCGCCTAACATGCGCGGAATAGCCAAACTAGTCAACCGCACTCACCAATTGCCAAGTTCAGAGTGGATAGTTGGACACGAAGAGTTAACACCTGGAGCCGTATACTACAACAGAAAAGCTAAACGCCAGTATTTCAAAAGCTTTTCTTATTGGCATAATTCTTCACCTGACTCGCTAAGACTGCACTTTTCAACCGGCTTCAAGGACAACTAGCGGAATTTGCTACGCTGTGAGGTCAGCCAACGAAGAAACTTGGGTGTCAGTTGACTGCGAATAGTCAGGTTAACAAGCGGTCTACGACATGCATTGCCAGTTATACATAGCCGTACAAACGGATCGACGACACTGAACCGGGACGTGGCAGGTATTCGCTTGGCAAGTTTCTCCCCATAAAAAGCCACAAAGATCTGTTTATCTACACTGCTACGTGGTGGGTGTGAATAGCCACTGAATGACACCGCAGTCCACAAATTCACCGTAGTAGGGAAACCAGAGCCACATTTCTTTAGGTTATGACAAGTACACCGAAATATCTACACGTGGTGCTATCTCATTATTTAGCCTTATACAATTTTGCATAGCAATTTTTTGATGCACAGTAGCCGGCTGGTAACTTACCGGAACGACGCCCATCCGTTACCTGTAGCTCACCCGGCTTGCGTCAGTTGCTTTTTCTCCTTTTTTCTAGGTATTGCGGCACAGTAGCTGAAATGTTCCCCAACTTTAGCTAAGGTGTATGATGATGATGGTGATTACACGTGGTGCTAGCCGGGTGGTTCGGGTTAATCCCGTTCCAGCGAATAGTTCGGTGGCAGTGTCCCAAGACGTGATAGTTTTTCGCCTGGAGAGCGTCCTCTATATAAAAAGTCACAGCGGTTCGCTTAACGACCCTGCAACGTAGTAGAGACGACTCGCCACTAAATAAAGTCACTATCTCTTCATTTTTCAGAGGTTACCCACTTTGCAAAAGTCTTCCAATGCAAAGAGTTCCTTTGCTGTCTTTGCGTGAAAGCGAACACAGCAAACAAACTCACGATTTCGGTCACACTTCGCAAGTTTACTCAAAATGCCTACTATTGCATACACGTACATATATACAGACGAACCAATTCAGTATGTTACTGGTTAAGATGCCATATTTTATGCAATTATCGACCGGAATAAAGTTACAGTCTACAAATTTGCACACCATGCTACATGAACCTGGAAGCAAAACATTGCCACTTCACTTTTGATGTTTTCCTTAAATGTTCTTCCCTTATTTACTAGTACCACATAATATGAATACTGCGAAACGTTGTCTGTAGCATTTGATCATGCCTGATGAGGCTTGCCCCGATGCTATTGGTAATAAGCTATTTATTTATTTTGTCACCATTACAAGCTTTACGCTTTTACTGCTGATCTTTACACTGCGCACCCCCTGAACTAAAGCTTTGGCCTCATCACCAACGAGGTCGTTCCTTATCAATACATCTCGCAGTTTAGTAACTTGTCGGCATTTTGTGATCAGCCTATTACATGCAAAGCACCGTGCCTGTTACGAAACGCACTTGCCACTAATATCGATCATGTCTGATTTTGTGTGCCGTGATGAATTCGAGAATAAAACATTTTAATTTAATCACTAGACCTCGTATCCGTGGATTTATTGGGTTGGTGATGGAAAGTAGCATAGCGACAGAACTAGCACGGGTGTTCCAATACAAAAGCTATGGTGCTGCTATCTTACCATTTTGTTCGTCCAAGCGGCAGCTCAAACAATTGGTAGATCACCTTAAGCTGGCGCATGTGAACTTACGGGTTGCCCCCGAAGTGGAACAGAATAATTGCCTATCATATCTGAACATTCGCTTCAGCCGCAAGGTCGATGGATTGAAGGAGAGGGCCACTTGTCGAAAATCAACTGGGATGGGTCAGTGCTTGCAGTTACCCATATTTACACCTGTTCGGTACAAGCGGACAATTCTGCAGAACCAGTTGGTCAGGCCAGACGTATTTGCTTGATCGACTGCCTAGCCTTTGAGCTGGCTTTGAGTACAAATACACTAGACCTTAACGGCTACCCTGGAGGTTTTATCCAAACCGTCAAATGCGAGGGCCGATGGGCTTAGTACACATGGCCGCCAACAAGTGGTTTATGTCGCGTTACCTTTCCGAGTTGATGTTAGCTGAGCAGGGATGGTGATGTGTTGTGAAAATTGTTATAATTAACCGAACAAGCTGCTGGTCAGTTCACTCATCGAACGGTGCTCTGCTTATCTGAGCAACCTGCTACTATGCATGTTAATTCGTATGTGGCTACGGAAACAGTTACTTGGGCAGTACTTAAAGAATAAAGGAACATGTGCAGAACTGGCAGCAGCATGAAACCGTCCAGCTCCCCACGACGCCAACCCCGGTGCTGACGTAAGCCGTTGGGTTCCTCAATAGATAAACACCTATTGGTTGCGGCTCAAGTGATGGAGTTGCGCTCAACGTTCAAACTTTTGTGGTGTCACGCTAATCCACAATTCCTTCAGGTTGCTTGGGCGGTTGCAAACAAGCGAATGAAGCCAGCTCTGTGCATTCAAGTACAATTAATTGTCAGTTTAAAACTATCATAGTCATAGTGGAGAACTGCCGTCACTAACTCCAAACCTCAAGCAGGTCTGAACAGAACCCATCTTAGAATCCTCTAGGAAAATCCGTTACGGATAAGTGCACTGAAAAGCGAACACGAAATGTAGGCATCAACTAGTGTTAGCCTTCATTCTGCGCATTTCAAAAAGCTGAAGGAAACTAAGTGCTATACCTTTCTGAATAAATATATAAGAAGATGCAAATACAGCTAAATACTGTCTAGCTATACCTCCTAATAATCTACTTGCAATAAACGACAAACATGTTTACCATGGTTCTTTACTCTACTGCAATTATCGCTCAATGAATGCCTCCACTTGGCAGTTATACAAACCATCATGTCGCGCATTTGTGGGTAATGCTGACCAAGACACCTTTTCTAGTAGTCTTCCTTCATTTTGCGTTACTGAGCCATCAGTAATTGCTTATGCTAACAGTATTGCCTTTACTAAATACGGTATAATAGTATGAAGGGACCTATAAGTTTATCTGCCGTCTATACTAGTGCAGAGGGTATCAAAGTTCCGGCGAGCTAAAGGTCAAGACAAGCTACTGCCCAAACAGGATGACCTCCACTCCCTTGATCAATGGTGTAGCAGTTTGATGATGTAGCACAAGATGAAACGATCTACCACCTGTATCGCAGCTCCTCGACACCTGAGGGATCAATTACACGCAAAGGCGAACACCTTTGTGCACAGCTGTCTTCCAGCCACTTCAAATTAGGAACCAATAAAGAAATTGAAAACAGATTACCAAACCTGGTCGATATCACTTCCTTCGGATTGACAAGAAACCAACCTTGACGGTACAACTACATATGTGCTCGGATTAACCCAACAGTCCGCATCCCACAGTCTCGAAACATATGCTGCTCTTTTATAGTTTATTTATGACTATCATTTTGCATTCCTATAGTAATGTTACAAATCACTTTTCCTGGCGCGCAGGCAACAATCCAGGGTCAGCGACCAACTTTTTATTCAGCACAATCAATTCCTGTACTTTTCGAACGCAAACAAATGATGAAGCTGAAAATTTTTCAGAACCATCTATCAAATAGGTACTTTGAGCAGTCATCCGTATTTGACACTTCCCCCGTACAATTTCGTCGGTCTATAAAGCACATCTTTTATGTTCTTCTTTACCTCGCGGTTGACTAGGAGTGGTTCGACAGCCTGTGGTGACGGATTTAAGCTTCCAACGCTAATAATAATACCCATGCAAGGCGTATTGCCATTGGTTTCCTGACAAAAATGCCTTACGAGAAAGCCAGCCGAAGGTACGAGCTATATTTCTTGGAAGTCCAAATTATATACACAGAACCAGCCCTAACATAAGGTACCTAAATCATGGATTACCTGATTTGAACGCCACACCGACAGACGGTCAGGTGGGGCATGGAAGTGTGAGTGAAACCCATCAAGAGAAGAACCCGCATAGACGCGGGTGTTAAGGAGGCGGTCCTAGTAATGGTCGTATCAGTTCAGGTACACGTTTTATTTATCTACACTGGCTATCTTTTAAAACCTCACAATCCGCCAGAAAGATTTAACCGACCAAATAGGTATGTCCGCGAAAAAGCTTTAGAGCTGCTTTGGAAAATTCAAAAATCTACCCTGCTCTTTGCGCTTTTAACGTACACCAAACAACTTACTATAAGATTAGACCGTACCTCGCCCGGACGTGAGATATACCTCTGTTGATTATCCAACACAAATTCATATTGCTCATGTAAGTGCAGGTTACTACATGTAGCTATTTGATATGTGCCAAATATGGACGGAGCACCTCCTTTAAAGAGCAATATACCTATTACTATTATTATGTAATGGTTATTTCTTACCCGTGTTTTCGGATCTGTAGGGTTTCAATGGGCGATTAATAGTCAGCTGCAACGTAACTCGCCCACGTACTTAACGTTAGGTATAAAGCTGCGTTAGACCCATTGCAATTTTTGAATAACTGCTAATGTCAGGTGTACCGCGCACATTCATATATTCGCCAGATAGAACCATTGTTCCACTATTTAGAACATTTCACTAAGGTACTGCGCACAACTTTCAGCTTGTTGGCATCCTCGACCTGAAACCACTGGTATGACGGTACACAAATAAATATTAGACGCATCAGCCGGATAAAAAGCTTTATGGTGCTTCTCAGCAACATGCGTTCGTTGTATGGTGGTATTCCAAACCGATGGGCTATTTTCGCTTTGTCGTTCATTATCGTCTGTATATCAGTTGCTGTTTGTTTCTAAACGTATTGCCTCGGTGCTTTCGGGTTTGTTTTAACAATTTTGCTTGACAGTTCAGTGTTGCAAAATCGTTTTCATTGAAGGAATCGTACCGTTTGTGATATTTAGTTATATTACTCTCTCATCTTATAATCCTCTATCCGAATGTCTTTAGACATTCTGTCCAAGTCGGCTTTCGTGCCGTTGTGGTATCGTCTTTCAGTTTTCTTTATAATGACGGCTAAAATTTTGCAGATATGAGGCTAAATAAGCAAAGTGTGAAGTTGACAACATGCGCCGCTGGTAAACACAACTTGGCTATGACTGGCGTGCGCACCGGATAACTCACAGACCAAATAGCCCCAGCGTGGTGGTCAATAGTTCCAGCTCAGAGACTTGCGATAACGAGGCTGTAAATCCTGCATAAACACCTGATACACTTGCTCCCCTTCCTTCGCAAGGAACAACGTCATTCTTGTTGACCCGTTTATGGTGGCGTTAAAAAGTTTACGCACTTAAAAATTACGTTAATTTACTAAAAGACGACATAACGAATATCAATGAAACTTCGCAGCAAGTGACGCTCTGGTACACTTATCAGGCATCCAAAAACCTACAAAGGCAGCTGACCTGAGCCAAGCTAACGTGCTCCCGAATGCACTTACAAAAGAAGCCAACCAGCGCGTGCGTCTTGATAAGATTAAAGGTCCATACAATATCCCAGCTAGATTACCGCTTGACTATTAGCTGTGTAAGCTACTACACGTCTGCAAATTACTGGTAACCTGTGCTACAGATAACCGCGTAGGGGAGATTTGCGGCTGAAGCTTTCCCATCATGCTTAGAGTTGCAAAACTTGGGTTTGGGATAGGCTTCATGGCCGCCAGCCTTCTCAAACAACGGGCCAACTTGGGGAATATACCGTTAACAGCGTAGATGACTTCTCTACAAATGTCGACGCTACACACGTCTTCATCGTTATTAAACATGAAACCCTACTTAAACCAAAGGATGCAACAACAGTCACATGCTTCACTCCACTGTTCGCCGTTGCTATAAACTAGTCACCACCACCACAACAACAGTATTAACAGCAGCAGCAGCAACAACTACTACCAAAACAACTGGCTGTCTCCCTTAAAGCCATTCCAACCGAATCCGATATAAAGCACGATACGGCTACTGTACCAGCCTGTGATACTAGAGAAAACCAAATTTCCAGAGCGGTACCGAATTGTGACTTTGATAGGTGTTTCTTCTACTTAATCAACAGTATTGTCTATCAACTAGTCCACCATTCCCGTCACCATGGGTGAACGTACTACTGCGCAAGCATCCTGTAGAAATCCACAAACATCCTGCAGTGCACGCCAATGGTGTCTGCTACCCGCCAACGGACCCAGCAAAGTCCACAAGACCTACGGGACCCGGATTCACAACATATTTAACAAGATATTACCGGAACACCTGATGGTATACGCAAACGTTTGAACCTGGGCGAGGCAAACGATAAATATCAAACCATCTATTCAAAGATATCAGTCGTCAATGGGGTCTTAGCTACGACTTACCTAGGCTGGCCACAACCTAACAGTTACCTATTCCAAATTCCCAACATAGCAGCCTGCGTTCAGCCCTATGGACCACCGCCCAACTCCAATGGCTCGATATCAACTGTTTTAGGCACAGTTTCTACGGTAATACCTATTAAACAAGAAGTACCAAAGTTGTACATTCCTCTATGAAAACAACCCAAAAATTGGACAATCCCCGTTCGTGTAGCTGCATAACCTAACTGCACGCAACACTGCACCCTTTACCAACACTCCTTTGCTACGCGACACTACAAGGTGTGGTGCACCGCGCCAAATCCAGCAATTGCCAGCACCGGCGTTACTTCTCAGGGACCTATTAGGTTCACTACCGCCATCCCCAAACGGCTGGATTCAGGCCTTCGCGTTGCTCCAACAATCCCCAATTATACTCTTGTCGTGTGGAGGACAAAGCTGACAGTACCAAGCCTTGCCAAACTATGAACACATACCCGCGGAGCACTTACCTGTGGAACGCAACTCTACCCCCCAACCCATCGTTGATTCCCTCCTCTCCAACGAAAGTGCAAGTTTCCCAAGTTAACCTACACTTGACGCTTCCATACAACGACTTGCCTTGGCCGTCAAGCTTCATTGAAGAACCAGTAATTTGCCCTTTGTGTTGTTCCATATAACCACCCTTGATCTAGCTCAGGGACTTCTTTAACCGTTTCTAAGTCTTTCCGCCACATAACCAACCCTGCGCAGGAGCTAACTATAACCAACTGCATGATCTATGTGCCTACGATAAGGATACTGCTCTTGCTAGAGCAATCTCCTCATGTGGCCGTTTAAGGACTTCAAAGCACAGAAGTGAGCCGTTAGACTCGTTATCTTACCAAGCCACTATCTCGCATTCGACTAACAGCTCGCAACCGGACGACCTATAGACTTACGATAAGATACACGGCCAGACACTTCAGTGCATCTGCTCAGACCTCAGTGAGATAACAAAGGCAGCATGTGTCATACTTGTACGTGAATCCTCAGTGCACCCTGTACAGACTCCACCGTATTCACACCCAGTGATACTGCATAGGGTCCCGAGTTCACGCTGTCTAAGGACGCATGCAGTGGTATACACATGGTGCCTCTTTTAACCGCAAGATTAATCAGCCATAAAATGTACTACGTCGGTCTATTTGTTCATCTCTCCTTCTCCCCTGCCGTTCAGATCGCAGAAACTTGGCAACCTTAAACACACCTGACAACGTTCTTCCTTTCCATGGGTACACCACGTTCTGCAATGGACACAGCAACCAACGCTGAGGTGGATGCTTTATTTACTTACAAGGTGACTTTGGTGCGTCTAAATTTGGGCTGGTACCAATTGGAGACTCTGAGGATTTAATCTGGATCTAGACGAATGGGGTACACAGGCTTTCTCAATTGGTGGCGTATACAGCCCCTCGATTACGTTTATTGCCGAGACTACTGGACTAATAAACCTTTCCACTGACGTTTCCGCAATGTCTCCTCGCTAGAACAGAGTAAATGTTTAATTAATATGCCACCTACCTCTTGGAATAATTGAAGTGCACCTCTCAGCTACAGGTGCTTTGCGAACACTGTAAATGCAAAATCGGTCCAACCCCTTTCATGTCCTGACTAAGCGCTAGAATACTCTCAACCTAATTCTTACCCTTGGCCCAACTGATGCGCCCGCTAGCGCAAAAGACAACACCCCAGGGCAAATTCACATTGCAGTTCATCTCACTAGTACGCTTTCTACCTCAGCCGGTGCTTCTGCTACTTCAGTTGATGAGTCACGGAGGTCCACGTAATTACTGGGATAACGTTTCTGTTTGTCCTATCAACCAATTTGGATATCTTTCACTGGTCCAATGATGTGGATGCTGCCAAGCTGGATCTGTAAAACAACATCGATAACTGTTTCGCCGTGCTCGCTCCTGCTATAACGAGGCACGGGCCAAAACCGACCATGAGGTTATCCCATCTTAACTGGGTGCTGAAGACGCCCCCAAAATGCGTTATTAGTACTCTAAGACCCAATTATTCCATATTCATTTTGGCACGAACAAGGTGATACACAAATGACAAAACTCCCAGGTGAAGGGTAAGCTAGCTGCGGAACGTGCAGCACATAACACCAACAATAAACTGGAGTCAATCACTTAGTTACTGGTGCATAGAAACAATCGTACAGCAACATCCGATAGTTCAAGTTCAAATGGGACTGGAACCGTTGGATAAATTTCCGTGAAGGTTTCTTATTTAGCGTGTCGTTGTTCCGGGTTAATGCTCGTCCACGATTACTGGAATCTAGAAGAGGCAGCTCAGCAGGAGTGAATCCTTCCACATTCGACCAATTAAAACCCACGCGACGTACGTTAGCAGTCCCCACCGCAACGGTCGGGTAAAAGAAGAAACAGAAGTAAGAGAAAAATAAGTATCATAAAGTGAAAATAATAGATATATTAACTCAACGAGACAATTAAACTAAGCTGTGCAGGGAAAAGTGAAGGATTGAAGGCCAAGCGCGTCAGTATGCTGTTAAATAAATATCGGAAGTAACTAAATACTTGCTTCTCAAAGTTACCGAGTCACCCCAAATCAGGCACGATCAAACTTCACAGGCAGTTGTGTTTCGCAAGAGAAGTTAGTTTGTATGTAATTGGCAATGACCAAAAGTTGTACAGGCTGCAGAAGTTGAAGAAGGGATCAAGAGGAATAAAGTCGTCAATGCATGACAATATTTGGGTTCAAGCTTTCGTAGTGCGAACAGTCAAGGCACTATAAGTATACTGAAAGCAGTAGATGTTGATGGAGGGTACCTTATCCTTGTAGGTATTAAGCAACGGTAGAAATATGACAACAGTCAACTTGCCTGTAGCTAATTGTTGGCAGTGACTTTATTCAGTGCCGTTACACCTGTCGCGGTGCAGTGTTGTTAAACGGACGGTAGTGGCTTTTTATAGGACGAACGCTTGCCAGTCTAAAACACACCACGTCCTAGAATACAGCCGTAAACCCCTGTATACACTAATGTACAACTGGCAAAGCAGCTTGCTGACTGTTCTCACATTCGGTTATCCACAGCCAACTGGCTTCCGGCTTCCTCCGTTGACTGAGAACATAGCTTGCTTAGGGCCGCCATAATGGCTGAGGCCGGTCGAGAATGACCGAGTCAAGCTGATTTGTCTGGCTCAGTGTCCAGGCGAGCAAAATTTCAAAGCTACTGGTGTCTGCATTTTTCTCTCTATGTATACTTTTTGAGCGTGTGAATGCATCGTGTCCAGTTTCCCACATTGGACAACGGTCGTAAAGGTGAACGCAGTTAAGTCCCGTTGGTGTACAGCCCTTCTCGAGTGGGTATTCATCGGTTAATACGACAGTTTTGGATAAACATGCCGTTTCTTCGTCCAATCCCAGACCAGCAAATAGTTCCTGACATCGGAGAAAAGGGAACGTGAGAGACAATATTCATAAATAAATAAATAAATATTTTATTCTCGACAAAGCGAGACACGCCTTTTGTGCATGCTCAGCATATTGCAATATTGTACGTGATAGCAGAATAAGCAGCACCAACAGCGGGAGTAGTACAGTTGGAGACAGTAGTGTGGGCCCGTATAGCCAAAAGATTGTATGAAGTCTATGTACACAGAATGCGAGAGGTAGTGATAAGAATCAGCTCGATAATATGGTATGTTGATGAGGAACTAGTCCGATGAGGTCCCGTACGCAGTGTGGGTCAGGTGAGTGAAGTATGGGGAAACGGGTGAAAAATACTTAAGAATAGTGGCACGCCACTAATCAGATATGTAGGCATGTCCGTGCGAGCGCAGATATATGCACAGAACTTGTAAATGTGGTGTCGGTCAACTTGCCAATGTGTTAGGGGCGGTGACTTTATTGAGTGGCAAGTCACATCCGCCACGACGCTGTGTTGTCAAACAGACATTGGTGGCTTTTTGTAGGGAAAACGCTTGCCAGACGAAGGCCAACCACTTCCAGGAACACTGCCGGTGCAGATACCTTCCCATCTTATTCCCCCGCTTACGCATATTCTCTCTTACACTCCGGTACCCACGTCACTTTTATCCCCCTCTTCTCCACCCCCAATTCCTGGCCCTCCTCTACCTTCCTTTGCTACCCTTTTACCTTCCAGTTTCAACGCACGTATGAATGCGGTGCGTCATTTATGTATTGTCGACAAGCCCATGTAAAACCAAATGGCCAAGCCAAGTTCATCCGATTCCATTTTTAGCCCGCCATCAGTCGATAGACTGGCATGCCCCAATGTACGCACATTGCTACAAATCGGCTAAATGGTGGCACTTGCCCGAACCTTAGAGACCCTCGATCGATAACTGCTGCTTGTCCGAGACTCGCCTGCAAGACGCGAGCTCTCTTCTAACTTTGCGATTCCATTCAAGTTACAACAGCAGCACTTTCTCATTGCACCTATGCGGTGACGGTGCAGCTTTGAGCACCGGAGGTGTTCGAAGCCGGTGTTGGTACTGTCCTGATTCCCGGGCTGAAGCTGCGTTGGTTGA
>OX104064.1:164564528-164579822 GCA_944474145.2 Dicrocoelium dendriticum | reverse complement strand
TCGCCATATTTCGAAAGAGTTGTACAGAATCCATTTCTACTTGCTCTATAATACAGTATTCAGTATTCAGTATTCAGACAAGGTAAGATTCGAGATAGGAATGGTTTATGGGTAAAGTGTGGAAAAGCCCACGAGGCTCTCCAAGTAATGGAAACAGATCCATTCAGTCAACCGAGCAAGTACGGAAGAGTCTCAGAAGTCTGAGTAAGTTCGGATAGCAGGAGGCCCACTGGTCTGGCTAGCCGAACAACCTCCTCGTGGTGCCAGCTGGGTGGTTCGGGTTTAACCCTTTCCAGCTAATAGTTCAGCGGCAGTGTTCCAGGACGTGGTGGGTTTTTGCCTGGTAAGCGTTCTCTCTATAAAAAGCCACAAATGTCTGCTTAACAACACTGTGACGTGGCGGTGGTGGCTCGCCACAAAATAAAGTCACTGCCCATTGGATATCTGGATAATCCTTTCCAACCCACGGACACCAGTCTTCTAATCGCACATTGCTGATGATAGCAAACATTTGAGCATGCAGCAGCACAGTTAAAAGCGCAAATTACACAGCTACATAAACGCACACACAATTAATTACTTACATTCCCCCTGCACAAACAAACACTTTTATGGTAAACATATCGGACTTTTGCAAATTCTTGACCACGCATTGTTTTGTCAAAATGATCATGCCTGTAAAGGTGTGCCGCCTTGTCGAGAATAAAAGTTTTATTTTATTTATTTATTTAAATGAAGTCGTACTATTAAGTGCGTAAAAAGGCCATACCAAATGAGAGTGAAAAAGTCTTGCAGGCTCTCGTGGGGAGCAAACAATCATCAAACCCGTAGAGCGTATACCGTTTGTGTCACTGTAGCATAGACGCAGTCGGAGATGAGGAAATGGAGTCTTGGCAGGGCACTGAAAGGTGGCCGTCTGATTGCGGAAGGAAAGAATATAACGAGCGCGCTAATGAAAGTACTGGGTCAAGATGTATGGAAACGAAACTACGGAGGCACACCTAGCAATCCGTCAGCCAAACATTGACCGTTAACGTAACAGTGATCTGAGAGAGTTTGGAGAGTAAAAGATCTTTCGGGCCATACGTGATTAAGCGGCGTACAATGAAGACAGAGAGCGCAGTACGGAAAGGACAAGGACAGAACCCAGATCTTTACTGATTAGGAGTAGTAAAGTCAGCGAGACCCGCAAAGTAATGTGAACAGGGTGTTTGATCTTCTCAACATTGGCCGGTAAAGTCACAATAGTCTGAGAAGTCGAGAAGCTGTAGACTGATCAGGCGAGACTGGATTAGTCGGCGGATCATGACTGAGTCATTTACTTAAGGTTTGTGAACGAAAAGAGAGGGTTGGCGGAGATGAACAGGTTAAGTGATGAAAGGAGCTATACTAATAGAGATTAAGCTAATCCAACAAAATTCTCTTTGTAAGGGATTCGGTACGTTGGAAATGTAGTGCCTAGAGCATTTAGGTCTCGGTAGTATGGATGCAGTCAGAAAGCAAGAGACTGGTCAGATGAGATTAAATTAAAGCAAGGTACAGATTTGACTGTCTAGTTAAAGAAATGCAATCAGACACGACGACAAGGATAGGGCAGGGTAAAGATGAGGACGGTTTTATAGATAAAGGGAGTTGCGTGGGTTCATCGGCAACGCTGGCTAATGGAGTATATACTGATAGAAAGCCCACACTCTAGTTCAGAATCTATGTCGCACAGGTCAGGCATATCAACAGCCTGTGTACCATATTCGGTCGTGTCTACGACAGGCAAGTTTTCAGCTGATGTGCCGGACATGGCAACATTATTTTTCGGCTGATTTTTGTCTTTTTGGGGCGTTTTTGCATCACGGTATGTTAGTCGCTTTGAGGAATCCAAATCAACTTCACAAAGGGTCGAGGAAGAGGCCGCGTGGGTTGGAATTTCTTGCGCATTTGTGAGTTGGGGTTCTGTGAATGATGTCGCTCGGGTTTCTTTCTTCGGATAAACTGAACTAGTAGGCAAAGTTCATCTTTGCAGCGGGGTTCTGTCCGGTTTTATCAGAATTCGCCCAACGTTCGAGTGCTGATTCAGTACATATCGGGCGTCAAGGAATCGTTTAGCCAGGTCGGGGTTGCTAAATTGCATGACTATTGGGCAAGATCGGCCGGGGATCTTGTGCAGGCGAGTGGCTGAACAGCAATCGTGCGGTAGTCTACAATCATTGAGAAGGATACGCAACACTTTGTTAAGCGGTATCTTGTCTGGTACGTTGAATACAACCGCGTTATTTGCACGACGAATGCGTTCGCTTACCTTGTGCGTAATACTATTCAATATTACACCTGCAGCTAGCATATCAGGTTGGCTAGCCAAAGGTTGGACGTTGTCCAGATTGACCGAAGGCATGACTTTGTTTAGTAGCGTCGCAAGAGATGTAAACTCTTCTTTCGGTGAGTTCACCTGACATTCGAGAACACGGACTTTTTGCAGAGCTTCTGCCAGCGTATCTACGAGCACTACTTTGCAATCTCGTATTTGAGATGGGCCAGCCTCACTTACGTCATGGGCGGCTTGTTCCAGTGTTTCCTTTTTGGCACCTGTGGGTGACATACGTCTTTTAACCATTATACGAATATTCAGTAAAAAATTCGAGTAAAAAGGTGGGGTAAAACGACGAACACGCAACGCGAACAAACGGCTTTGGGAAAAGGGCTTGGACAAAGGCCCAAAAACGGCAAAAGGATGTAACAGTTAATATGGGTTAACTTAGAGTAACACTAACCGAACCAGAACGCAGCGATATACAGTTCAAAGAACAGTGGGACAATACGCAGCGAAAACGAACCGTTTCAAGGTCAGTCAAGGTTATAGCAAATGGACATAGGCAGTATTTGCGGCGACGTAACCACGGGTGCCATTGTACATTGGCTACGGCAGCTGCTTGCAAGGTTTTGGTTGCGGGAAAATTCAGACTAATTATGGGCTGAAAGTTTGAATTTTGCCAAAATGTCAAATTCTTATAACCCAGCTGCTAACAGACTACTCAAAGGGCTAAATTTTACGTTGAAGTTATCTACAACATTCATAGCATCAAAAGGAAACTTGGAAGGATACATTGGCAGCACCTTTGGCCTCATACAGAACCAGACCGCATACAATGAATAATGAACAATGAATTTGTATGGGTCAAGAAGCGTTGCTTTACAAGTCCCGTTGGAAAGTTAAATACATAAATAACTATTTTATTCTCGACTCTGCGAGGCAAGCCCATGGAGGCATGATCAGATATGTACAACTGTACAGACATTTTATGGCAACTGTAACAGTGACAGTGGAAAATTGTTCATATGTCCATGATTGGAACTGTAAAATGTTGCAAATGCGGAATAATAATTTGGTTATCTTGAAACCAGGACCTCGGCTAATAATAGATTGAGAACCCTGAATGATCCATTAGAAGATAATTGAAAAGCACGCTCAAGAGAGAAATGAGAATACAGCGAGTTCGTGCACAAGTAACGCAAAGGTCAACGGTGATATCGTAGAAAGCAAAAAGATGACAGTATATGCAGATGTAGAAGTTTCAGTGTAATGAACCTATCTAGAATGGTGACGCTAGTTGACCTGCCAGTGTGAAGATATGGGCTGACTTTATTCGGTGGCGAGTCACACTCGCCACGTTGAAGTGTTGTTAAACTGACAGTTGTGGCTTTTTATATAGAGAGAACGCTTGCCAGGCGAAAACCCACCACATCCTGAAACACTGCCGCCAATCCATTGAATGGCAAGTTGTAACTGGCTATGTTTCTGGTTCAACGTTTTGTGCTCGGTTATTCGCAGTCAAGTTGCGTCCTATTTTTCTGCCGGCTGATGCGATGGCCGGGTGCCTATTGCTTTCCTGAGTCCTGTCCTGTGCCCGATTGGTAGGTAGGGAACTAAACATTCTTTTTGAATATGATGTGTTTATCCTCTGCAGAACCACGTGAAGTCTCAGAGGGATATATATTGAAATATTTTGAAATGTTGTTGAAGGCTTGAAGGATAGAATATGGTTCCGAAGAAAGAATCGCAGATCCCCGGGGTATGTAGTAAAATTGCTTAGAAATATAGGAAAACACGGCCAATTGAGCCGTCAACGCGGATTGAAGAGCTCATAATGACCAATTGTTCTGGCTTTGTGTCGCAGGAGAATGTGTCCTCCGAAGTCAAAAGTAGTTCTCCAGGCAAAAGTAATGTGGAAGAGATAGCGTTAGGCAAACTGAACCCAAAGGTTCAAGCCTCGGAAAATTTGTATCCGTGAATGATAACGAATGATTTGTCCGGTTAGTAAGTTGTACAAAGGGTTGATAATCTACCGCTCATGTCCAGATAAAAGAACTGTGTGGCTTGTTTTGTTGTCGCAACGATGGACAATTCCTTGGGTGCGTGTCGCCGTACCTGTGACAAACTCGGGAAAAAAGGAAAAGAACAGAAACAGCCACAAAGACAAGAGAGGGATGCGTCTGGAATGCAGTCGATCAATTGCAGCGATGACTGAACTATTGTACCCCTATACTTGTAATTTTTATTTAACTATCGCATATACATATGTATCATAAGTGGCGAAATACGACGAGAAGCAAGCAGAACACGGATCAGTAGAGAATGAAAGATTGTTCCAAAATAGGAATGAAGATGAAGAAAATAGCGTTTTAGGGGTGCTAATGGGCATATGCTCAATCGGTTGGAACCAGAGAGAAGAGGACGAGATGAGGATATCAACATAACAATAATGATGATAAGGATAGTAAAATAGTTCATACTTTAAATATGAAAATAAAGACTTATCGTTTGCTTCACTGTAGTCCTGCGATCCTCTTAGATTCACAGCATCCACAGTTAACAACAAATAATTCCTTGGTAAACTCTAGGAGTAAGATAGAGACGTAGTGTTAAGTGACAAAGTGTAAGTGGATGAGTGCTTCGTCCAACCGTCTTTTAAATACTGTTAGTGTCGGTGCAGAGAAGACCGATTCTGGGAGAGCATTCCACGGGTGACAGACACGGATGGAAAAGAAATTTCTGCGGCACTCCAGACGACTGTATTTTCTGCGAGTTTTAATGAGTGGCCCCTCAGGTTTGTATTGCTGCTGAGTTGCAGTAAAAAGCGGCACACATGATGTGGGTCTCGCAGAATCAAGTATGCCATAATAAGGTCGCCCCGTAATCTGCGATAGCTTCCACTGAACAATCCCAGTCGTTGCAGCCTCTCCAGGTAAGAAAGATTGCGCATTTCAATTACGTTCTTAGATGCCTGGCGTTGTGGTTGCTCCAGTGCATTAAGGTCGTGTTTCAGCCATGGATGCCAGGCTTGAATTGCGTATTCGACATGGGGGCGAACATTCGCACTGAGCATTTGTCGAAATATGGAGCTGTTTATTTGTCCAAATGCCGGCCTCAACAGTCCGACGTGCTGGTTCTCGGTCTTCGAGGCCTTTCGGATTGCCTGGAGAAACCCAAGTCATCTTGAACCAGGTCACGCAAGTCACGTTCGAGAGTTGCTTGTTGTAGTATATTCGTTCCGAGTCGGTATAAGTAGCTGCTCTGATGTCGGCTGGAAAGCACCATACATTTACTAATGTTGAATTACAATACGTTTTGCGTCGACCATTGATACACCGTATCTAAATCACTCTGAAGCACAGGTTAATCGGCGTTCGCCTGGATCCTGCACCAGATCTTGATATCGTCAGGAAACATTAGAAGTTTGAAGTGATTCCCTGTGCAAGGTCCTTAATCAACACCAAAAGCAAACGTGGACCTAGAACTGAGCCTTGCGGTACCCCGCACTCAACTTGTATGGGGTCCGATAAAGAGCTCCGAAATCTGACCACTAATTGTCGCTGCAGTAGAAAGTTGGCAATCCAGCTTAAAATAGGGTCGCCGATATCGTAATGCTGCAGCTTGGATAGCAGTATCCGATGGTCTAGACGATCGAAAGCCTCGGAAAAACCCAGGTAGATAACAGCAACACCTTCTCCATTGTCAGCCGCCTCGGTCCAACTACTGCGTGTAATTAGTAAATTCGTTGTACATGACCGCTGTTGACGGAAACCGTGCTGTTCAGGAGTGATGAGGTTGCGGTTTTCCAGATAGCACACCAGTACATCGGCAACTATGGATTCCATGAACTTAGAGAGCATAGGAAGAAGGGATACTAGGTGGTATTTGGAGGGATCAGTTCTGCTTCCACATTTGTGAATCGGGGTTATTATTCCAAGCTTCCACGTTGCCGGAACTTAGTTCTGGTCTAAGCAGCGCTGAAAAAACTGAGCTAAAGGTCCTGCCAGTTGGCTTGCTGCTGCTCCCAATGCCTCTGGGCGAATGGTGTCAACTCCCGGCGAGCTGTGTTTGCGCAGAGACGTCAGTTTTTGCAGTACGGACTCCGCGGTAAAAGTGATGTGGGTTAGTCCTGGAGAGCAGAATACAAAGCTTGGTAGATCGCTTGGTGGCATGACTCTTTGAAACGTGGGGGTGTATTGCATTTGCAGCGCGTTTGCTGCCTCTGCAGCCGTTTTTGTTGGGCCATCAGCCGTCCTGAGTGGAGGAAATACTTGCATCACCTTTCGCAGGCTATTTATGTACTTGTACCGCAGTTTGTGGTTAGTACTGAAGGTTTTTGCGATGTTCTGCTTATGTGCGGCCTTGTCTTTTCTTAACAGTTGAGTGCAGTGGTTACGTTGGGCTACGTAGTTGTCCCAAGTTTCTGGTGCTGGAGCTTCTCTGTACACTCGCCATGCTGCGTTGCGTTCTGTCATCCATTTTTGCGTGCTGCTCTTAACGAGAGAAACTGATTTGTACTTATTGCAATCTTTTATCTCTGAAGCCTCTGCAATCAGTTGACTGAATTTGTTGACGAACTCGAGCCAGGCGACTTCCAGGGTTTCTTCTTCGAGGAACGACCAAGTTGTAGCACTGACGAGCTGGGCGAATCAGTCGTACCTTGTGTTGGTTCGCACAGTCTCATCGTTATCCTTCAGGTATTCTGCATAGCAGACGAAGTTGAAACTAATCACTGCATGATCACTGCGATCCAACGGACAATCTAAAACCAACTCATCAATCATATGCTCCTCGTTGGTAAGCACAAGATCCAGCACAGATGGCCTGTTAGCAGTTCTGAACCGAGTGGGCCAAGTGATGTGATTGTAAAGAGGAATAGTAGTTACTAGATCTTGTAGATCGGGTTTGAATTGTTCTCCGATCGTGCCAGGGGCCTCCAAACCATGTACCTTGAAATCACCCATAATAATAATGTGAGTGTATTTTGTTGTAAACTGCACCTTAAAGCAGCCGTTAGGTGGTAGTCGGTTTCGGGTGTTGAGTAAGTGGCGCGGCACACCAAGACAATAATGCAAGCGTACCTGCCTTTTAGCTGCAACCGGCACCAAAGAGAGTCGGGGAACTGCGAGTCTGGATCCTCCACGGCTTCGCACTGTAAGTCGTTTCGGTAATACAGGATTACCCCTCCTTCTTTTGTGAGCCTGTCGTTCCGGATCAGCGACATGCCCGGTAGCGAAACTTCAGCGTCTGCCATTCCCGTGTGCAACCATGTCTTAGTGATGCCAATGCCGTCATACGACCCGGATGCTTTGCGATCTTTCAGTTCAGCCAGAGGTTTAGAAAGACCCTGAGCATTCGTACACAAGCAGGCCAATTTATCGGTCCCTAGGAGCCCAAAGTGGGTGAAGCGGTCACGTTAGGGAGAATGCCGACCGATGGGAGGTCGGCAGTTACTCGTTGTTTTGATGGATCAATGATACCTCGTTTGGAACTTGATTCGGCCAAGGTTCGTCCTAACCTTCAGTTAGACCTACGTCAGAGTCAATTGAAGCAGCAGTCAAATCACGCTTTTGTACATTCGTCTGTATGCTTGCTGCTTCAGTTGCTTTAATATTTGAGCTGTGCAAAGTGCTTACGACTTGAACCGAATTGCGGAAGGAAGATGTTTCCGATTTCTTCGCCATCGATCCAAAACATCCTTTGCTTGTCGCTCTGAATGAACCACAAGTTTTAGGATTCTAGTACCGTATCCTCTATAATTTGGTGAGAGAGGTATTCTGGTGAGCGAGAGTGACACAGCATTATCCAATGAAAGCGTTACACGAATGAACTGCCACTGTTCTAAATCGTGCTTTCCGGTCTCTTGAACATCGTTAAAAGGATGTTCTGGCACGCCAGGTGTGAAGGTTGCGTTTAGCCGGTCTTACTTGCTGTGCCCCACTAAGGCGTTTCGTTATGGTTGTCGCGCGCTCCAAGAGAAACCATCGGCCAGAACACACTAAAAACTGATGCCGTTATAAATAATTCTTACCCGGTTGAATGTAGTCTGTAAATACTAAGATACTGTTAAGAATACTGAAAAGGCAAGGCAAGGCGTTAACAGTCGACTGGGAATAATTCCCGTTCCTGTGACCGTACAATAGAATAGTGGTGTATTACTGGTAAAAAGGAATGCTTAACATGTCCCGTCCATTGCAGTCTGGAGACAATAAACTGCATGATAATAACAAAAGGCGTTTCGTTGGAATCGGCATGGACTGGTGTAGAGAATTTAAGATGTTAACGTTCTGACAGTATAAATCCATAAATCCAGTGGTTGGCATATGGGAAACAACATTTGGTTGGGTTTTGTCACCCCTGGCTAACCAGTTATAAAAGCAACTACCAACGTAATGACGCTTCTTTAAGTCGCTTTTCTAATTCGTTACATTGGGGGCAGAGACGACACAAATTGGAAAAGCGCTCCATGGATGACATCCTCGGAGGGAAAGAAATTGCCACGGCATTCCACCCGGCGATGCTGTATTGTCAGGTTCAGAGGATGACCTCTCAGTTTTGCTTTGTGATTCAGTTCCATCGGCGGGTGACAAGTATGGGTTGATTGCTTTAATATCTGGCAAACCACCATGAGGGCACCGAAGACGCCGGTACTGACTGTTGTACACTAATAGGAACTTTAATCCAGGCTGTTAGAGCAGATGGAAGAGGCCTATAACCACCTTGCAAGCCCTCCCTTGAACTAACTTAAATGCAGCGAGATCAAGTTTCTGTCACGGTTGCCAGGTTTGGATGGCGTAGTCCACTTGCTGTCGCACGTAGCCATTTAGCGATGTTGGGAAGCTTGTGTAGTCAAGCCGACGGAACACTCTGCGAAGAAGGCTAAAGTATTGGTTGCTGGGTTTCCACGCCTACTATGCTTGTCTTGAGCCTCAGAGATCGTCCTTGACCAGAACACCCAAGTCACGCTCCTTAGAAGCCTCCTTGTAGGTGTTGCCCCTAAGCAGTTACATACGCACCAGCGCTGGACGCAGGTAGACCACCTCGCACTTAACTGTGTTCGATTGGAGTCGATTCCTCGTCGATCATTTATGAATACAAGAAGGTCAGGTCGGAGTAGATCGGGCTTATCCTTACTCTCAATCGCTTGTCAAACCTAGATAGCAACAGAAAAAAGCTAGAAATTAGAGTTGATAAGACTGACCAGGTCGCTGATGAACACTAGGAACGGGCGCGGTTCAGGCACCGAGCCCTGTAAGATACGACGTGCCACCTCAAGCAGCTTGGTGAGGAATACCCTAGCACTCCCTTAAAGTCTCCCTTAGTGAAGAAAGTTGATGATCCAACCAATAACAGTATATTTGATTACGTAGCTCGGTAATCTTTGAAGTACAATGCGGTGATCCACGAGGTCAAAAGCTATGAATAAGTACAGATAGATGACATCGACAATAACGCTAAAATAATACAAATCCATCCAACTGCCTTGTGCAATCAGCACGTTGGTGATGCATGGCCGGCATTGCCGAAAGCCATGCTGCTCCGATGCCAAGACGTTGCATTTTCAACGCAGCCAATTAGAGACCCAGCAACGACCGCTTCCATCGCCTTCTCGAGCACAAGGAGGAGTCACTGGGAGATAGTTTGTATGATCTGAACGGTCACCGACATTAAAAATTGGCATGCTATGCCATTCTTTCATATTGTGGGGGGTTTGCTGTACACCGAAGCGTACTTGGAGGGGCTGTGCCAATGTCTCGGTTAGCTTGAGAACAGTAGCCTGTTGTGAAAAGTGTAAGAGTGCCATGTTTTAGTTTTAGAAGACTGTTGACATGACTATACAGTAGCTTGGCGTTTGCCAGAAACGTTTTGACTAGGCATTGTTGATAACTTACTTGGTCTTCAAGTACAAGTGTGGTTTAATGATTGCGATAGGTAAGGAAGTTGCCAAAGGCCACTGCGTCTGTGAGCCTTGTAGGTATGCCATGCTGCATTACATAACTGCTGCATTACGTAGCTTTTAGTCCTGCCGCTTAGGACTAGCGGCAGTTTGGCGGATCGAAGTGACTCCATCTCTATTACTCTGTAGAACTTAGCAATTAGCCTATCAAGCAACGCCATCCAAACGCTATGAACGGGGCTGTTGTCGGGTGAACTCCCAAGCGGTTGCCTCGAAGAAGCTGTAAAGGTGATGGTTGTGATAGCAGAAGTGGTTGAAGAAACGCCTCTGGATTTTCTAATGCCCTTCTAATAGTGGTTCCAATGGGGTTCGGCTTACCTATAACAGATAAACCTAACGGTATGGGGCCAGGGGAGTATAAAGTGAAAAGCAAAACGCCTGATGCTGGGAATGCTGCTCTAATAATGGTCACTTTGTTGAGCAGGTCTAGTATGGCTTATTTTGATAAGGCGAGTGTATTCAGAAATAGCAAAGTTAAGCCAGTGGACCATTCGCCGTCAGTTAGAATACTTTGAAAAATATCGGGTACCTAGTGCTACAAGTAAAAAGAAAGCCTAGGCGGAACAAGTGGAGTAATAGTTGAAATTGAGGGGTGGTGGCTCTGTATGCCCATGACATTACCCTGAATTTGGGGCCAGGTGAGCCTAATCTTGGTATTTTCCGACGAATAAGATTGGATAAGCTAATGCAATGGTCCGGAAGTATCCAGAGAACTTGAGGTACTTCAAAGCCACATTTTCGTAATGGTTGCCCTAGTCAGCGTGAGAGCAATAATGAGAGCTATAGGAATGAGCAAATTAAGTAGGAAAGGAAGTGTGGTGAAATAACGTCACACATGAGGAATGCGGGAAGTCATGGGTTATTGAGAGACCAGGCTGAGAGAGACGTCAGTGAGCAAGTAGCTCCCAAGGTGCTGTGGAATAGGCAGCCAAAACTAGGACTGCCATATGCCTTGATGATGCGCCCAACAAAGATATAGTGTCGTGAGGCATGACTAATAAACTATGAGAGGGTAGGTAATCTAGGATGACGTATGGAATATGTTTGTACTTATGGAGTGAGGTAACAAAGCCTAATTACTGTGGAACACTTGGCAGATGTCCGAAAGGGCTGTGTCCATTATTCGGTTATACAAACGAAAATGAGAGGATATGGAATGTTTGAGGAGACGGAATTGGTGAGCAGCTGAGGGTAATGACGCCTATGGTGACTGAGAAAAAGCCGTATAGACGCGAGAGGTCCAGGCAATGAGGGGACTTTAGTGAGCTGGAAGTTGTCAGTATGCAGACGTAGGGCATGATAAGGCTTGCATGTTGGCTGTCTAATAGCCTAACGTGTATACATGAAGGATGTGCTAAAGAACTACGTAAGGTAGAGCGGTTAGAAAGCCTGTAATTATTGAGTGAGCGAGCGACCGTACTTTTTGAAGCAGTAGCGTTCGTGATCTAGGGCATGTCAAGTAGTCGGACACGGAGAAGGCCCTGATAATTTCGTTCGAGAAGTTGGCCAAAATGCATAACAACGTTCCGATAATAATAAGATGCGGAACTATCCAGAGCGTCGAAGACAAGGCAAAGCAAGGTTTGCATTCTGGTTGCTGTAGTGCCGACGAAGACAAGTAGGATAGCTATGGGAATGCTCAACTCAAGGGTGAAAGCAGCGTGATAATAGGTGCAGGAAGTCATCGGCTCTAGAGAGACCAGTCTGTGAGGCAACAGTGGGTAAGCGGCTATCAGTGGGTTGGGTACTACTCAGACGGCTGCAGGGCTGTTATTATCTTTCCCACCCTTGCGTGCTAACTATTGGTGCGGACTGCTTATATTACTTCATTGTGGCTGAACAGGAAAAGGATATTTAAACTCCACCCCGGGCCGGTCTCAAAAAGATGATCGCTTGAGTCGCCGATATTACAAAGGCGGTTGATAGCGTCTAAGAGCAGGAACATTTGTACGTTCTACTAGAACTTACAGACCTTCCTTGGGTTGTCGATACAATTGAATTGGCGCTGGTTAGATACTGGAACCGTATAGATTGTGGATATTGCCCGCAAATTGGAAAGTGTTATGTGCTGCTTGTCGTACCGGCTTCCACTGCCAGATAAAGGACGGAGGATCGTTAAAGTTAACACGCGTCCTTTCAAGCTAAACTAGTCGTTGACCACTATCCTACTCTTTAAATTTAAACAACCGGAAGGCGGTTCTCAAAACGCTCCGTATGTTGTGGCATATTTGCCGTCCCTTCGGAACCATGAAAGCAGATACGTTTGTTAAATTTAAGGTCACGTTTGACCTCATCCGGAATACTGCGTCATGGCTCGCGTTCCCTGCCGCATCCAGAACACAATGGAACTATAAGGGTTTAGGGAGTACCAAATAGGTTTGTTGACAGCTTACGCGTAGAAATTTATTCCAAGCGCCTACCGAGTTAGGGCAAACATTCAAAGTAATACCGACAGCTTAAATGGGGCCTGAACCTTACTTACCGTGCATTAACTGGCACGACTCGACCGGACACCGCTATGACGTTAGCCTGGCCAACTTTGCTGCTCTCCACGGTCAGCCCATGAAGCTAAACAAGCCGCCTTCTGGCTGGATTAAAGCGGAAACAATTATGGTGCAGACTTATCAAGCGCTGATACTAGCCTGCATAAAGTGTGCTCAGTGGCTCTAAGGTCAAGTGTTTTGAGCGCCAGTGGGACTGCTTGGTTACCACACCAAATGTTTCACTTCCCCTTAATGCATCAAATGTAGTTCCTACGCTTTATTTTTCCCATTTGTTTTAGCAATGATTGACATTTTCTTACTATTTCATTTTCTTTCATTTTCTGAATTTAATTTTTTCTTTTGACCAACAGTGCAAGGAATGCAAGTGCAGGAAATTTTGGCAAGCCAGGTCAAGTGAGGTTCCCAGAACATTAACGCTTCCACCTAACGAGTGTCCTACATGTTGCACCGGCATGCAACCAATGGCTTCCAGTACTTTGAGCTCGATTGCGTTTCTTGTTTCTACAAACAAAATGAAGCAAAAAGAAACACTACTACTTATTAATTTTAACGGCGTATGACGCGGGGCTTCGTTTGAGACCTTTCAACAACTCAGAGTAGCTTCTTGAGTTATTGGTTTAACGATCCGCGCAAGTAGGAACACTAAGGTGATTCTCCCATATTTTCAGTGGGAGTGGTTAAGATTTGTTAGGAAAGGTAGCCGCACGTGGGCATTACGCTTGAGTACGCCAGCTAAAACGTCGGTCATGGAGTGCATAAGAATTGAATAAATTGTTATGGAATGCTGACTTCAACAGGTAGCGCTTGCCATTGAATGCCATTTGCATGCATTGCTGTCAACTTGCGCTTTGTTTGAAATAGTGATACTGAGACGAGTCCTTTTGATTAACGTGCGCCATCTTAGATAACGCTGCGACGTTTCGTCGTATGGTTTGTGCTCGCTGCAAAAACGCTGAGGAATTGGAGAATGTGATACACAATAAGGAGTTCGCAACGTCATGAAACTTTGTCGTATTCGTTGGTGAATTTGCAGCCTGTAGGTTTCTCGTACAAGTAGGTGAAATTCCGCTGCGTGCCTTTCAAGCGTGCTGCCACCGTGGGAAGCTTTACGTGCTGTTGCATGCACTGACGTTTGTACATAATAGAAACCGTGACAAATTGTCTGGTACTGGCCACGCTGCGGTAGGTGTACTTTTAGCCGTCCCATACTAATGACTTTCTTAACCGAACTATTGTAGAAAATAGTGTTCTTGAACACGAAAATCTTTTGACTATTGTTGAATTCTCTGTGCTCCATGGTAAACTTGGACGATGACACTGGTTTTGCACCTGGCTTTATGTGACGCATTAAGGTGGATGCATGGGCTTTTCTGTCTATTAATGCGTATTTCCACATTTTACTTTCCAGCTGTTAGGGGATTTCTACGTACACTTATACAATTCTGCTGTTTCCCACCGTAAGATATCCGGTTGATAATGGCCTTATTCGTAGACCACCATACAACTGCAGATAACTCGCATACCACGGCACGTATTGCATTGTTTTTATTTCAACGTAATCAGCACTTAAAACTTGTCCTGAGCAGTCTACAGTTGTGCTATGTTACGCATTATTCTAGCCTTAGAAAATATTTTTCTTTTTCTCTGAGATGTATCAGGTTGAAATTTCGCGCCAGATAGCAATATCAGCGCAAGAAAAGTTTGGGTATATTTTTTGTTAAGTTGTATTTTTCTCATGAAGCACACAGCCTTAGTATGTCTCTTAACAAATCCTTTTTATATGCGTCCGCATTGCTCGAAATTATTTTTTAACTTTTGGTATCCCTAATAATTCCGCCACTCCCAGTTCTTCCATGTGCGCACCAATACTTGTGGCGACTGAGCGGGCCAAAAACGTCCAGTGAATTTAAAGTGAACTTGTGGTGAATTGGATCCAGTTCCAAAGAAAATTGGCACAACCAGCTCTGCGCAGCTTTCACAACATAAGAACAAGGAGCTCAATATCGCCCGAAGGAACCAGAACAATTTTAAGTTAGGCGCCTGGAATCCCATCAGCTGTACACCAAATAAGGCCAATGCATTTGTACTTGCCAACCAGGACCATGTACTCGTATTTTGCCAACTTCCATGCAAGAGCATATGCTTAATGTAAGGATTGATATGAACCCTTAAGCGTGTAGCCACCAGCCAGTCTAGGATTTTACCTATTTATTTATTTATTTACGCTTGCGGGAGCTATAGCTAGGCTTTGCTGGTGACTGACTACTCTGGCGGCATACAGTGGGACGAGTGCAACCGTTGGTATGATAACAAGTGCACTGATCTGGCAGCTAAACTGTACTCCATGCTAGTTACCCGTGACAGTGCTGTATACCTACATCAGTTTTGGTGGACGTCGACAGGGTCGCTGGGTTTCCGTGTTCGAGATAGCAAAAGTTTTGTGAACTTCGTCACGGCAGTCGCCACTCTGTTAGCTACTCTGGGGCATAAGATAGGCTGGCTGATAGAGGCACTTGTGCTCTCTAGCGATG
>OX104064.1:164478152-164564038 GCA_944474145.2 Dicrocoelium dendriticum | reverse complement strand
ACGACACGAATTATTTCGTCTTAGGTGGGCGCTGAGTAACACTAAAGCAGAAAGTATTCTTGCCCTTATATAAAGCAAGGCGGTCAGGGCCACATCTGGAGTATTGCGTTCAAGCCTGGTCACCGTACCTCCGTAGTGACATCACTTGTATAGAAAAGATTCAGAAACTTGCGACCAGGATGATTGAAGGTCAACGAAGGGAAGTCTTATGAAGATCGTCTGAGTAGCTAGGACTATTTTCTCTGGAACGGCGTAGGTTTAAGAGGGGATTTGATAGAGACGTTTAAGATCATTAAGGGGACTTAGTGGTATTAGTTCCACCCATCCTGTTTTGAACTGGGCTACGTCAGACCATCTGCGCTGGCATCGTCTGAGGCTTACAAATCACAGAGCTCCGTTTGGACATCACAGGGGCAAAGTTTTTTTACGAACCGGGTAGTTAACTACTGGAATAAACTTCCTTCTGATTTAGTGGAGTCTGAGACCGTAGAAGCCTTCAAAAAAGGCTTAGACAATTGTTGGTCCATCATTTCTCCAGAGATATTGTAGTTGCACATTAACATGTAGTGTATTTTGAAGCTGGCATATGAAAGTGTAGAGATTGCTCGTGTTCTTGCTTCATTCCATTGCAGAAGCAAGAAGAGAAAATCCAACGTCGTAATGCCGGGGGTCGCTTCACTTACCGGAACAAGAACTGGACGCTCGTTAGGCGGAAGCCTCTATCGTCTATCTGACCTGACCTGACCTGACCTGACCAACTCAATTGTAATATGTAGCGAGAATCAATAATATCCAGTTTGCATAATAAACATACGCAGTCGTGGAACCGCTATTGCTATCTAAGTAAATTCATACATGGTATATTCTCGGTTAAACGAGGCACACCGGTAAAGGAGCGATCAAATATGCACGCAAGCATAGCTGCTTTGGAATAATAACCTATTTCGTTTTAATAAGTTATAATCGAAATGTTGGTAGTTCATACGAGTCAGCATTTTGTCAGGTAATAGTCCGAATAAGAAACATGATGATGCTGGGCGCGGAAAAATCAGTCGTAGTTGTTGTGTCAAATCTCAAGTTCGGCGTGATTTCGCCATGTGGTGATCCATAATCACAAATGCCAAGGTAAGCTTTTGGTGCAAGTGTTGTCTAGTAAAAGCTCGGAATGTTCGGCGCTCACGCAAAGTATCTTCCAAAGCAAAATCGGTTGCTAAGGTTGTAGGTATAAGTTCAATGACTGCGCCAGTGAGAAAATGTGGGCCGTGACTTAATTCAGTGGCGTGTCCCACCCGCCACGTCGCAGTTTTTAAGCGGACATTTGGGTGTTTTATAGAGAGAAAGCTGGCCAGGAGAAAATCCACTAATTCCTGGAACACTGGCGTGGGTTATTTTGTACAGTAGTGCAAGCTAGCTATGCAGCCTATCGACCGACTTTGCACCCGGTTATTCGCAGTCGATTGACGGCCAAATTGCTTCGCTGGCTTAATCATAATCCGGCAGTATTCGTTGAAACCGGTCGTAGATGCAAAAGGGTGGAAGAATCGAGTGAAGAGTGGTGCAGCCGAGTAAAGTGGTCGTTGATAAAGTTCGACTTCTTTTTCTGTTGTGTACTTGTCCGGGTTGTGCAGACCAAGTCCAGCTATCCACGCTAAACTTGTCATAAGGTGACGAGCGCAGTCGATCTTTGTGACTGAATACGTTCATATCAGGCGGAAATGTTACACCTTTGTCCAATGTGGGATCGTTACGAAGTTCTTTGTTCGTAAAATTGGAGCAAAATTTCTGAAAAGGTAACTACTAATTAGGTGTAATTGTCTTTCTAGTCAAGCGGAAACTCCATAAAAAGCGATCGAATAGGCCAGTTGATCGAGCGCTATTGAGCAGCAGAAAAGCTGACAATGAACTGACGTCGGATAAGCTCTAGTAGTATAGAGAATCCGAAAGTTGTTCCAAAAATGTAAAGCACCAAACCCAAGTGTTGGAATGCCGGTGAGAATAAGCAAATCTGTCCGTGACAGTGAAGGTTATCACGACAGAATAATCTGTCTTCTGATTTGGAACAGTGGATCCATTTACATATATTATTCTAGGTGAGTAAGTTGTCATACTGTGAGTACGAGGCAAGCAAAACCCATTTGGTTGGACCCTATAACAGTGGCATCTGCAGAATTGCAAAATAAACACCATTTGGAACGATGAGTGGTTTCTTCAGAGTGTTACATCGTCCTTCATAACCAGAAGAAAGGATCAGGTGTTCAAGGCAGCTGTCTAAGAGGATTGAGTCAGCCAGCCCCAGGGGATGAACCTTCTTGCGTCAGCCGATGCATCTGTGGGAGCCTCGGGTAAAACTAGCAGCGAAAAATTAACAACCAAACAGGCAGACGGCAATGCATCAAGCAGCACTATCGGAAGACTGGCGGCACGCAACGGTTCCTAGCTACGTAGTACTCTAAAAGCTCAAGTAATTTGGTTTGTATACATGATTTGCAGGTACGTTCTTTACATCACAACTCTGGTGTAGCTCAGTCTGTAACTAATACGCAGGAAGAATGTTCTGCACGCGCAGGGTCAAAGAACCGATACTAAAGCGTGTTTACAAATTGCGGCGCAGAATACGATTGTTGGAGAGAAACAGATAAAATGATGGTAAGGATGACCGCCGTCTGAATGCGAGAGGCAGCTTAGGCGGAACTAATGCCAACTAGATTGAAACGGAAAGCCAGGGTCTACCAGTTCGTAAAGCAACGTTCCAAGTGAAAAGTGAGATGCAGGGAATCGGCGAGGTACGAATGCATGCATACAGAAGTGCGATGAGTATTTGGTGAGAATAAGGACGTTGAAGCGCTCCTACTTCGTAGTCTGAAATTCGTCAGGAGCTAGGAAAATGGGTCACAGGGGACCAAAACAGTCGTGCTTTGGGCCATTAGCTCGGGTACAGCCAGACTGATAAGGGATGTAGTAAGCTTTTAGAGCGTCATCCAGGATGTGTTTCGTAGGTTAGCAAAACAATGTGCAAAAACGATGATGACATGTAAACTTGAATCCCTACCGCAACAACACCGCCTTATGCTTTGGAACTTGTTGAATCTTCTCAGTTTCTTTACCAGGATTAAGCACCGATCGAACTGTGAGCCACTTATTTTTGACTTATATTACCGACTATGTCTTTGTTTGTGTAGCTCGTGTCTACTCGGGTACACATGTGATTACGCTTGTTATTATTTGAAGTCTGTGAAGAACCTGACAAATTTATGCGAAGCGGCTGTTGCACTACTTTTGCCCACAAATAGCAGTTTGTACAGATACAACCCGTCAGGTTTGAGAAACGCCGGCAAAGTTGACAATCGGGAGTAGACGGCAGGTTGTACCATGCAGTGCAAATATCGAGTTTTGAGTATGATTAGCCTTGGGAGTATGTCCATCGGTTCATCGGTAGAAGTAGTTAGGAATTCGTCTAAAATTATGTGCTTCTTAAGTTTGCAAAATCTGGCACACGAATAGTTTCATATTGCTTTTGAACTGCAGAAAGAGAATGAGCCTCTTCCGGATCGCACCGGTTCGATGAAGCCGCCGTTGCCAATGTATTCCAAAACTTCCAACAAACCTCACGATTTGTTAAGCGTACGAGCCTAGGTTGCAAAACACTAAATTGCCCGTAATCGGCTTTCAGATGGATGCAACGCATTCTTTTAGAAACTTTACCAATTAACCAACGGGGCATATTGTGGTAGGTGGATTAAATTGAAATAAAACAGACTAGGTAATGGTCAGTGGGTTGACCTTGAGCGGCACATTAAACAAAACCAGGATGTTTCGTCCCAGAAGGGTTTCCTGGCGACCCCAAAATCGCAAACCGAAACTGCGAACTTTCTGTTATCCCTAAGGGACACTATGACTGTAGTGCCGCATAGAATTTGTACCGCAGCATTAGAGTGGTTTCTAAAAGTGTACACTATCATATGTACGTATGATTCCTATACGGTTCTCTGCAGTGTATAGCAGCGCATGACATGTTAGGTAGTACCTTCGAAGTCTCGCACTGACGGCGGATAGTCCTTCATCAAAGATCCCGATCCCATTCCCATGAGTCTCACAGTTCTCTTAACTGGATACGGGCAGGACTTTAACGCACCCATGGGAAGCTGAAGCTAGATGTTATGACGAACGCGCGCAATATGAATGTCAGGTGACTGTGCATAGTGCCGCAAGCAATCGGTTGGAGATCAAATTAATCCAATTGACTGAACCACCAATTGAGTTACTGATCCCACACTTAATTGCGATGAATATCTAAACCATCATTCGTGTCCATCAATTCCTTCGCATTCGCAAAAGAGTTTACTAGTTCGAAAGTTACCACAAACGCATCTCATGGACCAGATCTAAAGAATCCCATTAGTTACAATTGCGGGGATTAATATTGAACCAAGCAGCAATTTTCGCATATCCGGTCGTACAAAACTGATCACTCTTCCTTTGGTGTGTCTCGTATAACATCGAGAATATACATTCTATTTATCTATTCTATTTCTATTTTTTAAGAGCAAAAGTCGCTTTGCTCAGGTATTGCGCTGCATTATTAGAAGTCTTAGGCAAAAATCTATGTCCAGGCGCAGAATTAGGTTCTGCGTCACCTATTACAGTAGCGCCGCACAGTAAATATTAGCAAATTTTCTATTCTCTAGCTGTACATATGATAGTGTACACTTTTAGAAACCACTCTAATGCTGCGGTACAAATTCTATGCGGCACTACAGTCATAGTGTCCCTTAGGGATAACAGAAAGTTCGCAGTTTCGGTTTGCGATTTTGGGGTCGCCAGGAAACCCTTCTGGGACGAAACATCCTGGTTTTGTTTAATGTGCCGCTCAAGGTCAACCCACTGACCATTACCTAGTCTGTTTTATTTCAATTTAATCCACCTACCACAATATGCCCCGTTGGTTAATTGGTAAAGTTTCTAAAAGAATGCGTTGCATCCATCTGAAAGCCGATTACGGGCAATTTAGTGTTTTGCAACCTAAGCTCGTACGCTTAACAAATCGTGAGGTTTGTTGGAAGTTTTGGAATACATTGGCAACGGCGGCTTCATCGAACCGGTGCGATCCGGAAGAGGCTCATTCTCTTTCTGCAGTTCAAAAGCAATATGAAACTATTCGTGTGCCAGATTTTGCAAACTTAAGAAGCACATAATTTTAGACGAATTCCTAACTACTTCTACCGATGAACCGATGGACATACTCCCAAGGCTAATCATACTCAAAACTCGATATTTGCACTGCATGGTACAACCTGCCGTCGACTACCGATTGTCAACTTTGCCGGCGTTTCTCAAACCTGCCGGGTTGTATCTGTACCAACTGCTATTTGTGGGCAAAAGTAGTGCAACAGCCGCTTCGCATAAATTTGTCAGGTTCTTCACAGACTTCAAATAATAACAAGCGTAATCATATGTATACCCGAGTAGACACGAGCTACACAAACAAAGATATAGTCGGTAATATAAGTCAAAAATAAGTGGCTCACAGTTCGATCGGTGCTTAATCCTGATAAAGAAACTGAGAAGATTCAACAAGTTCCAAAGCATAAGGCGGTGTTGTTGCGGTAGGGATTCAAGTTTACATGTCATCATCGTTTTTGCACATTGTTTTGCTAACCTACGAAACACATCCTGGATGACGCTCTAAAAGCTTACTACATCACTTATCAATCTGGCTGTACCCGAGCTAATGGCCCAAAGCACGACTGTTTTGGTCCCCTCTGACCCATTTTCCTAGCTCCTGACGAATTTTAGCCTACGAAGTAGTAGCGCTTCAACGTCCTTATTCTCACCAAATACTCATCGCACTTCTGTATGCATGCATTCGTACCTCGCCGATTCCCTGCAGCTCACTTTTCACTTGGAACGTTGCTTTACGAACTGGTAGACCCTGGCTTTCCGTTTCAATCTAGTTGGCATTAGTTTCGCCTAAGCTGCCTCTCGCATTCAGACGGCGGTCATCCTTACCATCATTTTATCTGTTTCTCTCCAACAACCGTATTATGCGCCCCAATTTGTAAACACGCTTTAGTATCGGTCCTTTGACCCTGCGCGTGCAGAACATTCTTCCTGCGTATTAGTTACAGACTGAGCTACACCAGCGTCGTGATGTAAAGAACGTACCTGCAAACCATGTACACAAACCAAATTACTTGGGCTTTTAGAGTACTACGTAGCTAGGAACAGTTGCGTGCCGCCAGTCTTCCGATAGTGCTGCTTGATGCATTGCTGTCTGCCTGTTTGCTTGTTAATTTTTCGCTGCTAGTTTTACCCGAGCCTCCCACAGATGAATCGGCTGACGCAAGAAGGTTCATCCCCTGGGGCTGGCTGACTCAATATCCTTAGACAGCTGCCTTGAACACCTGATCCTTTCTTCTGGTTATGAAGGACGATATGACACTCTGAAGAAACCACTCATCGTTCCAAATGGTGTTCATTTTGCAATTCTGCAGATGCCACTGTTATAGGGTCCAACCAAATGGGTTTTACTCGCCTCGTACTCACAGTATGACAACGTACTCACCTAGAATAATATATGTAAATGGATCCACTGTTCCAAATCAGAAGACAGATTATTCTGTCGTGATAACCTTCACTGTCACGGACAGATTTGCTTATTCTCACCGGCATTCCAACACTTGGGTTTGGTGCTTTACATTTTTGGAACAACTTTCGGATTCTCCATACTACTAGAGCTTATCCGACGTCAGTTCATTGTCAGCTTTTCTGCTGCTCAATAGCGCTCGCTCAACTGGCCTATTCGATCGCCTTTTGTGGAGTTTCCGCTTGACTAGAAAGACAATTACACTTAATTAGTAGTTACCTTTTCAGAAATTTTGCTTCAATTTTACGAACAAAGAACTTCGTAACGATCCCACATTGGACGAAGGTGTTACACTTCCGCCTGATATGAACGTATTCAGTCACAAAGATCGACTGCGCTCGTCACCTCATGACAAGTTTAGCGTGGATAGCTGGACTTGGTCTGCACAACCCGGACAAGTACACAACAGAAAAAGAAGTCGAAATTTAGCAGCGACCACTTTACTCGGCTGCACCACTCTTCACTCGATTCTTCCACCCTTTTGCATCTACGACCGGTTTCAACGAATACTGCCGGATTATGATTAAGCCAGCGCGGCAATTTGGCCGTCAATCGACTGCAAATAACCGGGTGCAAAGTCGGTCGATAGGTTGCATAGCTAGCTTGCACTACTGTACAAAATAACCCACGGCAGTGTTCCAGGAATTAGTGGATTTTCTCCTGGCCAGCATTCTCTCTATAAAACACCTAAATGTCCGCTTAAAAACAGCAACGTGGCGTGTGGGACACGCCACTGAATTAAGTCACGGCCCACATTTTCTCACTGGCGCAGTCATTGGACTTATACCTACAACCTTAGCAACCGACTTTGCTTTGGAAGATACTTTGCGTGAGCACCGAACATTCCGAGCTTTTACTAGACAACACTTGCACCAAAAGCTTACCTTGGCATTTGTATGGATCACCACATGGCGAAATCACGACGAAACTTGAGGTTTGACACAACAACTACGACTGATTTTTCCGCGCCTAGCATCATCATGTTTCTTATTCGGACTATTACCTGACAAAATGCTGACTCGTATGAACTACCAACATTTCGATTATAACTTATTAAAACGAAATAGGTTATTATTCCAAAGCAGCTATGCTTGCGTGCATATTTGATCGCTCCTTTACCGGTGTGCCTCGTTTAACCGAGAATATATCATGTATGTATTTACTTAGATAGCAATAGCGGTTTCACGACTGCGTATGTTTATTATGCAAACTGGATATTATTGATTCTCGCTACATGTTACAATTGAGTTGATCAGTCAGGTTTCAGCCAAATAACCGATTGTCGACCCTGTTAATCGTAGTCATTCCTCCAGTTGTGTTGGTTTGGTAAATGACTATCTGACTGCCACAACGCTGGGAGTTCGGATGGTTGTAGAAAGGTAGGTGGTACAGCACGGGAGTAAGTTTTGCCGTAGTGAAGCGTACCTCATAAAATTTCCTTTTAGTACTTCGCGGCTCATTGGCAAAAGGTATCACTTCCACATCCATCACTTGACCTATATTGATTTAGCCAGGTCACGCAAAAACTGTAAGTACGGTTCAAAACTTCGATGTGCAAAGACTGGAACCTGTGGCCTCCATCATCGGAAAACAGTGGATTATTTGCGAACCAAGCGCCTTTCGGTGTCCGCGGAAACCCGTGTCATCGCGTGTTACACCTACTCGAGCCAATAGATTAAGTTACGGATAGATTCTGCTAATACAGTGAATGTTAAACAGCTTTTGACCCTGCTGTCTGGGCGAGCAAAAGGCCAAATTATTGGGAATTATTTTGTTGTCTTGGAATGTGCCGGCTTGTTTGAATTGCTTCAAAAAACGCGTTCATGTGCAGATCCATGTGTTGCCTAAAGAAATACTAAACTAATTAGGTTATTCTCGAATGCATGGTCAGTTGTAGCCACATTGTGGAACACTACAACTTGCTCTAATACGTGCCACTTAGGTAAACAAGCCCAAATGTTTCTTGAAGGCTAGCAACTGTCCGTTATTGGTGAGTGAAATGGAGTCCATTGGGCATGTAATATTTTGCTTATGGCACAAGACAAACGTATCAAAATAACCGAGCTCCAGTTGGCTGCTCTAAACAGCGCAGCACCATAAGTGTAATGGGTCTGTGTTCTTATTTGCACCGATATTTTCCATTTTGCAACCATAACTGAGCCGGTGAAGAACGTAACGCCTAACAAATTAGTATTCCATAAATACGACTAGCCAGATGATACGTATTTGACAATCCAAACGATGGTCGAGCCAGCTCCTTCGGTAGCGAGTTCAACGAACACTTTCTTATGATCAATTAAAGCGCTGTTTCTTATGTTGGTTTAGGCACAGCTTTGTCTAAGTTTCATGAGAGCGAATAAAACGTAAAGGCCTATACCATACGAAACTTCCGGACACCCAAAATGATTTCTTTGGCTGTTCAATAAGTGGTTCTAGCTCGTATGTGAACCTGTGCGAAGTGGCATTTGTACGTACTATGGAGTCCGTTTGTATTGTGTGCGCACGCACAATTTATGACGCCAATAAACCGTGGTGATAAAGGTCAAAAGTCACGGTGCTTAAAAGCCACTAGCAGGCTAGGCGAAAAACTCCACTTCATGCCGGCTTGGTGGTTTGGGTTAATCCCGTTCCAGCGAATAGCTTGGCGGCAGTGTTCTATGACGTGGTGAGTTTTGCTATGGCAAGCTTTCACCCCATATGATCACAGATATCTGCTTAACGGCAATGCGACGTAGCGGATATGAAACGCCACTAAATAAAGTCCGCGGCAATTCCCTGGCACTTTTCTAGTGATAATTTTTACTCCACGGACGATATTAAGTTCGAGGTGTTCTCTTGAAACCATCGTCCGATGACGAAGACAGCAAACAAACTCATTACTTCAGTCACACTTCACAATGATATTCCTTAAGTCTACTTACGCCTACACCTACATAAATACCTACGCAAAATCCAGTATAGCCCTAGTTAACCTGCTATATGCCTGTAAAATTATCAACCATTACCAGTTGTCAATCAAGTAATGCCGTTAAAGGCTTGCCTAGCATTGCCAGGAATAAGGCAATTATTTATTTGTTTACTTTGTGTGCTTTTAACAAAACCGCAGTTGCACATTTTAGCCGTAATTTTAAGCCAAGAAGGAACGACCACGTAGGTTAGAGTAATACGATTTTTCTTTTAACAAGAACACCGTTCGTTGGAACACTCGACCGGACAAACAAAATACCGACGTGACTCCATACCGGGAAATTTTTTGGTAAATCTGTTAAAGGCGTGGCCTAGCCACACTAAAATAGACCCCGAGTTACTGCGCTACGGGACCTTTTGCTATAAGCTGTTCAAGGCAATCCATCTCCCTACAAGAGCGAGGCGTTCTTGTTTCCTCAGTTTCTTACTAGCTGCGCGTGCGTAGTCAAAACTCAAAATTTTAACGATTCACCTTCAATGAGCAATGAAGCAGATACGGCGCATGGATTGGCAGTTATGTCCATACAAAGTGAACTTGCCAATGGACTGTATTTTGTTAATGTTCTTCATACCATTGCCTCAATTAATGTATGAAAATTGTATGGGTAAATTTTGTTATGATTATTGTAACAATTCAATTATCTGCACAAAGGTAGCACTCTAAACTTTTCGCTATGGTTGTTATTTGAAAAGAAGTAGTTGGGGTCTGTTTGCAGTTGTGTGGGTTTACGGATTCACCATTGCAAGCGGGGCGGCAATTTAACGTCTGCCCCGGCCGGGAGCCATAGTTGCTACGTCACTGAGTATGCGCTACATATTATTGATCAGTAAACGTTTTTCTTAAATTGTACAACCAAAGCAACATGAATTTTGGTACATTTTGAAAAAGGATACTGATTAACTTAGATGGGTTAATGTGAGTAGGTCTACACTTTACAGAGATAAGTTGGAGATAAGTTGGAGATAAGTTGTTTGATGTTATTTGTAACTTTCATACTGCCTTAACAAATTTACTCTACTGTGCCTCAATAGTTGTAGACTACATAAAAATTGCACCTATAATAGGTTACATCTGCATCAACGTCATGGTTTGGCGTCAAGAAACTAGGATGGCTGGAGGACTCAGTTTTTTAATCTGGTTCGCTCATTTTATTCCGCGTGTAGCACTTGGAGAAGCCAATCCTGCTTATTCATGATGGATATTGAAGCTACCTCAGTTATAGGGGCAGTAAAGTCGAAAATGGAGAAAGGTTAATAGTAATGTTTGCCCCAAACTCTAGCTAACTATGGGTACAGTTGCTACCAGAATGCAAGCAAGCGATCCTTGTCATGGTGCACTCCGGTTCGCTTATGAAACTAACTAGTTTGGCAGGTCCGTTCATTGAAAGCGCAAGTCACAATATGACGTCAGCAAGGTCAAGGCCGTCAAGTCTATTAATACTACTGTCATTGGCTCACAGTCAACCATAGAATCCTGCAATCAAACGCTGCGACACTTATCCGTCAGTTGCAGCAGCTCATTATGAACCGTAGCCGTCATGACCAATCAACCTCAAACTAAACCCACTTCCTTTTCAACACCGGGCTGTCTTACTGTTGGTACCACCGACGCTTTGGTATTGCCGCTCTTAATTGTCTCAAGCCTTGCAACTTCAGCATGAACCAGTGAAGCTTCTAGGCCAACCCGGAATAACGGCGGACACCACCGGCCAATTCCAACGTCACCTTTTCCGCGTTATTGATATAACTACGGGTACCGTTCTCAGTGGTCACCGGAGCCTATGGTAACGTCGTACCTCATAGCTCAGAGGAGATGGTCCGCCCTCACCGACCAGACTGCGTGCCTCTAGTGGTACACCAACCCCAACGTTTAGTGAATAGCTGCTAACGCTTAACTCATGCCTCAGGTGAACCAGTGGCAGTCAGTTCCAAGTAGCAGCCGTGCTTTTCTCTATCGTATGCAAAGTTTTCTTTCAAGAGTTTGTTCTTATCGTCGATGTTCAAAGGACGCAGCTTAGCGACTATCGGACACAGCCCAGCCTTATCTGGACTAGTGTCAACTTCACCGCTATCATCCCCATTCGCGTCGTCTTCAACGTCCACAGCGTTTTACTTACTTTTTCAACTAGCGAGCTGAGCTGGATCGCACTCAGAACAACTTACGTCCCGTAAAGTCAAACCTCATGCACCACGTCTGCACTAAGCGTCTGTCAATTTTGGCCCGCCCTGACACACTAGCCCCGGTGTGCCAGTGGTGGGTGGCGCAACCACCAAGTATTTCCATTCCGGATGCGGTCCTCGCGAACGGGATGACCACGGTTCGCCTCAAGGTTAACTAAAGTCCAAACAGAGGTTCCGAGCCGCCACCATACCACACAGCGTGTTCCCTAAGTTCCACTTTAACTTAACCCCGGACAATCTGGAACCAGGAAAGGCGGAGTACGAGCAAACGCCCAAACTGGGAATAATCCGCCTATAAAAGTCCATAGGCATTACCGTTGCACATTGTACTGAAGAACTCCGGTGACTGGCGCTCATATGGTAAATAGTGGACGCTTAACAAGTTATCGAGTTGATTAAATACCCAATTCCGCACAAGCACCACTTAATCTCAGCTCCAGCTGGTAAGTCAATCGTTAGCAAACTCTACCTAGATTGCGTCCAGCAGCAGATACCTGTGGCGCCAGCTGATATTCCTAAAGCGGCGTTCATCACACCGTTCGGCCTATTCGAGTACCCCCGAAAGCAGGTTGGCCTCAAAAAAGTTGCTCAGACTGTTCAGTACTTCATTCGGCAAGTAACAAAAGGACTAGGTGTTCAATCTCAAGTAAATCATGTCCTGATCGCCGGCTCTTTTGCTATTGAGCCTCGCTAACAACTTAATGCACTTTTCCAGTCCATGAACCCACACGGATTTACCGTCAAGCCGGAAAAATTTGGAATTGGCCAGAGCACCATCAACTTTCTTAGCAACAAAGTATCCTTCGCTGGAAGCGAAGCTCTACAAGACGAAATCCGGCCACTAAGGAGCTATCCTATTCCCAGTTCTTTCAAACAGGTGCGCCGGTTCCCTAGCCTGGTCCATTATTATCGGCGTTTCATTCAGAACCGCATGAGCATGGTTCAAGCGATGACTGTCTTGATCCGTGGTACACAGCTTACTTTACACTTTACAGACAAGGCTAACTTGGCATCCAAGGAGCTCAATTAATTTAACCCTAACACAGCGTTACTTACCCACCCAGACCCAACTGCACCGCTTTCCATGAACTCTGATTTAACAGACACCGTTGTCAGTACAGTTCACTAAAACGTCTTTGACCAACAATGGATACCTTTAACATTCTTGTTGAAACGACTGAAACCAGTCGAATCGCGTTACAGCACGTAGGGTGGGAAACTATTAGCAATCTATCAAGGTATCCGGCACTTCCGTCTTTATCTGGACTGTTGACATTACCTAGACTTTACGTACAACAACTTTTTAAATGGTGCAACGGACGATCATCGTAAAGTACAGAATATAAGCCCGTCCGTAGATGCGTCGACCGTGTAAATTCGAAACGTCACTTTTTACGATAGGCCTATGTTCCGGTATTATCCGACCCTTAATAATCAGCGAAAGAGAAACCTACTCGTTTCTTCTAACTTAGACGTTACCATTACCTTCTCGCACTTGGATGAGTTCAAGCGAAACCTGATCTACCATTATTCAGCCGTGACGGAAACGTTATAATCACGGTTAATATGGCGAAGCATCAGCAGAACAGACTTTCACTGCAGCAGATATTTGTTGACTGGAAGTCAATCCAAATGAAAATCCAAAATGGAAAGGCAGCTGAAAATATTTAGTAGGATTAAGGGTGGTTCAGACAGGCCGTCTCGCATAGGCGAGGACTTCATGCATATGAATCAAACTAGCTCATTGGGCGAAAGTAAAGTTCACCTTCAGGGGTGGGGCGACATTTTGAATGAACGGCGCCGGATAGCTTGGCGTAGCAATGTTTAATGGATTTCGATTCGCTACTGCCAACCGTTGCGTACATCATAAGTGCAACATACCGAGAGTCGACACACCCAACATGCAGAGCTATAGGCACTTCAAATGCGTCTGTAATATCTTCCGGCATTAACGTGTGGTGCTAAGGGGAGGTAAGGGTAGTAGTGTGTAGGAATTTTTTGGGTGTATTTTGTATGCGAATAATTACATTCCGTATAACCTTACAAACCGACCCCTCACCTATGCAGAAACAAAAGATTATCCGACTATCCTCGGTTCATTTTCGGTAATATACGGCATACTCCGGCAAACTAAACACCTAGACTACGTTTCTCAGCTTACGACAGATATACGACATATCTCGGTTGCTCTTAATACAGTCGCGGACGCTTTTTCACACATTCACTAGATCAGCTTGGCATCTGGAGCCTCTTTAAATAAATATATATTTCCTGAAAGGCCGAGACATGAAGGTGAACAGCATCGACCGTAAATATGCAAAGTAAACGTCCAAAAGTTGATCAAATAAACTATTAGAAAAGCGGATACGAAATTAGGGAAAACGTAATATTTCACACATTGCTTCAACTATGCGGATAGTCCTTGTTCGCTGGCCATCAAGGTCACATAAACATTGCAGGTAATGAATTCAATGGACGTAGCCAAATAGAAACCGCGATGGTTGCGTGAATAGACCGCCATCGCTTATGCTGTTTTTTCTTTTACCTGCCGATGTGCGAGGACAGAACAACCATTGAACTAATGGAATAAGGCCCTGGTTCTTCGAATTTGTACGAATAAACCGGTTGGTTATATACGTGTACGTTTCCTTGTCCCCGTTTTCCATGCTAGTTTGTTCCGGTTTCGGATACACCCGTTGCGTCGCATTTTGCGTCCTTCTTCTTGTCACGCTGCGGTAGTGCTTGAACATCGTAACCACGTGCGACCGTCTGTGCAGTATAGCGTGCTTGTTATCTTGTTCTTTGCACACCTAAGTGTGACTACTCGCTTTGCCAGCGTCCGTCCATACGTTGTCCTTCAGCTTCCACCTCCTTGTTGTTGATAAATTTTGACATCAGCAGCAATCCGCCATGGAAGCAAGTGCGTCCAGTCCACCGGAACTATAATCATAACCGTGCAAATGCACGTAATCTTCATCGGAGTTTTGAGCGTCTCTAAAGCAACCTTCCGACGATGAATTTGAAAATTTGGATTAGCAGGTGTCGGCTTACTGATTAACCATTCCTGTAAAGCACACTAAGAAATTCATTGTTAGATATTTGTGCAAAGAATCTGTCCACATTGTTCGAGTAGTCGTGGTCTTCCATAACTCTCCCACATCTGTAGTTTGAAACAATTTATCCTGCTCATTTGTTAAGTCAGTAAAATCAGCTATCTACAAAGTGAAGTTCGCCGTTTCAAATCAACCACCAAACAAAAGTGCGGATTCAGTTTTGCGCGCACTTCTGGCCCTAGCGTTGGAAGATTTCCACCTGCTCACCCTTGCCGAGCGCAAAAGTGGCTATGTGAACACGTCTGCGCTCATCTGTGTGCTTCCGGGTGCTTTATCGGTGATACTTAAAAGCGCACGATGCAAAGGAACATGGGATTTTTAGGCAAAGGCACTACTTTATCTGGGGTAACAAATATTTAACCCAGCGTACTGCATCCTAGGGTGTTTCAAATCTCGAACGAAAACACCAAGCGCTTAGTCTTAAACAAACCACAGCTGTTGGTATTGTCAGCTTTTTGATGTGCGGGGGCGCTATTTCGGACACAACACGCCAGTCAAGCCACGAATACACCAGGGTAGGTCCAACTTTACTGTACTTGCACTTCACACTAATGCACTGGCTTCACGTTTGACCGCCGTAGGCGGCCTTTATGTTTCTAGTACAAGACGGTTGCTTAATACCGAGGCATCATGCTCTCTGTTGCGAATGAGGATGGTCAACTGCCGCGCTCAACGCTATTTTTCCAAGAGGCGTCCGTTTGTAGTAACAGCCAAAGATGCTAAAGTAGCAGCCGAGCTTACTCTGCAAGCCCAAGTGTACCTTGGATAAATTGTCGCTACCCATGAATTTATCGTTTCTTGCCACCTAAGTTAGGACGCCATTTTGGGCATGGACTTTCTAGCCAAATGTGCGGCATTCCTTACCACACTAATGGGATCCGGTCACCAAAACAGTCACACAACGCAGCATACGCTTCTCGTGTACATCGTCTTGTTGCATACTAGCCAGTTGCCAAGGGCGTACGCCGTTTAAATTGGATGTAATCCAACATTTGTGTGTTGCTTAGTCTACCTGGGAAGAACAAAAGTTGCCTCCCTATGTTTCTTTATTGGAGTAAGAAGAATCTATCAGTGAAAATAATGGAATAAGTAGTTTTTCTCGAATTTATCGAGGCACACCAAATCAGGCATGATCAAAATTTACAAACCATTCCGTTTCGCAACAAACAATTTGCTATGTATGTAATCGTCAGTAAAACGAATGTTGTACAGGCTGCGGCAATCGTAAAATTGATTATGAGAAATAAAGTCGCCTATGAATGACGATAAGTTGGGTTCAAGCATGCCTACTGCAAACAGCCAGGGCACTATCTTTGTCGTGGAAACTATGCGTGTGTCTGGGGCTATCTTATACTCGTAAGTGTCAAGAACATTTTGATTTATGAGTCTAGCCGACTTGACCGTACGTAGATGTGAACAATGAATTTCTTCAGCGGTGAGTCACATTCGCCACGTCGCAGTGTTGTTAAACGGATATATGTGGCTTTTTATAGGGAAAAGGCGTGTCGAGCGAGAACCCAACAAGTCCTAGGAAACTGTAGCAAATTCGTTTGTGCACTAAAGTACACCTGGCAAAGCAGCTTGCTGACTGACTTCACGCTCGGTTATTAGCAGTCAAATGACTTTTACTTTACTCTCTTAGCTGATCAGATTGCTTGGTCAGAGGCGAAATAATCGCTGAGACCAGGCGAGGATGGGTGAGTCACGATGAGTCGTCTTTGTAAGTGTCCAGCTGAGCAGAACGTCATTTTCTTGTGTCTATAATTTTAAGGTTATGTATACTTTTCATGAGTGTGAAGGCATCGCGTCCAGCTATCATTAGTGGACATCGGTCGTGGCAGTGAGTGCAGTTTACTCCCTTTGGTGTTCAGCTATGTTCCTTGTAGGTTCTTATGGGTTATTACGTCCAGTCATGGGCGAAAACTTGGTCTTCACTCAAATCCCAGAACACAAATAGTTCCGGACCACAGAGAGAAGGGAAAGTGCGTGCCAATCAACAGTGCAAAGAACAGAGTGGAATCAATCATTGTTAAAGTCCTGTGTTATAACGTTTAGTGTGGAGACAAAATGATGTACAATGTGTAAAAATGATTGTGCCGAAAGGGCCTTTTGAACGTTCTACGAAAAGTAATGGCCGTATAGGCAAATTGCTGCATTAATATGGAGGATAGAGCGTTGCGCCAGTAAGCCACCCAAGCAGTATCGGTTTACTAGGATGCAACCATTGCGCGGGAAGGCGGAAAGCAGAGTTTAAAGACCGTCGGAGATTGAATGGTGCATTAACAGCTGGTAGCCAGCCAATTACGATAGGAAGCGCAGAATAAATAAGTAGAGATATAAAAAACTTGCGGCGAGAGAGCTTCAAATGTCCATCGGTTGCAACGTAGCGGAAATATAGGACTTAAGCACGGAGCAAAAAGTTTTGAGGGACCTAGACACAAAGGCGACATGAGGGTACTAAGAGAATAGTGTTATAGTCGGCTGAGCTGCGAAATCCAGTGAGAGAGCTAACCTCCCACATGAGCAAGCGTAGAAACCTTTGCTGCCAGACGGATACATACCAACTACAAAGGAATGGTTAAGGAGCGGGGGTACTGACTAGATGAGAAAGGATTGCTCGATAAAAGTGACGTAATGAAGAGCAATTAAAGGAGAGCAAATGCGCGGAACAAATATATATGCATCGCCGTGCAGAGAAGCGAGTCATTCTAGGGTGCTAAGGGATGATTACTAAGGTGTGTCGAACTAGGAAAAGCCAGTGCGTATGTTGGACTCATGCGCGATTAAGTGCCGCAGACGCAGCAGCGTAAGTTATTACTGACCAACTAGAAAGGAGGAGCTAACGGGCGTCTTTGTGCTGACCAGATGAGAAAATTTATGTACTATAAAGTTACGAAAGGTTAACTGACGAAAAAGCAGCGAATAGCCGGAATAGGAGCATAAATTAAGGTTGCTGAGAATACCAGAGCACGAGGCGGAACCGCAGCAGCGCACCGAAAATCACGTGGCGCTAGGTGCTAAGGTACAGTGCCAAGCTGGATAAAGCCAGGAAATGCCAGTTCAAGAGCTGCAGCATTGCAGGTGGAACGGTCTAAGACGTTACATCGAGTAAGGTATAGATAACCCTCTAGAAATTTGAGGCAAAATAGCGGCTGTGAGCAGATTACTTGAGTTAGGTTTCTCGACAAAGGAAGACTAAGAATGGTTTCATGATGTCAGGAAAATGATCGGAAGTAGCACAAGCATACAACACTTTTCTTAAATTGTTGAGAGTGTAAGAATCTAAGGCACAGCGATGCGCAGATTATCAAATCATGCAAGGGTGCTAAGGGAATATTACTATGGTAGCCTGCGCCGCGAAAGTCCAGTGAGAGTGCTGTACTACAGTATAAGTAGGTGTCAAGGATGTTGCAGTGAGTACTAGATAAATGAACGTCTAGAAAGGAGAGGCTAAGGAGCGGCTATGCACAGACCACATGAGTTGTGGTTGCTCGGCGGAGGTGAGCTAAGAAAGGTCTCAAGATGGAAGAACACTGAACAAAAGGAGCGCAGGCATACAGTAAGGTTGTTAATAGTGCAGAGCATAAGAGGTTAAGACACAGCGACGCCCAGATAAGCAAAGCATGCTATGGTGCTAGTGGAATAATACTAAGGTAGCCTGAGCCAGGAGAAGTCAATGAGAGTGCTGGACTACAATATAAGGCCATAAGACCACATCATACGTAGATCAAATCAGCGAACCCGAGAACAATACAGGGAAACCCCCGGTTAATACCAAGTGCTCAGCTACTGATACAAGTCGATCAGTTAAACCGCAAGGGTTAATGGTTGACGAACCTCTAAGACAACTGTAAACAGCTGAGTTAGATCGGACGTGTTAGAAAATCTCTACGACGATCAATGCAAGCCCAGCATAACCTACACTCAAATAACAGCGCCGCCAACGCCTCGAGCCAAAAGACCACACCACCGAGTTAACCTGAGCCGCTGGGCTCAACGCCACCAACTTTGAAAATAAGAAAAGCGGAGACCCTAGCACCATATAATGCTGCTTCCGGGAATAGATTGTGCAGCACACTAGTGTTCAAGGTTCCAGACGATATACTAGTGGATGCATTTAGGCGTGCAATCATTGCGGTTAATGGCATTGCAGAGAATGCACTGCAGGTTCAAAGACTGACTAAGCGTGTAACAAAATCTGCGGCTCCCAGCAAATTGAACGCAAAGGATGAGGCAGTATTGCATGCTCTCATAGCTAACCGTGAACAACTTCGCAGTGCAACAGTGCTAGGCCAGCTTACGCTCGGACCGCTGAAAATATGCTTAGGTTGGGTTGCGACGAATCCAAACATCAAAACAGCCTTTAGGCAACGAGAGTCCAGCGCATCCAGCAAGAAACAACGAGCGACATGTAACCGTTTAGACAGCATTGTGTCTAACGCTACGAAGGCTCACATTGCCAAACGGCCTTGTAGAGGAAACACATATAGTCACTCACCTACGATGGTTATGTCAACCACACAAGCCTTAAATATATCAAGATCCGCAGACAAGCGGTCGCCGAAGCCGGGTTGGGACAATGTGGAATTCAGCGTACTTGCCTTTAGTATTCCGGATGGCATAGCGACGGGCGAGCTTAAGAGCACAATCCTTACAGTTAACGGCATCGGGGAAAATTCGGTACAAGTTGAGAAGATGGCCAAAAGGCTCAGTAAATACATAGCCCCAATCAAACTGAGAAGCAACGATGGTAGAACCTTGCGCACTATAATATTGAATTGTGAACAACTCCGCAATAATACCAAGTTAAGGCAACTATATTTCGGCCCACCGAGACGTACACTACCGAAGCATAACCCAGGCATTTGTGAGACGGCGACGCGTACCACCACCGCAACCAAATCACCTACAACGAGCAATACATTTGGTAATCTACACAGCTCCGATCAACTTCATGCGCAGCGGGCTGTTGTGTATCTGCTATGTCCCACAAAACTTTTCCGCCAGTCCGGATAAAAGGGCCAAATAATCCACTGCTTCATACCCAGCAAAAGGCGCATTTTTTAGACCAGGTGGGGATGAGCCGCGACAGTTTCATCCCGGTACCAAACTCCTCGTCGCCAAACTACCAATTGCGATGTCTTCTCACTCAATTCCTACAACTACTGCAGATAGCGAAGTAACAATCAACGGCTTCATCTCGTCATCCGTAAAGCTAGTTGACAGCACGTGTTTTTTCTCACTTTACTTATAAATGTTAGGTCCCTTAACAATAAAATGCATATCTTGCGTCCTCTGCTGTCCTAGCCGACCCTGATGAGATATTTGTCACGGAAACAAGGTTTTCCCCTTGTGCTTTAGAGAAGTACTACTCACTTCCTGGCTATCAGCTGTTTATGCAATCTCGTGTGCATAAACGAGGGAGCGGTTGCGCCATTTATGTTAAAAATACTTACCCAGCAAAAATATCCGAAATCATGAACGCGGCTGAGGCGATGGATTCAGTATGGATAACGACTGATATCCTGGGATTGACGGTATTATTTGGGTGTGCTTATAGACCACCTGATACCTCAGTTAAGGGTGACAACGCACTTATGGATACTTTTGCGCAAGCATCAAATTTTTCCTGCGAATATAAACTGGTTGCAGGAGATTTCAACCTGCCTGAGTTAAACTGGTTCTCACCTGCTGCAACAACGAAGTATGCTGGCCTACTAGCATGTATCAATTTAGGCGGCTGGACGCAACATGTATCTGCTCCAACCAAGGCGGAACATATTCTTGACCTAATATTTACTCTAGGCATCCCATCAACGCGAGTGGCAGTCGACCGGGAGTTTCCGGGTAGTGATCACAGATTAGTGCATTGCTCGGTTTACTTAAAGCAACATAAGGCCTACCCAACAGAAACAGGCGCAGTCGTAGTATACCGCCCGATGCAACTCGTCAACTGGACAACCTTTGCTGTACTCGTCCGACTAAGAAAGTGGGATGAATGCTTTATGTCTGATTCTGTAGATCGCTCGGCTGAGCTGTTTTATGAGGTAATACTTCACTGTCTCGACTCTCTAGCTCTAATGTCACAGCTAAAAAGGCACTCATCTAAAAGTGTGACCCAAACCAGAATGCATAACAGATTGCGTCAGCTTAGACGATCCTATAACAAAACCTTCAATTTTGCCCACATCATGAGAGCGAACGAGATTGCATATCAGCTTTCTTCCAGATCTAAGCAGCAGCAAACCAATCAAGAAATAGCCGCACTAAATAGTGCGAACAATGCTAGGAATCTCAGCTGGCTGCTGCGCTCTCGGACCACTAACTATGGACGACAGATCTCTACCTTAATGGTTAGTCCTAACGACACTTCTGGTGACGCAAGAATTTTATGTGAAGTCTTCAGCTCGCATTTTAAAGAATCGCAGTGTTTAGAAATAGGTTAACCTTTCAGGCCCTGCAAGTACCCGGTAGCCAGTCCATGTCCGCTGTACAGTTTGACATAACTAGTGTCCGTTCTGCGATTTCAGCTACCAAGTCATCCTGGAACCCTGGTCTAGACGGAATGCCGCCCAGTTTATATAAGAATGGAGGTGAAGATATCCTTATTCTTCTTTTGAAACTCTACGTTATCAATGCAAAATGGTCAATGCCCGACCGCTTGGAAACATTCCATCATTATGCCAAGGCATAAGGGCGGAGGCCTACTGGAAATTGGTAACTATCGCCCTATTAACCACACTTCTATTATCTCGCGCGTGATGGAGAAGCTGATTAAAATAGCCCTCATGACTTACCTGTATGCAGGCAAGCACATAAATGAAGCTCAGCACGGGTTTCTAAATTCTCGGTCTTGTGCAACTTGTCAGCTGGACTTCCTTAATTTAGTCACCAAGGCCAATGACACTAAGCTTTCAATTGTCATTCTTTACCTTGATATGCAAAAGGCGTTTGACAGGGTACAACACATACCATAGCGCGATGATCGTGCGCCACATATTCGGTATGAGACTAGACGGCCTACCAAAAGCAATGGGTAGAACACAAAAAGTAAGCTAGGGAAAAAATTTATTGAACGGGAGGAGAGTCAGCTAAAGCTAAAAATAGGGCACCAGAAGAGAGTTAGCTAGGGAGAATGTAGTTGGCGTAGAGAGCGTAGACGGAGCGTCGTTCGCAGTCGAGTCGCGTGCCTAAGGCGGTGATCGTGTTCGTGTTTCCAAGCAACGGGAACAGCGTTCCAACAAGCAAACCTCTTAATTCCCTAAGACATAAGTAAGCTATGATTTGTATATATTTTAGAATAGTTTACACAGGCATACGGGGAATCTCCAGGTCGCTACACAGCCCCCTAGAAGGGATACCGGTGGCGACCCTTCGATCTACATAAAGACTGCCTGTCGCGGGCCAGTCTTCTGCGAGACAAGGTAGTGAAACCCGATGCAGCTGCTGAGGGAGAACCAGGAGATCGGACCCTAACGGGCTCCCACCCGTGTCCTCCCTAACGGTGCCAAAAACACGAAATGGGGGATGTTCGTAAGCTTCAAATGTTCGCGGGTCAGGGAGTTTGGAAGCAGGCGTGTCTTCCACCATAGGCTGGGTTAATTCGTCAGAAGACGCGTAAGTGTCTTCATCGAGCTCAGGTTCCACATGAGCAAACTTGAGAAGGTCAATGGTAACAGCTTCTCGTTTACCGTGACGGTCGATGATAAAAACGCGGTCCTAACGCTGCAGAACCTTGAAAGAACCTTCGTAAGGTCGCTCCTGTGGTCTGCGGAGATCATCGGGGCGAAGAAAAACGAACGGACAACGCTGTAGGTCCCGCGGCATGAAAGATTTACGTTGTTGTTCTCTAACGTCAGGAAGCTTGTAGTGACGCATGCTCGTGACTAGCTGGCGCGCATAATTCGCGTCGTAACGGGGGATTCTAAGACTATCGGAAAAGAAATCTCCAGGTAAACGCAGTGGTTGTCCATAAACTAACTCGGCGCTAGACGTACGTAAATCGGCCTTTAGGGCTGATCGGATCCCAAGGAGCACCGTAGGCATTACCTCAGTCCAACTCAGCGCATTGGCGGCGCTATGTGAGGCTTTCAACTGTCGGTGGTAACGTTCCACCATGCCGTTTGCTTGCGGATGATAAGCGATCGTGTGAAAGCGTCGGCATCCAATGAGTTTAAGAAGCTTCTTAAAGGTCGAAGATTCGAATTGCGGACCGCGGTCTGTAGTCACTGTGGATGGACGGCCGTGTGAAGCGACCCAGCGTTCGACGAAAGCAAGCGTTACGGTTACCGCAGCTACCTCAGGAATGAGAACGGCTTCGGGCCAACGAGCGTAACGATCGATCATGGCCAAAATGTAGACCATTCTTGTGGACGGGGCCAGAGGTCCCACTATGTCAAGATGGACATTTGCAACTCGCGCGGAAACGGGCGGAAAGTGACCACGCGGAACGGACACGTGCCGTTGGACCTTGGTTTGCTGACAGGTGAGATAGCTGCGTGCCCAGCGCGTAAGATCGCGTTGCATCCCCGGCCAAACGTACCTCTCAGAGACAAGCTTAGCAGTAGCTTTAAAGCCTGGGTGGGCGTTATTGTGGAGGGTGTCGAGAACGATACGGCGCAAAGTTTCTGGAACGACGGGTTGAGGTCGTCCGGTGGATGTGTCGCACAAAATTGTACCATCAGATGACTGCAATGGGTGCGAGGATATCTGCAAAGAATAATCACGGAGTTCCGAAAATCTTCGGTCGTTTGATTGCATTGCGGCCATAGCAGACAAATCGATTGCCTGTCCGGCAAGGTCAATCGCAGATACTCTTGAAAGAGCATCAGGGACGACGTTTCGTTGGCCAGAAATGTGTCGGATATCAGTCGAGAATTGGGCATTTAAATTTAGCTGGCGAATCTCAAGTAGTGAGTGTCGAGCTGCTTGCTTTCCGAATGCTTAGATAAGCGACTTGTAATCGATGAAGATAATGAAGGTGTTAATTTCAAGGACGTGTCGGAAATGTCGAATGGTAGAGTAAACGGTCAGCAGTTCGCGATTTAACGTGCAGTACTCGATTTCGGCAGGTAGTAGGCGTCTAGTGTAGAAAGCAAGTGGTTTCCATCAACCGTTTGTATGTTGCTGTAGGATGGCGCTAATGGCGGTATCCGATGCTTCAACAGCAACACTGAGTGGAGCGTTCGGATCGAAGTGATGAAGCGTAACGGCTTCAGCTAAGGCTTCTTTGCTAGCCTTGAACGCTTCGGCAGCAGCAGCAGTCAGTTCCACCTGGCCGTTTTACGTCCACAGAGTGGGTCGTTTAGTGCACTTAGCAAATTGGCACATTGTGGAAGGAAACGTCGATAATAGTTGAACATTCCGTTTAAACGGCGCATAGCGGCCAAAGTAGTCGGGACCGGAAAGTCTCTGACAGCGCGGACTCTATCGTCCAGAGGCCGCATACCATATTGATCAAAATGGTCACCAATTATAGCGCGATGATGGTGCGCTACATATCCGGTATGAGACTAAACGGGCTACCAAAAGCAATGCGTAGAACACACAAAAGTAAGCTAGGGAAAACATTTATTGAACGGGAGGAGAGTCAGCTAAAGCTAAAAATAGGGCACCAGAAGAGAGTTAGCTAGGGAGAATGTAGTTGGCGTAGAGAGCGTAGACGGAGCGTCGTTCGCAGTCGAGTCGCGTGCCTAAGGCGGTGATCGTGTTCGTGTTTCCAAGCAACGGGAACAGCGTTCCAACAAGCAAACCTCTTAATTTCCTAAGACATAAGTAAGCTATGATTTGTATATATTTTAGAATAGTTTACACAGGCATACGGGGAACCTCCAGGTCACTACACAGCCCCCTAGAAGGGAAACCGGTGGCGACCCTTCGATCTACATGAGGACTGCCTGTCGCGGGCCAGCCTTCTGCGAGACAAGGTAGTGGAACCCGATGCAGCTGCTGGGGGAGAACCAGGAGATCGGATCCTAACGGGCTCCCACCCGTGTCCTCCCTAACGGTGCCAAAAACACAAAATGGGGGATGTTCGTAAGCTTCAAATGTTCGCGGGTCAGGGAGTTTGGAAGCAGGCGTATCTTCCACCATGGGCTGGGTTAATTCGTCAGAAGACGCGTAAGTGTCTTCATCGAGCTCAGGTTCCACATGAGCAAACTTGAGAAGGTCAATCGTAACAGCTTCTCGTTTACCGTGACGGTCGATGATAAAAACGCGGTCCTAACGCTGCAGAACCTTGAAAGGACCTTCGTAAGGTCGCTCCTGTGGTCTGCGGAGATCATCGGGGCGGAGAAAAACGAACGGACAACGCTGTAGGTCTCGCGGAATGAAAGATTTACGTTGTTGTTCTCTAACGTCAGGAAGCTTGTAGTGACGCATGCTCGTGACTATCTGGCGCGCATAATTCGCGTCGTAACGGGGGATTCTAAGACTATCGGAAAAGAAATCTCCAGGTAAACGCAGTGGTTGTCCATAAACTAACTTGGCGCTAGACGTACGTAAATCGGCCTTTAGGGCTGATCGGATCCCAAGGAGCACCGTAGGCATTACCTCAGTCCAACTCAGCGCATTGGCGGCGCTATGTGAGGATTTCAACTGTCGGTGGTAACGTTCCACCATGCCGTTTGCTTGCGGATGATAAGCGGTCGTGTGAAAGCGTCGGCATCCAATGAGTTTAAGAAGATCCTTAAAGGTCGAAGATTCGAATTGCGGACCGCGGTCTGTAGTCACTGTGGATGGACAGCCGTGTGAAGCGACCCAGCGTTCGACGAAAGCAAGCGTTACGGTTAGCGCAGCTACCTCAGGAATGAGAACGGCTTCGGGCCAACGAGCGTAACGATCGATCATGGTCAAAATGTAGACCATTCTTGTGGACGGGGCCAGCGGTCCCACTATGTCAAGATGGACATTTGCAACTCGCGCGGAAACGGGCGGAAAGTGACCAAGCGGAACGGACACGTGCCGTTGGACCTTGGTTTGCTGACAGGTGAGACAGCTGCGTGCCCAGCGCGTAAGATCGCGTTGCATCCCCGGCCAAACGTACCTCTCAGAGACAAGCTTAGCAGTAGGTTTAATGCCTGGGTGGGCGATATTGTGGAGGGTGTCGAGAACGATACGGCGAAACGTTTCTGGAACGACGGGTCGAGGTCGTCCGGTGGATGCGTCGCAAAAATATTGTACCATCAGATGACGGCAAAGGGTGCGAGGATATCTTCAAAGAAGAATCACGGAGTTCCGAAAAACTTCTGTCGTTTGATTGCGTTGCGGCCATAGCAGACAAATCGATTGCCTGCCCGGCAAGGTCAATCGCAGATACTCTTGAAAGCGCATCAGGGACGACGTTTCGTTGACCAGAAATGTGTCGGATATCAGTCGAGAATTGGGCATTTAAATCCAGCTGACGAATCTCAAGTGGTGAGTGTCGAGCTGATTGCTTTCCGAATGCGTAGATAAGCGACTTGTGATCGGTGAAGATAATGAAGGTGTTACCTTCAAGGACGTGTCGGAAATGTCGAACGGTAGAGTAAACGGCCAGCAGTTGGCTACTGAACGTGCTGTACTTGACTTCGGCAGGTTGTAGGCGTCTAGACTAGAAAGCAAGAGGTTTCCATCCTCCGTTTGTATGTTGCTGTAGGATGGCGCTAATGGCGGTATCCGATGCGTCAACAGCAACACTGAGTGGAGCGTTCGGATCGAAGTGATGAAGCATAACGGCTTTAGCTAAGGCTTCTTTGCTAGCCTTGAACGCTTCGGCAGCAGCAGCAGTCAGTTCCACCTGGCCGTTTTACGTCCACAGAGTGGGTCGTTTAGTGCACTTAGCAAATTGGCACACTGTGGAAGGAAACGTCGATAATAGTTGAACATGCCGTTTAAACGGCGCATAGCGGCCAAAGTAGTCGGGACCGGAAAGTCTCTGACGGCGCGGACTCTATCGTCCAGAGGCCGTATACCATATTGATCAATATGGTGGCCAAGGAATTCGACGGAAGGCTGCTGAAATACGCATTTGTCAGGGTTGACAGTGATGCTATTAGCGGCCAGCCTGTCGAAAAGAATCTTAAGATGTTCTACGTGTTGTTTTTTAAGAACGCTGGCAAATAGGATATCGTCGATGTATGGATGGACGAAATCTAGACCTCTAGTGACTGAGTCGATGAATCGTTGAAGAGTCTGGGCTGCGCTGCGAAGACCGAATGGCATACGCAAAAGTTCGAAAACCACAAACGGCGTGATTGCGGCGGTCTTCGGTATGTCTTTCTCAGCGACTGGAATCTGGTGATAAGCGCAAACGAGATCGATTTTCCAGAACACACGGGTGCCGCGCAGGCTTACCGTGATGTCCGGAATGTGAGGAATAGGAGAGCGATCGGGAACAGTAACGTTATTTAGCGCGCGGTAATCACCACCTGGACGCCAGCCTCCTGACATTTTGAGCACCATGCGGAGCGGCGACGCCCACAGGCTTTTAGATAGGCGAACGATGCCTAGTTCAAGCATGTGATCGATTTCTGCGCAAGCAGTTTGTAACTTGTCAGGGGTCATTCGCCTGGCTTTAGCAAAAGCCGGCGGAGCTTTGGTAACGATGTGATGTTTTGCAGCATCAGTGGCGGATGGAAACGGTGCCATTGCACGAAAGACTTGCGGGAACTTGGTATTAAACATTTGACCGATAGGTGAGATTGACTGGTTGGCGTATACAGGACTGATTGACTCAATGTTGGTCAAAGTACCTATAACTGCCAGATGTGTTTGACGGTCTATCAGACGGCGTTGCTTCGCGTCAACAAGCAAAGCAAAGTGCCACAGAAAGTCAAGGCCAAGAATTGACGTCTGGTCACCTTGGACGAGAAAGATCCATTTAAAAGAACGTCGTAGGTTTAAATTAAGCTTGCGCGAGCGCTGACCATACACGCGAATGGTGGTGCCGTTTGCTGCGCGCAATGAACTGGTTGCCACTTCGATAATATCATTGAAATCACTTGGGATAACGCCGACTTATGCGTCGGTGTCAACGAGATAGCGTACGCCCATACTGCTATCAGGGACAAGGAAAAGGCGACTGGGGCAGCAAGCAACGTCCGTCGCCCCGATGTGCTGGCCGGCCCGTTTCCCTGCGTGTTGCGCTTGAAGGCACAAGGCGGGCGACACAAGCTGACCTGCTGACCAAATCGCTCGTGGTACCAACAATAGCTTGACTTAGGGGGAGATTTCGAACGTGCTCTAGGACGAGTGCGACTACTGGAACGATTTCGGCGGTTGGATCCGGACTGTGTTAGATTCTCTAGTCGGTTGGTAAGTGCGGCTACTGCGCCCTTAGTTCTGCTACCTCTGTGCTGGAAGTAGGCTGAACCTAAGATATTTGGGCGTTGGATTCCCAAATACGGTCGGCAATGTCAGCGAGCTGAGAAAGAGGCGCATCGTTTGCGTACAGGGGGGTACGCATGTCACGTGGCAGGAGACGAAGCCACATCTTTTTAGGGAATGAGTCACCTACAGAGAGAGGCTTAGCTAGAGCCTGCAACTTCTACAGCAAATGAGAAGGCTTTCGATCAGCTAGCTCGGTTTTGTTAAGAAGCTGCGTAACGCGAGCACGGTCTGCTATGCCAAATCGCTTTAAGACTACGGCTTTAAACTCGTCGTAACACTTCTGATATTCGGGAAGCTCCAAGATGTCGTCGAGGTCATCGAGGACTTGCTTAGGAAGCGCTGCGACAAAGCAATGAAATTTGACGCTGTCAGACTTAACGTAATGTATCGAAAAATGGATTATAGCTGATTAAACCAGGCCTTAGGGTTAGTCTCTCTGAAAGGCGGGATATGGAAACTGAACCCACTAACCTGATCCTCAGAAGCTGGGTGAATGACCTTCATGGTGAAAAATTACGGAGCGTGTGAAAATGAACGCAAGTAGTACAAAGTAAAAGTAGTAGGGCAGACAGAATTAGTTACCGGAGCTGAAAAATATCAAGCTCACCAAAAACATTCTCTTTTCAAGGTCACCAATTATAGCGCGATGATCGTGCGCTACATATCCGGTATGAGACTAGACGACCTACCAAAAGCAATGGGTAGAACACGCAAAAGTAAGCTAGGGAAAAAATTTATTGAACGGGAGGAGAGCCAGCTAAAGCTAAAAATACGGCACCAGAAGAGAGTTAGCTAGGGAGAATGTAGTTGGCGTAGAGAGCATAGACGGAGCGTCGTTCGCAGTCGAGTCGCGTGCCAAAGGCGGTGATCGTGTTCGTGTTTCCAAGCAACGGGAACAGCGTTCCAACAAGCAAACCTCTTAATTCCCTAATACCTAAGCAAGCTACGGTTTGTGTATATTTTAGAATAGTTTACACAGTCATACGGGGAATCTCCAGGTCACTACAGTGCGTCTGATGCATAAGGTAGTCTTACGGGGTAGACAGTACTCTATTAGATTGGCTGGGTTCATATCTAATAGGACGTACCTAGTCTGTTAAGGTTGATCAAACTATATGCACCCCGACCGCCGTCCCCAGTGGCGTGGTGCAGGGGAGCGTCCTTGGTCCTGCCCTATTTTGATTTATATGAATCACCTGTGCAGGAGTTTGCAACCCGGTCGCTCCTTTATCTTTGCTGACGAAGTAAAAGTTGTCTTCGTCTTTCCCCCTGGTAATGATTTATCCGCAATTAATAGTTTCCATGAGGATCGTAAAGCACTTAAAAAGTGGTGCGAACGCTGGCAATTGACTTCCCCGCTCAAAAACTAACGTCATGACCCACACATTTTCTAATCCTGCTGGGTCCCTAACAATAAGCAGCGTCACTATCAAACCGAATGCCACGACAACAGATCTGGTCATGCGCTACTCCATGAGCCTCAACTTTACAGCAAAAGTTCATTATCAAGTGGCAAGGGTAAGGAGATTAGCTTTCCACATACGCCGTTACATAAAAACAGCAGTTGCAAGGCTAGAACTTTATAAAAGCCACGTCAGGCCACATCTGGAATATTGCTCTTTTATATGCAGCAACCTACGGAAGTCATACCGTGTTCGGCTTGAAAAAGCTCGGCGACGCTTTACGAAGATATTGACTCCATCGCAGCAAGCGCTGAGTTACCGACAAAGGTGCGAACACCTAAAAATTCAGCCCCTATGGCAAAGGCGCATTAACCTTAACCTGTGCTTCTTACATAAGCTAATTCATAGAAAGCCGCACGGTAATATCACTTGTCTTAATCTAAGGAGCGCATGTGAATCTAAACTCCGAAACAAGTGCCATACCATTGCTCCGCTAAAGGCAAAGAAGAGACTGCGATCGCGTTTCTTCTTAGTTGTGTACGTGAACATATGGAACAGGTTGCCTTCCAGAATAAGAGAAATCCAAAACTTGCAGGTATTCAGGAAGGAGATACAGAGATTCCTATGTATTGACAAAATACAAAGCATCTTCCATATCTGCGATTCGCAAGACCCTTTCTTCGAAACTGGTGCTGATGTAGCTTGAGGAGCCTACGATGTAGTGACATCCAAGCACCTTCAGCTCACAACTCATCTACCTTCATTGTCGTTACCGTCTCAGCACCTAAGAGACGTTAGCGGTATCCGTCGCTTACGATTTCTAGGGTTTAGGAATAGCAAACCAAGTACAAGATGAGTTTAGTCTTCAAAGATCCCTTCCTGACCTACTTGAGTTCTCCTGCGGACAACTCCGCCTTACGACTGCACTATGGAAATAGTAGACGCCACCACAAAAGCATCCGCTAAGGGATAATGAGGGAAAAACCCCATGAATGGTCTCCAACAGTGACCCTTGTTCTTTTACCTTACCCATTACCGCAATCACAAGACCCAGAAGGGCTCAGTCGGATCAGTCGGTCGCATCGCACAGGTACTAACATTAGAATTCTGAACGCAAGTGGTACTTAGCCATCACTGATTAGTTCCTGATATGCTTCGACCCCCCACTGACAAGTTGATACGAGGGTTGAATATACCAATTGGTATCTACAACCCTCCGGTTTCTCTCTTTTAATGATCACTTCGTCAATGTTTACAAAATTCAACAAACTGTACAGCCTAGGCTACTGACTGGCAGGCTCGCAAACGCGTAGTTATTCCTAATATATGCTATTGTAGGGCAATGACGGAGCCATCGTGCAGCCGAATTTCAATCCTTACATCTTATCAACATCTTCATACTTTGTCTTTAGCTTTACATTTATCACATTCCGACTTCTTGACCAATGGGTCCGTGGAAAAATATTAGACGTATGACCTTTGAGGTACTCCTAGTAAAGGCATCCTATCAGACCTAAGTCTTGCATAAGATGTTAAAAGCGTATGTTGCTGCGGATACACCTAAGCTTAGCATTGGAATTGTCAAAAACCGTCTAAATTCCGGCTTTTGCTGAACCTTTATGTGTCTTCGTAGATGTCGGCTGCTGGCTGGCTCTTATTGATGCTTTTTCAATAAGCCTGAGCACTAGCGAATGTACTTCGCCGTTTTGAACCACTTTCAGTATGTAAACAGCAAAATAATATATATATATATATCATATTGTTGACAAAGTGGGCACTTTATAAGTTCTAGGCTCAAGAATCAGGCATTTTGCTCGCCACTTATCCACTCTTGGCCCCATATCCTTAGCTTTATCTGGTATATATATGTCTTTCACTATTGGCAACCCTAGTAGACGGGCATAATGAAAACCAGCTCCTCTTCTTTAACTGCTTTTGTTAGTAAAACACCCGCATTTCCAGATTCCATTTCACTGGCACGAAAGCTAACCAAGGACAGAGAGGCCCATGTCACACTGGCTAGCTGGACCTCCAGAAACTTTCCACCACCATTTTGCTTATCTTGGCCGCCCTTGTTATTTATATTTTGACTGGCTCCAAAGCCTACCATGCGTTATGCGTACTGGCGGGTAAACGACCAGCTCCCACTGGTTTTTGTTACTATTCTACTCCTGATTTATCTTATCACTCTTTGGTTAGGGTGCTAGAACAGCTCTTGCCAGGAAAAACAAAAGAAATAGCCGTCGTAACAGTATAGTACTGGTTAAAATTGCCACCTGAGTGAAAACCGCTGGTACTGGCTTCAGAACTTAAAACTGGAGAGAAATAGCTCAAAATTAAGCAAAAAGCTGCAAAATAGTGTTCATCAGCACATGAGGCATAACAATCCCTCACGTTTGAGCAAGCTCAATCCCCAGAAGTAGAGTTGGTAATGTCTCACCAAAGCAGACCAAAATGGATTTCACACCCCAAAGCAATTTGCTAAATTTTACTAAATTTTCCCATACTCATTTCTTTATTATTAGTGACAGGCTCCTCTAGCTCACGGATGTTGAGGACATAGCCTCATGAATATAGAAACTCAGTACTAAGGGATACACTTTGCGACGTTTAGCTAGGAAATGTGTGTGTAGTGGAGTGAAAACTAGTCTTAGACTACCCCACCGGAAGGAAAGGGTTAGTGTCAGATAAAAATATCAACACGCTGACCTTCAATAGTGACGGTTGGACTAACTCCACTGACATTGCACACTCCCTGATACGTTAATCCGTATCAGTATCCGTATCCGTAAATCCGTTCGTTCCGCGAAACTCAGACTTTCCAAGCACAAAAGGAAGCAGTCGTAACACGCCGGAAGGGAAGCAGAACGCGCCGTTCGAGGTCGAGAATTGTGTATATGAAAAACGGTCAATTAAAACAACGCTACAAGACACGTGGAGAAACGAAATGAGAAAAACGCAAAAAATGAAAATCTATGAACACTACAGGACTCCCCCAGAGCGTGAGTGGGCTAGCGAATGCTCGAAATGTACGCCTGATTGATCGTAAAATGCTAGTTTAGAAGGAAGAACCACCGTACGACCAAAACGTGTGCGTTTGTGTGTGTGAGTGGTTGTAGGGGGTTGCAAGGGGTTGCGAAGAAATGACACTGGGATCCCACATAGGCTGTGTAGGAGGAGTGCTCGGCGATGGATCATTCTCGGGAACAGATGCGTCGGAAGATTGCTGAGACGGGAGAAGTTCGATGTAAACAGGTTTTAAACGATCGATGCTTACGGAGTATTTGCAGCCATTTCGGTCCAACATAAAATACTTGTCTTTGCGGTCGATAACCTCGTAAGGACCCTCGTAGGGTGGCGTCAGAGGTTTATGAACTGTATCGATGCGCACAAGAACGTAGTGACAATCGTGAAGATCAGGATGGACCTGCGGGTTACGAGGCGTGAGTCATGGAGGTGTTGGGCATACCGAGCTGAAGTGACTCCTCAGGAGTGTGACATAGGATTTAGGATCCATTTCTTTTGTGACCCTTGAATCCAACACCATCTCTCCAGCAAGTCTAAGTGGGGTGCCAAAAGCTAACTCAGCAGGGCAACAGCCTATGTCTTCCTTGACCGTGTTACGTATGCCAGGTAGAATTATCGGTAAACGCTCCGACAATTGCGTGCTCGACTGCGAAGTGGTAATCGAAGCTTTCAGTTGGCGACTGAAGCGTTCGACCAAACCATTGGCAGCTGGATGGTAAGCGGTTGTGCGTATGTGAGAACAACCGAGCAAACAACTTAGGTCACGAAAAAACGAAGAAATGAACTGCGGACCTCTGTCTGTGGTGATAGTAGCAAGTGCGCCAAGGAAGGAAATCCACGTTTCGATGAAGGTTCGCGCTACTATTTCAGTGGAAACGTCCAGTAATGGCACTGCATGCGACCAACGTGTAAGTCTATCAACACATGTCAGCAAGTATTGAAAACCGTTGGAAGGGAGCAAAGGACCAACGATATCCAAATGGACAAGCTTGAAGCGAGCATCCGGTAGTGAAAAGGTGCCAGGGACAGTGATAGTATGGCGATGGATCTTGCTGGTCTGACACGTAACACAGTGCTTTGCCCACTGTTGGATGTCAGAGCGCATGTTGGGCCAAACAAAACGATCTGTGATCAACTTAACAGTAGCCCGAATACTTGGGTGCGTAAGTCCGTGGAAATGATCGAAAACGACTCGGCGGTAACATTGGGGAACGTAGGTTCGGGGCTTACCCGTAAACATGTCACAGTGAACTTTGGAGTCAGAGTTAAGAAGTGGCAGAAGGGTAAGTTTGATCGAAGGGTTGGATTTCATTTGCATAAACTCAAAATCTCCCTCCTGATGAGCAGCGATTTCCTCTAGATCAAAGGTCGGGCGTGAAAGTTCTTGAATTCCAATGCGGGACATTGCGTCGGCTACCACATTGTCAGTGGCGTCTATATGACGAATGTCAGTAGAGAACTGCGATATGTAATCAAGGTGTCGGGTTTCACGAGGGGAAAAACGGTACAAAGAATCACGAAATGCAAAAACAAGTGACTTGTGATCAGTTAGAATGGTAAATGAACGACCGAAGGTACTATACCTAGTTTGTGTGGGTTGTTATTTACGGGAGAAAAAGGATAGTGGTTCGGGATGACCATTGATGAGTTGCTGCAGAACGGCTCCAACTGCGGTTTGTGACGCATTGGTTTTAGGGAAGAGAGGTATATTAACATCAGTCCGTAAATGGCTCAATGCTGTGACGTTGGACAAAGCATGTTTGATCTTGTCGAAAGCGTCTATTGCTTCGTCCGTGGGTTTGAATTTTCGAGTCTTTCCTTTAAGCAAGTCGGTTAAAGGTTGAAGCAGTTTAGCGCAGTCAGGTATAAAGCGGCCGTAATAATTCACCATACCGAGGAAACGGCGCAGGCTTTTGTAGGACTGCGGCATCGGATACTCCGTGATTGCTATTGTTTTCTCCGGGAGTGGACTGATTCCGGTGTGATCAATTCGATGACCGAGAAAATCAACACTGGACTGGCCAAAGACACATTTGTCCACGTTGGTGGTAACGCCATAGTGCTTAAAGCCCTCAAAGATTTGGCGAAGATGAAAGAGATGTTCTTCGAGGTTAGAGCTGGCCACGAGAATGTCATCGATATAAGCAAAAACAAAATCAAGTCCGCGGAGAACCTGGTCTATGAATCGTTGAAATGTTTGTGCGGCGTTTAGTAGTCCAAAAGACATACGGACAAATTCAAAAAGACCGAAGCGGGTGGTTACAGCTGTCTTGGGAATGTCATCAGGGGCGACAGAAAGTTGGTAATATGCCCGGACCAAGTCAATCTTAGAGAAAATTGCTTTGCCGTCTAGGCCAATAGAAAAGGCCTGAATATTTGGTACCGGATACCTGTCAGGGACAGTGACATTATTAAGCTGACGGTAATCACCACAAGGTCGCCAATCTCCAAGAGACCTTTAGGGGACCATGTGCAAAGTTGAAGACCATGGGGTATTAGAAAGCCGGACAATACCAAGACGGAGCATCTGCTCAAACTCGGCTTTGGCGTTGGCCAGTTTATCGGGTGGTAGTCGGCGAAGTCGAGAAGTGACCGGTGGTCCACGAGTAACGATGTGGTGCACAATCTCGTGTTTAGGTGCGGGACAATTATTGGACGGCAGGTACAACGCGGGGAACTGTGGGAGTAACTCAGTAAATACAGCGTTAGTAGGTAGAGTCATGCAAAGTCCGATCGAGCTGCTCGAAGTGGCTCTGCCCGGAGTGGTGAGGGAGATGATACTGTCACGAAGTTCCCTGTTACGTAAGTCGACAATAAGACCAAACTGAGTGAGGAAATCGACACCGATAATGAGACGTTGTACATCTGCGATCAGGGAAACGAAAGAAAATGTTCGTCAGAGACCAAGATCGAGAGTGAGCAATTTCTGACCGAAGGTCTGGATTTGGTGTTATTAGCCGCCTGGAGAGCAGGTCCTGTGGGAATGAGGTAGCGTTTTTCTATTCCACGAGTCAGAACGCTGACCTCGGCTCCAGTGTCAACCAAGAATGAAAGGTTGGTTGTGGAATCACGGACAAAAAGCAAGCGACTAGAAGATGTGCCAGCCGAAGTCGTCGCCATTACTGGCTGGCTGGGGCGTTTCCCCGTTTGAGCCTTCGGGAAGGCTTTCGGATGCGAGCAACCAGGGCGGCAATTTTTAGCGGCATCACCAAAACGTCTATGAGAATAGCAAATATGCTGTCTAATGTTCCTAGCGTGTCTGTTTCTGCTTCTGCTTCTCGAAGTGGATCTAAAACTTCGACTGCGGGGGCGTCGTCCTCTCTTAACGGCGAGTTCGAGTATGGACAGTCTCTGACAAATGGATTCAATGGGATCTGATGACGAGGAAGTCTCAGGTGGGGTGACAACAGGGTGACAAACTGGGCGTTGAAAGAAACACTCATGAACTTTGTCGGCAGTTTCTGCTAGTTGTCAAGTGACAACTCGTCAGCGGATACAGCGAGAATCGCCGTAGTGTTGAATGGAAGACATTTTAGCCACAATTGACGTAAGACACTGTCGTCGACTTTAGAGGAACCTACGAGAGAGCGCATATAACGGAGAAGCTGTGAAGGTGAACGAGCACCCAGTTCAACTCCGGAGAGAAGTTGGTGAAGTCTGCTCTCATCAGAAGCTGTAAGGCGTTTCAAAACGGTAGCCTTAAGCTTATCGTAGGGGAATCAGTAGGAACAGGGTTGAGTAGGTCAACCACATCGGCGGCTATGTGTGTGGGAAGATGGGCAGCGACGTAGGAAAACATAGAAGTTTGAGAAGTAATCCTACGGAAACGGAAAAGAGCTTCTAACTGTAAAAACCAGACGTGTGCACTGTTAACGTCAAAAGCGGGTAGGGAAAAACCAACAAGCTTTTCAGAAGAATCAATGTAGGGAGTGGTACTGGACGACATTACGCAGGCGAAAAATGTTCCAGTAGGAAAAAAGAAAGCAGGGATCACAAACTACGTAGTGTAGTGAAAACTAGTCTTAGACTACCCCACCGGAAGAAAAGGATTAGTGTCAGATAAAAATATCAACACGCTGACCTTCAATAGTGACGGTTGGACTAACCACTGATATTGCACACTCCCTGATACGTTATTCCAGTGTTCGTTCCGCGAAACTCAGACTTTCCAAGCACGCGAAGGAAGCAGCCTTAACACGCCGCCGAAGGGAAGCAGAACGCGCTGTTCGAGGTCGAGAATTGTGCATATGAAAAACGGTCAATTAAAACAACGCTACAAGACGCGTGGAGAAACGAAATGAGAAAAGCGCAAAAAATGAAAGCTATGAACAATACATGTGTATTTTCCAGGCCAAAATGTGTCAGCTGATCCGAAAGGTCTCCTGTGTTACTCAGGTAGACCTGGCTCTTTGGGGCTTGATATAAACTTCGAAACACTTAGAGGCTTAAAAAATAATAAACTCTATATTCCTAGTTGTTTATATGGCTCAGTATCCACCGAAAATTTTATTCTGTGGACTTCTAACCGCAAGTAAATCATAATCTCTCCTGAATTCCCATGTAGACATAATATTCCTTACTGGATTTCTAGCGTTTTCGCGCAAACGTATACCTTATTTGCGTATCTTGGCCATGAGTGCCTGCAAAGTGTACCTTTCGGCCACCTACGCAGTCCCTACTTGTTGCAGGGTATTACGGGCTAATTAGAGCATTTCTGGATAGCTATGCCAAATTCGAACATATACTGCTTCGCCACTAGTTACATTTTATTTTCTTGTCTCTGCTATCCGCTTGCAAAGCAGAAAGCCAATTTTAGCAAAAAAGAATAACGGCATTATTTGTAGATCATTTAACAATTGCAAATAACTCGCAAACTACTTCAAGTATGGCATCAATTATACTTTCAGCGTAATCAGCGGTTAAAACTTGTCCTCAGCAGCCTATTTTTGTGCTACTTTACGCAGTATTCTAACCTTAGAATAGCTTTTTATTTTTTCCTGAGATTTACTGTAACGGTTCCGTCAGAGCAGGTTTGAAATGCCGAGAGACGATCGGGCTGAAATGGAGCGCACAGTAAACACACACGACAGTAACTCGACTAGTCTATGAATGCGTTAACACATGCAATCGGATGAGGAAGGAGCGTCACGATATCCAGCGAACGCAGCACGAAGAGATGCAACCAATCGGGCAGTCACCGACCACGGAAGGAAGAACACGACGGGAAGCAGCAACGTGTCTCTGACAACCAAAAACGAAGGTACAATCAAAACAAAAACGCAAGTCGTTCAAAAATGGTATAAAAGGTCCGTAGGTGCGTCAAATGGGAAATATGTTCATAACGATTCATTCATTGTTCAACGTGTTCGAGTCTGAAAAAGGAAAGAAGAAAGAGAATTAAAAGTGGCGGTTCGTTCAAAGTCCCATTACAGTTTCGGTTTCGTTACACTGCCCCCTCCTGCATTGGGCACTGCCCTCAGTGCCTCCGTGTCTGCTGCCGTAGCCATCCCGCCTTCGGGTGGTATCTCTACAGTTCCTTCCACCATAGGCAGGCATCCCGGGGGAACTATTCCGTCTGATGGTGCAGAGTTCGATGACGAAGTAGCTGGTTTCAATTGATTGTAATGAACAGTTAAAACGTCTGATCTCGGCTCATTGACACTCCGAATTACATATACCGTGGGGGAACGGATAAACACAATTTCGTAAGGGCCTTGCCATTGGCGATGAAATTTACTGGACGCGCCTGCAGGAGGCTTCGGTCGGTGCAGCCACACATGATCTCCTACGTGGTATTCTGGCCCGAGACAGCGCTGGTCATAACACTGTTTTTGGCGGTTTTGCGCATTTCTCATGTTTAGCTGGACGCTGAGGAACGCAGATCGAAGACGCTCCCGTAGATCGCGTACATAGTCCAAGAGAGAACAAGCCTCTAGCGGTGGGATCGGAGACATCAGTTCTACCGGCAACCGAAGCTCTTGACCGTGTGTCAGATAAGCTGGAGAGTAGCCCGTGGTTGCATGCACTGCCGCACGGTAAGCCATCATGCATTGTGGTAAAAGCTCATCCCAACGATTCGTCTGTTGTCGTTCAATAAAAGTTTGGAGGATTCCTTTGATAGTTCGGTTCGTACGTTCTACCAGTCCGTTTCCCTGGGGGTGATAGGGTGTAGTCCGCGTCTTCCTGATAGAGAGCAGCCGACAAACTTCGCGCATCAGTTGGCTCTCGAAAGCAGCGCCCTGATCTGAATGAAGTGACAATGGGGCGCCATATCGAGCAACCCATTCGTTTACAAAAGCGGATGCGACCGTTGCTGCATCGGGTTGTTTGATTGGAACTGCTTCGCACCACTTCGTAAAGTAGTCGACGAGGACTAAAATGTGTCGATTCCCATTCGCCGTGATTGGGAGAGGGCCCATCAGATCTACACCAATGCGTTGACCCGGTGCGGTAGTGACCATGGGCATCAGAGGAGCTCGCGGTACGGTTGCAGGTGACTTCACAGAAGTACAAATGTCGCATTCGTTGCAGAACTTGGTAACATCGGCGTGTATCCCCGGCCACCAGTAGCGTTGGCGTACAGCAGCTTCCGTCTTCCTCTGACCCGCGTGGCCTAACTCATTGTGAACTTTCTGTAAAACAGGTGGTATTCGCACCGTCGGAGTAATAAGTTTCGGACCAGACTTATCCAGCAAATACAAAACTCTACCGATGGCCTTCAAACTACCCCAATGTCCCCAGAGCGCACGTTCCTCCGCTGATCGAGATTGCATTTCGATCCCAGAAGGTTTCGACGATCCATCCAGTTGACGCTTGTATATGTTGGAGATGTAAGGGTCATCAGACTGGTCATTGGCCCATGCTTCATCCACCTCTAGATCATGTAAAACCGCGTTCACTTCGTCCGATGCAGGAAGTCTGGAAAGCGCGTCTGCATTGGCATGTCGTGCGCCGGGCCGGTATTCACATGTGAATTCGTACTCTTGTAACTGTTCTTGCCATCGCGCGACTTGTCCCTCAGGGTCACGGAAGTTTCGAAGCCACTGAAGAGATTGGTGATCCGTTCGAACCAGAAACGGTTTTCCAATGAGGTATGGTCGAAAGTATCTGAGAAACTTGACCAAAGCCAGTAACTCGCGTCTGGTGGTGCTGTACCTGCGCTCCCGTTTGTCTAGACGGCGGCTAGCGTAAGCAATCACAACTTCGCCACTTGATGTTTTCTGTGACAAGACTGCTCCTATCGCGTCAGCACTGGCGTCTGTATCCAGCACGAATGGTCCCGCTGTATCAGAAACGTCAGGAAGGCCAAGAATTGGTGGTGATGATAGACATTCTTTCAGTTGTGTGAAAGCTCGATTACACTCATCGGTCCAAAGGAACTGTCGGCCCTTTTCGGTCAGGCGATGTAGCGGAGCCGAGATGGTAGCGAAATTACGAATAAACCTGCGATAATATGAGGCAAGTCCCAGGAAGCTTCGTAGATCCTCCACATTACGAGGTCGTGGCCACGATTGAACCTTTTCACATTTACCAGGGTCGGTGCTGATACCGTTTGGTGTGATGACATGACCCAAGAAAGTAACTTGGCTACGCAGGAATCGGCACTTAGAACCTTTCAGCCTTAGTCCGGCTTGCCGTAGCCGTTGCAGGACAATGCGCAGTCGGTCATTATGTTCTTCGACGGAACTGCCATGGACTATAACATCGTCCAAGTAAATTAGGCATTCCTTCGGCACAAGCCCTTCCAAAACCTTTTGCATCAGCCGTTGAAACGTTGCGGGAGCGTTTGCCAACCCAAAAGGCATTGTCTCAAATTCATACAAACCCGATGGCACGATAAAAGCTGTCTTGCCTCGATCAGATGGGCGGACCTCCACCTGCCAGTACCCAGCGGCCAAGTCGAGGGTTGAAAACCAACGTGCACCATGGAGCGCATCGAAAGTAGCATCGATACGTGGCAGCGGAAAAGAATCCTTTCGGGTAACCTCGTTCAGTCTCCTGTAATCTACACAGAGTCGTAGAGATCCATCTTTCTTTTTAACTAGGACGATGGGAGAGGCCCATGGTGACGTTGACGGACGAATAACGTGCTTCTCCAACATGTCCTTAATCATATTATCGAGTTGAGGTTGGTAGTGTATGGGGACTCTCCGGGCCGGCTGGCGAATAGGGTGTTGGGTGCCCGTGTAAATTTCATGCTGAATTATGCTTGTACGTCCAAGCTTGTCATCACCAAATAAATCCTCAAACTCTCGGAGCAAAGAACAAAGTTGCATCTTGTGTTTTAGAGGCAAAGTCGTATCATTATTTAAGGGATCGATTACGTCGGACATAAACGGTGAAGCTTCAGATGGTTCGAGCGAAACCGGACAGGAATGCAATGAACTCAGAGCGTCGCCTGTGCTGTTCCTTAACGGATCATGTGTCAAAGTAGCGCTGGAGAGGTAAAGAGTACTCGCGTGTTGGCCCAAAAATCCATTCCCAAGATGGCTTCCCATTTAAGGTTCCGACAGACTAAAAACTCGTGAGTAGCTGTGATTTTGCCCAAACGGACCCTGGCGATTAGGGAGGATACTACTGGTAGTTCAGACCCGTTAGCAGTAACTACACGTAGCCGTTTCATACGGAATGCTCGACGATCACCGAGACGACTGGCTACATCTAATCGCAACAGAGAACATGATGCTCCAGTGTCAATCAAAAAACGCAAAACAGCATCGTTCAGGAACCCAACCGTGGTCAACGGACTAATTACCGCATTACAAACAAAAGCAGACATTAAGTGTTTAGACCTACCTCGGGGTCTTCGCGGCCTGATCGGGGGATTGTGCCCGCAGTGTTGAGCACGCTTTCCAAACCGGTGGCAGTACCAGCAACTCGCGTTCGGCGGGTTCGGTGTAGGCGGAGTGGTTTTCATAGTTTCGTGTATCTTCGCTGTGGTGGGACCAATCGCATGGCATTCACGAATTCCAGGGGACTCGGAAGTGCTGTCTAGTATTTCCATTGCCTCTTGTGTCCGCGCATCCTTCAGCAACTCTTCGAGGCGGCATGGTAGTCTGCGCACCAACTCGTTACGAAGCGACTTGTCGCGCAAGCCCATACAAAAACGTTTGCAAACACAATTCTCCCGTGCGGAAGACGAAAGTTCGGGGAAAGCTTTCAGTGCGAGGTCTCTAAGCGCACGTGAGAACACATCCACCGTTTCGCCGGGCAACTGGTTGCGGGTAGCGAACCTCTCCTCGTAAATCACAGCAGGCTCTGATTTTACAAATAGACGGCGCAAAGCCTCCCATATCTCTGAGGAAGAAGACTTCGGAGTAATACCCGTTGAACGGATGAGGCGCAAAGCTTCGTCGCTCAGAAAGCTGAGGATAAAAATTCCGACATCTTTCTCGGGGATAGTGGATAAGTAGGCTGAGACCTGAAATTCCCAGTTTTCGAAGTCGTCGTCCGGCTGAAAAACTGGCGGCTGTCGGGGCGTTGGACGAAAACCATGTGAACATTCGTGTGTAAAACAGCGAACATTAGATTTTACTTCGGGTGGGCTGAACTCTTGGTTGTCCATTTGTGTATGATCCCACCTCTGACACCAAAATGTAACGGTTCCGTCAGAGCAGGTTTGAAATGCCGAGAGACGATCGGGCTGAAATGGAGCGCACAGTAAACACACACGACAGTAACTCGACTAGTCTATGAATGCGTTAACACATGCAATCGGATGAGGAAGGAGCGTCACGATATCCAGCGAACGCAGCACGAAGAGATGCAACCAATCGGGCAGTCACCGACCACGGAAGGAAGAACACGACGGGAAGCAGCAACGTGTCTCTGACAACCAAAAACGAAGGTACAATCAAAACAAAAACGCAAGTCGTTCAAAAATGGTATAAAAGGTCCGTAGGTGCGTCAAATGGGAAATATGTTCATAACGATTCATTCATTGTTCAACGTGTTCGAGTCTGAAAAAGGAAAGAAGAAAGAGAATTAAAAGTGGCGGTTCGTTCAAAGTCCCATTACAGTTTCGGTTTCGTTACATTACTCAGGTTGAAATTTTGCGCCAAAGAGCAATATCAGCGCAGGAAAATTTTGGCTATATTTTTTGTTATTTTGTATTTTTCTAGTGAAGCACGCCGCCTTAGTATATCTCTTAGCAAATTCTTTTTATATTCTTCTGCAGTTCTCGAAATTATTTTTTAACTTTCCGTTTCCCTTATAATTCCGCCACTCTCATTTCTTTCATGTGCCATCAACAATTGTGTCTACTGAGCGGGCAGAAAAATTCCAATGAATTTAAAGTAAACTTGTGGTGAATTGGATTCTGTTCTACAGAAAAAAGGCACAACTACCCCACTGCGCAGCTGTCACAACAAAAAACGAGGAGCTCGATATCGCCCGAATGAATCAGAAACATTTCAAGTTGGGCGCCTGCGACCGCATGAGCTGTATACCAAACAATGCCAATGCATTTGTAATTGCCAACGAGGAACATATACTCATACTTTGTCTACTTCCGTGCAAGAGCAACGGATAAATATAGCTTGATCTAAACCCTCAAAAGTGAAACATCTAGCCATTACAGAAATATACCTATTATGTATAAATTAATTTAAGTAGCTGTCACAACCAGTAGGTGCTTGCCAAGCAGCCAGCAATGGGCTGCTGTGCGCAGAATAATGAGATGTGGAAGGTCGCCAGAAGAGAGCTAAAAATAATTGAATGAAGAAAGGACAGAAAACAAGAATGCAAGCTAAAGTAGTCTGAGTCGGAAAACATCACTGAGAGAAGTGGACTACAATATAAGCAGGCGTCATAAAATTTTGAGCGGGTAATAGATATATGGACGCATAGAAAAGAGAGGATAAGATAAAGCTGTGTGCAGACCAGGGGAGGCAGGAAGGATTGCAATAAAGGGCTAAAATTTTAGATGAAACGACATCCAATAGGCGGAGCCTAAGCACACATCAAGGTGGTTAAATACTGCTCAGAGGCCAGCGTTTTCGCAAAATGCCTGCTGACAGTCATGAGGTGAGAGGCAGAGATCCGGCGGGGGAAATATTTATAACGACATGTTGAGGACAAGCATGCTTATTTCTTTTGGGTTGAGTGAGATCTGATGGGGAAGACGCTTATATGTGATCAAGGCCATTTTCCCACAGTTCGCCTTCAAGTCTGTTAATACTTAAAAGAGTAGAAACATGACTGACTGTGAGGTATATATTAAGTGATGCACGGAATTGGATTACGTTATCAGATGCCCGCACAGTGCGTGTGAGCCTATTCCAAACATACGCGTATCTGTAGAGATAGAAGTTTGTACGCGTACTACTGTGGGCTTTCGGCAGGATAACGGGCGTGCCTCGCACAGTCGAGAACAAATATTTATTTAAATATTTATCACGAAGGGGATACGAAAGGTTGCCTGATAATAGAAGGGGTCAGTGAGCTCGCAAGAGGATTATTTACAAGCAGCTATAAGAAGATGAGGTTGGTTTCCAGTCTGCGCGGCCATACAGGCTCTAGCGCGAGTTCGGTGACGGCTCACGAGTGTCGAGAGTAGAGTGGCCTAGAAGACGTTTGGTGAACGACCGTTAGACCCTTTCAATGGCAACTCGGTCGCATTTCCTAGAGTTGGTAAACACAATGGTATTCTAGTAGAGGTCGGGCGCAGGTTTTGTATAGAGCTGGCCTACATGCTTTCAATGCCATGGATTTGAGTATTGGGCTTATGAGAGAGCGTGCTTTTGCTGAGCAATGGCGCACTTGTTCAGCGAAGTTCAAAGAACTGGAGTAATGTACACCTAGGTCTCGAACTGTGAGGCTGGTACCAAGCGGGGTGTCTTGAAGCGCCAACGCCTTAGGCGGAACAATTAATCAGCATGTGAAGACATGGCATTTCGCCGGTAAAAATGCCAGGTTGCAAGTGTTGCACCAAACATCCAGCGCCCTAAGCTCGCTTTGACTCTGGGAAAACCCGGCTTGCATGTCTGGTGGGTGACTGGAGAAAACTATTTGGATATCGTCGGCAAACAGGCAGGACTTGCCATGTTGTATTACCTGGAAAACTTCACGGGTTTCACGGGTTTGCGCAGAACGAGTAAGCGTAGCTTTTTGGTGGTTCTGTCTCGGGATCTTACGGCAAGGTCCTGATCTCGTCGGTAGGTAACAGATGTTGTGGGTCTCGACGCAGTAGTGGTGTTCAGCACAAGAATTCAGCGAGTTGACTGTGGGAACGTGGATACCTGAAACAAGAGAGTGGTGTAGGTAAATTCGGCAAAGTTGGATAGAAGCAAAATGATGGAAGCGCCGCGTGTTAGCTTGGCAAGTGGCCAGATCTTAGCAACGTGGAAGACCAGCGAGGTAAGAGCCAAGCGTCTAGGCGCTGTTTGAAGGCCTCCGTATTGGGCGCTGAGACAACAGCTTCGGGGAGGGCGTTCCAAGCGAAGGCAGTACGCACACTGAAACTGTTTCTTCGGCACAGAAGGCGACTGCCACGAGTCAGCAGTTTGAGTGAGTGCCCTCGAAGATGATCTGTACGGGCGCGGACCAGCAATCCTGCGTTTGGGTGTCTGTTATTAGTCAGGACGGAATAAGCTAAGATAAGGTCGCCACGAAGCCTGCGATATTTCAACTGGAAGAGGTTAAGAGCCGCCAGACGCTCCTCATACGAGAAGTGGGATAGTCCGTCCACTCTCTTAGTGGCTCTGCGCTGTACAGTTTCCAGCATGGCCTCGTCCTTCTTCAGGTACGGCGGCTGGACAAAAATAGCAAAGAGTAAACGCAACAATGCGGACGCATCTTGCGAAATTCACATAAACCCTGTAACGAACGCCATAGGTCTCTGCTACCCATACCTGTGTTGCCATATTTTATTATCCTGGAATCTTTATCAATATATGTCAAGAATAGCAGTGGGCATATTATGCTGCACTTAAGACACCATTTGTGACTGGTTTGGGGAGTGATACAAACTCATCCACCTTTACTAATTGCGTGCGCGAGAGAGGTAAGTTTTGAAACACAAGAGCAGACGGTCGGAGATCCCTTAGGATTTAAGCTTTACTAATATTTTCGCGTCTGGTACTTAGTTAAAAGCTTATCTCATATCACGGACGATTAGGTGCAGTGCTTGGTTAGCATCAGTCTGTGTAGACACATTGTTACGATACTCAACTTGGCGAGTCTGACAAGATTTAGACGGTACAAAACCGCGTTTTTGTCTAGTGATATGGTTGCTGCTAAATAGAAAATTCAGCAAGTTTTCCTTACCTATTCTTTCCATCACTCTCGAGACAATAGGCGTGTGGCTGATGGGGCGGTAGCTTTCTATGTTTCGGCGGCTGCCTTGTTTATGTCTAGGGATAACTACGGAATGCTTTCACGTGGTTGGATACACGCCGTATTTAATTGAGAGTGGAAATAAGTTACGAAGTAGAACAGAAATGGCCTGGCCGCCGAGTGTCAGCCGTGCATATGGGAGACCATCAGGGCCAGGGTGTAGTGACAGCCTAAGTGACCTAATTACTCGGCTTACAGAACGTAGGTCGAAGGTTATTTCGTCTAGCGCGTCGTGGGTAAGTTTGGGCACAGAGTTGGCAAAATGAAGTTGAGGTCACTGAAGCAATCGCAGAAGTGGCTATTGAGAAGCACAGATATTTCCTTCGGATCGCTAAGTACGGACCCATCGGAGAGTCTTAGCGAGGTGATGGAAGTTGCCGTATTGTTTCTTTTTCAGTAGCCGAGTGCGGGACTTGGCTTTATTGTTGGTGTTATGGGCAGCGCACTCTTCAGCTTGCTTAACCATCAAATGAGAGTGCCGCCAGTTGTTTATGACTTTGTTCATGCAAACAAGGATATGGAAATCATGAGCCCTAGAGTATTGGTGACGCATTTTCCGGAGCATAATCAGCACCCTGTTTAGATGGAATGAACGCTTTGTCGGTTTCGACTTGTGGCTGTGCATTAGCAAAGCGACAAAGCCCTAACGGTTGTTGGTGTTTTGTAGAGTTCATGCGCGTCGGTGTTCACATCCTTCGACAACAAAAATTTATCCCAATTGACTGATAGGACAAGAATAGAAAAGTTATCCTTGTAAATGCTGCTGAACCTCCAAGATTCACTAGCTAGACTGGTTGAGAAATGTAGTTGGGTAGAAAGCGTAAATGATAGATGAACTACCTTGTGGTCGCTTCCTGGGAGGTTGTCTTTTATGCTAGTGACAGCATCCGAGAAGCCAAGCGTATATATTATGTCATGAGTGTTACAGAGCCTAGTCGGGACATGGTGGTGTTGAATCCAGTTGTTCGCATTTATGGTGTCAGCAAAGCCTCTGTATCTGACAGGTGCAATCTGGCCATTAAAAGAGATATGTGGCATATTAAAGTAACCACCCACTATCCTGTAGCGTGTGAACCTTGTGGAAGCTTCAATCAAGAGGTTTCCTAGCTTGTTATTCTTGAAGTTAGAAGCATGCGGGGGTTGTAAAGACATCCAATAAGGAGGTCAGTTGTACGCCCATTCATCTGGATCCAGCTTATATCCTCAGGGTCTCCAATTGGTAACAACACAAAGGCGGACACACCGAAGTCCTCCTGTAAGTAAATAAGGCATCCACCTTCGCGTTGGTTGATGCGTCCATTGCAGAACATGGTGGACCCAGGGATGTTTAAAGAGTTTTCAGGTGTGCTTGAGGAATGCCAGGTCTCTATGACCGGCAAAATTTGTGTGGAGGAGAGAAGAACAAATGGGCCGATGTATTGTATTTTGTTGTCAGTGGATCTTGCATGGATATGGAGCATAACGCAGGTTCGATTGCGTGTGTCCTTAGAGAGAGTGAAGTCGGGGTCGTGTGTAGTCTCCCTGCGTGTCACAACTGTGGAGTAAGTAAAGCGTGCAGCAGATGTTTCACGTGCAGGTAATACACATGTTGCGGTAGTTACCTCACAGAGGTCTGGGGAGATGCACTGAAGTGCCTGGCCGTATACGTTAGTGTGCGCCCACAGGTTGTCCGCTGGCAAGTTGTTAGACGGCCGCAAGTTTAATGTTTGGTAAGGTAGCGGGTCTAGAGGCTCATTCCTCTGCGCAGAAACCTGTAGACTGCCACCTAAGGAGGTTGCTGTAGTAGGAGCAGTATCATAGTTGTATGCATGCAAGTCATGCGGTGGATTATTGTCAGCTAATGCGTAGGGTTGGATTGGTGCCGATAAGACGTACGTGTGGGTTACTAAGGTCCCTAGAATTGACCGCGTGTGGACAGATGGAACATCGCAATAAGGGAAGGACTGGCTCATCAATGCACCTTGATTGCGAAGGCGGATTGCTATATGTGGACGTCCACTGCGGGTTAACGTATGCAACCTGCATTTCCGTGGGAGCGGAGGGCACCGAGGAATTGGGGAAGATAAAGTTGTGTTTCATAAATGAACACTTCGCGGTGCTCCTGAGATGGCAAGGTTTGACACTGCTAAATAATTGTCATCGACATGCCAAGAATATACTTGGGAATTGCTAAAGCTACCCGAAGAGCTGAAACCAGCGGTTTGGGAAAGGCTGTAATGAACATAGGAGTTTTCGGAGAAAAAGTAGAGCAAGTGCTAACTCTTGATGGATTGGGTGCGGTGGACCATACCCTGTAATGTCCCATAAATTTGGGACAGTGGTTAAAGGGGCCGTGTTGCGTACAGTTACCTTATGATGATTCACGAACTGTGGCGGTCCAGATTTTGGGAAGTGATTGTTTAGAGTGGAGCCTGCAGCTTAGGTACTCTTTGTTCAATGGGATGCCGAAAAACTATGTCGAATACCAGATGGTATCGAGTCTCATGTGTTGGGCGATTGTTGGTAGGTCAGGGCGGGGGCTGTTAACTGGGGAGCTTCAAGTAGGTAACGGTTAGCTTGTGGCTGGCGGAGCCTAGTCGTGACCAGGGACCCCATCGACCACTGATATCTTGGGGAAGATGGTTTGGCGGTTACCGGCTGTCTTGCCTGCGTCCAAAGGTTGGCGTTTACCATCCTGTACTCAGGTATTTTCTCGATAAATCATTTTTGGTACTGCTTTCCGTGGGTCCTGCGGATCACTGCTGGGTGCTTTGTAGGTGTGTGTAGCAGAGACCTTTGGCGTGCGTTACAGGGTTTATGTGGATTTTCGCAAAATGCGTCTGCATTGTTGCGTTCCCTCGTGTTGATGGAAGCAGCGGGCGAAGCGATTGACAGGATTGCTGGTTCAGTATAAGAGGCGCACATAGCGGTCACAATTCGATAACGCACTGGATATTTAATGTTCTGCAGCAGTTCAGTATTTCAAGCTGAGCCGGATTGGGGTGGAATCACTTTGAGAGACATACCTTGATGTTGTTGTAATGCATCCAAATCAACGGCCACAGTGACGTAAAGCATGTGACCGACAATGCATCTTTTGTTTCAGGTCGGTCTTTTATGTTGAATGATGATGTAGAGGTGTGCACCATCGTCCTTGGTAGGTGGTCATATCCTTTCTGAGCTTTATAGTACCGAAGATGGCCTGTTGTTTAGGTGAATGCTAGAGGCCCTGATGCGTGGCACAAACTCAGGACCTGCAAATCTAAGCATGAGAGGACACGTTCAGCCGCGAATCTTTCTTAAGCGGTTAGCTGGGCAGCAGTCTAGCGGCAATTTGCAAACATGTAGAAGCTTAAATAGCAACTTTCAAGTTTAAACCGCTCAGGCAGATTGAATATATGGCATTATTATCTCGACGCAAGCGCACTTTGGCTTCTTGGGTTAGTACTTTCAGGAGCATGCCAGCCTTGTCTAGGGCAAATGACCTTGCAGGTTTTTGGGTGCACGACAGATTTATTAGGGGCTTACCTTCTTCAGTGTCCCTTTGCTAGTCATTATGTCGCCTGTTAGCAAATGCACTTGATGTTCACGTGCCTGAAATTTTAGCATTGCTTCAGTGAGCTGGTTAATAAGCATGACTTTGCGTGCTTGAGGAGGAATGATGGCAACTATGTCAGGTGTTGCGGTAGGATATACTAACTCTTTATGGCAAATCACTGAGCAGAATATTGACCACCAAGATAGGGTCATTTGGTCCATGAGTTAAACATTGGCCACGTCAGCTAAAGCCAACTTGTCTTTAGCGGTGGAGAATGTGGTCGAGTTCACTCTTCGTTTATAACACCTCATGGCTGCAAAAGGTTTATGCACCATTATACAGAACAATGGAGCGTGATACCATGACGCTAGTAAGACGACTTGGACAGAAAGTCTGAAGAAAACCCGAAGGACACATATAAGAGGACGGTGTGATATAACGAAATATCACAAACTGTAAGGTGACGTTAACGGAAACGAGTTTGCAACATTGCGTAAACAACCAAAAATATTTAACAAATTCGAATTTACCGCACTTAGATAAAACAGCATGAGATCAACCCAAAGAACCACAGTCCAATCCGTAAACCAGCTGGTAGAGTATCCATTCACTGCCAAACTAAATTGGACAAAACGATACGTGACATGTTAGATAAGCGGCTTATTCATAATTCGAAGTCATCTCGGGTCTTCCTGATCGGACTCGGTAAGAGAAGGGATGGACAATTGCGCTTATGTGTAGACTACTGCAAATTGAACGACGTCACGCGCGGAGCCTTCTTCCCGCTTCATCGTACTGATGTCACCTTCGACTCTCTTCAAGGCGCATGATGGTTCTTAAGCTTAGGACTAGGTGCAGGATAATAACAAGTAGAAGTTCGACCAGCTGCTCAGAGTAAAAGGGCTTTCATTGTGCCATTTAAAGGACGAACTAATAAATAACTGAAATTTTTATCCTCGACTACGCGAGGCACGCCTGCACACGCATGATCATTGTAAGAGTATAAGAAGGTGCTCAGTTAATTTACTGTGAAACAATTGGTTTGTCACTAAGTTGATATATGAATGCATGATTGTGAGAATGTTGGCGTGTGTAGCTGTGTATCTTGGAGTTGTAAATCCTTTCCTGTACTTTTGCTCGTGTCGAGAGTGCTAAAGGGATGCTTGATGTTTGTGGACTTAAAGCAGTTGTATGGATAAGCAGTGGGTGACTAGTTGGTGGCGAGTCACAATCGCCACGTCACAGTGTTGTTAAGAAGACATTTGTGGCCATTTATAAGCAGAACGCTTGCCAGGCGAAAAAGTGCTACATCCTGGAACACAGCCGCCGAATTATTTGCGGGAACGAGTTAAGCCGGAACCATCCAGCTAGGACCACGAGGAGGATGTTCGGCTAGCCAGATTTTAGGTTCGGTCAGCACCACAGAAACATTTCGGCAGCTGGTACAGAACATTCTGTAAATCCTTTACCTAAAGTTTGTTTGATTAGATGGAATAATAAAATTCTTCATGGCAGACTGACAGCAAAGCACAACGAGCGGTTGCCGATGAGCTTAGAGACACTGTATGGCAGGAACCATAAGAAAAGGAATAAAGTATCATTTACTCAGAATATAAGTGAATAAATAAATAAATAAATAAATATAGGTATATTTCTAGACAAGCGCTGGATGCTGTTCCTGCGTGGGATCAGATCAAATTGTACATAACATCCATGCTCATGCATGGAGAAGAAATATCGTTAACAACTGCTTTTGATCGTATTTATCTTTCCAAACAGTAAAGCAGGGATAAATACAAACCTTTCGTAGGCCTCGACATTTTTGAAGGCAGTAGTTTGGGTCTCCGTAGTTTATGTACGAATTCTGCGCTTTTCTCCGGCTACCGCTGCCAAACCTTGAGGTGCCTAATTCCATTAGTAAACTATCAATCTATTGTGCCAATGGATTGTGTTATTTTCAATGGAAAATGCACCACTAGAGGAAATTTGATCCATTTTCTTTGGTCACATCACCGCATTTCGAGTATCCATTAGTAGCGGGCTCATGGAAAGGAATAAGCAAGTCAAAATTAGATCGTAAAAGTGGAGGGTGGAAACAAGGGAAATAACAGTAGTGGCTAACAATTTAGCCTTTCTTAGAAAACTGCGACTGACAGGCCGGCCCACTTAACTAGAAAATACACTAATATCGGAAAATGGAGCTAAAATATTGCCCAGAAACAGCCTACCAGAACCGCGAACCTGGCGCGAATTTCAAAGTGTAAATTTACAAACAAGCGGAATCAGCGCCGTTTTGGAGCCGAAATGTTAACTAAAACGGACAACAATGGGCGGGCTTGGACAAACCCTAGGCACTGGTTACTCCAAAGGTAAAATAATTAAGCTAGGTGCAGTGGTTATGGAGATATTTGCATTTTAGCGGTCGGCTGCGGATAGCGCCATTTTCGAGCCTCCGCTAAATTCACGTTCTGCTTTGGAAGCAGATACAGAAGAAAAAAAATAATATGAAAACGGCTCGGCGTAATAAGTTCCGAATATGGAGTAGTAACTGGGAATGCCTAAGATAACGTGTAATTCGCTGCAGTAGCGAAGTATGACGCAGTGGGCCGAAAAGCATACTTTCTCAGTAAACGTAGTAAAAGTTGGGAAAACAGACGGAAAGGTTTTAGGGAAATACTAGGTAGGCTGTAAGGATTATTATGAAGGCAGAACAGCAGAGGATATGGTGTAGCTAGCCCACAGCCAGAATGTTACCATGTGCGATTTTCAGAGTATATTGGGCCGCAGAATCCACTATGAATGTGGAATTCAACGTTTTTCATGCTCCGATGTGGATGCGAAGATTATATCAAAGCCCGCATGAGCTGAGTCCATATGTATAAGACAAGGGAACATAAAACTCATTTGCCTCGTCTGTACTAGGATAACGCAAGCATTTCCTACAGAAATATTACCCAGTTTCGACTCTTTGAGGCTATTTTATACGTCATTATGGTTGTATCACTGACACTAATGAGCCTGGGTGGTCTTCCAGTGATAATAAAAAACTAATGTGAACAAATGCACAAAATGTGTCCAGGTGAGAAACACCTTGGGTTCCGCTTTGGTTAGACACGAATACCACTTCTTTTAGGGTTTGCGCCATCTCAAGCATGACCGGTTAGTGAGCCACAGGTGCTAAAGCACACAACTGTGCCTTAATTTGCTAGTTTAGGGCTCTATTTCTCTTAGCTGAGAGTCGGATGCAAGTGCCTGTGGTGTTGGACCAGAATAACGCAATCGTTCCCTGGAGAAACATCATCAGTTTCAGCACTTTGAGGTTATGTTATATATCTTAATGGATGTGCCACCAATGCTAATGAGCTAGAGATGTCTTCTATTCATAATAGAGAAATAGGTGTCCGAAAAATTAGCGAAATGCATTCAGGTGGGAAATACCACGAATTCCGCTTTGGTTAGGCATGATCACCTCATCTTATAGAGGTTGCACTTTCTCATTTGTGGCGGATTATTGGGCCTCATGTGTTAAAGCACACCATTTCTGCAACGCGTTGCTATTTTGAGCTCTAACTCTCTTGGTTGGGAGTCCGATACAAGTGCAAGTGATATTCACCAGTGCAAGGTAATAGAAAACGGGGAGATCACACCAGCTATTAACTTGGAGATTTCCTGGTGGGAAGCTTCCACATTGTCAGGCAACATGAATGAACAATAATATAACGCAAGCAGAGAAGATAACGGAAAACAAGTGGGAGCTGGTTGTTCACCCACCATTACGCATTACGTATGGTAGGCTTTGGAGCCAGGTAAAGGTTAAAATTACGTACGAACGGCCAAGGAAAGAAGAAGTGGTGGTCAGAATATCTGGGTGTCTAGCTTTCCAGGTGACAGGGGCCTCACTGCCGCATGGTTAGCTTTTTGCCAGAGAAAGGGAATCCGGAAAAATTGTTGTGCAAGCTTAAAGGATTGAAGAAAAGGATCTGGTTTTTCATAATGCCTGTCTACCAGCGTTACCGATAGTTATAGGCATACGTATAACTCAGATAAAACTAACTGTACGGGACAAGAAAGCTTAAGTGGAGAGTAAACGCCTGAATATAGGTCATGGTGATATTGCCTTCGAGGTGGGTAGGTGGCCCTGTTATATAATCAGCGGTGTAAAGTAGCGAGTACTTAAACCTAGAGGAGGGCATCGGTTATGGGCAACTAGTAGATGCCGATTACGTAGGCTAGTAGAAATACCTATAAAGCAGGCAATTTATACGACTATTTTAGACAGATAAATGGTAACTTACGGGTGCACCATATGTGTGGACAACAACGCTAGAACCTGGCATTTCACATGAGGCTTAATGTTGTTAAAATGTTTTTAGTAGACGTGACTCATGGGTCACAAGTATAAGTATTCGCAAGAGCCCAAGTGGACTAGGTATTTGGAAAATACTAAGAGGTAAAGATGAAAATGAAGAAACCAAAGTGTAGAAGAGAAGGAAGAAGTGAAGTAAAGTTTGTCCGTTCGGATTGCTTCCCCGTTGCTGTGCAATGTCCTACCTGGTCAGGGCCTACAGGCTTACGATGCTCCCATTCAATAGTACAAGGCTGCTTTACGTGCTGATCTGTTGACCAGTAAGAAACTGGACGTCGAGAAGGAGTTTTCAAAGGATTTGAGTTACCGATTAGTGTTTCCAGGTTGCCTTTGCGGTAGCGTCTACAATTTCAAGACTTTCTATTTAACTAAGTATCGGTGGGAGCCAGCAAAGCGCTCAGCTACTACTGGGGTAGGCTGAATACCTTTTGTGGTCGGATTAGCAGTCCTAACATCTGTAAGATGCGTGCAGCTGATCGGGCTAAGACCTCTCACGTGGTGTGACACGAACCGCAAAGTATGGGGAGGACCTGTAAGTCCAAGATGCTCTTGTCATGAAGCCTAGTTGAGCGCAATACAAAGTTGCGCCAGAGCTGACCAATATGTGATCTATGCCCCATCGGGGCCGGTCTCAAAAGGTTGTCATCAGAATCACAGATGTTGAAAAGGCGTCTTATGTTATCCAGGCACATAAACTTTCGTACCTCCTGCTTGAAAGCCTGTGGATTGTGAATCTCCCGCAGCTGTGAAGGTAATTTGTTTCAGATATTTACATAAGCGACAAGGAAGAAACGTGAACGTAGTTTCTTCCTCGCTGGCAGCGAGGCAACTGTGCACTGCTTGTTTCGGAGGTTGAATTCTGATCCTCTTCTCAGTGTCAGGCTGGGGATATCACTGTGCACCGCTTGGTATATTAACTTATGTAAGAAGCACAGGTTTAAGATAATGCGCCGCAGCCATAGAAGCTGGAGTTTGAGATGGGGACACCTCTGTAGTTAACTAAGCGCTAAGCCTTGTGGGGCTACTATTTTGGTAAACCGCCGCTGAGCCTTTTCGAGCAATATGCAGTCTGATTTCCGCAAATTACTGAAGATGAAGGGGCAGTATTCCAGCTGCGGACGAACGTGAGTGCAGTACAGCTCCAACCGTGCTTCAGCCGAGTTTATGTGGCGGCCTATGTGGAAGACCATTCTGCGTGCTTTTGCTACCTGATACTGCACATTCTCTGAAAAGTTGAGGGTCATAGAATAGCGAATACCTAGGTCAGTAGCTAACGTTTTTAGTTGGATGGGCGTACCATTCAAGGTAAACGCACCATCCGATATGGAGCATTTGTGGGTCAGAATACTAGATTTATCAGCCGAGAATATCATTTGCCAATTTTTACACCACGACTCTAAGGTCTTCAGGTCTTCACGGATCTCTTGTAGTGCGGATACTTTGGCACTTGGTGGGAAGACATATACGACATTTATATCGTCGGCAAAGAGGAATGGGCGACCATGGCGCAGGCTGCTACAGATGTCGTTCACATAAATCAAAAACAGGGTTGGTCCAAGCACGCTGCCTTGCACAACACCGCTGGAAACTGTGACAGGGATGGACTCAAAGTGTGCTACCTTCACGGACTGCGTACGCCCGGTTAGGTAGGAGTTAAGCCAGTCAAGCAGAGGGATGACTACACCGTAAGCCTTGAGCTTATGTAATAGGCGTTTATGGGGGACCCTATCGAACGCCTTTTGCATATCGAGGTATAGCGTACTAATCGTCAGACCTGAATCAATCGCGCCAGTAACCAGGTTGAGAAAATCAAGCTGGCAGGTTGCGCAGGATCGTGCGCTTAGAAAACCATGCTGTGACCTGCTAACGTGGCCTCCTGCATTCAAGCAGGCCATAAGCGCACGCTTAACCGATTTCTCCATCACACTTGAGAGAATAGATGTGTGGTTTATGGGCCGGTAGTTGCTGACTTCCTGTGCGGAGCCACCTTTATGGCGCTGTGTGATGACAGAGTGCTTCCAAGCCAATGGGTATTGGCCCTTCTCCATAGAGAGTGTGAAGAGTTTCAAGCGGAGTATGGAAAGCTCATCGCCTCCATTCTTAAGTAGTATGGGTGGAATTCCACCAGGACCAAGTTTGGTGGATGGTTTTATGGTTTTGATAGCGGAACGGATACCTTTTAGCTCGAACTGAACCGTGGAGAGCAGCTGGTTTGTGGACACATCCAGCTCAGTATTGACCGGGGACAGTTCTTCACACTGGGACTATTTGAAGTAAGAGTTGAACTTCTCACATTTGGTCCGTGGGTCTTCACTTGTTTTGCAAGGGCCGACGCGTAGGGAAGTGATCTTTGCTCCGTAATGAGGAGTGCGAGAACGCATCAGCCAGCTGAGGGGCTTGGCTTTGTTTGCACTGGCCATGGCTGCTCTTTCTTGGGATGTTTTAATCAATACAGACCTGGACGATAGCTGGCTCGCAATCTCGTTGGCTCTCAGCTCATGTGTAAAGTTGAACGTCTTGTAGTAGGAACGTCGTAGTTGCCTCAACCTTGCATGCAGCTTAGTTTGCCTCCTAATTTTTCCTGAACTTTTATTTAAAGGAGTAAATTGAGCCAATAGGTCTAGACAATAGTGCAGTTCGCCATAAAATATTGCAGACGATTGCTCCAGGGAGTCGGACAGAAAGAACTGTTCCCAGTTCCTTGCTCGAATAATCGAGGCAAATGTGAGCCAGTCTATGGAGCTTATCGGCCGGTATATCTCAATGGCCTCTGATCTACTCGTACAGATTGCCGGGATGGTTGCAAACAGCGAGCAGTATACCACACTGTTCTCGCTCCCCGGAAACTCTAGGCCTACAGATGCATGTATATTGGATATACTCAGTGTAAATATCATGTCTAACAGGTGTTTAGACCTGGTCGGCGCTGATACATGCTGCATCCATCCTCCCAAGTTGATGCAGGCTAATAGCCCACTATACCTCGCTAGGGCAGTGGGTGGAAACCACTGGATTTCAGGAAGATTGAAGTCGCCCGCCACAAGCTTGCATGCACATGGATGGCTCGCAGCTAGCTCAAAAGTAGTTATTAGCGCTTTGTCAATCACAGGTGATGTATCAGGTGACCTGTAAATGCATCCAAGTAGTAACTTGGGTCCCATGGCATCAACCGCTATCCATATAGAGTCCAATATTTCGGTGTTATCTAGGACCTCGATATTAGCAGAGAAATTTTGCTGCAGATAAATAGTACACCCTCCACCTCGTTTGTGTGCACGCAAATGTGTATACAGCTGGTGGCCTTGAATGAAAAAGGAATCATCGAACGTAAAGGCACCGAACCATGTTTCGGTGACTAGTATTGCATCAGGCGCAGCAAGGATAGCCAAAGGGCGTAGAATATGCATCTTGTTGTTCAGCGACCTGGCATTTATGAGTATAATGGAGAAAAGTTGGCCAGTGTCTCCCAGTTTTATGGATGACATAAAGGGAGCACGAAGAGCTACTGGGCCATCTGTAGAAGCTGTAGGAACTGGGTTAAAATAAGTAAGAGCGTGCTTTTCGTTGGTGACGTATTGGGTGTCGGGATGAGCTTGTCGCGGCTCATCCCTACCTGGGATAAAAAAGGCGCGTGATGTGGTGTAGAAAGAAGGGAATTTGCCCGCTCAGGTAGTTGTTGTGGCGGTAACAACCGGTGGGATAAGGTAGGTACTCCAGATTCCGGACTATCTGAAACATTGTGAGAAGAACCTAGAATAATATTGGGTGATGTACTAGCTGCTGAAGTCCGGTGTGTGAATATGGGACGTTTGATTGTTTCCCTGTTACCGCGGGCTATTTTCATTACCGCTAGCTTTCGCGGTTTGAGAAAAAGATGATCCATCATGGTTGCACTGCGTAGTTGTTCAAAGTTTGTTACGACGGTATTTAAAGTTGCTTTATCCTTAAAATATATTTTGATCGGTGGAGGGAATTTACCGCTTCTTTTTGGTAGTCTCTCGACACGTACCGAACGTGTTGCTAAACCAAATACTGCAAGGATAGCTCTCGTAAATGCATCCAAAGAAAGATCCCCGGGTACGTTAAGTACCTGGGTAGTATACGGCCAAATACCCCCTTCGGATGTCCGCAGGGGGGATGCCTCACACTTTGCTGTTTCATGGGTGTGTGCGGTTTGGGTAGCTGCCTTCGGTGATTTTTTCGGAGTCATCCTTACGCGGGGCCGTTTGGCTCTGGGTGCCATCGTCGCTTCAGGTGGAAATTTTGGTTCAAGCTCACGTGTGTGTGGCATCTGAGACGAGAATAGAACGGGAACCTGTTGATCACTATGGGTGTGAGAAACCCGATCTCCAGGCTCGAAGTGTGATGGGCCCCCACGTCGGTTCACCCTCAGTGGCTCAAAATATAGCTGTTTCAGCTCTGCTCTATTATGCAGCTCTTCACAACTTGTCATTATACTTCGGAGAGTTGATTCGTCCCTAGTACTTAATTCGAGTGGTGCCGCGAATTTACTTATTCTTTTGTTCAGTCGCACAACCTCTAGTGGGTTTCCTTGGATTCCATTGACCTCAAGAATCCAGCTCCTGAACACTTCTAAGGATGTGTCATCAGGAACGTTAAATGCAATAGTACTAAACGTAGTATTTCTTCCTTTGGTACCCGTGTGCAGTGCGGCTTCCGGCTTGGCTGTTTCTGACGCAGAAATGAATGGTATGGCCGTAGCAGGCGTGCAGTATGGTGTATCTTGCTCGCGCGGCCGTTTAGTTGGAGGAGCCTGCGTGTGTCGGTTCCAGACAGGTGACATACTAGATGCTCGCCGACCAACTTGGGGTACTTCGGGTGGCAAGGCGCAGCTTGCTGCGTTGACCGTCTTTGAGAATGATGCCTCTGCGACTTGCCCTCCTGGTCCATTGGGACGATCTGTACAACCGAGTGGAAACTCGGATGTAGGCGAACAAGTCCCGGGTTTATTCTCAGGACAACTACTTATCTCCCAAAGTCGCTTGGGGTCATGGGTATCCATAACCTCCAGTTTTAGCATTTCTGCCACCGAGCAATGGTTTTGTACCATTTGCTTGATCTCACCCTGAGCTGCATCCTCTGAGACATCTAAATCAACTATGTGGGAGGCCTCCGGGGTGACAAAATCCTGCAGAGGATCAGAAGATATTCCAGGAGTCCGCTCATTAGTAGGCTTGGATGCAAAAAGCTTTTCGTAACGGCGTTGCATGGCTGTCTTTGCGTTCACTAATTTTAACTAGATCAAGTTTGTGCGCGACTGGAAGTCTTTTTGGTATGACAGGAATTTACAGGCCGAACGCTCTGTATCAAACCTGAATAGCACGGGACATTGGTTTTTAATAGCCCTTTTCCTCAGTCTGGTGCAACTGATTAAATTACCTTCTAGACCGCAGATATCCATCAGTACCTTCTTGATGGTGGGAACTTTTAAACGGTCAGGTACATTATAGACCACTACCTCCGTGAGGAATTTTATCCGGTCCATGACCTCAGTACTAATAGCATTGAGGAAGCGCATGGAAGTCTCGGAGCACTTTTCATCCATTACATTGCCAGGGTGAACTAGGCTTGTAATAGCCACTAAACGCTCAGCTATTGGCTGTAAGCTGTTAAAGGTCACTTTCATACTCGCCAACTCCTCTTGCAGCTGCGCGATTTCTCGGCGCATAGAAGAAAATACGTCCATCACCCTAACGGAGCACGGCATGGTCACGTTGGTCGCTGTATTGCCCCCCATTTTACTCGCTTTGTTTACACGACGGCTAGTAGATATTCCTCTTTTTACCGCAAGCATTTGAGACCAAGTTAGAGAGTCAGCCACGAAGGAGAATAGTAATGGAAAGGGGAGAAGTAACAAATAAGGGACAACGATATTGCCAAGGAAAATACCAGATGGCGGAAGTCTGATAAATATCAGAGTAGATATAAATGATCTCTAGCAGGCAGATGGTAGACTGTACCAGATGTATAACTCCCACAAAGATACAACCAGTCGGCAGCGAATGTACCAAACTCTCAGGGTGACCTTGACGTGATTTATTTAGGTTACAACGCGCTGCTGCATTACAATGCTAAACACAGAAACAGATGTATGCCCTAATATAAACTTAGCATAAACCACAAAATAAAAAGTTGCATAGCTTTCCGAACATCTCCTTACCTTCTCAAAAGTTCATTACTAAAGTCACTAAATTCAGCCGTTCTGGTGCACTCCAAAGTGGAAAAGTTATTTACAAGAATTACGCAACATTTGAGATGGCATCCTCAGTGCAGGATTGATAGCAGTTAGATAGTAGGAGATGGTGGAAAGCAAGCGCAATGATGGATACTGTCAGCAACTAATCTATTCCCTATATAGGCATACAGAATTAATAAGTTTGACTCCTTCTGATTGGTGAATGCCCGTTTCCTGCGGTTGTGCTCGAGTCACTACCATTGACTACTCAAATGATGTTACGGCGTGGCTGCTAATAACGCACTCGGATAGGTCAAAGTTAGGTGGGTGATCAGACTGGAATCATATTGACCATTCTGAACATTATCTGGGTGTAGGAATAGGTTCTTTGGACGACGGATGTTAATCTTCTTGGGCTATACGTCTCAGCAGTTGGTATAATGGATGGATGTCGATATGCACGTTGCTTGTGTTCGTGGTTGAGAACCAGGCCTCGAGAAACTCCCTCTCTTTTTGTGTTGCTCCCTCGGTCAAGCTATCTCCTTTGTTCCAGTCGTCTACTTGTGCGGAAACCAATGAGCTTGTGTACTGTTTACTGCACCATATTACATCCGTGTAGACAGCATCCTTCTTGTTCGTGCCACATAGTGCTTTATGCAGTTTACGCAGTTTATTCCATTTAAGATATTCTGTCGTTCTAGTGTCTGACACATTTTATTTTGACAGTGTTTTGCTCAGGGTGGCGGCTGGTTTTAACCATCTGGCCGTCTTGTCAGATACGTGCTTTATGTACGGCAGAAGTGTACGTTTCGTCATAGCTGATATATGTTCGGTTGCTGAAGACTTGCGGTCAAAGCATCTAAGGCGGAAACTGCTTGGGTACCCGTTGCGTTCGATTGACGTGAAGAAATACTTTTATTTTGCTCGGTTCGCTTCTGTCGCACTGCACTAATTTGCTATGCTTCGGAACAGTCTCTGTACACAGCTCATTTTGTGACAAGTTTGATGGTTGTTGTGGAACTTGGAAATCTAAGCTGTGTGTGTGCTATTTTTGTAAACTGAGGTTTGCAATTCGCCGTCCACTGTTCTTGCTACTAACACAACAAAGAAAGGGTTGGTTTTCCTTCGATAAAGCCAAGGTAAACTTCATGCCGTCCATAGCGTTGATCAGCAGTTGTTGGACAACTGATAATTGACTAGGTTGGAGTAGCAAAAACCCATCATCGACTAGCGAATCCAAATTTTCGGCTTAGTCATTAGTAGTAGCTCCTCTTCTAATTGTTGCATAAGAAAATGCGCGATGAGTCCGGATAGTGTTGATCTCATCGATGCACCTTGCACTTGTTTATTTATTTTCCCTTGAACCCAATGTAAGTTGTAAAGCATAAGTGAAGAAAGTCGCATACACTTCTGGTCGTCATGACCCCAAGCTTCGCTCCGATGTTGTCCAGACGATCTGCGATAATTTCTCTGGCCAACTGTAGTTTGACGGAAGTAAATAGTGCGGTTACATTGATAGACACTATTATTTCGTGGTGTTCTACTAGTACGTCGTTGAGCATCGTCAAGAATTTAGTGCGATGTCTTTGGAGTGTCGCGATTTACTGATTAGGTGCTTTAGCGCCTCCATAGTTTCTTTGCCTGATTATAGGTGGGGGTTCCTGGAAGTGACACCATTGGTCCTAAAATTGCTCCACCGTTGTGTACTTTAGGTATTCAATAGAATTGTACAATGTTCAAGTTTTGTGCCCTTATTTTATCTCTTTCCTCTTCCGATATTTCCTTCGACTGCTAAGGCCACGCCGACGCTCTGTTTATTTTGTTCTTAGTTGCGAAGCTGACTCATTTTCAATGCATTGGTAGGTTGTGGTATTGTTTAGGAGCTGAGTTACTTCCTCAGTGCAAACTGCTTTGCCCATATGTATTGTCATCCTTCCTTTGTCAGCAGGTAGGATAACAATTGATTAGTCCGATTTCGGAGCTTGTATTGCTTCGACCACTTGTCGGAATAGAATGTTGCATTGCCTTAAATGCGCCACGGCTAGGAAGACGGTATAGCTGAGGTCTTTTTGTGTTTCGCCGTCTAGCCCGACGAACTGAAATGTGGGTACTACACGTGCCAGATATTCCGAAGTTGTCGTCTTTTTAGTTATAATTTAAGCTTACGGTGCAACTTTGTTGTTTCTTTCTCGTGAGTGGCCGTTTTGACTGGTTTCTGCTCCACCCATTGTTGATGCATTCGGTATTGCTAGTAGTCAATTCGGTCAACTTCTGATAAAGCGCCGTTTGCTTTATGGCTTTAGTGTTTTCAGCTCTGCGCTCTGTTGCCAGTTTAAATCGTTTAGTTAGTTGCTGTCCAGTTGTTTGTGAACAAGTGGTTCAATATTCCTTTACACAACGTTCATATTTTCGATAAGGTTGTTGGCATCTAGGACCATCCACCGTATCATAAGAATTCTGATTTGCCTTGCAAATGTTTAAGTGCGCGGCTGCTTCATCCGTAGCCTATAGCTGACACTGTGCGGGAAAAGGTCTCTTCACAAGCATCCCTGACGAAAGTAGATCTGTTTCCTTGTGAAAGCATTTTGTTAAGCAAACTACTTCTAACGACGAGAAACAAATCGCAACACTCCATAAACAATGCCCAACCATAATGGACGAATCTCAAAAAGTTACGAGTAGAACACGAAGAAACCAAGGTGACTTTCAAGATGACCGCACTATCTACTTCCGTCAAACTACAGTTGGCCAGAGAAATTATCGCAGATCGTCTGGACAACATCGGAGCGAAGCTTGGGGTCATGACGACCAGAAGTGTATGCGACTTTCTTCACTTATGCTTTACAACTTACATTGGGTTCAAGGGAAAATAAATAAACAGGTGCAAGGTGCATCGATGAGATCAACACTATCCGGACTCATCGCGCATTTTCTTATGCAACAATTAGAAGAGTAGCTACTACTGATGACTAAGCCGAAAATTTGGATTCGCTAGTCGATGATGGGTTTTTGCTACTCCAACCTAGTCAATTATCAGTTGTCCAACAACTGCTGATCAACGCTATGGACGGCATGAAGTTTACCTTGGCTTTATCGAAGGAAAACCAACCCTTTCTTTTTGTGTTAGTAGCAAGAACAGTGGACGGCGTATTGCAAACATCAGTTTACAAAAATAGCACACACACAGCTTAGATTTCCAAGTTCCACAACAACCATCAAACTTGTCACAAAATGAGCTGTGTACAGATACTGTTCCGAAGCATAGCAAATTAGTGCAGTGCGACAGAAGCGAACCGAGCAAAATAAAAGTATTTCTTCACGTCAATCGAACGCAACGGGTACCCAAACAGTTTCCGCCTTAGATGCTTTGACCGCAAGTCTTCAGCAACCGAACATACATCAGCTATGACGAAACGTACACTTCTGCCGTACATAAAGCACGTATCTGACAAGACGGCCAGATTGTCAAAACCAGCCGCCACCCTGAGCAAAACACTGTCAAAATAAAATGTGTGAGACACTAGAACGACAGAATATCTTAAATGGAATAAACTGCGTAAACTGCATAAAGCACTATGTGGGACGAACAAGAAGGATGCTGTCTACACGGATGTAATATGGTGCAGTAAACAGTACACAAGCTCATTGGTTTCCGCACAAGTAGACGACTGGAACAAAGGAGATAGCTTGACCGAGGGAGCAACACAAAAAGAGAGGGAGTTTCTCGAGGCCTGGTTCTCAACCACGAACACAAGCAACGTGCATATCGACATCCATCCATTATACCAACTGCTGAGACGTATAGCCCAAGAAGATTAACATCTGTCGTCCAAAGAAGCTATTCCTACACCCAGATAATGTTCAGAATGGTCAATATGATTCCAGTCTGATCACCCACCTAACTTTGACCTATCCGAGTGCGTTATTAGCAGCCACGCCGTAACATCATTTGAGTAGTCAATAAATAAATAAATAAATAAATATTTTATTCTCGACTATACGAGGCAGTAGTGACTCGAGCACAACCGCAGGAAACGGGCATTCACCAATCAGAAGGAGTCAAACTTATTAATTCTGTATGCCTATATAGTCAATAGATTAGTTGCTGACAGTATCCATCATTGCGCTTGCTTTCCACCATCTCCTACTATCTAACTGCTATCAATCCTGCACTGAGGATGCCATCTCAAATGGGGCGAAAATTTTATATTTAGGTTGCTCAAATCTGTATATACAACGACTTCTTTGTAGTCCCATCTTGCTACCGGTGTTTTATGCAGTTTATTTCTTTACCTATTTGTTACTGGTTTTTTCTACTTTCAACCGATAGCGGACGACAGTTTAACTGGTCCGAAGATTGCGACCTTTCTTCAGGACTCTATAAGTTATTTTGGCGTCGCCACTGATTTTAGGTCTACTGGACATTTCAGAGAATGCGGGTCTAGGCATACTTGATATCGACGCTAGCGATTCGGCTATTAGTGCTTTGTTGTCTAAGATGAATATGTATGAGGAGACAGTGAGTTCTTAGGCGGGTCGACTTTTGGCGAACATTTAAAGGAATTATCGCAGGACAAGGCGAGAACAGCTACCCTTACACAAATTGCTGTAACAAATTTGACCCTCTCTGCTGGGCATGTTATTTATGGCCTCGAGAGATCACTAATACTTTCAGTGTGTTTACGCAGCTTTCCTGTTTTTGCAGGTCAATTAGACTGATGGCAAGTATTATTGCTAAAGTAGGTTTTACCTGTGAATACCGGCCTGGCTCTCGGCTTGCCAATGCGGTTGCGCTGTCACGTTTATCTGCAGAAGCTGAGGTAAATGTAGCGTAGCAGTTGACCAATGCTGTTACAAAGTGGGCGCAGGAAAAGCCGATGAGCCCTACATACCGAGTATTTACAAACGCCAGGTAAAGGATTCAAAGAAATCTATTGACACAAAACAGCCATCACGTTCACAAGATGAACGCGCTTTATGTGCACATTGGAATAGCCTAAAGGGTACGAAGGAGGTGTTATATTGCATGGACAAATCAGATCCGAAATTAAACGAACCGAGGACGAAATTATCTTGAATACTGTAGTGTATGTACATCTAATTAAGTCACGCTGGCAATCTGAAAACAGGTGCTGCCGTCAGCCAACGGTTACTGGTGGCCAAAGATCCACACAGATGTCGTAAACTCTGCAAGGAATGCGAACATTGGGCCGCCGTCAAATCATACACGCCGACACCACGTGTCCCAGTGAGGCCAATATCCACTACAGCTCCTGGCCGAGTGAGCGTGGACTTTATAAAGCTTCTACCAAGCATGGAGAATGGAAATGGTCTCATTTTTGTTACGGTTAATTAATTTGCGAAATGGTGTGAATCCGGGCCCATCAAGCATTCGGATGCGACAACGGTCGCTTTTGCATTATTTAATGCGTGGGTCGCGCGTTGTGGTACACTGTTATCGCTTTACTCAGACGACGGGGCCGTATTTGAAAGTTACCTTGTTCAAAAGCCTGCCGCCTACTCTCAGTTAGAAAGACGCGAACTACGCCATACCATACGCAGGGTACTGGGACCGTAAGTCGCACAAATCAGACTATAAAGTGAATTCTGTGTGCATTTCTTAAGCGGCATTAATCAGGTCGGTGAAAAGCAATACTTCCGCAACATGCTGGCACACCAAGCGCCGGCACGCGTGAATGTAGGCTGCTCTCCGGTCTTCCTAATGCATGGTCAAGAGCCGCGACTCCGACCAGAGTTGTTGTCTCAGAGTTCCCCTAAGGAAGCATGCCCATTTTTGACTATGTAAGAGACGCAAGTGACCGTCTTCCATCAGCATTCGTAAGTGGTTGAGAACATAAAGGAAAAGCTCATCAACTTCAGAAGGTATGTTGTGACAGACGCAGCAGAAGTCCCGAATACCGCGTCGGCTATCGCGTGTAGCTGCACCGGCCGAAGCCACTCCGGGCTCGTCTATCAATCTACCACGACCGTGGCAAGGGCCATACAAGATCGCATTCATTTTTTCACCTACTGTGTACATCTTACGCAGCGTCAGGAATCCAAATGCAGAGGTCATGGCTGTACATTGCCATCAACTGAAGCTGGGTGGCCACCTATCCGGCTATTAAGGCACTGAGGGCAGCTTCTACTGCGAGAGAAGTGGTTGTGTAACGAAACAGAAGCTGCCATGGTTGCTTGAGTAGACCGCTATTGTTCTCCTTTTTCCTTTCTTTTACTTAAAGGTATGTGAGAAGAGAACAACCCTTGAACTCATGGAATAACGCCCTGCATCTATGTATTGATACGAACGAACTGGTTGTATATATAGGTATACGTTTCTCTACCCTCGTTTTCAACCCTACTGTGTTCCGGTTTCGGATACACCCCTTGTGATTCATCTCGCGTTCTTCCTCGTGTCGTGGTTCGTTATTGCTTGAACATCGAGAGTGCGTGCGACCGTCTGTAGAGTTTAGCCTACCCATTATCTTGTTCGCTGTGCACTAACGCATACCTTGCTTTTCCAGCGTCCGTCCGTAGGATGCCGTTCACCATCCAAATTGTTGTACTTGTTACAGTAAAGTATTTGAGAAGCAATCGCTCATATCATTAGACCCATTTGTTATATTCCGTGAAACGTTTTTCCGGAATTTATTTTGTTCAGGAACGGATACACCCATCCATTAGAAAAACGCAGGTTTCTTCATTCCACGCTTAAATTTAAACGTGTAATTCGTGGATTGCTGAACAACAATGAACATTGTACAGAAGAAGATTATTAGCGTGTATCATGTTATCGAATTACACATTAATGAACAAACACAGCTAAAGTAATTAATTTTTTATTGATTTAGCTGGTACCTATTTTATCGACATCAAGCGCAACAATAAAATTTGTTCGGTAGTCAATAATTAACCTAAGGTTACTGTTAAAAACAGTTCTCCTTTTTTGCCATAATGAACTAATGAAATTCCTTTTCCAATCTCAGTAGGGCGACTTTCGCGTATGTACGTAATATTTTCTCACAAACAGACGATCATTCAATCAATTTTCTTTTTCCAATTGGTTTAAAATTCAGTCGTTTTGCCACATAAATTTAGCTATTTATATACTTCGTTATTTATGTATATTTTTCTTTAGACTTGCTTTCAAGTCAGCGGCAGAATTTGCCTAAAATATGCGTGTAAAATAATGACGCATTCCGTGTTGTGTTCCTAAGTTGAGATCAGTATATGCAATGTAAATAACTATAGCCTTTCCGTTTGAATATCTGAGCAATCAAGCTTGAGTTAGGTATAAACTGGACCTGATTCAAAATTGTTCTCATCAAAAATGTTTGCTCAACGACACTGTAATATGGCGGAGGTAACCCGCCACTAAATACAGTCAGTGCACAAGCTTGGGCTGAGAAGCTTATTAAATCCACATATGACGAACCTTTCTTCCGACACCGGCGACGCAGTCAAACACATTCAAAGGAACGGCAACACAAGCTACACACTAACGACAAGCCTACATTTATGGATCCGCATAGATGAAAAGCCCATTATACTAGTGCACATTCCTTACTCACTTCCTGTATTATTGCCATGATCATAGCTGTAAGGGCCTGCCTCACGAAGTCGAGAAAAATATTTATTAATTTTGTTCTTTTAATTTTAGCGATCTCTGTCACAATTAAACTGCCATTTACAGCAGCTTCAGTGTGTGGTTTTGTGTTGGTGCTGTATACCTGCGCGGATGACATATTGCTCTTCCATTCTTCTACCTACTGTAGCTTCCCGTCTGCATTCCGTTATCAAACCTTGACTTGATGTTTAGTCCCATAGAGCCGTCACAGACTGGTCGACTGGTCGACCCACCCTCAATAACCAGCTGGTTTACATGCTTGATCTTTTCTCCGGGAGATGAAGAACCCACATATCGTTCCAAATGGGGCTCTTTCCGCCATTCTGGAGAAGCTACCACCACGGGGTCTAAACAATTGGGTTTAGCTCGCCTCGTACTCACAGTAGAACAATTTACTCACATGGAATAATGTATTTACATGGATCCACTGTTCCACAATCGAAGACAGACAATTCTGGCGTGATTATCTTCACTGCCTCAAACATTCCGATTCTCCAGTCACCTGGAGCATTTCTGATGTCATTTCACGGACAGCATTGCGCGCGTATAAGCGGCTTTTCCGATGATCTTTCATGGAGTTCTCACTTGGCCATGGAGACACTTACACTTACATTTGAAGGAATTACTAGTCCACTTTGCGGAGAATAGCATTTCTTCCTGTTATGGACATATTCAGACACAAGAAACAACTGCACTCACCGTCCCTATGACAAGTCCAGTATGGATAGTTGGTCACGCGTTGCGAGCCGGACAATATAATAGAAAAAGCCGGCCTCTATTAACAATGTGTTTACTCACCTGCATCAATATCATTCAGCTCTGCGACTCTTTTACATCATTGACCGGCTTCAACGACTACTGCCGGATCATTACTAAGCCATTCGGCCAACGAAGGAAGAATTTTGGCTTTCAACCGACTGCGAATAATAGAGTGCAAAATCGGTCTATACGATGCATAGCCGACTAGCACTACAGTTCAACGGAAGCTACGACAGTGTTCCAGGACGTGGTGGGTTTTCGCCTGGCAAGCGTTCTCCCTATAAAAAGCCACAAATGTCCGCTTAACAACACTGCAACGTGGCGGATGTGACTCGCCACAAAATAAAGTCACAGCTATACATTTCACACTGACGCAGTCCTCAGCCTCCTACATCCAACCTGTGCAACTAATTCTGCTATGATGAATGCTTTAGTGCAGTACAGATCATCCCGGCTTCGTAATGGTCATTGATTGCACTAAACCGTGTTTGGGCTCCTGTGCTCATGGATCACTACATGGCAAATTTACCCCCCACTTGGTTCTTGACGCAAAAGCTTTTGCGCGCCACAGCGCCATCATGGTCCTTGATCTGACTATTACCTGTCAATATGCTCGCTCATATGGACTACATCTTTTCGTTTCTTCCTTTTATTGATACGAAATGTTTTAATATTCCAATGAAGCTATGCTTGTATGCATATTTGATCATGCCCTTAGAGGTGTGTCTCGTTTTACAGAGAATATACCATTTATTTATTTATTTATTCTTTCGACACAGTCACATTATGTCCGCATATTGGAAACACAGGCTTACCGTTAGCCTAAGTAAGCGTATTCAACCTGCCAGTGCGTTTGCAAGGCTCCGCTGTCGGAAGCAACTTTGCTCTTGGCCATTGCACGCAAGTATCTGTAACAAACGGAATAAAAAGGAAAACGATTACTATCGATCATTACAAGACGTCAGCACATAGTGTTAGACCTTTCAACGAAAAACGTGAACACCATCCAATAATATATGTAACATACAAGCATAACAATTGCTTAAAAGACGGCAAAACCAACATCATTATAGCACGCAGTATAATGCAACATACATGATAAGTGCTACATAATAAACACAGAAATGTACTATGGTGGTTCAGAAATCGCTTGAAAGCTGTGCATTACCTTCCGAATGGTAGGAAGCTGGAGCCTGTCCTATCTTCTAAGATAGGGACAGGAGTCTGCCTGCAAATTACAGGCCGGTTAGTCTGACAAGTGTAGTAGTCGAAGTTTTCGAGGAACTGGTAAGAGATCCATTGGAGAGCCACCTGAGTAGATTTAACTTACTTAGCAATGTCCAACACGAATTCCGGAAGTGATTTTCGTGTCTGATGAAACTACTGTGGGTTCGCGAAATTTGGGCGGATGCAGTGGATAACGGCCACGCACCGGAGTGCTATTAGTCGGCTTTCCGATAGCATTTGGCAACGGATGCCATTTGAGTCTTGCGCAAATGTAGACATCCCATGGGGTACCTGGATGCGCCCCACATTGGGTGACTGCCTTCGTTGATGAGAGAGAGAGAAAGTGTGTACGGGTTAGCCGTGGTCTAGCGTTTAGGCAATCTCACAACAGCGGCGTACCGCAGAGCTCGGGACTTGGACCGCTGCTTTGCTCTACCAATTTGAATGACCTACCCGCGGAGTTTAAGGCACCATCGCTGCTATTTGCTGATGAACTGAAGCGGTTGAAAACTGCCGAGGTCCCGGGGGATCCGAAGCTATTTAGCGAGCATTGAATAAGCTTTGACATTAGTCCACTTTATGTTTACTGCCCATTAACCAAGCAAAGTGTTCCGTTCTTCGACTTGAAGTAGGATCTCCCCCTGCGAAGTATTTTGTCGGTGGAGTCGAACTCCCCCGTGTATCTGGCCAGGTTGATCTAGGGGTCGTACACTTTTCGACTACACACTCCGGCGACAACCGTAAGAAGGTTGCAAGCAGAGGTTACGGCATGTTATGCTTAATACGACTTTCGTTCGAAGTCTTGACTGGCGGCATCTTTACGAGACTGTGCTCGGCTTTCGTTCGGCCTCCTCTGGAATACAGCGTCCGGGCTTGTCCGTTCTGCTTCATCCGGGACAGCACGGAGCTAGAGAGGGCTTTGCGGGTGGGTACCAAATTAGTTGAGGGATTACGGGGACGGAGGTACCCCTAGCGTCTACTTAGTTTAGAAATGCATTCAATGCACGACCGAAGGCTTAGACTAGAGCTAATCCTAACCTAACGTATCGTAACTGGGAAGGTTGGTTTTGATTTATCTTGGCTATTCAGTCCCGCTAGATTGGCTGTTCTACGCGGACATACCTCGAAGCTGGACAAACCGCGGCGCGATCGGATTACGGCGGAACTCCGGCTGTCACGCCGTCATCGAGCGCTGGAACACGCTTCGAAAAGTGTTATCAGGGAACCTACGGTTAAGGGGTATGAGCGGCAAGTTGACGATCTTGGTTGGAAACACGAAAGCTCCCGCTTTTCCTGATTAACTCGCATTTCATACTTGAGTTTCTTTTCTCTACATGCTTCACGCCTTGGTAGTATTTCCTTCTTTTAAGTACCCTTCCTTATGCCGCACTTTCGCCCTCTGTTCCTAGCCCTTGCTTACTTCACGTGCCTGCCACAGCTGGGACTGCAAGGGCAGGAAACGTGGGCATTAACTGGTTGACCAGGGTGCAATACGGACGTTCCATTTAGATCCATTACTAACTCTGAGCACTTCATCAATTTCTGGCTCAATTGTCCACTCAAGATGGAACACAAACGGGATACTGCTATTGTTCCAGTCCCACCAGAACTTGAAATAAAACAGGAGGGCATCAGTGATCATCTGCCAAGCATAATAAATGGATGTGAACAGCCTTTTCTAATTTACGTAGCCGCTAAAATATGCGGACAACCGCTCAATAGTAATACTAGGACGGTGGCAATAGCTTTGACTAAAGTCTAGCGCGTGCCAGATATACTTGTACGACGTGCCTAAGTATGGCTTGCTGGTTAAGTGTTTGATACATGGGCTGTACAGATTCTAGGGGATCTATAAGCATGTAGGCAATTCATTGTCCAATAATCTACTAAAAACAAAGATTACTGTTTTGAGAAATTACAGTAGACAGGTTACAAAATTACGAAAAATTACCATTAAAAAAGAAGCGTTAAAGTTAGTATTTTAACAGTACACGAATAAGCTTTGCATAACAGCATTTTGGCACACAGAATTCCTTGAGCACATGTTCGAAGTGTAAGTTTGAAATTTGCAGGGTAGAAACTTATATAAAAATAAAACATTGTCTTGTTTGCTTTTCCAGACATGTTTCGGTATGTGTATAACTAAGGGAAAAGAGTCCTTTAACGAGAAATGTGCGCCGTTGCATTCGTTGAAGAGTTGCATTAACGTAAGTTTCTGCTGTGTAAGTGGCTGGCAACATGAAAGTTGTGTGTGTTCGTCTGCATGTAAACCTAAAAGCATTTTGATGCTCGATGACAGACAATAGTGGAATATGCTGCCGAAAACAGTAACAGACCTTATATTCGAAACAAGCAAAGTCATCAGTGAAACAGGAATTTTACTTGCGAGTTTTAGGCATGGATCATGTTGCGCACAAAGCGGTCCGTTGTGCAGCTTTGTGTGCCAAGGGCTCACAACATCTCCGTAGGGGGCGAGTAGCTACTGAGCTTACATGAGATCTTTCAAGCTTTCTATAACCCAATACACTCAGTGAACACAATAAGAAAATTTTAAACCTAAGTAATTCGATAAATCCATGGCGCAGCAAATTGCTGATTACATCATTAATATTATTTTATCTTCAAGTGCGCTGGGAACATTTTTGAAATCATGTTTATTCTGCTATTCGGCTTGACGTTTAGTATAACGTAACCGCAATTTTCGTTTCCGTTCTCTGTGAGTACAATAGACCGACGATTGGCACCAGTTTCCTATTGGTATTTTTACATTTAATTTCTTTTTATCCAAAAGATGTTTTTACTTTAGCATCCCTAATATATTCCTTTAATGGCATTTGTTAACGAAACTGTGGAAAATGATTCCACGACCGTTAGTGTTGCCGTCAGGTTTTTATATTTTTCCCTATACATAAATTCGACTTAGAATTAGGCCACAAAGTGCCAAAGAGAAGCTCGCCATGAGCCACATTTGTACCATCGTGAACCATGATGCTCCTCAGATCACTCTCGGAAAGGATTATTCTTTTACCTTTGATTACGTATTCAATATGAACTCCGTTCAGGAACAAGTTTTCCAGCTTCTCGCAAGGCCACTGATTGATGGGTAGGTTTATTAGCTTGCTTTTATTCTGTTCAGTTGCCTCAGCGGATATAACGCTACCATCTTGGCTTACGGCCAGGTAAGTCGTATTTTGTTCCTAATTTGCGTAGACTGGATCTGGAAAAACATACACCATGGGCACAGGGGTAGATCCAGGCGTCGGAAACTTTGAGGCTGGAATTATTCCTCGAGCTGTACAGTATCTTTTTACCCAGATAGCCCAGTGCCGGTCAGAAGCAGCCAGGAAGCGCGAACCTGTTCCTGAATTTAAAGTCGTTGCCCAGTTTCTCGAGGTAGGTATCGCCAACCTCTACGTACTACCACTTAATGCCCGTTCTTCGTTGCGTTATCTTCGTGTGCATTAGGCCTGTTTTTTGTTACTGCTTTTTTGGTTCCTATTTTCTACTATCTACTGCTATCATTTCGAGTACGTACTTCCCCGTTAAATAGCTCAGAGATTTGCCGTCAGGTTGTCGTATTCCCGTCGAATCACCAAATATTGCAGTCTGTTTCTCTCCGCTTTTTGTTAGCTTCCTGTGCACAACTGCTTCCTTCGTACTCGAATTCGACTGTGTGAACTTCGTTGTAGGTGATCGACTTCTCTGTAGTGGATATAAATACTACCCTACCGCACCAGAAGGAATCGATGTGAGAGAAAAAAGGTTAACGCTGACCTGCAGATGTCAACGACTAATTTCACAGAATTCGCATCCCCAGAGTGTTGCTTCGGCGCAGATCAGATTTCCCAGGCACTGACAAAACAAGCTCAGCGCGCCGCGGAAGAAAACCGGTACGCGCGGTTGGTAGGCCGAGAAGAGTATATCGAAACAGCGGTCAGATAAAACAACTACAATATAGATTAAAAGTGAAGTGCAAAAACGAAAAATTTATATGCACCACGACTTAGTTTGTCCCGACGATATTGCTCTAATGTGCGGCAGATATCAACCCGGATAAATTGGCACTGGCTCTTGTTTTGACCTATTTTTACACTTTCCGAAGATTTTAACAACAAAATGAGGAGACTAATATTGGCAGATGCTAGCATTTCGTATTATCTCGTAAGTACCAATACAATAACTGGGAAATCTTTTTATGCGTCTCCTAGGACAAAATCCTGACCATCAAATTTATGTTTGTAGCCCTTGTTGTTGGCGTTAGGACTACGGCAACCGCACGTTGACAACTAATTGCTTTTGGACACATAAAACTGGCTTAATTCGGCTTATTGCGACGGCCTCGACAAATCGCAAAAGGCGATTTGGTACTGACGAGATAATACGAAATGCTAGCATCTGCCAATATTCGTCTTCTCATTTCGTCGTTTAAACTACTGAAAGGAATTAACTGTTATAAATTTCCGTGGAGTGGTGGAGGCAGCCCCCCCTGCTTACTTGGTGGAAATCGACTGAGGTTCAGGTGGATCGGTAACGATGGGAAAATTCCGTGAGTGTATCTCATGGAGCGGACCGTCGAACCGGGAAATGATGAGACGCTCCGAAATCTTGATGATTCTAAAACGGGAAATCCAGACCGCAGCCTGGTCAACCAATTACTGCATTAGCAGTCCCCCTACTCCGGTCACGTGAAGTAAGAGAGTTATCTGAAGAAAATCTAAGGTAGTGGCGGTCTTTCGAATGGAGAATCATACTAGCGAGTGAAGACATAATAGCAAGTCAGAGTAGGAAGACTGATATGGTCAGGAGAAGGGAAAAGTTTTGTGTTGCTACTCATGTGCTTCTAACGGGCGCTCAAAACCCTTAACCGTAGGTTCACTGACTACCTTTTGTGGAAGCGAGTTCCTGCATTCGATAACTCTACGCGATAATCAGGTTTCCTTTCCGCTCCGGTCATATCGCGGATTGTGTAGCTTAATGGGGTAACCACGACGACAAGACAACCCAGCCGGGCCAAATACTCAAGACAAGTCTGGTTCAACCTTCCCAGTTATTAATGTTAAGTGAGGATCAGGTCTCTTTGAAGCCGTCAGTAATGCATTGAATACATACGCAAGCTAAGTAGACGCTCGGAGTACACTTGCCCCCGTAACCCCTCGTACTCGTTCGCAAAACCCTCTCGAGTTCCATTTCGTTCCGAACGAAATAGGGCGAGCAAGCCCGGACGCAGTTGAGAACAGCTTCACAAAGATATCAGCAGTTAAGACTCAAAGGATGGCGTATTAACCACAAAATTCGGTACTTTCTACTTACGCCCCTCCATTTGTCCTTCGGATGCGAAGCCAATGGATGGGCGACGCCTAGATCAACTTTATTGAAGACAACGGGGAGTTCGACCCCACCGAGTAAGTACCTCAAAGATAGAAAAGTTGCTCCTATAAGAATAACGGAACACAGCATGCTTACTGGGCAGCAGCCACAAAATACACTAGTCCCAGAACTTATCCAGGGCAAATTAAGTAGCCTGAAGTCTCCCAGGGACGTTTACAGTGTTCCACAGCTTAAGGCCAGCAGCAGGTAATAGCGATGATATCCTGAGCTCTCCAGGGACCGTTTGAATAGATGGAAAACAACATCGGTCCAGGGACCGAATTCGGTGGGACATCGCTACGGACCGCTTTCCTAAATGATGGGCTGCGACTCACGTGTACACACTGCTCCCTCCCCTGCAAGGACGCAGGTACATGGTGAAAGGCGCGTCCAGATACACAGAAAAAGCTCAGTTTTTGTGATAGCCTAAAGTGGGGTACCATGTCAAATGATTTCGAGAAATCCACGCAAAGCAACTCCACTACCCGGCCATTGTTCACTGCATCAGCCCAAATTTCACGAGCTTCCATTAAATTCCTCAGACACGCAAATGCCTTCCGGAATCCGTGTTGTACACTGCTGATTAGATCAAAGCTATTTAGTTACCCCTCCAACGTATCTCTCACCAGCTTTACAAACAGTTTGACTACGATGGTAGTCAGACTGGCCTATAATTGGCAAACAGCCACCTGTCACCATTTTCGAAGATAAGAGATGCCAACTTCCTTCCATTTAAGGGTAATGTAAGTTGTCAAATGACTTCTGAAACACGGTCGTGAGTGGTCTACTTTGTTCCGCCGCCAACTCATGCAGAAGCTTCGGGTGAATCAAGTCAGGTACAGTTGCTTTAGAAGAGTTCAGTTCTTGTATCAGCCTAAGGACTTGCGTTTTCACCACAGTAAATTCAGCTGAATAAGAACCCTCAGGGACTGGCCACAAGTTCAACGCAGCCTCATGTACAAACACCCCTGCATACTGCTCACCAAGTACACTAGCCTTGTCAGAGTCCGTACACGCATGAGTTCCACCGGCCGCAGCAAAGTTGGAATTGTCGAATTTGGACCACAGCGCCTCTTAACATAAGCGAAGAACTGGGAATTCTCCGAGACTCCATAGCCAATTTATTTTCTTACAACAGCCGAGCTTTCCTCAAGTGTTTGCATCTATTTCTAGTTTAGCGATACTTGCCGTAGGTGCTAGTTGATGGAGCGACTCGGTAAGTCCTCCAGCACCTAGAACACCTCTGGAGCAGATACTTGCCAGTGGTATCTATACTCTCAAGCGGTGTGTGGGGAGCAGACACTTCCGTGAGATAAAACCTAACTTTATCTTAGGCTGCATCGAGATTTCACAAAGCAAACTTGAAGCCTTGGTTCTCATTTCTTGATAGTTCGCACGTTATATGTTCGGATACGGCTCAACGATGCGATGGTGACGTCCGGACAGAGCACAGCTGAAGGGTAGACAAACATGATCACTAGCACGTAAGTGAGAGCCATAAACTATGTCAACTACGAAGTTGAGTTACTTGGCAAAAACAATGTCACAAATAGAGGGTTTTTGAGTGTTTATGTACCTAGTGCGGAGATCCACTGACTGGCGGAGTTCAGTTCATTTCAGCTGAACAACTATGATCCGAGCACTGAATTGCGGTGGATCCAATTGCCACGGCTGCCATCGGTTAGAAGCAACCAGGATGTAGAATAAATGGAAACAAGAAAGAAATGCATTCGACTAATCAGAAGAAAACGAAAATTAACAACCGGATGGAAGAAACCGAATTCAGGAACTCCACTCACTGCGCTTAATGTGAAAAGGTTTTCAGCCATTTGTGTGGACCATCTCGAAGCGCCCATCCAGGAAGACGGCATGAACTAACCTGACCAGCTCTCTCAGCCAATCCCTTCAAGCTTCTGTGTCACGTCATGGACTGACCACCTCGCGGTTTGGCCCAACATGCTGCGGCCATGACGTAGGATGCACAGCGAGGAAGCCGGTCAATGGGCATACGGAAGACATGGCCGAGCTAGCGTAAACGATTAGGATTCAACAAACACTCGCGTGACACATCACAAGGCTTCTTGACAAAAACCAACTAGCGGACCTTAGCATCGCTCCCTCGGTGTTCCCTCCAGACGTGAGCAATACTTCGCAAGCACCGGTGGTCAAACACAGCCAAACGTCCAATGTCTTCACTGCGAACTGGCTAAGTCTGATACATACCGGCCTTATGGCAGCGTTATATACCTTACCTTTTCTTGGCAGGCTTATATCCCTCCGTCTTAGGTGGTTGAACCTCTTAAATGCCGAACGGACCCTGCTGATACGCGAAGAAACTTCCGGGATGTGACAACCGGAGATAACACAGCTACCAAGGGAGCGAATCGATCCACCACTTCCAGTGGCTGTTCGGAAATGGCTAAAGTCGGTGGTGTCTCGGCCCAGTTCTGCAACAGTACCTTGCACTTTGAAGGTCTAAAGCACATGCCGAAGTGTGCAGAGCTACGCACAAGTCTGCAGTAGTGGCATAGCCAGTGCTTCAGACCCACGGAGAAGTATGTCATCCGCATACTCCAGGTTTGTCAGTCGGTCACTTGGCAGAGCTTCCACTCCGGTAGAGTCTGAATGAACCGAGTCACTCATGATCATTCCGATCAAAAAATTGAAGTGGAAATGTGATATAGGGCAATCCTGGCAAACTCCACTTTTCGTGAGGAATTCGGGAGCCAGTTTACCATTGATCCTTACACGGCCTCAGGAATCACGGTAAAGGGACTGCATAATGAAAAAGTGTCTAGCGAGCACGCCCTTTGTGCATACGCAGCACCACATCTGGCGCGGTCAACAGAGTCGAAGGCAGCTTCCATGTCAAGGAAATCCACCATAGTCGCCTGTATGTCTCTGTTCTAACACTTGGCGACAAGTAAATATGTCGATGCAACCAAGACCAGGGCAGAAGCCAGCCTGGCTACCGCTGATTTGGTCCTCACGGGGACCAGTAAGTCCTCGGAAAATGATGCCGTAAGCATTTTGAGGGCAATCAAAATAAGCCTAATGCCTTGATGATTTTCGCACCAATAGCACTGGCCCTTCTTGATAATTAGCACGATAGTTGACAGTCGCCGGTCTGCAGGCACTTAATCAGTGTCCCAAATCGTGTTAAAATGAGAAGCAAGTCCAGTCAACAAATAGTTACCTCCATCTTTCTGCAAAAATGGGGGTTGTTCGTCTGGTCCAGGGGCCTTGTTTCCTTTCAACACAGAAAGCTCATGTCGAATCTCTTCTAAAGTGGGGTGTGACGTCAACTTCTCACGCAGGTTTAGGTGATTCGGCAGTGTTGTAGCAGGGCTGCTGAACTGTTTCAGCCCAACAGGCTAGTCGACGACGCTGTGGATGGATCAACTGTTCATCTTTCTCAGCTATTGTCTCTCCAATTAATGGTTTTCTCTGTCCCGTGTTTCGGATGACCTGGAATAACACTGGACTGTTTCCAATAGCATAAGCTTTTTCCATCTCCCGTTCCCGGTCAACTCGAAGACTCCTTGACAGATGTCGTTTCAGGAAGTTACGGATACGCTGAAACTAAGTGCCCATTGAAACCTGTTTACGCGCTTCGGTCAAACGGACCGATGCCTCACCGATCCATTCACAATTACGGCGTCCCAACTTGGATGCAGAGCAAGCACATTTGATACGATCCCATACCGCGTTCGGCTCACCAATTTCATTCATCACTGATAATTATTGGGCCAGTACGTTACGATATTGTTGAACCGCAGACTGAGAGTTCATGTTACGGATAAGAAGATTGGAAAATAGGCGCTTCTTTGAATCGGGAAGAGTGATTTCCAGGTGTGCGCGCACTAAAGTATCGTCGGAATTCAGCTCTGTGCTCCAAATTGACCGACAGTCGGACTGATGTGCGCCATCTCACGTATTGTTCAGAATCTGAAATGCGACCCACTTTGGCATTCGAGTCACCAACAACAACCACGAAGTCAGTATTCTTCATCCTGCGGAGATGACAGGTATTAATAGAAATCCTTTTTAGTGCCCTCCCAACCGCAGTCAGTAGGAGCATATACGGAGGCGATGAAAAGGCACCTTCATACGGGGCTTATTAACCCCAATGGAGGTTAGAAGTCTAACCGCTAGCATGCGGCTGTCCACCGCTATCCAGTCAAGTAGATTACCTTCAGCTTGTCTGCGATACCACCACCGTAAATATCTTGTGTCATTAACTCAGTATTGCCAAAGACTCGAAGGGTGTGATCAGTTTCATCAGATTCAGAACCAGGGAGTCGAAGATTCGTTACAACGCTATTATCTTGTATGCCTGTTTCGGAGACAAAGCACACATCGATACCAAGAGAGTGAAGAGTGAGGATCGGTGCATCCTCCTGGCTGATCTGACCTAGAGTGTGGACGTTAAAAGAACCAATGTGAGATGAGACTTGTGGTTTGATGGATGAGATACAAGTATCGATGGCAACAGCAGCGACGTAAGTGGCTAATCCTTGCTCAATAGACGGAGAAGAAGAGAGGGGAGAGAAACAAAAGTGGGAGTATTGTCGACAGGATCGAGAGAGCAGATGATACTCTTCGGCTGCCCGTTCCTCACAAGGCATTAAGAAGCAAGTCCAGCTCAGGAGTTTGTAAAAGCCCGTTTGGATCTGCTTGAGGCTTTTCACACACAGCTGTGATTGATTTAAATTTGTGCACATGTGTTTCGCGACCGCGGCCAACCGCAGCTGGGGGTTGGCGGGTTTGCATCAATTTGCGCAGGGGCTGTCTGGTAGGAGGCGATCGGTAGCAAACCATTGAGCCCCAAAAGGTGCCCTCTTACCGTCGGATACGGTGCGTGGCGCTCGTGCTCTACGCCAATTTAGCTGTGGGCTTATAACCCGTACACCTGTTGTCTCTCATGGCTAGGTTTTAAAGGAAGTGGGTCATCGACCTCCCTCTAATCATCGAAGTGGATTGGATTGTGAGACAGTTATTCTGACCCATAAGTATTGACTTGTGTAATATGAGTGGCTCTGTAGGCACTTGGAAAGTGCCACCCAGTGTAGCTCAGTATATCACGGAGGTAAGTAAACCATTGCACCACGTTATGGTCCAGTGTCATCGCGATGAATGGACTGGTGCAGTGGAACTCTTATCGAAAGCTCAAGCACCGAAATTACCGCTAAGCTGTAGGGAGGTTGAAGTAGTCCATTACCAGACGCCTGTTTACTATATGTGAGCGAATAAAATCGAGCACCTTGGATGTACTACCTTGGCTTCTATAGACAACTAGAACAGTAAATTGAGCTGAGGAAGTGCTAATAACGGCCGATAAAGCTTCGACAGTTTTATCCACCGAATGAAAGAAGTAGGTCATCAAAACATCAAATTTGCAGTTCACGTAAAGTAGGATGCTGCCTATTTGTCAACCAACGAGGCGACCAGGCGTGAACAGTGCGTAGCCAGGTAAGTGTAAGTCACCGTCCGTGACAACTTGAGACAACTGTTTCAGTGAATGCGAGTATGTCGGGATGAGACCCCTAGATATATGGTTGCTGGCATCTGGATTTCGATATGCATGTCACTGTGGCCAGCCACAGGACGCCTGCGCCTACAGCGGGACCACGGGTGGCTTGCCCTGCACCACTCACAGCTCCCACCACACACCCCATATCGAGTGTAAACCCGAAGGACTAAGACCGGGACCCATGTGGATGGGAGCCGTTTCACCAACAGAGCCGGTCCACACTCCTTCAACATGCAAAACAGAAGCATTCCGGCCTAATTGGGGAATCATGCACACCTGACATATACAAGGCGGTGGCTGAGCCGTAGCCTGTTCCACACAGGTTGCATGAAACCACTCTTTGAGCTTAGCACCGTCACGAGGACAGTGCACCCCGCCTCCTCCAGCAACACCCAACTGTCTCCTGGATCTAGCAATCGAAGTGGAGGGTATTAAATAAATAGGCACCTTGTCAACATTCGCAACAAGTGTAGCCACACTGGGGAGCTCAATCAACATCTAACTTCTGAAATGCAAGAATACGCATCACGCAGGCAAACATACCACGTACGTCGCGTCATTTGCCTGGATTAGTAAATCGGATGGAAGCGTACGCATCATGCTTCTCTTCCGCGTGCAATAGTGCCTTCTCCTGTACACCTAGGCAACTGCCCTGTTAACCAGGCCACGGCATTCGCCCTGATCAACTTTTTGTTTGATTCGCAGCATCTGAAATCAACATTAGTTCACCGTAAACTCACCTTGTTCATTTCCTGATATCGTTATATTTAGTTTGTCCGAATGCCGCTTCCCTGCACTAAGTTGGCCGTAAAAACAGTTATGAATATTTTCCTGGACTCAATTCCTACATATGGTTGGCGGCATCCGGTTTCGTATTTGCCTGTCACTGTGACCAGCCGCAGGACGCCTGCGCCTACAGAGGGACCATGGATGGCTTGCGCTGCACCACCCACAGCTCCATCCACACACCCCCATATCCAGTGTAAACCCGAGGGAATAAGACCCGGAGGCATGTGGATGGGAGCCACGTTTCATCAACGGAGCCGGCCCACACTCCTTCACAGGCAAACACAAGCACGCTGTATTTGGGGAATCAAGTGCTCACAGGGCGGTGGCTGGACCGTAGTCCGTTCCACACTGAGTGTATGGAACCACTCTTCGAGCCTAACACGGCCACAAGGACAATGCACCCCGTCCCCTCCAGCAACGACCAACTGTCTCCTGGAGCCAGTATGGACGAGGTAGTGGGTAATAGACAGGTAGGCACCTTGTCAACATGCACATCAAGCGCAGCCACACCGGGGATATCAAACAACAGCCAGTCACTTGAGAGAAAGATAACCAAGAAAATAAATCGAGTAATGCATTAAGAAACGGTGACATAACTCTTAAATTAGTAAGCATATGAAATAAGTTGCTTACCAGCGAATACGAGGTAAGTTCACGAGGTCAGGAAGTTTATTTTACGGAAATGCTACAAACACGAAAATGTTATCGAAATAACTACAAGTGGCTGAAGCGACGTGTGCGAGTGTATAGAAGAGAGTATAAGTAGGCATTTATATGAGAAAGAAAAGCATTAGGACAAAATTGAAAACCCACCACCTGAACTAAATAGACTTAGCATGCAAGCACGCGGTTAGTAAATCGAATGCAGCGTACCTACAAACGCTGCGCCGGTTCTGTCTACGTTCTCTACAGGACCCTTCGTCGCTTCGGTAGTGGTCCCCAGTGGCCTCGCTCATGGCTCACTAAGCCTGCCTGACTCAGGCACTCGCGACCGCATGTGCTACAGCACCATGCGCTTGATGTCGATGGAGTACAACCCATCGGTGCTTGCCGCTTCCGCAATTGCCGCTTCTTCTCTGCATGTATGAGGTCTTTTTTCCGCACTTCGGCAACTGCCTTCATGATTAGATCGCGCCATGCACGCCGATCAACCGCCTTCGATTCCCATGACCTGCAATCAAGATTAGAACGTGAGAGGCTCACTTTGATCATGTCCTGGTAAAGTAACTTTGGTTTCCCCACATGCCGCTTCCCAATACTCAGCTGACCGTATAAGAGTTGTTTCGGTATCCGTGTTGAATCCATACGCCACACATGACCGAGCCACCTCAGATGTCTCAGTAAAAGTATGCAGTCCACTGCATACATTCCACTTCGGCGCAACACTTCTGTGTCAGCAACTCTGTCGCCCCAGCCGATCCGCAAAATTCGTCGCAGACACTGCTGATGGAACCGCTCGAGATATCGCACATCCCGACGGTACATCGTCCACGTTTCACTGCCGTATAGAAGAACGGACAGCACCATGGATTTGTACACCATCAGCTTCGTGCCAATGGTAAGCTGATGGTTGTTCTACACTCGGTACTCTAGCTTCCCGAATGCCGCTGCTGCCTTCGACACGCGAATACGCAGCTCAATGTGTAGCTGTTGATCAGTCGACATCACACTCCCAAGGTAGCAAAAGCAAGAGGTGGTTTCCAATACTTCAGCACCAATGCTGATTTGCGGCAATATTGAAAATTGCACCTCCGGTGAAGGCTGAAAGAGACAGACAGTTTTGCTTGTGTTGATGGTGAGCCCGAATTTGGCCGCTGTCGAAGCCAGAGCACTAGTCATATGCTGCAACTCATCCGCGCTGTATGAAAACAACGCACAGTCGTCAGCAAACAGCAACATACGGATTGTTGTCTCACAGACTAGAGTTCTCGCACCGAAACGACGGATGTTCAGCAACCCACCATCAATACGGTGCTCCACACGAACACCGTAAGCACAAGCCGCATCAAAAGCACAGGGCAACATTGCATGAAGATATATATTAAACAGGGCAGGAGCTAAGACACAGTCTTGCTTCACATCAGAGACAACTGCAAAGTCATCCGAGGTCTCTCCACTCAACTGCACCCTCGCTCGCATACCACTGTGCAGACATTCAATTAAACTTACAAACTTACGCGGGCAACTAAACTTACCCAACACCAGCCACAATGCCTCGCGGTTCACTGTATCAAATGCCTTGGTGAAATCAACAAAAAGCGAGTACAATGGCTGGTGTCGTTCTCTGCACTTCTCCTGCAACTGACGAGCCGCAAACACCATATCTATAGTGCTGCGACTCGAACGGAATCCGCACTGCTCTTCCACCACGTTAAGTTCCACAACCTGACTGACGAGGCGGTTGAGCAGGATTCGGGCAATCACCTTGCCCACACAACTCAGCAAGTTGATGCCACGATAATTCGTGCAACATTGCTTGCTCCCTTTACCCTTGTACAGTGGTAGCACAAGGGCATCCTTCAGCTCAGGAGGCTCCTCCTCCTCAATCCATACGCGTTGCACCAAGTGGTGCAGCGCAGTCAACAACGCGGGTCCGCCGTGTTTCAACTTCAGGCGGGATCCCGTCACCTCCGGCACACTTGCCGTTTCGCAGCTGAGCAAGTGCTGTCTGCGTCTCATCCAGTGTCGGCGTATCCGCCAGATCCGCCTTCACATCGTGCTGCTTCAGGCCGTTCAATGTAGGCCAGCCGATCTCTGAACGGTTGTTCAAGAGACAGTCAAAGTGTTTTCGCCAGATCTGCGTTATGTCTGCAGTCTGTGTGCAGGTAGCGCCGGAACTACTATCGATCAGCGTCCTCAGCGGCTCCAATCTCGGTCCATACACCGCCTTCAAAGAGTCAAAGAATTCCTCGTGTTGGCGGTGTTCGGCCTTGCGTTCCATCTGCTTCGCCTTCTCCGTCCACCATGCATTTTCATTGCGACGGAGCTCTCGGGTCAGTCGCCGTCGAACTTTGCGAACTGCCGTCTGGGGTCTGCGACATGTGCAGCAAATGCTGCATTCTTCTCTGACACCAATGCGCTGATCGTCGCATTGTTCTCATCAAACCAATCAGGCCGCTTACAGTTTGCGCACCCGATGGTCTCCTCGGCAGCAGCTGTCATCTGGTCGCGAATGTGGTGCCAAAAATCGCCCACTGTGGCTATGCACTCCACATCACACAGGCGTGCAGCCATCGCCTTCTCCAGCTCAGTACCGAGGGAGAGAATGTTAAATTTACGCCGGTTCACGGCGGGAGTGCAATACATAGATTTACGAAAATATATGTACAGTTTGGTCCTCACCAATTTGTGATCAGTGCCACACTCAGCTCCACGCAGTACACGTGTCATGCGCACTTCACGTATACCACGCTGACGTACGATGACATAGTCGAGCAGGTGAGCGTGACCACTCCGTGGGTGGTTCCAAGTTGCTATATCACTCGCATTCAGTGCAAACCGAGTGTTCGTGATCGTCAGGCCGTGAGTGGCACACAGTGAGAGCAGCCTGTCACCGTTCGCATTAGGTAAACCAATGCCATGCGAACCGATAACATCTGTCCACACCGATGCGCTCACTGGAGTGCTGGTCCAGTAGTGTGTGCACGTTCCAGCACCCGATGCTGAGTGATTTGCGCGCAGGCATACGATTGCATTGGTGGGCAATCGCACGCGAGGTGGTCGTTGTGCTTCAGAGGTTTGCTTGAGGGACTCCACCCGGAGCCTTTGGCTCAATAGCCTGACCCACAAGGCAGTGGGGAGCAGATCCATCTCGGGAATGTGATTGCAGAGACAGATTGGATCTGCTTGACGGCCGTCGCACAATGTATTATACTAGTACACTTACGTACCATTATTTTTTTCTTAGTCCATCCAGAAGAGTGGCCATGTCCAATAAAACTGGTAATCGTCTCTGCGCTTCGGCCTTCAATCTGCTTGGTACTTGCGTTTTCATAAGCCCCGGTAAATTCAGTATGGCTGATGAACAACAGGAAATATAGCTATGCTCACTCTCATCACTAACCTGTGGAACGGAACATAATCGCTAGTCGGTTAATTATTGGGATGGTTCACTTGCCACGGATTTTCCAGAGTACTTTCTCCTCGGATGCATAACCCAACGTGGTCATACAAGGAAATATCGTCGAGCATTGTGCTCAAGATGTCAAACTTTGCACCTTATGCGTACTGTACACGGCAAAGCGCTGGTAATCTTTTGATTCAGACCTACCCACCGAACTGGAAACATGCACAATAATTGGCCTCCCTAACATTGGTCCCTATATATATATATATATATATATATATATATATATATATATATATATATATATATATATATATATATATATATATATGGTTGGCGGCATCCAATTTTGGATTTGCCTGTCACTGTGGCCAGCCGCAGCACTCCTGCGCCTACAAAGGG
>OX104064.1:164451450-164478057 GCA_944474145.2 Dicrocoelium dendriticum | reverse complement strand
GTTCAAAGAGTCAAAGAATTCCTCGTGTTGGCGGTGTTCGGCCTTGCGTTTCATCTGCTTCGCCTTCTCCGTCCACCACGCATATTTTATGCGACGGAGCTCTCGGGTCAGTCGCCGTCGAACTTTGCGAAACTGCCGTCTGGGGGTCTGGGGTCTGCGACATGTTCAGCAAATGCTGCATTCTTCTCCGACACCAATGCGCCGATCGTCGCATTGTTCTCATCAAACCAATCAGGCCGCTTACAGTTTGCGCACCCGATGGTCTCCTCAGCAGCAGCTGTCATCTGGTCGCGAATGTGGTGCCACAGATCGCACACTGTGGCTATGCACTCCACATCACACAGGCGTGCAGCCATCGCCTTCTCCAGCTCAGTACGTTTCGTCACAGTACCGAGGGAGAGAATGTTAAATTTACGCTGGTTCACGGCGGGAGTGCAATACATAGATTTACGAAAATATATGTACAGTTTGGTCCTCACCAATTTGTGGTCAGTGCTACACTCAGCTTCACGCAGTACACGTGTCATGCGCACTTCACGTATACCACGCTGACGTACGATGACATAGTTGAGCAGGTGAGCGTGACCACTCCGTGGGTGCGTCCAAGTTGCTATATCACTCGCATTCAGTGCAAACCGAGTGTTCGTGATCGTCAGGCCGTGAGTGGCACACAGTGAGAGCAGCCTGTCACCGTTCGCATTCGCTGAACCAATGCCATGCGAACCGATAACATCTGTCCACACCGATGCGCTCACTGGAGTGCTGGTCCAGTAGTGTGTGCAGGTTCCAGCACCCGATGCTGAGTGATTTGCGCGCAGGCATACGATTGCATTGGTGGGCAATCGCACGCGAGGTGGTCGTTGTGCTTCAGAGGTTTGCTTGAGGGACTACACCCGGAGCCTTTGGCTCAATAGCCTGATCCACAAGGCAGTGGGTGATTTGGAGGCTTGCTTGAGGGACTCCGCCCGGAGCCTTTGGCTCAATAGCCTGACCCACAAGGCAGTGGGGAGCAGATCCAGCTCGGGAATGTGATTGCAGAGACAGATTGGATCTGCTTGACGGCCGTCGCACAATGTATTATACTAGTACACTTACGTACCATTATTTTTTTCTTAGTCCATCCAGAAGAGTGGCCATGTCCAATAAAACTGGTAATCGTCTCTGCGCTTCGGCCTTCAATCTGCTTGGTACTTGCGTTTTCATAAACCCCGGTAAATTCAGTATGGCTGATGAACAACAGGAAATATAGCTATGCTCACTCTCATCACTAACCTGTGGAACGGAACATAATCGCTAGTCGGTTAATTGTTGGGATGGTTCACTTGCCACGGATTTTCCAGAGTACTTTCTCCTCGGATGCATAACCCAACGTGGTCATACAAGGTAATATCGTTGAGCATTGTGCTCAAGATGTCAAACTTTGCACCTTATGCGTACTGTACACGGCAAAGCGCTGGTAATCTTTTGATTCAGACCTACCCACCGAACTGGAAACATGCACAATAATTGGCCTCCCTAACATTGATCCCTATATATATATATATATATATATACCATTTTCACTTTAAACTGGACATTTTTCAAACCAAACTGGACATTTTTCAAACCAAACTGGACATTTTGCAAACCAAACTGGACATTTTGCAAACCAAAGTGGACATTTTGCAAAACAAAGTGGACACGTTGCAATCTAAGTAGCAACTCACCAATTTGTTGGTAAGAAACGAGCAGTAAGACTGCTGAATGATGTTCAGCATATACATTGTGATGACGTTAATACACCGGCATTTTGTAAGCAGTGGGCTACACTGTAAAACATTTGCTTGATCGTGAGCAGCGACCGAAGTTCTGAACTATGCTCCCCTCTCCCCATTGACATTCGCCTAGTTGGTGTGCAGTGCCCATACGCATCAACCTGTGTTGGTGTGTGACAATTGGAAAATCGGACGTCCGAATCGTAATTGTGTATCAATCATTTTGTGAGTGGATTGCGATGCGCAATCTCAATGTGCACCGTTATTCTCATTAGAGAGAACCTTGTCCGATTCGGTCAATGGGACCATGTCGGATGAAGCAGGTAGGCGGTATCCAAGCTTCGCCCGTCTCTCTATTAGCTTTCGCAACTGCCACGTTATTGCATCAGCGTAGGCTGTAATTACCCCCAGCAAATCCAGTCTAGATCTATAGCCTATTGTTGCAACATATCAACTACTGAGGAGTGGGCCGATTACACGATGTTCAGGCCACATTGTGGTCACGATAATGTAACCGAACTGCGTACGTAGCGTGTGATTGTGTAAGCCCTTCTCTTGACATGAGTGCCGTTCGCCTCGGTCAAAATCGGTGACCTATTTTCCCCTACACCCCCCCCCCATAGGAATTCGTGTGTTTTGTCTGGGTGTGTGGACAGACCTATGCAGCGGTACCACAATTGGAGCCGAGCATACGATACTGGTTCCACTCAACCCAACATAGCTTTATTAGCTCCGTGCCGCACGAAACGACCAAAATGAGTGACGAACAACAGGAGAGCTGGTGTCCGACGCGACGAAGGGTTGTCCGGCTGTCGCTTTCGTCAGGTTCCTCATCGTATTGAGAACGCAGTTCATGCAGTCCTGCTGCGTTACCATCCCAGCGCTGTCCTGAATGACCGTGCTCAGCGTCTGCTCAGGTGTGGGGTTAATAAACAGGCGTCTCGCCGACGCTTTCACCTTTGAAATGACGTGTTCTACCGGGTTTGGCATGTACGAGTAGGACGGCAAGAACTGCAGGTGATAAGACTAACCAAGAATCCTCCTTAGCTCATCAGGCATATGGATCCTGGCATTGTCCATGATCAGCCACGCGCCGTTAATCTCCACTATGCAGCTTATACGCGCCACCAGTTCCTCGACGAAAGCTGAGAACTACGCATCATTGCAGGTGCCATCGTTAATGATTTTGAATGGATGACGCCTTGGTTATTCATTGCAACAATCAGTGTTACTATGCGACCTCTGACTGTGGGCACACGACGTTCGCGCGCCTCCCTTTTCTTGAGCGAGCCTGAGTTTGCCTCAGATGAAGGTTGAAACCACTCTCATCTATGAAGATGCATTCCTTTTTGTTCGAAGGTGCATGTGCCGAGAACTCGAGAGCGTACGCCTGTCGGCCAGCGATTGTCGTGGCACCGTTGACTCGGTCGAGCTCGTAATGACACTTTTTGAGATTTATCTTTAGTCTTCTGAGGGCGTTGAAGACAGAGGATACTGATAGGTTTATCCCATTCTTTCTCAGGCGCATCTGCAGCTGCACCAACGTGTCCTCAGAGTGCCGTTCAATCGCTTTTCGACGCGCTGCAATACATTGGGAGTGAGCTTCTCCCCATTGTTTCCAGCGCAGGTGCGCTGTGTATTTGAGCCTTCTTGCTTGTAGGCATTAATGATATTCCTTGTCGTACTCGCGTTAACACTGGCGACTTCAGCGGCTTCCCGAGTAGTTTTGCCGTCGACCAGCACAAGTTTTGTGAGAATTTCTCTTTGCGCAAACGATGTTCGCCTACAGTGCCGTCGCGTCGGACACCAGCTCTCCTGTTGTTCGTCACTCATTTTGGTCGTTTCGTGCGGCACGGAGCTAATAAAGCTATGTTGGGTTGAGTGGAACCATTATCGTATGCTCGGCTCCAATTGTGGTACCGCTGCATAGGTCTGTCCACACACCCAGACAAAACACACGAATTCCTATGGGGGGGGTGTAGGGGAAAATAGGTCACCGATTTTGACCGAGGCGAACGGCACTCATGTCAAGAGAAGGGCTTACACAATCACACGCTACGTACGCAGTTCGGTTACATTATCGTGACCACAATGTGGCCTGAACATCGTGTAATCGGCCCACTCCTCAGTAGTTGATATGTTGCAACAATAGGCTATAGATCTAGACTGGATTTGCTGGGGGTAATTACAGCCTACGCTGATGCAATAACGTGGCAGTTGCGAAAGCTAATAGAGAGACGGGCGAAGCTTGGATACCGCCTACCTGCTTCATCCGACATGGTCCCATTGACCGAATCGGACAAGGTTCTCTCTAATGAGAATAACGGTGCACATTGAGATTGCGCATCGCAATCCACTCACAAAATGATTGATACACAATTACGATTCGGACGTCCGATTTTCCAATTGTCACACACCAACACAGGTTGATGCGTATGGGCACTGCACACCAACTAGGCGAATGTCAATGGGGAGAGGGGAGCATAGTTCAGAACTTCGGTCGCTGCTCACGATCAAGCAAATGTTTTACAGTGTAGCCCGCTGCTTACAAAATGCCGGTGTATTAACGTCATCACAATGTATATGCTGAACATCATTCAGCAGTCTTACTGCTCGTTTCTTACCAACAAATTGGCGAGTTGCTACTTAGATTGCAACGTGTCCACTTTGTTTTGCAAAATGTCCACTTTGGTTTGCAAAATGTCCAGTTTGGTTTGAAAAATGTCCAGTTTAAAGTGAAAATGGTATATATATATATATATATATATATATATATATATATATATATATATATATATGGTTGGCGGCATCCGGTTTCGGATTTGCCTGTCACTGTGGCCAGCCGCAGGACGCCTGCGCCTACAGAGGGACCATGGATGGCTTGCGCTGCACCACCCACAGCTCCAACCACACACCCCATATCCAGTGTAAACCCGAAAGAATAAGACCGGGAGGCATGCAGATGGGAACCACGTTTCATCAACGGAGCCGGCCCACACACAAGCACGCTGTATTTGGGAAATCAAGTGCACACAAAGCGTTGGGTGGACCGTAGTCCGCTCCACACTGAGTGTATGGAACCACTCTTTGATCCTAACACGGCCACAAGGACCGTGCACCCCGTCCCCTCCAGCAACGACCAACTGTGTCCTGGAGCCAGTATGGACGAGATAGTGGGTAATAGACAGGTAGGCACCTTGTCAACATGCACATCAAGCGCAGCCACACCGGGGATATCAAGCAACAGCCAATCACCTGGAACGACAAGATGAAATAAAACAAATCCAATAATGCATACAGATACGGTGGCATAACTCTTCGTTAAATTAGCATATAAATAAATAAACGTTTTATTCCTCAGCAGTGCGAGGCACAGACCAATTGTGTGGTCTTATCATTCTTATTGCATTCTTAATGCTTCTTCAGCGCAGTTATACTAAACCAACTTACACTTAAACTAGGTCTGTTTAATACGGATAAATTTCCTTCCACCTTATTTGGTTTGTTCGGCCTAACTGAATAATCTTCTATTAACTTGCACTCGTTGCTTACTCTCATTGTGGTTATCTCCGTCAACTTTATTGCGTCTGTAGCATTTTTTGTATAACTTGTAGACATTTTGTATTTATCGCGGTTTCGTTGCCAACCAACTTACTTCATATGTTAATTTTGCGAAGATTTATTTCACTGTGCCTGTATGCATTATCCGTTTTATTTTATTTCATCTTGTCCTTTCACGTGATTGGCTGTTGGTTGACTTCTTCGGTGTGGCTGCGCTTGATGTGCATGTTGACAAGTTGCCTACCTGTCTAGTGCCCACTACTTCTTCCATACTGGCTACAGGTGACAGTTGGTCGTTGCTGGAGGGGACAGGGTGCATGGTCCTTGTGGCCGTGCTATGCTTGATGAGTGGTTCCATGCACCCAATGTAGAGCAGACTACGGTCCAGTCACCGCCTTGTGTGCGCTTGCTTCCCCAATTACAGCGTGCTTGCTTTTGCCTGTGAAGGAGTGTGGGCCGGCTCCGTTGATGAAACGTGGCTCCCATCCACATGCCTCCCGGTCTTATTCCTTCGGGTCAAGACTGTGCATGAGTTGTGTAGTTGGAGCTGTGGGTGGTGCAGCGCAAACCACCTATGGTCCCTCTGTAGGCACAGGCGTCCTATGGCTGTCCATCTGAAGGCCACAGTGACAGGCAACTTTAGAGACGAATGCTGCCAATCCATATATATATATATATATATATATATATATATATATATATATATATATATATATATATATATATATATTATTCCATAAATACACGTTGAGCCATCAAAAAACCATGGGGAACAAAACGAAGCTATGGAGTACAACTGTCAAGCAAATTGAACAAATCTTTGGCTGGTTGACTTATGTTTTCCCATGCCATTTTTTTCTTTTTTGTCATTTTCATTGTTATAGCTATACTCGCCTTTTTCGAAACATTTAGATAGGGTCACTCGAGGTAGAATGGGTAATGGGGCAAAATGGGTATATATGGATAGATCAAAAGCTTTGTTGAATTATTTTTTAAAGTTGTATGAACATATGTAAACTTCTATTACAGTTGATTGCTTTCCGTTGCTACTTTACGCACTGTGACAATAGTTCACCTTGCTGCTGCCATACAGGAAGCTCCGCTGCCATGTGTCTACGCCAGGTTATAAAACCTCTTGAACTGACTGAATGTTGAACTTAGGTTGGTATGCGCAGCGGTGTAGGATGGGTGGAGCGGTCTGCCCCGGGCGGCATGTGACGCGGCGGCATTTTTAGTGCGGATGATTGTTTAATACCAAGTGTAAATTCATCAAAATTATCTTGGTGATTGAAGTGGCAAAAATGAAGGTGATATTCAGGTTGAGACTAAAGATGCTATTAATACTCCAGACGTCGATATCTGAGCAACATGATGCGACATTTACAGCATAGAGACAGCGGGCAGTATTTGTAACCCTGTTGTAGAAGATGCAAGCAAAGTTGAAGAATTGACATTGCGACAACACATTGGCACGATAATAGCATATCAAGCGATTTTATTGCTGTCCTTCCGTTACCCGTTAAGATTGGCCATAAAATCCTTACAATTTTACTCAGGTTGGGCTCTACTGTTGTGCAGTACCTCAGTCAAGAGTCCAATAAGTGGTTACACTTAGTACAAATACAACAGCTGAGGCTACGAATCTAAAAACAGCATGCATTTTTCCGGATTTGCGAAACTGAGCAAAGATTACAAACACTGCTGGTGTATATTCCTTCCAGAAGCCGTGTTTTGTTTCGGCTGCAGGTAAGTTTCAACAAGATAGTATTTTTTCCATTGGTGAGGGTTTCAGAAACTGGTGGAAACTAAATCCAAAAGTATGTGAACACGAATCTAGTATATCGCTTGCTCAGTCATTCATCAACCGCAAGGAGCTTGCGAGCCGGCTATTTGAAGGAAAGGCAATTGATAAAATATGTAGCTAGCACTTTTAGAAAAGAGGTGGCGTGCAATTCAAGCTAAAATACTTGATATCATCAGGTTTCTCGCCAAGCGAAATTTGTTACTGTGCGTTCCACGAGGTAACATCCAGGCTGACAAAGGAGATCAGGAAAATAGAGGGAACTTTTAAGAATCTATACATTGGTTGACTACTTATGAACCTGTTCTTCGGGAACCTATGGCGGTAGTTCCGACGGGGAGGAAACTCGGCACTTTATCTGTCGTCACGTTAAAAAGGAACTACTGGGCATTTTATTTACATGTGTGGGATAGAAAATCGTAGATCAGGTCAAGGAAAACAAACATGTTTGCTTTTTTGATAGCACTCCTGATGTATTTTATAAATCTTAGATGCGGGCAAATCTTGACGGCTGTGTAGTCAACACTCAGCCTCATTGAAACCAACAGCTAAAGAGCAGAGAAAATTTCTGGATGGGTATTGAGAGATCCGGGGAAGGATTGAATTCAGGTTGCTGACTGTCGTGGCCAGACATTTTACAATGCTGCTGTTATGGAGGACTACCAATCAGGTGCGCCGGGACATCTGCGAAATCTTCCTAAAGCTACATTTGTGCAATGCAACTTCTGCAACCCCTTCATTCTGTTGCATTTTTGGTACGATGGATCGGATATTCTCTTTTTTTTAGTCTAAACCTGTCTGGAATGTCTTGATTCAAGTCCCCTGTCTAAATATTCAGTGGCTGTAAAATCTAGGTGGAGTAGTCCACCAGACGTTGTAAAGGTTGCGGTGAAGAAATACGGAATTCATCACTGCTCTGAAACACCCCACATAATAAGGAGGCAGTGTAACCACAAGATCAGATGCATCTTTAAGTCTTATCTTGGTATAGTCGTTTCCGCTTATTGTGTTTCTGAGCCTGTGGAGATCTGTTCCCATAGAAATCAAGGATGCACAGATATGTCTAAACGAAGGGACTGGATCTGCAGCACATTTCTGTCAAGCATGTAATGTTAAGCTTTTGTCTTCTTCAGTAAATAGGAGATGGTGCACATTAGAATCGCTGAGTGAGAGTGAGAGTGAGATCTATCCAGTTAATAAAGACATTCAGCACAGCAACGTAACCTCTGTGGCTAATGCTCAGGCTGTTATTACAGTCACAACAGCAGTGAAACTAGAAGGACAGAGAAATGTAGTTGATGGTGCTCAACCAAGCACTTCTGATACGCCACAGCCTGCTTCGAGTAATTTTCGATTATCTCCGTTGAAAGTTTTACAGCAATCAATAATAAGGACGGTTTCACCGTGGTGTTCGCCCATAAACTTGGAAGCTATGGGCAGTGCTCGAGAAATATAGAGTTCAGACAATGCTTGGAGAAGTATTAACACCAGACGAGATATCAGGTCAACCTTTGCATCCCGCGCCTTTCGTGTGCAACCTCGGTGTACTCTCACGCTACGACCTAAAGTCCATGGACAACACGAATACGATTTACCAAAACAGCCTTCGTATGCTTTGGGCGCTCAGGCGCAGCTTCAGCACTTGATCCGAAGAGATTGCCACTCGCCTCTTCGTCTCAATAATACGACCAATGCTAGAGTATGGCTCTCCCGCGTATTGTCCTATCACCCGGGGCGAGGTAGAAAAGCTTGAGCGAGTGCAGCATGTAGCCACCAGGCGGATTCCCAACTTACGAGGTGTGCCGTACGAAGACCGGTGTACGAAACTAGGGCTGTACACCCTAGCTTATCGTCGAATGAGGGTAGACCTCATCATCATCTGAGTGATTACCCGATGTTGAGACCACTGCTTCATCTGCGCACACTAGTCAGCACACGAGGACACCGGTATAAGTTTGTCGTACCGGATTTTAAGCGAGTCGCTCACCAACTCAGTTTGGAACGTAGAGTGGTGAACGACCTGCCGCAGCACGTAGTAGGGGCAAACTCAATGTCGGAATTTAAAAAGTTCCTTGACAAACATTTAGCCGAAGTAAAATATATATAGCGGAATACAACTTAACGGGTACATGTCCATGAGCGACGATTCATGCAGCTACACAGAGCAAGATCTACTCGCTGCTTCTGAACAGTAATCAGTAAATCGAAGAAGACAAATTCAAGGTATACCAGTTCCATCGTTGACTTCCCGACAGCTATGGAGCAGACTGGAGAAATTACACGACTGTTCGAAAATGAACGTACATGCAATATCGTTATTGGGGACCGGGTTTCAGTTACTTATGAAGATAAAAAGACTGCACAAGTTCTTGGGAATTGTTATGGAAATACCAGACGAAGGTTTGTACACGGTGTAATTTTTGACAAAATCACTGGTTGGATCCTACTACATTTTTCCAGAAAAGGATGACACTGATGGTGTTTTAGCCGGAAAAACATCCTTAGAAAGATGCCACAGCCTGTCTGCAATGGCCACAAACATATAAATTTGGCTAGCAATATGCTGTCAGAGCAATGAATTTCTCTTCAAACAGTTTCTTGATGCTCTGGCCACCGCAGAAGATAATCAACAGTGCCCTATCTGCTGCATCGTGCAGGGTGGATAGGGGTTTGGATGCTACTGCTCAAGCCTTCCTATCTTCTTATTCCCCCTTTTACGCTTTTTCTCTCTTACCGTCCCGTTCCAGCTTCACTTTTATCCTTCCTGTTTTCAACCCCCCAATTCTTGGCCCTCCCCCACCTTCCCTTGCTAGGCTTTTACCTTCTAGTTTCAACTCACATGTGAACGCCGAGCGTCATTCTTGTCCTGTTGACAAGTCCATGTCCAATCAAACGGCCAAGCCCAGTTCATCGACTTCCATTTGGAGCCCTCGATCCTCCTGCAGATTGGCATGCCTCAATGTTCGCAGTGCTTCAGATCGGTCAACAGGCAGCACTTGCCCGAACATTAGAGACTCTCTCGATTGATATCTGCTGCTTATCGGAGACTCGCCTGCAAGACTCGAGCTCTGTGCTCACTTTTCGATCCCCTTCAGGTGACACCAGCAGCACTTTCTCTTTGCGCCTATCCGGTGACGATTCAGCTTCGAGCACCTGCCAAGCTGGTGTTGGTATTGCCCTGAGTCCCCGGGCTCCAGCTGCTCTCGTTGACTGGATTCCAATCATAGCTGGTTGTGTGCGGCCCGATTGGATGGCTCCTTCAAAGCTTCGGAGTCGCGCGGTACTAATAGGTGTCTATTCGTCATCGCTGCCTATGCACCCACAAACTCTAGCGATGATTCGGTAAAAGACGACTTCTATCGCCAATTGAACGAGCTCCTTTGCCACAGAAGAAGCTCGGACACTGTTGTGCTGGCTGGGGATCTGAACGCTCAAGTTGGCAAATTATCCACCGATGAACTGCATCTGGGCGGCCAACATGGTGTAGGCTCCCATAATGAAAACGGTGAGCGGTTACTTCATTTGTGTGAGGATGCTCGCTTATTTCTTGCGAGCACTAATTTCTGACTCAGCACCGGCCGGAGGGTGACTTCGCGCCCACCATTTTCGAACCAGCTATGGACGCATATCGATCACATTGCGATAAGTTGCCGATAGAGAGGCTGCGTCCAGAACTGTCACTCGATTTGGAGCACAGGTGTGGGCACCGACCATGCACTTGTATGTGCTGACCTGCATATGCGTTTTGGCGGACGGCCAAAACGACGTTATGAGCGCATTGACACCAGCCAACTGGCGAAAACAGCTGTTCTACATGCCTATCAAAGTACGCTGTCATGCGAGTTGAGTAAGCGCTCACTGGATGCAGTTGAAGCCCACTGGTCTCATATTCACCAGTCCTTACTAGCAGCAGGCAAATCCTCATGTGGTAAGTCTAATCGCCAACATGGACATTGGGTCTCTTCGCAGTCTCTGGAACTTATAGATGCTCGCCGGCATATCCCTGCTGGAAGCGAACACAGTGAAACTCGCAAAGAGCTCCAGGCAAATCTCCGTGCTAGCTTGAAGAGACCACGAATCCTGGTGGTCTCATCGTGCTTCAGAGAAGGAAATGGCCGCTGCCCTTGGTAACCATCGTAAGTTATTCCGTCTGGTACGGGAATCGGGCGGCAGATCTGGTGTTAATGAGACAATTTGTGACGAGAGTGGACAGCCTATCCACAACTTGTCAAAACGCTTGGAGCGTTGGGCTGAGCACTTTGAAAGGCAATTTAATCAGTCAGAATTGTTAGATTTCTTGCCGGCCACTGACCGCCCAGCTCCGTGGGCTGTCCCTTTGAATCCATCCTCTCGCTCAGAAGTGGAACGTGAGATCGCACTGCTGAAGTTAAATAAAGCCGCGAGACCAGATGATCTACCTCCAGCCCTCTTCAAATTCGGGGGACCTGCTCTTGTGGATGATTTACACGAGTTACTAGTGAAACTGTGGGAGCAGGAAACTGTCCCAACCGACTGCAGTTGCTCCGTCATAGTCCCAATTTTCAAGGGAGGCTCACGATCGGAATGCGGCAGCCATAGAGGAATCATTCTGATCTCCATCGCCTCCAAATTGCCTGCCTCTGTCATCCTTCACAGACTGACTGGCACTTGTGGAAGCCATATTGGTGAAGAGCAAGCCGGGTTTGGTCGAGGTCGTGGCTGCATTGACCACATCTTCACTTTGCGTCAGTTGTTGGAGCACGGTCACATATATTGGCGGCCCACCGTTGTCGTGTTCCTCGATATCAAAGGTGCATTCGATTCGGTGGATAGACGTGCACTTTAGGACTGTCTACTCAGGAAAGGTGTACCTGAGAAATATATAAATATGATCCGAGCATTATATGCGCGTAGCTGGGGCAGAGCGACAGCTTACGGCAAGCTGTCGTCGCCCTTTAATATCTCCAGCGGTGTGAAACAAGGATGCCCGCTGTCACCTTTCCTCTTCAACTTCGCTATTGACGAAGTCATGGAAATCGCGTTCACATGATACGACTTAGAAGCTTTTGATCTGCCCTCAGGGAACGACCTCTTGACTTGGATTATGCTGCCGATATTGCCCTAATCTGTGACAGCACCCCGACGTGCCAAGCGTCACTGGACAGATTAGCACTGGCTGTCAGCGGCTTCGGGCTTTGCTTTGCACCATCGAAGTGCAAAGCGTTCCTCCAAGATTTGCCTGGACTGCCTTCTTCGCTGATCCTTGGTGGGGATCAGCTGGAAGTCGTTCAGAAATTCAGCTACCTGAGAAGTTGTATCAGCGCCCGTGGGATTGAAGATGAGATCACGAACCGTACAGCAAAAGCTCGATCCGCTTTTGCTAACCTTCGCCACTTATGGCGCCGGCGCGACATCACTCTCGCCCTGAAGGGTAGAGTGTACAGTGCAGCGGTACGTTCGACCCTACTGTACGGTTGTGAAACCTGGCCCCTTAGATCTGCGGACATAAAGAGGCTGGTTACGTTGGACCATCGGTGCCTTCGTAATTTAGCTCACATCTGGTGGGAACACCGCGTGAGCAACGAGCTTGTTCGACGCCTTGTTTACGGCACTAGAAAAGGAAATGAACCGCTCAGCACCGTTATTTCACGCACCAGTCTTCGATGGCTCGGCCACGTGTTACGCATGTCAGCCCACCGACTTTCGCGACGTGCGTTATTTGCGCGCCGGGGGTGTGGATGGAAGAAGAGGAGGGGTGGCCAAGCGATGACTTGGTCCAGAGGAATGAAGGCCCTCACTTCTGAGCTGGCCTCGGTTGGAGCGTCTCGGCTCCCTGGTTGGGGTCCGTAAGACGATGAACACGTTTGGCTGGATACACTTGCTGATATGGCTAGGAGCCGACCTCAATTTCGTTCGTGCTGTGAGTTTCTTTGTCCCACCCCATCCTTCTTAACCTTCCTCTCCAACTACAATCTCATTATTTAGCATTTTATAATTTTGTACAGTAAATTAATTTTTTTCTGCTGCATAGTAGCCGGCAGGTAGCTTACCGGAACGATGCCCATCCGTTACCGGTATCTCAGCTGGCTTGCACCTGTTGCATTTTATTCTCTTTTTTCTTTTAGGTACTGCCGCACAGTAGCTGAAGTGTTTCCCACCTCTAGCTAACGTGTATAGTGTGTGTGTGTGTCAGTGAAATGTTTATGCCACAGACACTATTGACAGACCGTAGTATTATAATTATATGCCTTTTTAGTAACTGTTTCCCGCAAATTATTATGAAATCACAAACATTGTCAATATTAGGATTTTGCAACAAAAATTGTTAACGCGTGCTTTATTATTTTACTGTAAGATGATGTTATTACTGGTGGAAGGCGACATATCCACTTTACTCTGGAGTATACCCATTTTCCCTGGCTATGGTGTAAAATAGGTGTGCTATGGGGCAAATGGGTATAGGGCTTAACACAATATTTTTAGGACAAAAATAAATTCATTGACCTGGTTATGGGTGGTTATAAGCTTAATATAAAATTTATAACTTTGAAGTTTAATAAAATATATAAACAGTTCGCTCAGAACTATTGCACGAAAATGGTGCCTAAGTTATTCCCATTTTACCCCGTCTGATCTTATACAGTTCTTCCATTGATTCTGTTTTCGCGCCATATCAGCAAGTGTGTCGAGTCATTGGCGATCCTCATCCTTGGGCCCCCAACTAGGGGGACGTGCAGGGCTGACGATGACGCGACAGGAGATCATCGATTTCATGTTTTTCCATCAACTGGTTGGCTGACTTCCATGCGTTCCTTTCCAATTCGCTCCCGTGCGCGGCGTAGTAAGCGCTCCCATGACATGCGTTGGACATGACCAAGCCACCTCAATAGACGCATTGCAACAAGGCGATTAAAACAAAAACTCATGTCTCCCAAGACGCGACGTTTTACTTCCTCGTTTTTAACCAGGTGCTGTCACCACCCACTGGCTATCCTCTGCAAACATGTATTATCGAAGGCCGAAATTTGACGCATTTCGTCCACACGAATCTGCCAGGACTCAATTCCGTACAACAGGATCGCGCAGACACAAGCGCTGTAGACCCTCTCCTTTAAGGATAAAGATATGTCCCGACGACGCCGCAAATGACTTAGATTGGTAAATGCCGGCCGGGCTCTGACGTTGCGATGGTGCCGTCATCAGAAATACAGCTTCCGAAGTAGACAAAGTTGTCCACAAGCTCTAGCTGTATTCCTTCAATGGTACTTGTGGCGGCAGACGACTCCCAGTTCTGTAGTTGCACTTTACACTTTAAGGGAAAAGTCGCATGCCATAACTAGACGCTTCAATTGCCAGGTGGTTCAACATGAGCTGTACGCTCTGTGAATCGTCGCCGAATAGATCGATATCATCAACATTATCTAAGTCGGTCCAGCGATTGTCAGGAAGTAGGTCAACACCATTATTATGGGAGCCTTCCAGAAATCTCAACAGAACGTCCTCAGTTGCGAAGTTGAAAAGGAATGGGGACAAAGGGCACACCTGTCGCACACCACTAGTGATAGGGAATGGTGAGGAAAGCTTGTCATATACCCTCACTCTACCTGACATTTGAAACTAAAGCACCAGAATTGTGTAAGTGTAGGGTTTCGGTGTGGCTCTCCCATCCCTGCCAGAATTGTGTAAGTGTACTTTTCGGGGACCCTATTTCTTAGCAAACAATGCCATAAAGCAGGTCGACCGACCAAGTCGAATGAAGCTCGTATGTTCGTATGACCGCAATGATTGTCCAGTCCTGGATCATGCGTTACCAGAAGGGGCTCAGGTAGGGTGGAAATGGACAGCCGGCTGATTACCTGAATACTCACTAACGAGAGACCTTTTTCTACGGCCGCTCGCTTCTTATGGTCCATTATGGCTTACTTTAATTTCAGTCGATTCGCAAGCGGAAGATCTTACACGGATATTACTATCCTTGAGTTTAAACGCAAACCGCAATAGCGCTTTGCGTTCCTCCGTGGTAGAGACGGCTACACGCAATAGGTGACGTCGAGCATTTGACACGTCACTTGGGACGGTACCCAGTATCGTCAGCTTCCGACGGTAACACCGGAAAAACCCGGTGGAGGAAACTTCCTCAAATACATTTTAAACCATTGGAGGTGATCTAACATGCGCTCAGTAGGAAGGACGGCTATGGATTCCACCGCGTTAAGGAAGATAACACTGCTATCCATGTAAGAATCACCACGACCGAGTGTGTTTGCCCTGCGGGTTTTTAATCCCATACTAACACTACTTAACTTTGACGCTGTTGGTGACTACGTGCTTCTTCTCATCTACTTCGGCTTGGGCAACCGGGTAGTATCTCGCCCTCTGACGAAACCATGAACTTTAATGTATTGTGTTTTCTTTTACAATTTCTGTACCTTCTTTTGTGTTCCATGGTTTCTAATGGCTCAATGTCTATTCATAGACTGTTACAATTATATATATATACTCTGATATCAAGGACTTTGGCGTCTACCGACAAAAGCCGAACGACCCTGCCGGCGTCCACGGTAACGGACACAGCTAAAAAGCAAACTGTCGCTGGTAGACAGCATTGCATATTGGTCAGAAGTTAGCCTAGTACACTGCTGGTTGTACCAGCGGTCGCAGTCGTCGCACTGCATGCCGCTTGACTCATCTGTCACCGGTATATCGCAGCTAGCGTTGCCGCAAGCAGCATTAGCCTGGGGTGCACCCACCTCGTTGTATGGCGAAACGGACATACTAAAGTGTGAGACAGAATTTGAACACAAAGCGGAAAAACGACGAACAGTTACGAGACAAACTCGGGTGCAGTACGGAAGAACTGAAAAAATTACAACAACGCGTCAACGAAACGCTTGGTATAGTACCACTTTAATCAATCCAAGTTGCCTTGGATCAGAGAAAATTTGACAATAATCAAATTTTGTTTCAGGTGTTTATCCAAACACTGTTTTTCACGAACCTTCAGCTAAGTAGCTCGACTAGTATGGTGCGCCAAAAGTTCGATTTACCACGACTGCGAGTAGCTTGACGTTTAGAAATTCAACTACCTAGGTAGCGTTATCGGCGCCTGTAGAAGAGGAAATGTTTTGCCAAACTATCCAGCTGATGTTCTAGGGCTTCTAATAATTATAGCTCTGGCACATCACTCTTGCACTGCAGGGTGGAATCCACAATGCTGCCTTACGTTGCGAAACAACCCACCATATCGTCTGACGTGGAATGTAATTGCGTTTGACCACGGATGTCTTTGCAATTTAGATCATATCTGGTGGTAGCACTGCGCGGACATTGAACGCTTTTGGTAACTCTCTTTTTGTGAAGCAGAAGCAAGTGGATCGCTCCACACTTTTTTATAACACTATTTTCCGATAGCTTGCTTTGTGGCACACATTCAGCATACCAACTTCTGCAACATTTTTACGCAAACGGTGTACGAATGGGGAAAGAGAGGAGGCGGCCAAATACATGTCCAATCGGAATAAAGCCTTGCTTAGTGCTTGGCCTCGGTGTTTTAGTCTGGAATACGACGAACACGCTTGGTTGAAGGCACTTGTTGGCCAGGTCGAATGGCGACCTCAGTCACCTATGTGTTGTGTTTTTTTCCCTCTCCCTCCATCTGCAATCTCAGTCTTGACACGTGCTAGAAGCCATACATTGTTTTTTTCACAACCGTGTGATTGCGTTTCGGAAAGTTGTGTTGAAATACCGGTTAATGTATTTATTTGGTAACGTTTCGCTTTTGATACAAGACTTCCTCAGGCGAAGTTTTTGTGTTGTTTCGTTCAATAAGGCCTTCCGAAAGGGTGACTTTACGATCAGTTTCAATATATCCCAAGATGTCGAATCTGATTGCGTTGTAGGTGGGAAAGTTGGTAGTATACATCTCGAATAGACTGGTCCTAACCGTGCTGCCATGGTTTGCATGCCTCAGCGATCCATTGAGCTTCGCTGAGTGGTGCTTTTTGCATCCTCAATCAATCATACCAGATTGGTCAATTTTTTGTGGCCAGCCTGGTTCTCCAGGTTGGGGATTGTAGTGAGGGTAGCTCCTTATTCCTTAAGACGGACTCCTTGTAGCCCACTGCTAAACCCACTGCCTTGCGGTCACTTCGGTGCCCGTATCCTATTTACTTTACCTAAATAACTGCAAAACCCATCAGGTTTGTAGAGTCAATTGATTTCATTAACCAGGTTATCTATACTGGATATCATTTGAGAACATTTATCATTTTTTAAAGCGCATATGGCAATTTATGTATCGTGTGCTGGACTGACCGCTACTTTCCATGCATGCTTTCAGCTCACTTTTGGCATCACTCATACCGGCTCAGCGAAGGCGCGGAGCTGCTCCCAGGTGATCGAATCCCTGACTTTTAGTGTGCGGACGATATTACCCTAATCTGTGACTGCTCACGAACGTGCCAAACATGGGCTATCAGCCGTGTGTATTGCACCCTCAAATGCACATATTTCTTCCACGATTTATAGGGACCGCCTCTTGCGCTGCCCCTTGGAGGGGGATTAGCTAGAGGTCGTTCAGACATTCTTATAACTTGGCAGCCGTATCAATGCCCCTTGAATAGAGGATGAGATCACGTACCTTCTAACAAAGGTTCGAGGTGCTTTTGTCTATCTTCGCCACTTGTGGCGTCCTCGCGACATCACCCTCATTATGAACTTACAATGCAGCCATCCGTGCAACCCTCCTGTACGGCCGCGAAGCTTACCCACCAAATGGGCAGATATAAAGAGGCTATCTACGTTCGACCTCCGCGCCGTAGCTTAGCTCAAAGCTGGTGGGAATACGGCGGGAGCATTGTGTGTTTGACGTCCTTCTTAAAGTGGAGGAAGGGCAAGTGAACTACTGAGCAGTGTTAATTTATGCACCTGGTCCCGACTGCCTGGTTGCCTTACACATGTGAGAACACCGACTCCTCTTAGCTGCGTCATTTGTGTGACCGGCTTGTAGATGGAAAATGAGGGGAAGTTGGCTTATCACTTGGTCAAGAGGAATGAGATCTTACACTTAGAATTTGGCTTCGGTTGGAGCCTTCTAACTCCCGGGTTGGGGCTCGGAACACGATGAACACGTTTGATTAAGGATACTTGTCCACCTGGCGAAGAGTTGACCTCAGTGGCGCCTGTGTTGTGCGTTTCTTTATCCCGCACCATGTCGCTTAGCTTCCCCTCCAACCGTGATCTCATCGCCGATAGGTAGTATAGAGTAATGCATAATACTATTAACTTGTTTTACTTTGTTGTTTTCTGTCGTTCTTTTACTACCATCTTATGGGATTGAGTTAGGGTACATTATTTGTTACCCGTGTACGCGGCGAAATTACTATGCCGATTCACAAAATGGATATCTAGATTTCGCTTTGAATAATCGCGCCATTTGTTTGTTTTTCTCCTTATAATTCCACACTCGACATGCATTTGTTTTCATCCCAAACCCGCTGTGACGGTTGTGCACTTCCACCCCGTGCTACTAGCCCCAAGCGCACCCAATCCCTTTTCTTCCTTCATCCCACATCCGACCCGAGGCACACTACGTAAGGTAGATGTTAGGATTTGCTCTGCACCATCTGCTAAAATATTTGTTTACTCCCTGAAGTTTCCTAACCGATGTGCAATTGTTTTCATTCTAATTTCGTCGTAATGATTGTGCTGTGTGGCCTAACTGTACGGTAGCAAGCGCGGTGAATTTGTTTCATTGTAACAGGCGAAGCTCCGGCTGTTTCAGGACTGAACGGGCACTGTTGAGGTATGTACATATGGCACGAGTTTTCTTATGTTTACTAATATCATAGCGTCTCGGCTTCTTTTCTTAGTTGGATCCGGGAGTTTTTCCATGTCACTAGAGCGCCAAGCGAATTTATGGCTCTCAACCCGTAACCGATGTGTCGAATGCAATGATGGAACTGATGGTCTACTTTGCAGGGTTGTTTCATAACCTTGGAACTGGTTGTGTGTTAGGCTAGATCCTTTATTGTCCTTTGCACATTCCAGGTTCAAAGTGCCTGCGACAGCGTGCATGTAGCTGCACGTTCCTATACACAGTAGCACTTCCGCGCCATCCAAGTGAAGCATAAATGAAGGCCATTTCTTCTGTATACCCTAGATACAACATTTGTCTTTATCTAAGTAGAAGTGCTATTGAACAGCATGTCTGCTTTACTCAGATAAAACCTACTCTTCCTTAAGGTACAACTAACCCTCCCTATTAGTCATATTTGCTTCCACCTCAGAACACCGATCTGAGTTTGGTTAATCCGGTGGCAGCCTGCTGCGTCCTCTGGGTATAATTTACGTGGCAGTACGTGATGCTTATCGCTAGAAAACCTTGTTTGTCCACTCCTCCATTCGCGATGACGCTCCTCACTTTTTTTCTCTGATTCTACCACAACTGCTAATGGATCCCGCGTTTCTTAGCGCAGACGGTAGTTGTTGTCACGAGGTGATCTCTTCGCATCTTGTGTGCGCATCCTATTGGACCAACTGTTTTGCTTCCTATTTACCTTATCTCTCCTCATGGACTTGAAACGGGGATCGGCGGCGGGGTAGAACATACTGATGGTATCATTGTGTTTCATTTCATCATAATCACACCCTGCTTTTTTCCTTCTTTTTTAGTTATACAACGAGGAACTCGTCGACCTTCTTGATTGCAATCGAGTAAGTCTAATCTACTCTTTTATGGTATCATAGTCTAACACACTTTAGTTTTTTGCTATTTTAAAATCGTGGTGCCTTCTAGTTTCTTCGTTTATTTTTACTCGTGACTTAATGAGAACGTTACTTTTTCTCGAACCCCCAGTGATTCTCGGTCAATTCGACGACTGCCATTTCCAATCTCGCTTGTCAATGCTGAATTTGTGTTTACATTTCCATTTACTCCTTCGTGGCTCATTTTATGTTTCACACTGAGTCTTCCTTCATTTAATGAAGGCTCCCCGAATCTTGTCCTGAGTTGCGTTCGATCCAACTGTTACCACTCCGTCCAGGCGCAGTAGCTGGATCCATAATATCCTTTGATTACTGAAGTATATATATATATATATATATATATATATATATATATATATATATATATATATATATATATATATATATATATATATATATATGGTTGGCGGTATTCGGTTTCGGATTTGCCTGTCACTGTGGACAGCGACAGGACGCCTATGCCTACAGAGGGACCATGGGTAGTTTGCGCTGCACCACCCACAGCTCCATCCACACACCCCATATCCACTGTAAACCCGAAGGAATAAGACCGGGAGGCATGCGGATGGGAGCCACATTTCATCAACGGAGCCGGCCCACACTCCTTCACAGGCAAACACAAGCACGCTGTATTTGTGGAATCAAGTGCACAAAAGGCGGTGGCTGGACCGTAGTCCGCTCCACACTGACTGCGTTGAACCACTCTTCGAGCCTAGTACAACCACAAGGACCGTGCACCCCGTCCCCTCCAGCAACGACCAACTGTCTGCTGGAGCCAGATGGACGAGATAGTAGGTAATAGACAGGTAGGCACCTTGTCAACATGCACATCAAGCGCAGCCACACATGGGATGTCAAACAACAGCCAGTCACTCAAAATGCCGATATCGAATAAAGTAAACGCATATGACGACATAAATACTCGCTAAATGAGCATATAGAAGAAATTAGTTATAAGTGAATCCGTGATAGGTACAAAATGTCCGAGTTATTTAAAAAATACCACGCGATACAATTACGCAAGTTTACCACAATTTGCATGAGCGACGTGTGCAAGTTGGCAGAAGATTATGAAGTGCGCAGAACAAACCAAATAACATAATGAATTTTATCCAGATTAAAACGACCTAGTTTAAGTGTAAGTTGGTTTAGCCCAACCACGATGAAGAAGCATCATGAATGCAACATCAGCCTCAGCATGGGATATATATATATATATATATATATATACAACACTTCCAATTACATTTTTTGAGTGCCACAACACATAAGAGAAAAGGAAAACTATTGTTAGAGAAGAAGAGTCTCACAGCAAGTGCGCCATTGCGTACGGTCCTTGACCATGTCCAGTAGCGTTGGCAACCAGATGTGCTTGGGGTCCTTTGGTCCCCAACCCGGGAGTCGGGAACAACGAACAACAATCAGGTTCGACGTTTGCACCTTAACGCTTTGGGTCCATGTTTTATACTGGCCTTCTTGTCGTCCCTTCCGTCCCACGCCTGAACTCGCACATAGTGCACTTCGTGGTAGCGGCTGGGTAGGCATGCGGAGCACATGGTCAAGCCAGCAAAGCCACCGCAGTGAAATGATGCTGTCAGTCGTTCGCCGGATCTGTTCAGATTTAAAGACTGGCCGACGGACTTTCTCGTTACCGATGTGATTCTGCCGTCGGACACTAGCAATGCTTCGCAGGCAACGCTACTCGAAGACAGATAGCCGCTGAACATCACTTTTGCTAATGGACCAATTCTCACAGCCGTACAACGGAATCACTCTTATCGCAGCATTGTCCCTTGAAAGGGAGACAGACATCACGACGACGACACAGGTGACGAAGGTTAGCGAAAGATACTCTGGCCTTGGAGACACGCAAGATCTCATCCGTCAAACCGCCAATACTAAGAGATCCACCAAGATAAACAAATTTGTCGACCACTTTCAACGAATGCCCCGAAAGAGTGACAGAAGGAGATACACTTGGCCAGTCTTGTAACAGGCCCTTACCTTTGGAAGGTGCAAAAGTCAACACAAAGTAGGAGGCGGACATCTCCAGTCTACTACTGCTGCTACTAATAATAATATTAATACCAACAATAATAATAGTAATAATAATACGTATATTTCTCTTGATGAGAGCAAGTGTCTATAGCGGCACAGATCAATTTGCACAGAAGAATCCATGCTCTTGCATGAGTGACCTGCGTAGGTGGAGTATTGGGATATGCGTTTCATGTATTAACATTCTGGCGAATGGTTGACGTCAAAGCCTAGGTGTCTAAACATTGGTGTTTATGTTTTTGGGCCCCTCTTGGAATAGATCATCAGGGGATTTTTCCCATGTTAATATGAGGATTATGGTAGTTAGATAAAGGTAATTGGCGGGCCTACTTCTAAATGTTGCCACCTAGTCACATAACCTTGTTGTTAATGGTAGTTTATTCCATAGATAGCTATATCTGACCAGGAAGGAATTAAAGCGGGCGTTCGTTCTTGTCTTCGGTATATTCTGTGTAACATCTTTGTTGCCAAGCGCTCGAGTTGAGCAGTGTTGTGAAGTGAGTGTAGGCAGGTTGGAATAGGTCTTTTTGTCTAGCGCGTTGAAAGTCAGCAACAAGTTACGATTCAATCGCCGAATCCAAAGTGGTTCGAGATGAACTTCATTGCAACGTTCTCGATAACTCATTGCAGAATGTTCACCAATCAGATTTATATTAAATAACTGCAGATGCTCCACAGCAATTATGTCACTATCATATTGCCGTATATTATGCTGCAGTATTCGAGGATGGGGTGAGTGCGCAGCTTGAAAAACTCAACCCTAGCACAAGTTGTATGTATTTTGTTTGATATATTAAACATGGACTGTCTGGCACGTGCTACTTGGTATTGGGCCTGTTCGGAGAAATTAAAGGCTGAAGATCTCGCGTGGACAACTATGTAGGGACTCGTTCATTGTTTAGGGTGATAGGTCCTTCGGGGATGCAGCAGCCGTAACCCATGATGCTTGATTTGTTCTCTGAGAGGTTCATCACCTATGTGCAGCACCATGACTAAAGTGAATGTAGACAATCTTGAAGGAGCAGTAGTGTTCCGTGAAGCTCGCCACGCCGAAGCTTATAGACGATTTTGATATCGTCAACAGATAAAAATGACGCACCATGTTTTACAGATGTGGTGATGTCATTGATGTAGAGCAAAAAGAGTAGTGGACCGAGCACGCTCCCTTGAATGACTACTACTACTACTACTACTGCTACTACTACTACTACTGCTACTACTACTACTGCTACTACTACTACTACTACTACTACTACTGCTACTACGACGACGACTTCGGCTACTACGACCACCACCACTCCTACCACGGCCTTTCGGTTTCGGACTTACCACCGCGCATTTGCGATCAATTAGCAATCATCCATGGGACCGCGACCTGTTGTGGCAGGCAGGATGATAGCAAATGAGGACTTTAGAATCAGGGAGAGGAGCCCATCTGGTTGGGTGCCTTCTTCTACACCACAATCCAGACTCAAGAGCACAGACACCGGGTCGGTTGCTATAACGGTATCAAATTGCGCCGCCGATGCGGACGCACGCTCGGTGCTGGAGGTTTATGGTTGTCCGTCCACATCCTCTATCACTAGTAGGTCATCTGTAGACCTCAGACGCCACTTCACGTACGCAGATTTTCCTCGCGGCGGTTGCAAGCTGCTCTTCGAAATGCTTGCCCTTGTTTGTTTTCGCATGATTGCAGATATTTCGCTGCTTTTTATGCACCTCGCAGTCTTCCACCGAGCCAGAAATAAGGGATTTTCCCACAGTCTATGCCACTGCCGAGCCAGCTTATCGTATTCCCTGTAGAACCAGTGCGAATTGACCGGTCCGACTTTCCGACACTTGACAGACACAAACTGGTCACACAATGAGTTTATTCCATTCTTCGTAACTGAATAGAAAACTTCGACAGCTGCAAATTGCTGCAGAAATCAATCTACTTTTCTCGCGGCTCCAGTCAGGCCGTCGAACTCTGTCTTCCAGTAGTTGTAATCTGGCTGCAGTGCGTGGGATTGCTGTGGCGGCAGCTCCATGTTGGCAATAAGAACTGAGTAGTCGCTTGCTGCCAGAGGCCCCAGTATCCTAATTTTATACACGGTCTTCACACTTGGTTAACATCAACCCGGCCCGTAGCCTGAAGTATTCCAAGTCGGCCTTGTAATCCGAGGGCGCGGGTTCGAGCCTGTGTAGAGAACGGGCGACCGTCGCAATATCCTCAGCCCACGTGCGGCTTTTGGTAGTTGCGCCGTAGCGAAGCGTCAGTACGCAGTACCGATGTACTGTTGTTGCCTCTTCTGATCACGATGGACCTGAGTGCGGTATTGTGCGCATCGTTTGGCAGAGGTATTGTCCTGCCGCAGTTTCAAGTACCATAGCAGCGAACTTCGCTTACGTCACGAAATATCCGGCGATAAATTGAACTTCAAGCCAGCGTATTTGAATACAGTTGAAATCCCCTATAAGTAGAAAGGGCAGGAAATGCGGCAACCAATGCAAAAGATGTCTTAGTTTACATCGATAAAAGGTATCGACGTGTAGTTCTTCGCGCTAAGTATCACAACTGCCTACATAGACCATCTTTGCTGAGTTTAGTGCAAGACGCCACCGTGGGCATTCGCTAGCCTATCACAGCGAAAGCACAAGTAGCCACTATGCTCAACTTCCTGTGTGGGTACCTCATCGTTCAACCACGTCTTTACGAGTCTAATTACATCTGGTCGCTCGAAACCAACGAAGCGGCACAGCCCATTCGCGCTTTTTCCTAAAATTGCAGACGTTAGTAAAGGCTACACACAAGCTCCCGTGACGGAGCTGTACGCTATCGGGCGCGTATCCAGATTGCGAACTTGGGAATGCCTTTCTTGGTGTTGTAGCTAGGAATAAGTCTCGTCTACTTTGCAAGCGAGATAAATAGGTAGGCGCGGACAATTCGCTACAGCGTCTCAGAACATGGGGAGTTCTTGGCTGGTCACCTGGTTCTCCATCAATTATCAAAAGAGCTACCACGGCACTGTATCCAAGCCAATATGACCGGCTATAGGGTCAGTGACCACTCACTTCTGTAACCAGAGGGAATTACCTAACGCATAGCGGATGAGCAACGCTGCCGGCCACCGACTTCTGTTTGCTGCTACCAAACACTAAGAGTGCAAATATGCCACCTAGCTGCCAACGATCTTCGTATTCACGGCTGGTTGTATGTTCCATCGACGCACGTTACTCGCTCCGCTGCCTTGTGGGTCAGATCTAGAAGAGCAAAGGCTCCGGCCTAGGCCTAGGCCTAGGCCGAGGAAGGCTGCGGTAAGAGCTACTAAGCGTGTCTGAAGAGTGAGCGGACGATTTACCCGGATTCGCGTTTGTGTTGTAACCACCCGAAAATTTACAATTCGTAGGTTTGTTTCTTCCTCAACGGTTCGCCGCGATGATGACACACTTAAGGCGCTCCTGGTCAGCTGGGTCCATATTCGGACGAATATGCACCCTTTCGCTTCTCAATCTACTCAGCGGAGACAGTATCAACTTCAGGTTAGCCTCGTCAGCAAAACTTTTACCCGCATAGGCTGATGACTTACTTCACTTTCACTCAGTCTGTCGCAACGACAATGGACCTGAACGTGGTGCGACCGTTTGCTTAACTCGTCGTCTCATTGAGCTATACTAGATGGGGCCTTCGGGTCACTTGAGAGCTACTCCTACCAGGCTATTCAACGGTTATAGATCAGACGAACTCACTTTTGCTGGTCCTCCAGGTTTTGGGGTTTGAGATGGGGTGGCGTCCATTTATGTAAAACCGAATCATTGCCACCTATGCGCCGGTTTGCGGTCAGGCTTTTGAGCCAAAGACTTTGATTGAGGTCCTTATTCGTTCTGCTGTCTAAGTCTGGGCGCCCTGGTAGTATCTCAGCCCACATGCAACCATAATTATCTCTTCAAACTTCAACCACCTTCTGCATCGGCCGTCGCGCAAATTATCAACGGTCGCCTTAGCTGCTGCATACAGCAGGGCGGATAAGCGAAAACATGCTACTGCTGGCACCCCGTTCTTTCCTTTCCACTGTTTCTCTTACTTTCCTCCCAATCCACATTATCAAATCTTTTTCCATACTTCCCAGCTTACTTGACAGCAGCCGCAATGCCATCTGTTGTGTTTTCGCGGATAGTACGGATAACTGATGCAGCCACTCTGGTCACGATACAGCCACTTTCCAAATCAGAAGACAATGAGCTCTGGAGGAACTTGTATGGATCCATTGGGAGACAGAATGTACAGCCAAAATATGGGATCGAAATAAATAGTTCATGAGAGAAAAGACCTATTTACAAGTTCCTGACTATAGCAACTACTAGATGCGCAAAAACTCGCTTGTTGGCTGAGCAAGTAGTGTGCTTACTGGCGAGCTTCAAGGTAGGTCATTCTGATTGGTCCACCTCAAGGTAACACGATACCATTAGGCTTACTCTCCTTGGCTAGCCAATCGGCTACAGACGGCATACAACCAATCTTCTCCGAGCTGCTCCAGACACACAGAGAGCTAGCTTCGATGGCTGCTATGGACGGGCCCCGGTAACGCCTTCTGAAGCTATCTTCCCGCACCACCCACTGGACACCAATCGCCAACAGCTCTTTATGAGGCCACACGTTTCCTTGGCGGCATTCAACGTTCGCAGTCCAAGACTAGTGGATCAACAAGC
>OX104064.1:164443950-164446450 GCA_944474145.2 Dicrocoelium dendriticum | reverse complement strand
CCCCCCCCCCCCCCCCCCCCCCCCCCCCCCCCCCCCCCCCCCCCCCCCCCCCCCCCCCCCCCCCCCCCCCCCCCCCCCCCCCCCCCCCCCCCCCCCCCCCCCCCCCCCCCCCCCCCCCCCCCCCCCCCCCCCCCCCCCCCCCCCCCCCCCCCCCCCCCCCCCCCCCCCCCCCCCCCCCCCCCCCCCCCCCCCCCCCCCCCCCCCCCCCCCCCCCCCCCCCCCCCCCCCCCCCCCCCCCCCCCCCCCCCCCCCCCCCCCCCCCCCCCCCCCCCCCCCCCCCCCCCCCCCCCCCCCCCCCCCCCCCCCCCCCCCCCCCCCCCCCCCCCCCCCCCCCCCCCCCCCCCCCCCCCCCCCCCCCCCCCCCCCCCCCCCCCCCCCCCCCCCCCCCCCCCCCCCCCCCCCCCCCCCCCCCCCCCCCCCCCCCCCCCCCCCCCCCCCCCCCCCCCCCCCCCCCCCCCCCCCCCCCCCCCCCCCCCCCCCCCCCCCCCCCCCCCCCCCCCCCCCCCCCCCCCCCCCCCCCCCCCCCCCCCCCCCCCCCCCCCCCCCCCCCCCCCCCCCCCCCCCCCCCCCCCCCCCCCCCCCCCCCCCCCCCCCCCCCCCCCCCCCCCCCCCCCCCCCCCCCCCCCCCCCCCCCCCCCCCCCCCCCCCCCCCCCCCCCCCCCCCCCCCCCCCCCCCCCCCCCCCCCCCCCCCCCCCCCCCCCCCCCCCCCCCCCCCCCCCCCCCCCCCCCCCCCCCCCCCCCCCCCCCCCCCCCCCCCCCCCCCCCCCCCCCCCCCCCCCCCCCCCCCCCCCCCCCCCCCCCCCCCCCCCCCCCCCCCCCCCCCCCCCCCCCCCCCCCCCCCCCCCCCCCCCCCCCCCCCCCCCCCCCCCCCCCCCCCCCCCCCCCCCCCCCCCCCCCCCCCCCCCCCCCCCCCCCCCCCCCCCCCCCCCCCCCCCCCCCCCCCCCCCCCCCCCCCCCCCCCCCCCCCCCCCCCCCCCCCCCCCCCCCCCCCCCCCCCCCCCCCCCCCCCCCCCCCCCCCCCCCCCCCCCCCCCCCCCCCCCCCCCCCCCCCCCCCCCCCCCCCCCCCCCCCCCCCCCCCCCCCCCCCCCCCCCCCCCCCCCCCCCCCCCCCCCCCCCCCCCCCCCCCCCCCCCCCCCCCCCCCCCCCCCCCCCCCCCCCCCCCCCCCCCCCCCCCCCCCCCCCCCCCCCCCCCCCCCCCCCCCCCCCCCCCCCCCCCCCCCCCCCCCCCCCCCCCCCCCCCCCCCCCCCCCCCCCCCCCCCCCCCCCCCCCCCCCCCCCCCCCCCCCCCCCCCCCCCCCCCCCCCCCCCCCCCCCCCCCCCCCCCCCCCCCCCCCCCCCCCCCCCCCCCCCCCCCCCCCCCCCCCCCCCCCCCCCCCCCCCCCCCCCCCCCCCCCCCCCCCCCCCCCCCCCCCCCCCCCCCCCCCCCCCCCCCCCCCCCCCCCCCCCCCCCCCCCCCCCCCCCCCCCCCCCCCCCCCCCCCCCCCCCCCCCCCCCCCCCCCCCCCCCCCCCCCCCCCCCCCCCCCCCCCCCCCCCCCCCCCCCCCCCCCCCCCCCCCCCCCCCCCCCCCCCCCCCCCCCCCCCCCCCCCCCCCCCCCCCCCCCCCCCCCCCCCCCCCCCCCCCCCCCCCCCCCCCCCCCCCCCCCCCCCCCCCCCCCCCCCCCCCCCCCCCCCCCCCCCCCCCCCCCCCCCCCCCCCCCCCCCCCCCCCCCCCCCCCCCCCCCCCCCCCCCCCCCCCCCCCCCCCCCCCCCCCCCCCCCCCCCCCCCCCCCCCCCCCCCCCCCCCCCCCCCCCCCCCCCCCCCCCCCCCCCCCCCCCCCCCCCCCCCCCCCCCCCCCCCCCCCCCCCCCCCCCCCCCCCCCCCCCCCCCCCCCCCCCCCCCCCCCCCCCCCCCCCCCCCCCCCCCCCCCCCCCCCCCCCCCCCCCCCCCCCCCCCCCCCCCCCCCCCCCCCCCCCCCCCCCCCCCCCCCCCCCCCCCCCCCCCCCCCCCCCCCCCCCCCCCCCCCCCCCCCCCCCCCCCCCCCCCCCCCCCCCCCCCCCCCCCCCCCCCCCCCCCCCCCCCCCCCCCCCCCCCCCCCCCCCCCCCCCCCCCCCCCCCCCCCCCCCCCCCCCCCCCCCCCCCCCCCCCCCCCCCCCCCCCCCCCCCCCCCCCCCCCCCCCCCCCCCCCCCCCCCCCCCCCCCCCCCCCCCCCCCCCCCCCCCCCCCCCCCCCCCCCCCCCCCCCCCCCCCCCCCCCCCCCCCCCCCCCCCCCCCCCCCCCCCCCCCCCCCCCCCCCCCCCCCCCCCCCCCCCCCCCCCCCCCCCCCCCCCCCCCCCCCCCCCCCCCCCCCCCCCCCCCCCCCCCCCCCCCCCCCCCCCCCCCCCCCCCCCCCCCCCCCCCCCCCCCCCCCCCCCCCCCCCCCCCCCCCCCCCCCCCCCCCCCCCCCCCCCCCCCCCCCCCCCCCCCCCCCCCCCCCCCCCCCCCCCCCCCCCCCCCCCCCCCCCCCCCCCCCCCCATGTA
>OX104064.1:164412639-164443456 GCA_944474145.2 Dicrocoelium dendriticum | reverse complement strand
TCCGCATTGGTTTGATAGGGAATACAGACAGTTAGCGCGACGACGTCGTAAATTTGGGATAGATACATCAGCTCGGGTTGTGATGAAGATTACGCGGTGTACAGGAAACAGCGTAACTTATGTAACGCCGCAAAGATCAAGAAACGCCGGCAGTTCGAAGAGGAGCTAGCATCCTCGGCCACAACTGCACCCAAGCGAATATTTGCCTACTTGAAACGTCAACTGAAACCTGGAGACGACCTACCGGTCTTAGAGAGCTTAGACGGGAAGACACTCATTTCAAGCGCGGAGCGCGCGGACGCCCTGGCTACGCACTTCCTCACTGTATTTTCCAGTAAACCGGCGGCTGTTCCAGTACCGGCACAGGTTGCGCAAGTCTTGCTCGACAGCCTACAATGTGATGCAGTCGAAGTACATCAGCTACTCGTCAACCTCAATGGTGCAAAGCCCCCCGGGCCAGACGGACTTCACCCACTAATACTCAAGTCCCTATCGATTATCATCTCACCAGTTGTGACAAACCTTTTCAATAGATCGCTCTCTGAAGGATCCGTCCTGAACGACTGGAAATGCTCGATAGTTAAACCGCTTCCCAAGGGTGGTGATCCGAGTAAAATAGAGAACTATAGACCGATCTGTTTGACTTCGGTATTATCCAAAGTTCTCGAGAAGGTTGTGAAAAAGTGTCTGCTGTCGTTCTTCGAATCGATGGACATATTGACCCCAGCGCAACACGGCTTTACGAAAGGGCGATCCTGCATCACCAACTTGATGTACGCAAACCACCAGTGGGTTCGAGCTCTCAATGAACAGAAGGATGTTGACGTGGTGTACATCGACTTTAGTAAGGCGTTTGACAGAGTGAACCACAAGGTACTCCTTCGTAAACTGAGGACATACGGAATCGGTGGCACATTACTTCAGTGGATACAAGAGTTTATTGTGGGACGAAGGTTTAGAGTACAGGTCAATGACTATCTGACAGAATGGTTCCCATCGACCAGTGGCGTGCCTCAAGGAACTGTACTTGGGCCAGCATTATTTCTTATTCATATCAACGATCTTCCGCAGCAGCTCCAGTCACCATGTGTCCTGTTTGCAGATGATTTGAAAATCTGGAGGATCATTGAAAACCAGGACGACTGCGCTCGCCTCCAGCAGGACTTAGAACGACTGTCAACCTGGTCCACTGAAATGCAACTCCCTCTTAACGCAAGCAAGTCGGAGTTCATCAGTATCACCAGACGTCCAGCCACTCGATCATACACCTTGGACGGCCAGTTGCTCCATCCCAACACATCTGTCAGAGACTTAGGAGTTCTCTCACGACATGATTTAAGATCACTAGAAAATACAGAGAAATTGTACCGTGCGGGACTTCGTATGCTCTGGGCATTAAGACGCAGTTTCTCCACATGGTCCGAAGAAACCGTCCCTCGTCTATTCACCTCGCTCATTAGACCAATCCTTGAATACGGTGCCCCAGCTTACCATCCGATAACCCAATGGGAAACTGAAAAGCTGGAGAAAATACAGCATATCGCAACTAGAATGATTCCAAGTCTACGAAAGCTTCCATATGAAAAACGTTGTGAAAAGCTCGGACTCTACACACTATCCTATCGCCGAGTAAGAATTGATCTTATTATGACCCATCGAGTACTACACTTGAATCACTTCCCCATACTGCGGCCAATCTTTCACCTGCGAGAACCCTGTAACACCCGAGGACATCGTTACAAACTCAGGGTCCCCAGCATGAACAAAGTTTCACATCAGCTTTGTATCGAACGAAGAATCGTAAACTTACGGAATACACTACCAGAAGGATTAATAGAGGCCGATTCTGTGAAGTGTTTTAAATCCCGTATCGACTAGTATTTTGGAAACCTGTGCTTTTGTAAAACGATGCACATACAGTGCCAAAAGAAGACATTGTATGTCCGGAAATAATGACGCTAGTACAAATTTCTAACCGAACACGGCTAGCCAATCTCAGTGGCATTTGTGTTATGAGCCTCTTTCCCCTCCAACATCGATCTCAACTCGAATACAAAATGTTATTTTATCATTTTGTTGCTTTTTCAGCTTTCGTTGTCTGCGTTGTTTAATTTTTTGCCTTTTTTGTTTTGCAGCACTTTGGATGAGGTGTGTCTCGCCCTCTTTTAACGTGTGTTGATGATGATGAGACAAGAGCGGTTTTGTCCACTACTGTCGGTTGTGTTCGTTTGATTTCACAGCAGTCCTTGATGTGTTCGGATGCAGTCCGATCCAGTTGAATAGTCTGTGATGTGTGAACCTGACGGACAGGGCGAGTGTCGATATATATGGCTAGTTTAAGAAAACGGGAACTTGTGCTTCACTGAGTGCACCCACTTGTCACTTTCGGGGACGATTCTGATGCCCTGAGTTTGCATCACTCTGGATTTTGTAGAGCAGGCTCAAAGCCGTATGGATCACAAGCTTGCCTTGTAATCTCGAGATCACGGGTTCGAATCTGCTTAAGGGACCTGGCGACCCTTGCAATATCCTTAACCCATGCGCGACTGGTGATGATTGCGCGGCAGCGAAGTGTCTGTACTGCTACCGGCGTACTACTGATGCTTGCCTTTTTCCCTTTCGGTCCATTCTTATTTATCTCGGGCCCCTATGCTCTTCGCCAGCTCGCATTTGTGTCGATTGGTCTGCCGTCTTTCTGCACGGTATCCGTCACATTCACCCATGCGACCAACTGCCACCACACAGTCATTTTCAAGGACACAACCTAGCGTTGGTGTTGTATGTGACACTGCTAGAGTAGAGCGTAGGTCAATCCCCAGCAATGAAGCAAGAGCATGGCGAGTACACGAAAAACCGGCGTTTATTCTGAGCACAGAATGTGAACCAACGCGGGTGAATTATTCACAGTGTGCGGCTTGCACTAGTCGAATGCGCGTTCGATCATGGGTCCTGATTTCAACTCAACACTGGTCTGTTGATCGGTAGGCATAAACCGGGTTGACCTTGGGTTCAGCTCATTCGGGTTTTCGGGGCATCTGGTTAAGTGATCGCAGTTCACCTGCTCCGCTGGTTTGCGCTCGGGAACACGTACGCTCCTAGCACCTTCCCCCTTAGGTCGTTCGATTTATTATCTCCGTCTTGAATCAAGCTCCAACAGAATTACTGGCTTACGCGTACGGCTGGATTTGCGTTTTTGCTGGGGCATGTTATCTGTCGTCAGGTCTAGGTTACGTGCCATTCCCCTTTCAGTAAGCCTTTCCATTTCGAACGCCTCCCATAGAAGCTCAAGACTAAGGGATCCATCGCCGCTCTGTGGATCGCGGCAAAATGCTCGACGGAGTTGCTTAACGTGGCACCTCCACAGCAACGGACCCACCTAGATGTCGTACAAGACATCCAGCCGACAGCCCACTTTTGATGACCACAGCGATAGTTTCGAACTAACACACGACCTCCTGGTCGCAACGTACGCTTTACTTGCATCACAACCGACTGCTGGCCCAATGCTGGTCTACAACATCGTGTGGCATACGTAATTTTCGGTTCCTCAGTGCTTCGGCGGTGGTACAGCCGTTCGGACTTTTCGGATTTGCAATGATTCTGTAGGTTTGCAGGGATGTATTCAGTATTCTCGCTGTCGTTGCCTCCCCCTGAATTTCCGTAGGGCATTTGTCCCAGGTAGATTCGACTCCCTCAGAATATGAATAGGAGTTGATGAACACAACTTATTGATGGGCATGTAAAGTTCCAAACGATCAATCCAGTCCATACCAAGAATGTTGAGTTGACAACCAACTATGTAAATGGAACCATGATCGCGCTTGTCTGAAATTGCCAACTCACCATCAAATTCATCAAGCAATTTGCTTTTACCGCCGGATGCATTTCTGGCTGTATTGTTATTTCTGACAATATCCTAGCGAACCCAGTTTCTTCCAGATACTTTTCGACACGATCGTTATATCGGACGCCTTATCAAATTGTAAACGAACTGTTCTTCCGTTTATTATCGCAACCACGTACTTGCGGTAGCGTTTAATTAGCGTCAGTTGTCGCAAGCACGGCCTTGCATTTGGGCTCGGTCCTATGTGAGCGACTGACCGATCGACGTTTTTGGCTAGGTGTCCGGACTCGTTTCCTTGATCGGCATGATTTTCTTTGTGGCCGCGTCGGTTGCATACTGAGCATCTGTGCTTCTTATAGGGGCAGAACTTTAGGAAATGCCACTCGCCACACTGCCAGCACGCGGATGATGGTTTCGCTACTACAGTCGCTGCAATTTCGGTGGGTTGTTTTAAGCATGTCTTTGTGACATTAAAAGTGGAGTTGGATGATGAACGCTCCAGCATGGCTGTATCGTGTTTGAGGTTTACAAAACGCTGACACTCTTGCGTTATTTGCGGTAGCCTGATATCTGGGGACAGATCAATACTGCTTAATAACCTGATCCTGATATCACTGTCGGAGTGTGACCCGAGAACGCAAATGAACTGATCTGTCATAGTAGACAGTTTGAATTGTTCGCACTCGAAATTGACTTTACCAGCGTATATGATGAAATCTTCACCATCCTGTTTGGCAAGTTTCATGCATTGGTATCGGGTATTAAACAAGGAAGAACGTTCACCGAAAATTTCCGATAGCTGGCGTACGGTTTCGTCAAAAGTGAGATCCCTGATGTTCCTTGGCAGGACAAAATTTGTATATCGTGTATGCTCAGTTGTACCAAGCTTCCTCAGCAACAGCCTGACTCGCCATGCATCGTCTTTGTGCTTCAGTTCGATTTTGAAAATGTCCTCATATCGTTTGAACCACGATTCAAAAATCAGCCGAACATCAGGTTCATAGTGGAACTCCGTGATGCTGTTTGCAATTGTTTTGGCTGCATTTTCTTCAGACAGGAATTGATGATTTAATGCTGAATTACCGCATCAAACTTTCCATTATTCACATCTGGGCCGCTTCGAACTGCGTTTGCTGTTCGTGCAGGATTGACTTTAATTCCTCTGCAGTTATCGACATGTTGCGTCAGTTGCCGTCGCCAAATCTGTTGTGTCAGATACTGCTAGAGTAGAGCGTAGGTCAATCCCCAGCAATGAAGCAAGAGCATGGCGAATACACGAAAAACCGGCGTTTATTCTGAGCACAGAATGTGAACCAACGCGGGTGAATTATTCACAGTGTGCGGCTTGCACTAGCCGAATGCGCGTTCGCTCATGGGTCCTGATTCCAAGTCAACGCTCGTCTGTTGATCGATATCTTTCCGGTGCGTTAAGCATAAGCCGGGTTGACTTTGGGCTCAGCTCCTTCGGGCTTTCGGGGCAGCTGGTTGAGTGAGTGCAATTCACCTGCTCCGCTAGTTTGCGCTCGAGAAAACTTACACACCTAGCAGTTAATTTCACCATCAATCTCAGACACCATCAAGCGAACCCTGCTCTAGTTGCTGGTCGACCGCCTCATTTCACTGCCATATCTTAGATCATTGGATCAGCGGCCACAATTTGCCTCGGGCGCTGAACCACACTTGATGAATCACTTTAAGTGTGCATGCAGTTTTGCTTACTTTGCTACATCGGATAAAATTTCCACTACTGCTCACCAGACCTCGAAGTTCGTGAGTTCAGATTAGATCAGCTTCCTGAACAGGAGCATTCATAATTGTCTTTTTTCATCCGCCATCTCGACGAGACTGGACGTTAACGTACTATGTTGGTTTGAGTTCTACCGTGACCAATTGAGCTGTGCTGAGTGGCACTTTTTAATGGTATTGGGTCACACTAACACAGTTTCACAATCAAATCCTTTTCGGAGGTTAGGCAGAGGGCGATGAGTCCCTTTCTTTAATAACTGGCCATAGGAGACAACAGCTCTATGGGTTATTGGCTGACAGATAGATTGGCATTGTGCACGGGCGCTACGCATTGTATCTGACGATGGGAGGGTACCTTCCGGTGCTTACTGGTTTGCTACCGCTCGCGTCGAGCCAGGCAGCCCCTGGTCACGTTGGTCAAACCCGCCAACTTCCACCTGCGACTGACCTTGGTCGCAGGTGCGTACCGTAATGCAGTCTTGAAACACACCTGCATTGTTTTAAATCTATAAAGGCCGTGTGTGACAGGCCTCAAGCAAATCCCAACGGGTGCATGTAATCAAACTTCCGCGCTGGACTTGTTCCGTACTACCTTGTGGATCAGGCTAGAGCTACGGCACCTTGAACAAAACCACTCTTTCGGAATGAGCAGCCGAACAGTATCATCTGCTCTTTCGACCCTGTCGACAATACTCCCATTTCTTTTTTTGCCCCCCCCCCTCTGAATTCTCTTCTTCCCCGTTTATTGAGCAAAAATCTGCAGCTGACCTCGGTGATGCTGCCAGTGTTACTTGAAACTCGTCCATCAAACCACGAGTCCGCACTTTAGGTCAGATCGTCCAGTAGGCTGCAGTGACTCACTCTTCACTCTCTTGGTATTGATGTGTGTTGTGTCTCCGAAACACCTATACAAGTTGACAACGTTGTGACGAGTCTGATTCTCCTGGTTCTGGATCTACTGACAGTGACTACACTTTTCGCATCTCTCGAGATACTGAGTCAATGAAGTAGGGTATTTGCAGTCTTGGTATCGCCCCGAGTCGTGCCTGAAAGGCCTAACTCAGAAGCAGGGTAATATAAGTGTTTTGCGCCCTTTAGGAGCCAGTTACTTAAGACTCAGTTCATACACCTGTCGGAGGCCGGAAATCCATACCAGTTGCTCAACACTCGAAGTCAGAGGCAAAATCAAGTGCTCGTATTGCTTGCCGGTGTACAATGACTTCATTTAGTGGCGAATTTCATCCGCCACGTTGCGGTTTTGTTAAACAGACATTTGTAGCCTTTTCTTGGAAAAACGCTTGCCGAGCAAAAGCCCCTCACCTAGCGGAACATTGCCGCCGAAGCATCCACTGGAACTGGAAATTCCCGAGAGGCCCAACTAGCACCACGGGAAGTTGTTCAGCATGCAAGCCAGTCGAGCCGCTGACCTGGTCCAGACCGTATTATTGATCCGAATACTTTCGTAGGCCTTTTGAGGAGACCAATAAGATATCGTGGTCTATTCTTTGCAAACTCATTATCACTCCTGGATATCTTTCCAGCCGTGGATGTTTCGAACCATGGCGTTGAATCAGCCACTGCTTGTTAGTACGCACATGGTCCAGCTAGTGCAACACTCCTCCCATAAAAGGTATCAGCAGTACGGTGGTGCGCCGTACCGACACTTTTTTGCCTCGCAACCACCACCAGTCGTGCGTGGGCTAAGGATACTGCGAGGGTCGCCTGCTCTCCTATGCAAGCATGAGCCGTAATCTCCTGGTTGGAAAGCAGACTTCTTGCCCTTTCAGCCACGGGACGGCTGTTATCACTGATAGAACTACGCTGCGTCATTTGAAAGGATTGCAGTGACAAAGTATTCCGCAAGATGTGTTCTACCCACCACAGTTGTAGTTGACGGCATTTCCTTCAACGCCATACATCAATGGGCCTAGTACACAGGTTACGAAATCGATCTACAGCCCTACTTTGTTAATACTTATTGAACACCCCTTCGCGAAATACATTAGCCAAGCTGGTGCACTATCGGCTTCTAATTACCCAGTGACTTTAATCGCAGCGACCACTTGAGAATTCCTCGTAATTTAGCACTAATAGAAGTCCTTCAGCATCGGGTGGTATACTACGCACCAGCGCGAGGTCCCAGCCTGCGCTGCTTTATCCATTTTTAGCATGCTCGGTTTGTCTACTGAATAGCGTTACCGGCAAACTGCACACGCTTGCTTCTCAAGCCAACGGGCCTCATTTACTTTAGGCACTGAGCTTAGTTGACAAATAAGCTGTACTGACTTAGTTTTGCTTGTCATTTATCTTTATGAAGTGCTGCATTTTGGGCACAAGAGCTCCACATTTTTCTGTTGTCACTTATGCTCGCGTATCCGATTTTCGCCTGAATCTTTGATCTCTTTTGGTACGCCGGCTTAAGCTTTATTTTCACTTTTCGAACTTTTTCCCCTCCAGGCTCACAACGCTCGTCTTATGGCCGACAAGGAAGCCACTGCTTGGGCGACTTCTAAGCTTCGTCTTCTACAAGCTGCTCAGGGGGACACGTCCTCTGATCTCGACTCCAACGAACACCACGACCAGCGTTCCGTCCTTAACTTGATTGTTGAAGAGGTTGATGGCTTCCGTGAGTTGGTGGAAAAGTACACTATCGAAAATGAAGAGCTTCGGTGAGTCTCGTTCACCTGGTTTTCATGCATTAGACTCCCCTTGTTTTCTTTTCTTTCTCTTGGTTATTCTGCTGTTTGGCCCCTGACATGGCTTATCGTCATCCGAAAGGCGTATGAACTGAGTGTCCAGTCACCGGCTCCTAAGGGGTGCGAATCCCTCATCTCGCCCTGCTGCCTTGTGGGTTAGGCCCTTTGACCAAAGGCTCGGGGCAGTGGTCCCCTAAGACAACCTACCTACCTCGGCCTAGGCAACCGGGTTCTATCCCGCCTACTGACGAACCATGGACTTACAACCACAACCATTCACCCGCTGTCTTGCTGCTTCGATGCTATTCATCCATGCCACTATGCCAACTTCACAAGCACACGCCAGCATTTTACCTACCCTTCCCTTGTACCATTCACACCCATTTTTAACTGATTCCTCTTTGGCGATCAACCCCACCTCCACCGATAAGCCTGTTCCCGTGATCTCTGCCAACTCAACCACACAGTGCTCAACAGAGAGCTGTCAGCCCCGAAGTCTCCCATCTTCCCTCCTGCAACCCGGAACGCAGTTCAAACTTGCAGCCTTCAACGTATGCACATTACTGCAGATCGGTCAGCAAGCTGGACTTGCACGCACGCTAGAGACCCTTTGAATTGATATCTGCTGCCTGAGTGCAACGCGACTCCAGGACTCTAACTCGGTCTACCGGCTGGCGTCACTGCTCCACCCATGCACCCGCTTCCATCTCCGCCTCTTTGGTGACGCCGAGTCTGTCGCATCTGGGCAAGCTGGTGTTGGAACCACCCTCTGTGCTAGAACTGAAGCTGCTCTGACTGGTTGGACTCCGATCAATAGTCGCCTTTGTGTGATGAGGCTCCATGGCTCTTGTAAAGTTAGCAGACGTCGAGTTGAAAAGCGTGCTCTCTTGGTGATCTCTGCCTACGCGCCCACTGACTGTAGCTCGGACACAGTCAAGGACCAGTTCTACCAGAACCTTCATGAGTTGCTTCTAAGGGCTCCTAAAACAGACGGCTGATGCCATGTGCGCGCCACCTCGGGGGACCGCATGGATATGATGATGTTCGCTCCGTCTGTGTGCTCATCATCAGCTTTTTTTCTCCAGCACGAGCTTTCGTCATCCTGGATGCCAGTACGCCACTTCGCGCCTTCCATCATCAACCCAGCGCTGGTCACAGATTGGCCACATAGCCATAAGTCACAGGTGGCGCGGCAGCGTACGCGACTGCCGATCACTTTGGTCAAGATGCATCGATACCGTTCACGCACTGGTATGTGCACCGTTTGCGCATGCTTTTCGGTGGTTCACCTAGGTCCAAACACACCCGACTGAGCACCTAAAAGTTGGAGAATCCAATGGTGAAGAAGGAGTATCAACAAAGGCTTCGTGAAAATCTCACTCTCTCTCCCACTCAGGATGTTAATCAACACTGGTCAAGTCTGCAACAAGCCATGCTGTCGGCCGGTTTGTCCTGCTGCGGCCTCCCTGGCTCCACTCCCAAAAGCTGGATCTCGGGAAGATGCTCAGAATTGCTGGATCACCGACCGGAGGTGCCTGTTGCCGCAGAGCACAACGAACACCGCCGGTCTATTACGCAACAGCTTAAAATAAACTTTCGCTGTGATCGTGAATCCTGTTGGTCAAAGCAAGCTGATGAATTGGAAGCCGCTGCATCAACTGGCAACTTCCACCGTCTATTTTGCACCATTAGGGCCACCGGTTGCAATTCCCACGCTATCAGCCAGACGATTTGCGAATCAGATGGGATGAAGATCACCAATCTTCACAGGCGATTGGGTCGCTGGGCAGAGCGTTTCGCTCTTCAATCCAACCACCCAACACAGCCCCCTGTGGCACCTCCAGCCCCAACTTATGATGCTTGGCCTGTCTCCACAGGCCCTTCAACTGAAGCAGTGGTCCGAGATGCAATCCAATGTTTGAAACGCCACAAGGCTCCTGGTCCCGACTGCCTACCACCGGCTCTATTCAAAGGTGGCGGGAGTGTACTCTTCAGCGAAATCTTATCGCCGTTCACGAAAGTTTGGCCTGAGGAGAAGGTTCCGAACTCATGGGGAGAATCGGTCGTTGTTCCGATTCACAAGAGAGGCTCCCGCGACGATTGCTGCAACCAACGCGGAATCTCGTTGATCTCTGTCGCATCCAAAATCTTTGTGTCTATCCTACTTCGCGAACTTTTAACGACTAGAGAGGAGTTTTCCCGAGAAGAACAAGTCGGATATTGTCCAGGCCGCTCCGCCAACTTCTCGAACTCCGTCACATCCACCGGCGGCCAACAATCGTAGTGTTCTTGGACATCCGAGCGACATTTGATTCGGTAGATAGATCTGCGTTGTGTAACTGTTTACTGAAGAAAGGTGTGCCCGACAATTTTGTAGCCATTCTGAACGAACTTTACAGTCACCTAGGGCAAACTCAGAGCTTATGGCACGCTCTCTTCTTCGTTTGCTGTAACCTGCGGTGTTCGCCAAGGTTGCCCTATTTCACCTTTCCTCTTTAATTTTGCCATCGAAGATGTCGTCCAATGAACACTGGAAGGTGTTCAGAACTGCGGTGTTAAGCTTCTCCCTGGAGACAGAGTCACGGACTTGGACTACGCCTATGATATCGCCTTGCTGGGGGACGACCCACGAACCGTCCAGAGTGCTTTGGACCGCTTAGCGATGGAGGCGTCTAAGTACGGCTTATGCTTCATTCCGGAAAAATGTAAAACGCTGCTTCAGGACTGGCAGGTACCTTAACCTGCGCTCACCATTGCTGGACATGTTCTGGAGCAAGTCCCTTGCTTTACTTATCTAGGGAGTTGCATCACGGCTGGTTGCGGTGTTAGAGATGAAGTCTCACAACGGATTGCAAAGGCCCGCCTTGCATTTATCAAACTGAGACACCTATGGCGTCGTCGTGATGTCAGTCTCTAGCTCTGGGGCAGGGTGTGCAATACTTCCGTCCGTGCAGTACTCTTGTACGGCTGTGCGACTTGGCCTATTCGCTCGGAAGAGATGAAGCGGTTGTCAGTCTTTGACAATCGCTGTCTACGAAGGATTGCTCGGGTGTGATAACAATACCATGTAAGCAACGCAGAGGTCCGAGACCGAGTGCTTGTAGTGAGTAGTGCCAGTCTTCAGAACGTGATTCTCCGACATCGTATGCGTTGGCTCGGGCACCTTTTGCACATGCCAGCCCGTTGCCTTCCACGTCGAGCGTTATTTTCACTCCCAGGGAGCGATTGGAAAAAGTGCCGCGGTGGACAGCCAATGACGTGGAAAAGGAGCATGAAGAAGGCAACTTCAACTAGCGGCAGTCGAACCAGTCCGTCTTCCAGGTTGGGGACCACGCGATGTTGAATTTCAGTGGTTAGAAACGTTGGATGTCATGGCCCGCAACAGACATCAGTGTCGTCAATGTTGTTCTGCCATTGTATTCCCACTTTAATGTACACGAAAAACTCACGAAACCAAAACAAAAAACCCAAAAGGGCGTGTGTAAAACCAAAAAATCGTTTTCCTTTTTCCTCGCATTACGTGTTTCTCTTTATTTTTTCTTCTGCCATGGCTCTGATGGCACAATATCTATTAACAGACTGTGAATATATATATATATATATATATATATATATATATATATATATATTGCGTTCATGATGCTTCTTCACCGCAGTTGGGCTAAACCAACTTGCACTTAAACTAGGTCTTTTATGCTAGTTAAATTAATTCCACTTTAAGTGTGGTTCATCGCAGCCAGTTTCCAAATCAGATAGTCGTCCACATGCCCAGAAAAGCACTAGACTGCAGTTTCAGCCTGTTGCGCATCGTCAATGGTGCGCATCCATCGTATCCATCAAAATTCGAACCCATGACCACCAGCGGCTTGAACGCTCAGTCATTCCACTTTATTTGGTTTGTTCTGGCTTCCTGAATAATCTATGAACTGGCCACGTTGCTTACGCTAATCGTGGTTATCTTCGTTAACTTTGTTGCGTTTGTGGCATTTTTGAATAACTTCTGGACAGTTTGTGCTTATCGCGGATTCGTTGCCAACCAACTTCATGTCGGCATAACCGTATGTTTTAACAGATATATTTTATTTAATAATGTCATTTCAAATGATTGGTTGTTTGACATCCGCGGTGTGGCTGCGCTTGATATGCTTGTTGATAAGGTGTCTACCTGTCTATTACCTCGTCTGTACTGACTTCAGGAGACAGTTGGTCGTTGCTGGAAGGGAGGAGGAGGGGTGCACGATCCTTGTGGCCGTGCTAGGCTCAAAGAGTGGTTCCATGCACTCAGTGTGGAACGGACCACGGTCCAGCCACCGCCTTGTGTGCGATTGATTCCCAAATACGGCATGCTTGTGCTTGCCCGTGTAGGAGTGTGGGCCGGCTCCGTTGATGAAATGTGGCTCCCATCCACATGCCTCCCGGTCTTATTCCTTCGAGTTTACACTAGATACAGGGTGTGTGGTTAGAGCTGTGGGTGGTACAGCGCAAGCCACCTGTGGCTAGCCACAGTGACAGGCACATCCGAAACCGGATACCGCCAACCATAATTGTGCGTGTGTAACTGTGTAGTTTGTGCTTGTGTGCCCCATGCTGAGGCAGATGTTGCATTCTTGATGCTTCTTCACCGCAGTTGGGCCAAGCCAACTTACACTTAAACTAGGTCTTTTAAGCTGGATAAATTTCATTCCACTTTATTTGGTTTGTTCTGCCTACCTGAATAATCTTCTATTAATTGGCCACGTTGCTTACGCTAACTGCGCTTATCTTCGGTAACTTTGTTACGTTTGCAGCATGTTTAAGTAACTTGTGGACATATTTTGCTTATCGCGGATTCGTTGCTAACCAACTTACTTCATATGCTAATTTAGCAAAGAGTTATGCCACCGTATCTGTATGCATTATTGGATTTATTTTATTTCATCTTGTCGTTTCAGGTGAATGGCTGTTGCTTGATATCCCCGGTGTGGCTGCGCTTGATGTGCATGTTGACAAGGTGCCTACCTGTCTATTACCCACTACATCGTTCATACTGGCTCCAGGAGACAGTTGGTCGTTGCTGGAGGGTACGGGGTGCACGGTCCTTGTGGCCGTGTTAGGCTCGAAGAGTGGTTCCATGCACTCAGTGTGGAGCGGACTACGGTCCAGCCACCGCCTTGTGTGCGGTTGATTCCCAAATACAGCGTGCTTGTGTATGCCTGTGAAGAAGTGTGATCCGTCTGCATTGCTGAAACGTGGTTCCCATCCACATGCCTCCCGGTCTTATTCCTTCGGGTTTACACTGGATATGGGGTGTGTGGTTGGAGCTGTGGGTGGTGCAGCGCAAGCCACCCATTGTCCCTCTGTAGGCGCAGGCGTCCTGTGTCTGGCCACAGTGACAGGCAAATCCGAAACCGGATGCCGCCAACCAAATATATATATATATATATGCTCATATATCAATTTATTAATATCACTTGTTCTCTCAGCTTGCTACCACATTCCATATCATTTTAGCCTGAAATATAACTTTGATTCTTACCTACGGTTGGTGAATACTCGGTCACCGTGTTGTCTTCCGTCAAATTGCTGATGACTTACACAGGAGGATATTAAGTATCTAAAATCTGCTCACTAATTAAATTCCCTTGGTAGAATGAGCACTGTGACGTTTCGTACAGTGCGGTTTTTTATTCAGCTCAATCCCATTGCTCTGCTGCTGTTTATATTCATTCTTCTCTTGGATTGTGCTCCCTGACTATATGTTGGCCAGCGTTCATTCACCTATGCTCATATGAGATCGTCAGATCCGCACACAGTTGCGGTCAGTCGTTGTTGTTTTCATGCATATTCACATTTTCCATGGTGATGTCATTTGATCCCACACCTTCGGATCACTATGCATCGTATGCTGCGTATAATTCCTCCTTCTCTTCCAGAGGTCTACCACGGACCACTCTCTGGCCATATGTTAAACATTGACCTTCGTCGCCAAATCTGTGGTTGTGACGCTCGAGTAATCCACTCTTCACCGTTATCTATTGTTTCATTCTTAGCACGAAGCTGGCTGAGGCCGAAGCTCTCGCCGAATTTGGTCAACGTCCGTTCACTCTCGCCTCCCCATGCCATCCGTCACGCTGTCCGGGTGCCTCATCTAGCTCCAATCGCGTTGCGCTGACTAACGGTGAGTTTCCGGACCTCGACACAAGCATGGTGGCTGCTGCCGAGGCTGGTTTGTCTGCGGCTAATCTCTATTTGGATGAAGATGTGGAAACGGAACTGTTTGTGCCAAAAATACAAAGACGGCACCGCCGAAAGCATCGGAAAGCGAAGTCAGAAAATGTGGAGAATAACATTCCAGATTGGAATCGCCAGCCAATAAACGACGTCACACCGGACGAGTTACCTACGGAGGCATGGCCATTAGAAGTTGGAAAGAATAAAAAACAACGTTTGACTCCAACGAAATGTATGTTGCAGCAGTCTGTTGTACCTTCACACAGTGTTTCCTTTTGTCTTCCCTGTTATTTTACAGTACTCATTCGAGCAATTATGAACTCTTGCTTTCACTCACTTGATAACATAGCTCGACTCTTGCTCCTCTCTGCGGCACTAAACTGGAAGTGGTGAGAATTAAATGCTTATTCGAGCCTTGTGCAGATGGTTTTGTTCCGTCGGTATTCTATGGTAGCGCATATCTTTCATTGGTAAAAATTTGCGCCACGTTTCTCCACAATCTCACGTTGCAGTTTTTTATTTCGCATTCACTGAACGGACAATCCTATCTGTTCCATTGCTTTTGCTCTTATCTTACACTTGTGATAATTTTGAATATCCATTTTCTCACTGCCTGGTTCGGAATTTGTTCCTAATTTAAGCGCATCTTATTCTGCTCTGGCCTCGAAAATATCGGGATTCCACCCCACCACCTGTGACTTAGTGTCACCTTCCCGGTGAGCGGTTTAGTGATGCTGTACTCTGCTTGACTATGGTTACCACACATAATCTCACTAGCTGTTTCATTTGAAGCGTTTACCATTTGTTCTTGTTCGATAAACATTTGAATCCTAGTACGGTATTACAATATCGATGGTAAAATTAAAGGTCCTTAGAGGTGACTTGTCTAACCAATCGGATTCTCGGATATTATACTATACTATGGGGGGGTTGGTCTGTGTACCTCGACTTTGGCCCTAAGAGACGGTTTTTCCTAAGCCCCTAGAAGCACCGATCGGAAGTCAGCGTCAGCTTCAGCATCCTGTTCATCCGAGATTGAAGATATCGATGTCCCTATTTCATAAATACGGCCATGGGAGGGCGGCAGTTTGTATGTCCAAAGCTCAGTTCGATTGGCGTTAAACACGAACTCCACGTGTGGGAGAGAACGCTCATTGCCCACCCATCCACTGCCGCTCGAGACAGACCCTTGGAATATTGTTTGACCAACTATTTGCACATGAACTCACATTCATAAACGGTTAACCATGTTAATTATTCTAGACATTTCTTTACTGTCTGCTGCCTGCCTCCAGCGGATTTTCATGAGGCTCCTGAGCCACTTTGTAGTATGTCGAATCCCTCTCTCTGAGTGGGTGACCGGATAGGGTTATCTGCCTACGAATTGCTGTCACCGACGCGCTTTCCTCCGTTTGCTCTGTTTCTCATTACTTTAAAACCACCTGGTCCCCTGCTAGACAGCACGAGCCCGCCGTTGACAACGCATTTGCTGTTAACGATATACCTAATTCGTCCTGCAGAATAAGCACGTTTCAGCGTTCACCCATCGTGTCGGATTTCGTCGACATTCGACACTAGCTCCCACTCTGCATTTTTCTGAACTAGACGTGCACGGATCATAATCGAGCAAGCGAAATGTAGTGTCGTTCAAGGTGATAGGAACACCGGGCAACCCATATGGATAGGCGGACTGCTTTCGGCGTTTATTGTAATGCACTGAAAGCGATTAGGAGGAACATACTATTAACTCCTCGTGTGACAGCGGACGAGTTCACTCCTCTTGATATCACGGACACAGAAGAGGAACAGAAATCCTTGATGTGAAATGCATCGTTGCGGCTGGGATTGGGAGCGCACTAACTCAGCTAATAAGCTTGCACTAACGTGCAGAGTAGTCAAATCGAAACTTGAATGCCATATCGCAGGAGAATGGAAGTTAAGGCACAAATCTTAGTGTTGGAGAAGCCAGCATTTCAAATGGACAGTACGAAAATGGTTGGTGTTGGCCCCGGATATTTGCAAGGGGGTATTCAGAGTTTGACAGGTGTAACCCATGAATGTTCATTCCTTCCGTGAAAATCCCGACATCAACGAAGTCGGTCATTCTAATGGGTGACATAAACCGTGGTATAATTTGGCGTTGACGGTCTCGGAGATTCAGACACCCGGACTTTGGAAAGGCATCTTGTCATCAGATACTGCATGCTATTTATTGTGGACAGTCGAGCCGGAAGCATGCATAGGCGATATTAACTTGGGTCTAGAGAAGTGAGCTATTTTCAGCGACTTCCACAGTTGGAACACCGATAATGCAAACACCCAACTCCCTACATTTAGTAACGCCAGAATATAGATAGTAACACAATTTAACTTGATAATCGAAAATTGGTGAAAATGATACTGCGTGGAGTGTTCAGGGAACACAAAACACGTCTAGTTCAAAAGAATGCAGAGTGGGAGCTAGTGTCGAATGTCGACGAAATCCGACACGATGGGTGAACGCTGAAACGTGCTTATTCTGCAGGACGAATTAGGTATATCGTTAACAGCAAATGCGTTGTCAGCGGCGGGCTCGTGCTGTCTAGCAGGGGACCAGGTGGTTTTAAAGTAATGAGAAACAGAGCAAACGGAGGAAAGCGCGTCGGTGACAGCAATTCGTAGGCAGATAACCCTATCCGGTCACCCACTCAGAGAGAGGGATTCGACATACTACAAAGTGGCTCAGGAGCCTCATGAAAATCCGCTGGAGGCAGGCAGCAGACAGTAAAGAAATGTCTAGAATAATTAACATGGTTAACCGTTTATGAATGTGAGTTCATGTGCAAATTGTTGATCAAACGATACACCCAATTGTCTTGACTCGGCTTTTAAAATGATAATGATGTTGGTAATAATGACTAAATCAAAAGCAATGATTTAATCTAAAATTCCCTAACTGGAGCAGTTAAGAAACATGAATGAGGCGTAAATAAGAGCGCCATGGCGTTCGGGGACTTACCGTATCTAGCAAGGTATCTCACCAATGATGCTGGCGATCTCCAGGATGTTATCCGGGCACGTGACAAATACCAAGCCGACTCAGCGTTTCAGTGTGTTCTCATCTTTTGCAGTGTGATTAACTGGTCACCTCGAGTTTTCACCCGATCATTCTCAGTATTGAGAAACCGAGGTAGCATGTTTTCAGGCAGTTGGGTAACGCACATCCAACAAACTTGTCCTTGTAGCGCAGATTTGCACAGTCGATGCTATGCCTCACAAGTGTCGGTGATCAGACAGTCAACCTGCTGGTGTCCCCATCGGACATTAGTCGACTCCGCTATTAATACATTAACGCTATGGAAACTACCTTTTTGTAGATCCCTCACTTAACCACCGAGCTTACATTTGGTTGTTTTCACCAATTGAAGGGGCTTTCGAAGGCCACATGAACCTTGACAATGCGTAGAGTAATTTCTTCATTGTTGCGACCGGCAGAAGCATTACAGCTACCCAGCTAAGTGACACGCTCGGATGTTTTTTGATACTCACCTGCATCGAATGGGAGTGTTGCTGAGTGATGAGGATCCTGGTGGTGACAAATACTAGCACTTTGGTAACATTGGAGAGGTGTTACGATCACCGATCCACCTGAACATCATTGAGTAAGTCAATAGCTAAATAATAGGTGCCGTTGGTCCACTTTGAGATTTATCGCTTTAAACGTTAGTCCGAACATTTCAGTCAGCCATCGGTGTCGCCACTGCCTCCCAAATCATTGGAACCCTCACAAACCTTCGACACCACAGTTGTCAGCTTGAAAGAAATCAGGCGGGAGCTCGCATTATAGCAGTGAAGCGAGGTTTTCATACAATGTTGTCAAAGGGCGATGGTTGTCCACTGGTTGTTGATCTGGGTGCTCTATTCAGCTCTGCAGTTAGTCGAAACACTTCTTCATCTTCAATATAGTTATTCTTCACCATTACTTCTATATTTTCCGTAATCATGGGGCTACCGCAGCTCAGGGGTAGACGGAACCAGTTACAGATTAGCTGTCTGACGACGAGGAACCAAAAGTAGTTGACCAGCTTATCCATCTTGTCGGCTGTATTAAAAGCGATGAGCGTATGACTTTGAAACCTAAGATCGCCTTCTTGACCCTGCGACATACTTGGCGTCAGCATGGAGTTTTCCTCGGTCTGAAACGCAGTTTGTATCAGGCCATAATGAGATCTATCCTATTCTATCGGAGTAAGATTTGTATCATTCGGTTGGAGGATCTGAAGCGTCTACTTGTTTGATCATCCCTGACTGTGAAGCATTGCTGGTGTCGGATGGCACCAGCGTGTCCGCAACGACTATTTGCCTACGCGAGTACTAAGCGGAGATAGGTAGATTAGTCCTTTAGAACAACAAATCATCTCGAACAAATTTCATTGCTTTTGGCACGTGCTATGTATGCCTGGTCATCGCTTACCGAGGAGGGCCGGATGTTGGGTGCCTCAAGGCTCGAGGTTGGCAAAAGTTAAATTGGCAGCAGAATATGAAATCGCTGACGATTAAACCGTGTGTTGTTGGTCCATCTCGCTTTCCAGGCTGGAGTGTTTTCTCGTGAGCAGCCTTGTGCTTGGTTCGAGATGTTTCAGGAGATAGCTCGCAGGCGGCACCAGTGGCATGTCTGCTGTCGTCTCCTAGTCGGGCTGCTGCCTTAAGATGTATTTGGTGCTATCTGCTGCGTAATGGCTGGTTATGACGCGGTGCAGTGAAAGCTGTAATTATCCTGTGTCGCCGCCGTCTCCTCAGCTTACGCCTGCCGCGTATCAGAGACCCTATGTTGTTGGAAAAGTGTAGAGACCTTGACCCTATCTTGTTGCTTTGAGTTAAAATGTTTTATTCTTCTCATGGAAGCTTCAGATTATCCATCTATCTTTTTGGAGGCCTTCATCTATATGGCAAAGTTGCACATCTCCAGCGATTTTGCTTATAAACTGTTACTTTTTCGGCTTTTTCTGTTACTCTTTTCCTTTCCCAACTCTGTCTTGGTGGCATGTGCATTGGCAACCAGACGCATCTAGTTGGCCTTGTTGTAACGAAAATAACCGATTGCCTACCCCCAAACGTTTGTGGTTATGATGAGGCACCACCTAGACAGCTGCGCACTTTTTCTCTGTCTTTCCTTTTTATGTTCGTTTGCACTTTTTCTCTCTCTCTCCCAGTCAATGCACTAGGCAGTTTTTCGTCAGTTGAGCAGTCTGAAGAAGTGACCGAATCGGGAAGAGTGAGAGAGAATGCTGCTAGTTTCGACGAGGAGGCACCGGTCACAAATACTGAGACGGATGAATCATATAACGAGGTGTGTGCAGTTACACTTTTCGCCACAATTTATTTCATAATCTGCTCGTATCTGTTGTCTTTACTGCGCGCGAGCTTGGGTACTTCAACCATTGCGCAGGAGTAGTCGGAACCTTTATTTGCATCCTATTACCGTGCATTGGTAGCCACTTTGGGTAGAAACTGGCAACTTCGATAAGATCGTTGCTTGTATTTTTCGGAAGTATGCAAGGCAGGTGGGATGTCTTCTCCCTTCCATCTAACACGCCACCATGGCTTCTCACTTCCGATCATCCCGGCGCGAATTAACTTCATCTTACTCTATCCGGCATAATGCAGTGCCCAATCTTATTTGATATCACGTAACAGCCTGCTTGATATTGTGTGTCGGATCTCACTCGTCTGCGTTGCCTGTGGTTGACACACTTTCCTCTAAGCGCTTAGTTAGATTTAATTACACTACTTTCCCATGGACACACTCCGGCAATTCCCGAACTACTTGTCAAATCTCTGTACACATAAGTAGTCAAATATTGTCCCCAAGTTTTCACAACGCTGTGTGCATTCACGACCACTGGTAGGGAATTCCTGACACTTATCCTCTGCAAAGGTAATAACCTGCTTGGCAGTGGTAGATAGGTCAGACTTTGTCGCAGTTAGTTTTCAATCCATGATTGTCAGCTATCATCCCCCATGGCTCAGTGACGTAAGCTGTTGGTTAGTGGTACAAGCCCCTAGCGGTCATGGGTTCGGTTTCCTGAGGAGGACCGAGGGAATGCGCACCACGGACGAATCCCAAGAGGACGAAGCCGTCGCCTGCTGCTTTGCCGAATTGTTATTTGGCCTTCCCGGCTTGTAATCTAATTGTGTTACACTAAATACATTTCACTGAATCCATCTATACATCTCTAACTACCCTCTAATTGCGTACTAAACTTTGGTAGTCTGGTGAACTATTTTCCCCTGTTCGGTTTTACCAGTAGCAGCAGAGTTACCCTGTCGCCGTTTTGAGTTTTGTGGAGTACACCAAAGCAAACTTCCGTCACATTCTTTGCCACATAACGAAGTGTCATTGATTGATGTGGAGAATTCATTGTTGCAGTGACTTACCTGCGGCTGTATACCAGGTTGCAATGAGCCTGAATGTATAGCTGGTTAAATAAAGGCCGAGAATAACATAAAAACAAGTATTGTAACGGCGTACGCTAATGTTATCATTGAGGTTACGACTGGCGCTGAATAATTCGCTTTACGTTGTTCTCTTTCCTAACCAGGATGACAATGTGGCAACTGCCAATGATACCCTCCTACCAGACCCGGCAGGAGATGAAACTCTTACGCATACGCTCAGAGGAAATAGCGAACCGGGTTCCGGAAACGACACGTATTCCGATGCTTCCGAAGTCCGTTCTTCTTCATCCTCCGCTTCAGGTTAATGAACATTCTGTTTCTGTTTATTTTCCAATGCGGGTTCGATGCATTTCTCTTCGCCGTTCCCAAATGTTATCGTTCAAACCCACTTCTTCCTACCTTGTTAGCTGTCTGATGTTTCGTCTTTGCGTTCACCAATTGCCACCTCATTTGGCAGTAAAAGAATTGCTTCAGTTACTGGCGATATGCAGAAGTAGACTGCACGTATCATCCTGTCAGCCCCATAGACCTGCAAGGACCACTAGGCACACCACTCATCCACTCCGGTGACGCCTGCTCCGAGACTGCCGTATATCCATCTCAGCTGGCCCCTAGCTTCAAGGTAACGAGCTAGTATTTTAAGCTTACAGCGCAGGTTCGAACCTGCGTAGCAGCAGAGTGACCCTCACAGTATCCTTAGCCCATGTGCGACCGGTGGTGGTTGCGCGGCAGCGAAGCGTCGGTACTGCTTACCGACGTACTGTGGATACCAACGTTCGCGTCATTGGTTTGGGCTTTAGTTTCCACTAACATGCAAATCGAAGTTGGACCACCGAACTAGCGCAATTTCCGCAGGTACCCACTTTTTACTGCACTGAGGAAGACTTCTCATAATCTCGATTTTTCGAATACTCGTAATTATCACTGCCGCTTTTTGCTTGCCAAGCACTCGTCATATATATATATATATATATACATATATATAGCGCAGTTGGGCTAAACCAACTTACACTTAAACTAGGTCTTTTTAAGCTGGATGAATTTTATTCCACTTTATTTAGTTTGTTCTGCCTACCTGAATAATCTTCTATTCACTGGCCACGTTGCTTACGCTAATTGCGCTTATCTTCGGTAATTTTGTTGCGTTTGTAGCATTTTAAGTAACTTGTGGACATTTCTTACTTATCACGGATTTGTTGCTAACCAACTTACTTCATATGGTAATTTAGCAAAGAGTTATGCCACCGTATCTGTATGCATTATCCGATTTATTTTATTTCATCTGTCGTTGCAAGTGATGGGCTGTTGTTTGACATATCCGGTGTGGCTGCACTTGATGTGCATGTTGACAAACTGCCTACCTGTCTATTACTCACTACCTCGTCCATACTGGCTCCAGGAGACAGTTGGTCGTTGCTGGAGGGGACGGGGTGCGCGGTCCTTGTGGCCGTGCTGGGCTCAAAGAGCGGTTCCACGCACTCAGTGTGGAGCGGACTACGGTCCAGCCACCGCCTTGTGTGCGCTTGATTCCCATATATATATATATATATATATATATATATGTATATATATATATATATATATATATATATATATATGATAGACATCTTGCCATCGAAAATCACTGAATGTATGTGCATATCAAGCACAAAAATCACAAAGTGAAAAACAAGGAAAAGTTTTTTGTTTTTCACTTTTTTCTCATTTTGCTTATCAGTGGATTCGATGCGTAAACACAACTATAAGTTTTTTTGAACTCGAATCCTCGCTATGTCCTCTGCTCCCCGGAAGACGTACGGGACTGACGATACCCAAGCTGGAATACGGCGCTTTGACATTTTGTCGCATGTATTAGATTAACCCCACACAATTCTTTCCATTGCGGCCCTTGGAGAGCGCTTGAAGCGCGCCGTAGTAATCACTCGCACAGCATCGGCCATCTTAGTTGAGACAGTGGCATTAGTTTGTCATTGAAAACGTGGTGTTCCCACCACACGTGGAATCCTCCCTTGACAACCGTTGTAGACGGCCGAATTCCGAAGCATGTTATTCGCACGAATCTGCTAGGGCTCACTTCCGTACAATAGAATTATGCAGTCACTGGCATTGTAGATTCTTCTCTTTACCGAGAGGTAACGTCACCACGACGTGACAGGTACCCCAGAGTATCGACAGTTGACCGGGCTTAGGCAATGGAATAGAAATCCTCCTTCCAATGGGCCCATCATCATAAACGCAACCCTCAAACTAGATGAAGCTATCCAGTATTTTCATCTGCATGCCCTCAAGTGTCAACACTCGAGCAAGTGGATGCATTTCTTACTTAACAGCTTCAATCACCAAGCGGTTTAAAATGACCTGCATGATCTGGGAATCTTCGCAACGGTACTAAAGCGGAGCTTGAGTGCTGAGAAGGAAGCATGGTGGACTAGTCGGGCTCAAGAAATGAAGGAAGCAGGAGCAGTAGGCAATTATCAAAAGCTCTTCCAACTGATCTGCGCCACTGGTCCCAAAATACTAGGTGTCAGTGAAACAATCAGACAAGGCGGGTGCCATGATTCACAATAAGGCGCACTTTCAAGATCATTTCAGTTGGCCCCTTGCTCCTGGATCTGTTCCTGCGCAGCTACTGCAGACTGAAACATGGCTGGTTAGTTTAGAGGCTCTGTCGGAAGCTGAAGTCCAAAACGCGATCGCAACTCCCAATCCTTTTCATGCTACTGACCCGGATTCCCTCGCACCCGCAGTACTTAAGGACGGTGGTGAGGTTCTCTGCAAAGCACTGACCTTGTTTGAATAGGTCTAGAACGAAGAACCATCCCAGCTAACTGAGTGGATCAATTATAATGGTAATATACAGGAAAGCAGTCCCACCTACTGTGCCAACCACGGGGGTTTAGACTAACTCCAGTCCTGACAAAATTACTAGCCTCAATTCTTGTTCGTTCTCTCACTGCGGAACAGGAATCGTAGATTAGGAAAGAGCAGGCAGGCTTCTGTCCTGGACTTGGATGTATAGACCACATATTCACTCTGCACCAGATGCTAGAGCATCACCACGCTTACTGCAGACAGCTAATATCTGTCTGCAGAGCATTACTGGTGTCGGATGGCACCAGCTTGTCCGCAGCGATGATGTGCTAAACAGTGATAATCATGCTAATTCTTTAGAACAGCAGATAGCACTGAATAAGTTGTGTTGACTTAGGCACGTCCCCGGTCACCGCTTGCCGAGGAGAGCCTTGTTTTGTTTGCCTTATGTGGATTGGCGCAAACCCGAGGTGGGCACGAGTTAATTTCGCAACCGGAAGTGAAGTGACTGACTACAAAACTGTACCGTTGCTCCATCGCCTTCCTGGCTGGACTACACGTGACCCGCCTTCTGCTTGTCTCGAGATGTTCCGGGAGATGTTTCGCAGTCGACTCCAGTGGCGTTTCTGCTGTCGTCTCCTAGTCGGACTGCTTGTTTAAAGTGTGTTTGGTACTGAGTTCTCTGCGGGGTAATAAAAGCAGCAAGGAAGCTGTCTCGTCGATGCCGCCTTCACACGACAGCCAGCTGTTTGTGACGGCATGTTGTTGATAACGTGTAAGCGCCTTGCTCCTGAATGTTTGTTTAGAGCATTACAGTTCCACGCTAAGTCCCCACCTCTCGCTGCTATTATTTTTCGTTCCGTTTGTCGTTGTGGTTTTACAGCAGTGATGCATCAATTCGAATGGCTAAGCTACTGCGGTTGATGATTATTGGTGTCGTCACCGAGTAAGGAACTATCATCGGCGTAATCCAAGTCAGTCGCTCAGTTGCCTGGAAAAAGCTCTACGCCAGAACGCTGGATGCCTTCCAGAGCAGTCAGTAGTATATCCTCAGTCGCAAAATGAAAGCGAAACCTGGACGTGGCGCATCCATTTCGTACAGCACTAGTGACGGCGAAAGGTAAAGAGCGCCTACCGTAAGTTCTCAGTTTACCCGACGCGTTGCTCTTTGAAGATCAAAGGATAGCAGTGTACTTTTCGGGAACCACATTCTTTGGCAGAGGATGCCATAAAGCAAACCGATCAAACTCAGCTCGGATGTCTATAATGGAGACAGTGGTTGGCTGGAGATAAATGTGACACCGTTCGCGGAGTTGGCGGAGCGTAAACATGTAGTTTGCACACCTTTGACGAGGGCGGAAACCAGTCTGTTTTTATGGGAATATAGTTTTCGAATGCCTGCTGAGCTGAAGGATGCCCTTGTCCTACCAGTGCACAAGGGCAAAGGGAGCAAGCAATGTTGCACGAATTATCGTGGCATCAACTTGCTGAGTTGTGTGGGCAAGGTGATTGCCCAAATCCTGCTCAACCGCCTCGTCAGTCAGGTTGTGGAACCTAACGTGGCGGAAGAGCATTGTGTATTCCGCTCGGGTCGCAGCACTATAGATATGGTGTTTGCGGCTCGTCAGTTGCAGGAGAAGTGCAGAGAACGACACCAGCCATTGTACTCGCTTTTTGTTGATTTCACCAAGGCATTTGATACGGTGAACCGCGAGGCATTATGGCTGGTGTTGGGTAAGTTTGGTTGCCCGCGTAAGTTTGTAAGTTTAATTGGATGTCTGCACAGTGGTATGCGAGCGAGGGTGCAACTGAGTGAAGAGACGTCGGATGATTTTGCAGTTGTCACTGGTGTGAAGCAAGGCTGTGTCTTAGCTCCTGCCCTGTTTAATATATATCTTCATGCCATGATGTCTTGTGCTTTTGAATCGGCTTGTGCTTACGGTGTTCGTGTGGAGCACCGTATTGATGGTGGGTTGCTGAACATCCGTCGTTTCGGTGCGAGAACTCTAGTCTGTGAGACAACTATCCGTATGTTGCTGTTTACTGACGACTGTGCGTTGTTTTCACACAGCGCGGATGAGTTGCAGCATATGACTAGTACTCTGGCTTCGACAGCGGCTAAATCCGGACTCACCATCAACACAAGCATAACTCTCTGTCTCTTCCAGCCTTCACCGGAGGTGCAATCTTCAATATTGCCGCGAATCAGCATTGGTACTGAAGTATTGGAAACCACCTTCCGTTTCAGCTGCCTTGGGAGTGTGATGTCGACTGATCAGCAGATATACAGTGAGCTGCGTATCCGCGTGTCGAAGGCAGCGGCGGCATTCGGGAAGCTAGAGTACCGAGTGTGGAACAACCATCAGCTTACCATTGGCACGAAGCTGATGGTGTACAAATCCATGGCGCTGTTCGTTCTTTTATCTGGCAGTGAAACGTGGACGATGTACCGTCGGGATGTGCGATATCTCGAGCGGTTCCATCAGCAGTGCTTGCGACGGATTTTGCGCATTGGTTGGGGCGACAGAGTTGCTGACACGGAAGTGTTGCGACAAAGTGGAGTGTATGCAGTGGACTGCATACTTTTATTGAGACACCTGAGGTGGCTCGGTCATGTGAGCCGTATGGATTCGACGCGGATACCGAAACAACTCTTATATGGTCAGCTGAGTACTGGAAAGCGGCATGTGGGGAAACCAAAGTTACGTTACCAGGACATGATCAAAGTGAGCCTCTCACGTTCTAATCTTGATTGCAGGTCATGGGAATCGAAGGCGGTTCATCGGCGTGCATGGCGCGATCTGCTCACGAAGGCAGTTGCCAAAGTGCAGGAGAATGCCCTTATGCATGCAGAGAAGAAGCGGCAAGTGCGGAAGCAGCAAGCACCGATAGGTTGTTCTCCATCGACATCAAGCGCATGGTGCTGTAGCACATGCGGTCGCGAGTGCCTGAGTCAGGCAGGCTTAGTGAGCCATGAGGGAGGCCACTCGAGACCACTACCGAAGCGACGACGGGCCCTGCAGAGAACGTAGGTAGAACCGGCGCAGCGTCTGTAGGTACGCTGCATTCGATTTACTAACCGCGTGCTCACTTACTAAGTATTTATTTCAGGTGATGGGTTTTCAATTTTGTCCTAATGGTTCTCTTTCCCATATAAATGCCTACTTATACTCTCTTCTATACGCTTACACACGCCGCCTAAGCCACTTGCAGTTATTTCGATAACATTTTCGTGTTTGTAGCATTTCCGTAAAATAAACTTTCTGACCTCGTGAATTTACTTCGTGTTCGTTGGTAAACAGCTTATTTCATGTGCTCGTTAATTTAAGATTAATGCCACCGTTTCCTTATGCGTTACTCGATTTATTTTCTTTGTTATCTTTCTCTCAAGTGATTGGCTGTTGTTTGATATCTCCGGTGTGGCTGCGCTTGATGTGCATGTTGACAAGGTGCCTACCTGTCTATTACCCATTACCTCGTCCATACTAGCTCCAGGAGACAGTTGGTCGTTGCTGGAGGGGACGGGGTGCACGGTCCTTGTGGCCGTGCTAGGCTCGAAGAGTGGTTTCATGCACTTAGTGTGGAGCGGACTACGGTCCAACCACCGTCTTGTGTGCGCTTGATTCTCCAAATACAGCGTGCTTGTGTTTGCCTGTGAAGGAGTGTGGGCCGGCTCCGTTGATGAAACGTGGTTCCCATCCACATGCCTCCCGGTCATATTCCTTCGGGTTTACACTGGATATGGGGTGTGTGGTTGGAGCTGTGGGTGGTGCAGCGCATGCCATCCATGGTCCCTCTGTAGGCGCAGGCGTCCTGTGGCTGGCCACAGTGACAGGCAAATCCGAAACCGGATTACGCCAACCATATTTCTCGAATCGGTGTTAGCCCTTGGATTTGAATGAATGTTGCCAGTTTGTAGACGACAGCTATTAGATTGATTCCTATGTGGTTAGCGCATATCGCACGAGTATGCTTTTGAAAATCTAGACGATAACCAACGCGCCACAGGAAGCTGGAATCTTTTCTACACACCAGATCTTGGAGAACAGAGCTGTTAACTGATTGACACTTGCCTCGCCACCGTACTTGAATAACTCCGGAGGATGTCCGTATGAGCCAGTAGTCTGTAATCGCTTCGGGCGACGATGTTCATAGCAAATCTCCGGTTCGTTGGGTGGTTCTAGTGAAATGTCCTGAGGCACGCAATTAGGCATGCTTGTTAAACAGATGGAATGGGAGGCCAACTTAATTGAGGGCGGAAGTGCTCAGCCCTGCATTACATCCGCCTACACAAATTGCTGATTCGTCAACTCCGCAAATAACCTCACTGATGCCGGGTCCTCTGTGGTCCGATTGATTTGGAAAAGCTTGCGATAATTTCCAGAGAGAGCTGCCTTCTCCATCTCTGAAGCGTGCTGAGACCACCAAGTTTCGCGATCGTTACGCAAGTTCTCCTTAACTTGTTACTTGAAGTTTGGTCGCGCTTCACCGCTGTTTGAATCAGCTAAGACAGCTCAGCGACAGTCACATAGTTCCAAGGAGCGATCGGTGATCTATTCTCCTGAGGATTATTAACGTCGGTGAGTTTGGCGTATGATTGTGGTGCGTAAGCAATGGAGACAGAAACGGAAGAGAGCGACGTAGTTTTAGTTACGGAATTGATGGTTTTTCCATCGGACGAGATACTGTTGGGTTGGCCAAGCCGACGTAGGGAGTTGTCTTAGTGGACACTACCTTGAGCCGTTGGCTGGATGGCCTATCCGCAAGGCTATAGGAGCAAAGTCATGAAATCGCGCCCATTAAGAGCGCGTGACTGATTACTCAGTTCACACGCCTTTCATTTAGTCAAGTACTAAACAGGGGTCAAATCCTCGCCAACCGCAATCAAGCTTCCCATATTCACATGTCAATCAGTGTTGTGGATGCATACGTCTCACCTACAGAAGCTTGTTCACGATACATCTGTCATGGACTCACACAACTGAATGTCCCGGAAGAGTGGAATAGCCTTCGGTTTCCAATTGTGTGCAGCACTTCCAAATGATAGTGCGTTTTATTTAACGAAAAATCATTATTGATGGCGCCTATAATGGAGTCAGTAAGTTGTCATAAGAGCATGTTGGGCTTTCTCAATTTCCTTCGACCGATGAAGTCTTTTCCCTCTGTCGGCTGATTCGTTTCACAAGTCACTCCTGTGTGCAATCACTTTTCAGTCGGTTTAGCTTCCACTGTTTTTTAATCATTTTGACCGCTGTACTCTGGCTTCTCGTGTCCTCCTGATCTCGTTTGTATTCTTTCTCTCTTCTACTTTGTCCTCTAGATTCTGCCACTGACGAGGATAGGAGCGTTGTGGTGAAACCTGTGACAAACGAGGAAGAAGCTAAATTACATAAGAGCCTGGCCAAACTATCCTCACAAATTGATTCAAAGCAACATCTCCTCGCTGAGCTTCAGTATAAGGCCGCGCAGCTCGATCAGCTTCGGAAGCATTATGAGCGCCAGTTGGCTGATTTGAACAATCGGATCCGAGAGACTGAGCGCGAACGGGACACTGTATTGGCCAGCATGGGACAGTTGGAGCACATTGGTGAAGAACGTCTCAGGCGGACGCGCGAAGAGTTTGAGAAAAAGTTATCTTCGCTGCAAGTAAGCTCTGCGAAATCCACAACCCACACTGTCAGTTCCTATCCCGTAGTCCTCAACTGTGTGTTTGCGCACAGCAATCCCAAATATCCCTGTTTTCGAGCAGCAATCATTTGTGCCACGATCTAGCCTTATTCTCATATTGCAGTGCGCAACATGGGAACATTATCCCTCCGACAAACCTCATCACCAGCTTTGTATTCTTTTCTGTTTTCCACACTTTTGAAGCTCCCACTTCTCTGCGTGACCAGCAACAGAATATCTGACATCACCAGATGGACTAGCAGGGAAATTAGGCCATTCATAACCCATTTTCTGCTGCTTTAACTTTTCTCCACTTTGATGTGTTATTAAAAGATGCTAAAAAACACATGAAGTTTGGATCTTGAGATTTTGGAGTATTTATTTTGCTTTTTTATTATTATTATCTGTTGTTGTTGTTGTTTACAAGGTGTAGGCGCCTTCACCCCCGTGTGTTTGTATAGGCCATTAAGGTTTTTGCTTAGGTCCCCCTTCTCTTCCTGATATTATTCTTTCTGTAAGTCACTCTGGTTGTATGGCAGGGAAGCATCAGTTCAAGTGGCTGCTGTTGATGTTGTTGATGTCATGTGCCTTCCTGGTAATGGATTATAGCTAGAATAAAAAGCACGCATTTCAGCCATGGTTATACTGAGTGCATGATCAGTTTTTGAACGGGCATACTCATTTGTCTGCCTTCCCATTTGCTCAATACAATTTATCAAAGAAGCGTTTGGATGCTTTATACGGTATAAGTTTTTCCTTTACGAAATCAGGTTCACATTCAGATCATTGTCTCTAAGTCCGTGCCCCTTGACATAAATCTTCTTTCCTCCATAGTCTAGTTCTGATATCTTTTTGAGTTATTGAAGAAACAAGCTTAGAGAAGCAACTCTCTCTTGTAAATGTTGGTTGTTACTTTATGTTCTCTCTTCTGATGCTTCACCCTCCATGTTGACTGCAACTACTGCTCCATGAGCTAAGCTAGCCTCAGCGTCCCTGAGCAACTGCTTCCTTGACGGATCATCAAGGAATCCTGCATCACTTCTTTGATATTATCTTCATCAGTGTTTTGTCCACCACCCGAAAGCGTAATGTAACTATTGTCTTCCAGGACTCTGTCAGCTTCTTCTTTCACGGTGATAATATATTATATAGAATGTACTTTACGTTTCCCTTTGGAGAAAAATGATTCGGTTAGCTGGAGTATAGTCAAAATATAGATTTAATGAAGAAAACGACATTAAAAATGAAAATGTAAATACAGTTCAAAATCTCTCACACTGCGAGAGCTTTGTATATCAGAATGTTTATAAGATACAAGCATATTTTCAATCGTTTTGCCACTAATTTAGTTATCCGAAGCTACATGTGACGATATCATTTGTTGCTGGGACTCACAGTCTGTGTG
>OX104064.1:164282946-164412139 GCA_944474145.2 Dicrocoelium dendriticum | reverse complement strand
TATTTGGTTGTCCATATACCTAGTGGGAAAGTCAACGAACTGGTGCAAAGGCACTTGGAGAGTCAGTTCAAGGAAGTCTGCACCGAATGCTCCTAATGCCGAATTGCAAGAAAGATCGGCTCAACAGACTTCCGGGAGGTTGAAATCCCCTAGAACCAAACATTTATTCGCAGACTGAGTGCGAATAAAGTCAAGTATCCCCCTGGAAGAACTTCCAGGACTTCTGTATATCACTATAACTGTAAACTGGGTAGAGGAAGTGCACAAAACAGACGATAGGGCTTCAACAGTCTGATCCAACGACGAAGATGCAGGTCCTCAACACATCTAAGTTACAGCTCACATACGGTACAACGCCTCCGCCTTGGCGACCAACGGTGCGATCAGTTCTAAGCAGCGCGTAGCCAGGTAGACACACCTCACCGTCCGTGATATCCGGAGACAAGCACGGTTCAGTGAAAGCAAGTATGTCGGGACGAGATTTGTCTACAAGTAGACCCAACTCGTGCACCTTGTTCCTTAGGCTACGCACGTTGCTAAGTACTACCTCAAGGAAGTCGGCACGACCATCCATGGGTCGTGCGCCATCAGGATGGGTTCTGCTATCAGAAAGTAACTTCCGGCTGACCACCTGAAAACTCACCAGATGGAGGCCTTGCTCACCAGCCGCCCGTCTAGTTTTGAGGTCTTTGATAGCCTCCTTTAACTTCAGTCTATCTGCCAGTGGTAGGTCGGGCTGAATGCTGACACCACTACCCTTAAGTTTGAACGCAAACCGCAGTAATGATTTGTGTTCCTCCGGGGTATAAAGGACTACGCGAAGTAGTCGGGGTCGTGGATTTGGCGTAGCGATAGGGACGTTCCCCAATCTGGTCAGCTTTCTGACAGTGACACCAGGGAAGACAGGTGGAAGCAGTTTGCTGACACAGTTTTAGCCACTTGATGTCATCCAAGATGCGTTCCCCTGGGAGAGCGGCCGCAGATTCAGTAACGTTACGAAATATAACGCTACTATCCGTGAAAGAGTCGGCAAGACGGGGAGTGTTTACCCCACATGCCTTGGAGTCGACACCTATACCAGCTGTTTTCACCACTGGCGGTGGGACTGTCTCTGTCTTCACAAACGACGCCGAAGCAACGGTAGCGTAGGTTTTCCGCTCTATTGTCGGCGTCTTACTAGTTCCTGGGTCTTCAAGCCCCTTCAAAGTTTTACGAGCAGATCTAGTCCGTTTCTTCTTTTGGTTCACTGCAGTAGGGGCCTTTGACTTTGTATCACATTGAGCAGTTACCAGCACTTCGTCAGAACGAGCTGGTTCATTGGCGGCCGAGACGGTCAGCATATTCGGAAAGTTCTGTGTACAATCGTCAGACGATTTTATGACTGTCAAAGACGGCATCTTTTTTGATGTCGTAGCAACTAATTCTCTGGGCTTAGCAGAGAGCTTTTGGTATTTCCGCACCCTATTTTTCTTCACTTTGATCGGCTCATGAGGACAGCCAGCAATGCTACCTGGATTGGCCGGTAGGATGTGCGACTTTATGACCGAGTGACAGACTCCAGTGGATGGATCGTCAGCAATGTTGTCGTCTATTGCAGTGTCTTCAAACGAAATATTCAGGGATTTTAAAATCAAATCCATTTTCGTATCGAGCGACGCAATAGAGGCGAGTTTAGCTATCGCCTCCTCAACATCTGCCAATCTTGAAGCCAGCGCTGAAAGTTTAGCACCGGTGACAGCCGGGCGCGTCGACCTTTGAGCGCAGCATTCAGCACAGTTGAAAAGAAAGTGAACGCTTGATGATAGCATTTTGTAATGGTCAGCTTGTAGGCCGGTACAGCTTTCGTGATACCAGCGGCAGTAGACGTCACACTGCATACCGCCAGATACATCTGTTACTGGCACTGAACAGTTAACCTGTCCGCAAGCTGCAGTAGACTTATCAAACGAGGACCCCATAGGTCCATCCGTCTGTGTTTAGCGAGACAGCAATGTTCATGTGGAAAACAGAGTAGAATTACAACACCTTGTTGTAATTCTACTACCGCAATAAAAAGGCAAAAACAGGGTGCAAAACGGGATTAAAACTGGGAACAACCGGAAAAATTACCAGTAAGCGCCAAAGACGCTTTGGCCAGTACCACTTTAATCGATCCAAGATATCTTGGATCAGAGAAATTTGACAATAGTCAAATTTCGTTTCAAGTGTTTATTCAAACACCTCGGCAAAAGATATGGGGAACCACTAACCTTGGCAGCTGACCTACCAATTCTAGAAGTCGGTCAGTAGAGACCTATAAATACAGCCAAGGTCCGCAGTCGTTGTACAGTGTTCGTTGGCGGCGATTAATACGTTATTTTATCAAGGACGTTGGTGTTTTGCTTTTTTCCTTCAATTGGGCTAGAAGTTTTGTGGAGCAGTGAATTGTTATTTTCGGAGTTGCGTCTAGTGAGAAGATTATAACTGATCATTTATCGGTGGTCACGATGGCGGGACAACCGTATTGAGCTACCCAGCGCTACAAAAAAGCTTTCGCTACCGTTTCCGGAGAGCAGTTAGGTATGGGAATAGCTTCCGATCACCTAGCGAATCCATCGACACAGGTCAGTAGATCTACAGAGCATTTCGAAGGCGGAAGAGGACCTACGAGGTCGACGTGCACGTGGTGAAAATGTGCATCTGGCGTGGGAAATGTGCCTGCTGGGTATTTCGTACGCTAATGCCCTTCCGTGCGTCGACACGGAAGGCTAGCAGCTGCCCAAGTACGAACATTACGATTGACATTGCGTCAGAAGAACCATGTGGTTAGGAGGCTAACCGATGCACGAACGCCTGGATGAGACAAGACGGTCTACCGAAACTCGCGTGGGACGAATGGGGGCGGCGTGTCCAGAGATGAATCGCAAAGTATATTTCTGTCTGATGATGTTAGCAGATCCAGTAAGGGAGACTTGCGTATTATGGCAATGAGGTGAGCTGCGGCCATGGCTGTCAAGTCGATAGCGGTGCCGGCGTCAGCGGAGATCGCTTGAAGTAGGAAAAGTGCGTCGGCGACAGTGTTGTGCAGACCTGAGACATGTGCTATGTCGGTCGTAAACTGAGCGATATAGTCTAGGTAGCGCGACTCTCTAGGGGAGTATCGGTCGGTAGTTGAGCTAAGCACGTAAGTCAGGGGTTTGTGGTCGCTGAAGACGGCAAAGGAGCGGCGTTCTAAGACATGTCGGAAATGACGTATGGATATCATCATCATCATTACTCGTTAGCTGGAGGTGGAAAACACCTCAGCTATTGTGCCCCAATACAAAATATAAGAAAAGGAAAACAAACGGTGGCACGCCCGCTGAGTCCCCAGTAACGGATGGACATCATTCCGGAGAGCTAACAGCTGGCTGCCGTAAAAAAGAGTCATATTATACCTATCAAGTGAATACTGAATACTGTATTTTGGAGCAAGTAGAAAATAATTCTGTACAACTCCATCGGGTGATAATCAAAAAACACTTTTTAAAAAAAATAAATAAACACGTCCGGTGGTTATCCTGAAATGGTTCAGTAACTTCTTCTGTAGCACACAAAATGCTTGTTTACACAGTGAGTCACAAGTGGGTGATATCGTTGTCAAGTGGCAACTGTTCTCTGAAACGTATGTTAGCGAAGTGTAAATCCAACAAAGATTTGAATTTCTGCACAGATTCGGCCTCGACGACGTGTTCTGGCAGACTGTTCCAGGCGTGCACAACCCTCCGCTCGAAACACAGGGGGTGTGGGATTTTCTTCAGATCAGGTACCACGAGTTTGTACCTGTGCCCACGTGTGGTGCATGGTACTCGCAAGTGGAGTAACGACCTTAGCATGGGGAAATGACCGAGATGTAAAATACGGTAGGTCATGATAAGATCCACTCGAACACGGCGATATGACAAGGTGTAGAGCCCAAGTTTCATGCACCGGTTTTCATACGATAAGCCTCTCAAGCTGGGGATCAACTTGGTGGCGATGTGTTGTACTCGTTCGATCTTTTGCGCTTCGCCGCGAGTGATCGGACAGTATGCAGGCGAGCCGTACTCTACCATTGGTCTGACGATGGAAGAGAAGAGGCGAGTGGCGACGTCCTCAGACCAAGTGCAGAAGCTGCGTTTCAGCGCCCAGAGCATGCGCAGTCCGTTTCGATACAGTTTGTTGGTGTTGTCGACGGACTTCAAGTCGCAGCGTGAGAGTACACCTAGGTCTTTCACGGAAGGTGTGGGATGCAGTGGTTGGCCGTCTAGGGTGTACGTTCGGCCGTGAACAGCCTTCCCGAGACTCATGAATAGGGACTTGACCGGGTTGACCGGTAGGTGGACTTCAGCAGACCATACTGCGAGGCGGTCGAGATCTTGTTGGAGAATGTCACAGTCATCGAGAGTATCAATTTCTCGCCAAATTTTGAGGTCATCCGCAAACAGTGCACACGGCGACCGTAGAAGCTGGGGCAGCTCGTTGATGTGGATGAGAAACAGAGTAGGTCCCAGTACCGTACCTTGAGGTACACCACTGGTCGAGGGATACCAATCGGTTAGATGGCCGTCCACCTGTACCCTCCACTTACTTCCAACGAGAAATTCATGGATCCATCGATGTAACGATCCTCCGACACCACACGACCTTAATCTGTCTAGAAGCAATTCATGATTGACTTTGTCGAATGCTTTGCTGAAGTCGATGTAGATTACGTCGACGGACTTTCCCCGGTTCAGTGCTTGCAACCATTCCTGTCTCGTCACAAGTAAGTTTGTAACACAAGAATATCCCATCCTGAATCCGTGTTGTGCCGGTGTCAGAAGTTCTTTCGATTGTAACAGATGTATTCGACGCTTTTTTACTATCTTCTCGATCACTTTGGCCAAAACGGGTGTAAGACAAATTGGCCTGTAGTTATCCACCTTACTGGGGTCGCCACCTTTCGGGATCAGCCTCACCACCGAGCGCTTCCAGTCGTTTGGCAATGAGCCCTCAGAAAATGATTTGTTGAATAGATCCGTAACCACAGGCGAGATAATGGCAGCTAGTGATTTGATAATTAGCGGATGGACAAAGGAACTCACAACACAAACGCCATTGGGGTCGGCTACAAGCCATATCAGCGAGTGTGTCCAACCAAACGTGTTCACCATCCTTAGGACCCCAGCCAGGCAATCGGGATGCGCCAACCGACGCCAAATTCAAAGTGAGGATTTTCATTTCTCTCGACCAAGTCATCACTTGGCCTCCCCTCCTCCTCTTCCAACCGCACCCACAACGCGCAAACAATGCACGTCGCGGGAGTCGGTGTGCTGGCATGCGCAACACGTGGCCCAACCATCGGAGCCTGGTGCGTGATATAATGGTGCTGAGCGGTTCACTCGCTCTTCCTGCACCAAATACGCGACGTCGAACACGCTCATTGCTCACGCGGTGTTCCCACCAGACATGAGCTAAGCTGCGAAGGCAGCGATGATCAAATGTGACGAGCCTCTTTATGTCTATCGACCTGATAGGCCAGGTTTCACAGCCATATAAGAGAGTTGAACGGACGGCTGCGTTGTAAACTCTGCCCTTCAGGGCGAGAGTAATGTCGCGTCTGCGCCACAGGTGGCGGAGATTGGCAAAAGCACCTCAAGCTTTTGTTATACGGTTCGTAACCTCATCTTCAATCCCACGGGTGCTAATATAGCTGCCCAGGTACTTGAATTCCTGAACGACTTCTAGCAGATCACCACCAAGTGTTAGCGCAGGGTTGGTTCCCTGCCAATCTTGGAGAAGTACTTTGCATTTCGATGGGGCAAAGCATAGCCCAAAACGATTGACAGCCAGGGCTAATCGGTTCAGTGCTGTTTGGCATGTTTGGGAGCTGTCACAGATTAGGGCAATATCGTCTGCATACTCCAAGTCAAGAAGTCGCTCACCAGGAAGTAGCTCCACACCTTCTAGGTCGCGTCCAGCGAAAGCTGTTTCCATGACTTCATCAAAAGCGAAGTTGAGGAGAAAAGGCGACAGCGGGCATCCTTGTCTCACACCGCTGGTGATACTGAAGGGTGGCGACAGTTTGCCATAAACCCTCACCCTGTCCGAACTATGCGCGTACAGCGCTTTGATAACATTTACATATTTATCAGGCACACCTTTCCTCAACAGACAGTCCCAAAGGGCACATCGATCGACTGAGTCGAAGGCACCTTTTATGTCAAAAAACACGACAACGGTGGGTCGCCAATAAACATGGCGGTGCTCCAACGCTTGACGCAAGGTGAAGATGTGGTCGATGCAGCCGCGACCTCGACGAAATCCGGCTTGCTCTTCACGAATCTGGCTTTCACGAGTGCCAGTCAGTCTGTGGAGAATGACAGAGGCAAGGAATTTAGAGGCAATCGAAATCAGACTGATCCCTCTATGATTGCCGCATTCCAAACGAGAGCTGCAGCAGTCTGGAGATTCCCCGGTTTGCCTGTGTAAAATTCTAACCAAAATTCTTTAATTGTACACCTAGGCAACCGGTGTGGTCTGTTGAACTGCTTGCTGAGTTCGAATGCTTTACTTGCTCATCGCCATTTTTGCTTGGCGCTCGCTTCGGTTGCAACGCGCGACTGCTCTGTGTGCTGTGTCTGCTCCGTTTCCCTAGCTAGAGCGTCCACGGTGTCGTTCGTTTATAGCTAGCTAACAGGGAATCTTTTGCTGAACCAATAAAAGTTTCCCTGCAAAAAAATGGCGATGAGCAAGTAAAGCATTCGAACTCAGCAAGCAGTTCAACAGACCACACCGGTTGCCTAGGTGTACAATTAAAGAATTTTGGTTAGAATTTTACACAGGCAAACCGGGGAATCTCCAGACTGCTACATAGCCCTCTCCCAGAAGGGACTGTGTAAGCAGTCCTTCGATCTACGTGAGGACTGTCCGTCGCGGGCCAGTCTTCTGCGCGACCAGGTTGTGAAACCCGATGCAGCTGCTGGGGGAGAACCATGCAATCGGACCCTAGCGGGCTCCCACCTGTGTCCTCCCTACGGTGTCGAAACGGTAAAAAACTGTTTGTGGGGGGGGGGACAGTTAATAAAGTTCACGTAGGCAGTTGAGCAGGAAGTTCGTTCCACTTGCAGTTGACGTACGGGGCAACCCTCTAAATTGGTGACCCCGACTCCGGAACATTCTCAGCGCCGGATATTCGGAACTTTTCTCCGGTGAGCTCGTTCCATTTATTTTTCATATTTTCCGGTTTTATTTTTGCATACAGTAGCGTATTTTTTTCGCGTCATTTTTTCAAATCATGGAATCTGTAGACCATAAGGTAGAGTCTATGCTTAGTGTTGTAACTCTCTCTGTGCCACCTTTTTGGCACATGGATCCTGTTTTGTGGTTCGCTCATCTGGAGGCTGAGTTTTATAACCACAGAATCACTTCCGACTACGCGAAGTATTGCAAGCTCCTGTCCTATCTCCCCAAGGAGATATCAACGCAGGTTCGTGACGTTATCATTTCTCAGACCGATAACCGTTATGAGGCTCTGAAGGAGGCCACGATTAAGCGTGTTATGCCCTCTGAGAAAGTTCGCCTGCAGCAGCTTTTCAGGGATCTGCAATTGGGCGACAAACTGCCCTCAACCCTGCTACGGGAGATGCAGCAACTCCTTGGTTCCTCAACCATGGATGAGACTTTACTTCGCGAACTATGGCTACAGCGGCTACCGGAAAACACGCAAGCGATTCTCGCTACAGTGAGCTCCGTTTCGCTCACTCAACTAGCAGACTTAGCGGATCGAGTTATTGAACGATCACAGCCACAAGTCGACGCCAGCAAGATGAATGCCGTCGCGTCCCAGGGCACTTCTATCACTGGCTTACGGTCAACTATAGAAGCCCTGCAAACACAAATCGCGACACTTAGTCGCCAGGTCCAGCAGCTTACTATGGACCGTCGTCGTCATAGCCGATCAAAATCGCCCTGCAAACGTTCTAAGTCTAGCAACAGGCAGGCTAGCTGTTGGTACCATCAGCGTTTTGGTACCGCAGCTCGTAAATGTATCAAACCTTGCAGCTTCGCCGAGAAGCAGGGAAACCTCGGCCGGTCCGTAACGGCGACAGACGCGCCTGACCAACACCAAAGTTGCCTCATCCGCGTTAGGGATTTAACTTCCGGCATCGAGTTTCTAGTCGACACTGGTGCCGACGTTAGCGTCATACCCCGTAGCTCAGATGAGGTCGTCTCACCATCGCCGACCAAGCTGCGTGCCGCCAATGGCACACCAATCGCAACTTTCGGCGAAAAGCTGCTAACGCTCAACTTAGGCCTCCGGCGAACTTTTCGCTGGCCTTTCATAATCGCTGCTGTGCCTTTCGCCATCATAGGCATAGACTTTCTTCAACGCTTCGACCTCATCGTCGACGCCAAAAGGAAGAGGCTTATCGACTCTAGGACACAGCTCAGTGTTATCGGGACTAGCGCCAACGTGGCTGCTATCACTCCCATTCGTGTCCTACCTCAAGCTTCACAGCCTTTTCTAGAGCTTTTCAGCAAGCACCCTAAACTCGTTCGCGTCCTGAACGAGTTGCCTCCTGTGACGTCAAACGTCATGCATCACATTTGCATTAAGGGCCCACCTGTTTCGGCCCGCCCTCGCCGACTAGCCCCGGACAAGCTCAAAGCTGCTAAGGCGGAATTCGAGCAAATGCTCGAACTGGGAATCATCCGCCCGTCTAAAAGTCCATGGGCATCACCATTACACATGGTGCCTAAGAAATCCGGTGACTGGCGCCCTTGTGGTGACTACAGGGCACTTAACAAAGTTACCGTCCCGGGTAAATACCCTATCCCGCACATGCACGACTTGACCTCAGCTCTAGCTGGCAAGTCTATCTTCAGCAAAGTCGACTTAGTTCGTGTCTACCACCAGATACCTGTCGCGCCAGATGACATTGCTAAAACAGCAGTCATCACGCCATTTGGCCTATTCGAGTACCTCAGAATGCCTTTCGGCCTCAGCAACGCTGCCCAAACTTTTCAGCGTTTCATTCATGAGGTAACGCGAGGACTCGAAGGCGTTTATCCTTATCTAGATGACATTCTTATCGCCAGCTCTTCTAATGACGAACATCTTCGTCACCTCGACGCACTCTTCCAACGCTTGACGCAGCATGGGGTTACCGTCAACCCCGATAAATGCGAGCTTGGCCAAAGCTCCATCGACTTTCTTGGCCACCGCATATCTGCCTCTGGTATTGAAGCTCTGCCAGACAAAATCCAGGCACTGAAGGACTATCCTGCTCCCAGTTCCTTCAAGCAGTGACGCCGATTCCTTGGTCTGGTCAACTATTACAGACGCTCTATACCTAACTGCGCGAGCATTGTTCAACCAATGACTGACTTGCTCCGCGGTAAACAACGGTCTTTTCACTTTACAGACGACGCTAAATTGTCTTTCGAGAAGCTCAAAGACGCTATCTCCAACATAGCGCTTCTCGCCCATCCAGACACGTCTGCATCACTCTCTCTGACAACTGACGCATCAGACACTGCCGTCGGTGCAGTTCTTCAACAACTCATCGACCATCGATGGATACCTCTAGGTTTCTTCTCGAAACGCTTACAACCTGCCGAATCGCGTTACAGCACCTTCGGTAGGGAACTGTTAGCTATCTACCTAGGTATCCGACATTTCCGTCACTACCTCGAAGGTCGACATTTCACCGTCTTCACCGACCACAAGCCATTGATCTACGCAATCAATGGCGCAACAGACAAGTACTCGCCGCGGGAAACTAGACACCTAGACTACGTTTCTCAGTTTACGACAGACGTACGTCATGTCTCAGGTGCTCTTAATCCCTTCGCGGATGCGCTTTCACGCATTCAGCAGATCAGCTTATCGCCTGGAACCAACATTGATCTAGCCGCAATGGCTGCTGCCCAACAAGCTGATCCCGACATAAGCAAGCCACGACGCAACACCACTGAGACGATCACCATCGATCGACTCAAGACAGCATTCCTTGACAAGTCTGACTCGCCGGTGCAACAAACACCTTCACAGCCCGTGTCATCACAGCCGGCACCGCAAACGCAGACGAGTCAGCCCGCTCCAGTAGAACCGACAAACACAACCGACAGCACTCCTACCCGCTCTACTCTCAATCGACGCGGTAGGAAACTCAAGCCTCCAGTTCGTTTTTCAGACTTTGTCAGCACTTACTATTTTACATAGAACGTGCCTTCGAAATTTTCTGCTCTTACTAAACGTTTTTGAAAATCCACAAAAAAAAGACCAAAACGTTTTGAAACTACTAAAAAAGAGCAAAATCTTTTGAAAACCCAAAAACAGCTTTGCACGTTTTTCGCTTTACACTCTTTTGTGTATTGCTATGCATTTATGCTGCTTTTTCATTTTGCTTTCCATATACACCCCGTCGGTTGGTTGCCCCTCGGTTTCACTTTCCGCTGGATCCCCGCGCGTCAACTGGAAGTAGAACGAACTTCCTGCTCAACCGCATACGTGAACTTCACTAACTGTCCCCCCCCCCCACAAACAGTTTTTTTACCGTTTCGACACCGTAGGGAGGACACGGGTGGGAGCCCGCTAGGGTCCGATTGCATGGTTCTCCCCCAGCAGCTGCATCGGGTTTCACAACCTGGTCTCGCAGAAGGCTGGCCCGCGACGGACAGTCCTCACGTAGATCGAAGGACTGCTTACACAGTCCCTTCTGGGAGAGGGCTATGTAGCAGTCTGGAGATTCCCCGGTTTGCCTGTGTAAAATTCTAACCAAAATTCTTTAATTGTACACCTAGGCAACCGGTGTGGTCTGTTGAACTGCTTGCTGAGTTCGAATGCTTTACTTGCTCATCGCCATTTTTTGCTTGGCGCTCGCTTCGGTTGCAACGCGCGACTGCTCTGTGTGCTGTGTCTGCTCCGTTTCCCTAGCTAGAGCGTCCACGGTGTCGTTCGTTTATAGCTAGCTAACAGGGAATCTTTTGTTGAACCAATAAAAGTTTCCCTGCAACTCGATCTGTCTTCTGGAATCGCTCTCTGGGCTCCCGGAATAGGCAACCCTCTAAAGAGCCTCCCTTGAAAATTGGGACAATGACGGAGCGGTTCCAGTCTGTCGGGACTGTCTCCTGCTCCCAAAGTTTTACTAGCAACTCGTGTATATCATCTATTAGAGCAGGTCCCCCGAATTTGAAGAGGGCTGGGGGAATTCTATCTGCCCCTGCGGCCTTATGCAATTGCAACAGCCTGATCTCACGTTCGACTTCTGCGCGTGATGGCGGATCCAAGGAGACGGCCCAGGGAGAAGGGCGCTCAATGCCCGAAGGAGAAAGCGATAACTCAGGTTGATTAAATTGCCTTGCAAAGTGTTCAGCCCAACGCTCCAAGCGTTTTGACAGGCTGTGGTTCGGCTGCCCACTCTCGTCGCGTATGGTCTCGCTAACACCAGGTCTTCTGCTGCCTGTTTCCCGTATCAGACGGAATAACTTACGATGATTACCAACGGCAGCGATAGACGCTCAGGTGCCATCCGAAGGACGTGACCGAGCCATCTCAACTGGCGCAACAAAACCAGTTTGTTGAAGGGAATACTCGCATTCCCCAAGATGCGACGTCGAAAGTCGCTACTACTTACTCGATGTTGCCACCAAACACGAGCGATCCTCCTTGAGCAACCGTTATCGAACGCAGAAAGACGACGCATGTCTTCCACACGAATCGGTCAGGACTCGCACCCATACAACAATATTGAGCGAACTGATGCGCTGTAGACGCGGCCCTTTAGTGAGAATGAGACGTCGCGACGACGCCACAAGTGCCTCAAATTGACAAATGCTGATCGAGCTTTAGCGATACGAAGAGAAACTTCTGTGCTGATAGTGCCGTCAGCAGAAACACAGCTCCCAAGGTAGACGAAACTATCTACCTGTTAAGTTGTGCACCTTCGAGAGTGAGCACGGGAGCAGGTGAAAGCCAATCCTGGAGCAGTATTTTACACTTCGATGGGGCGAAGCTCATGCCATACTTAGATGTTTCAACCGCCAAACGATCCAGAATGAGTTGCATACTCTGAGGATCGTCACCAAGTAAGGCGATATCATCAGCATAATCTAAGTTGGTCGCGCGCTCACCCGGTAGAAGCCCTAGGCCAAAATGTTGGAAACCTTCTAGAGCATTCGACAAAACGTCTTCGATTGCGAAGTTGAAGAGGAATGGGGACATAGGGCAACCCTGTCGCACACCGCTATTGACAGTGAATTGCGAGGAAAGCTTGCCATAGACCCTCACTCTGCCGGATGTACGAAAGTAAAGTGCCCGTAAGATGGCGGTATATTTCTCTGGCACCCCGTTCTTTAGTAAGCAACGCCATAAAGCAGGTCGAACAACGAAGTCAAAAGCGGCACGTATTTCTAGAAATGCAATAACAGTGGGCCTGTGATAAATGTGGCGATGTTCGAGGAGCTGGCGGAGCGTGAAGATTTGATCCACGCATCCGCGGCCAGGACGGAAACCAGCTTGTTCTTCACGGTAGTATGATACACGTACTGGGGATAGCCTGCGAAGCAGAATGGATGCCAATAGCTTAGAGGCAACCGAAATAAGACTAATCCCGCGATGATTTGCACATGAAGTGCGAGTGCCTTTCTTGAAAATCGGGATAATGACTGATTCGCCCCAAGAGAAGGCACTTTCTCTCCATGCCAAATTTTTGCGAACAGGGCGGTCAGCTGGTTAATGATCGCCACAACGCCGTACTTGAATAGTTCCGGAGGAAGTCCGTCTAAGCCGGCAGCCTTGAAGCGCTTCAAGCGTCGAAAATCGAGGCAGACTTCTGCTTCGCTGGGTGGATTCAGAGGGACGAGCCAGAGTGGACAACAACGTGTACTGCATGTACTGATGGATGGTGGAGGCCAGTTGAACTGCGAATGAAAGTGCTATGCCCAACGGTCCATACACCTCTGTTGGTTGGTGATTGGAGACTCATCCACCTCACAAATGACCTCACTGACACCAGGTTTCCTAAGGCCAGTGGATCGAATGAGTTGGAAAAGCCTGCGAGTGTTGCCAGAGAGGGCAGCAGTCTCTATCTCTAAAGCACGCTCAGACCACCATGTCTCGCGATCCTTGCGTAGGCTTTGCTTGAGCAGCCGGTTGGCTGAACGGCGCCGCTCGTTGCAATCTGATTCCGCCGGGATATCCTTGCGGCATTCGAACAGCTCCAGAGAACGAGCAGAGATCCAAGCCTTCAACGGGCGTCGAGTTAGGCCGCAGCATGCCTGTCCGGAAATGGTCATTGCCTTCCGTATACAAGTTCAGTGTTGTTCCACTTCTCCCGGTGGACTGCAACTGAGTGCATATGCCAGTGAAGACTGATAGCTCTCCTGGACAGAGGAATCAGTTAATCTGTTTACATCAATCTTGCGGTGCTTCGTGTTTCGGGATCCTCCAAAACACATACAGATTTTCGCGCAGATCAGAGCATGATCTAAGTCAACGAAGGCGGACCAAAAGGACCTACAGTCCAGTACGCTGCCGCGCCATCTGAAGCTAATTGCAATGTGATCAATTTGAGACCACGGTTGTGTTGAAGAAGGGGGACGCCACGTTGCGGAACGCTTCTTCGTACGCTTGAAGTTAGTGCTCGAAAGAAACAGACGGTTGTCGTCGCACAATGTGAGAAGTCTCTCTCCGTTATCAGAGCGGTTCTCATCGAGCGCGTGATGGTCACCAAGGTGGCATTCGTATGGTAACAGGCGGCCAACCCGTGCATTAAAATCCCCAGCAAGGATAACGAGATCCGACATTTTAGCATTAGTCAAGAGCTGTTGTAGATCCAGGTAGAATTCGTCCTTGACCGAGTCGTCACTGCAGTCAGTTGGAGCGTACACGGAGATCACAAACAAGTTATCTCTCTTCGCGGTGCCTGTTGATTCTACACGAACCCCGAAGCCGAACTGCACATAGTCGGCTGTTAATAGGGAACCAGTCCAGTAGTGCCGCCTCGGCCTTGTCACTTAGTGCTATACCTACGCCAGCCAGACCCGCCGAGGCTGCCTCTGGATTTCCAGAAAGACGCAGGTGATATATGGTTTCGTGGTCAGTGGGGGATGTCAGTGTAAGCACAGTGCTGGGATCTTGCAATCGGGCTTCTGAAAGGCAGCAGACATCAATGTTTAGGGAATCTAGAGTGCGCGCTAGACCGGCTTGCTGTCCAATCTGCATGAGTGTCCGAACGTTGAAGCACGCCAGACGGAACGAGGATCGGGGACGAAGGACAGCCATGGGTTGAACCTCTTGGTCTGCGGCGCAACCGGAATCGCAGCCAGATTGTTGAGCACATGAATCGAGTAACGGAAAGTGAGGATTGTTAACAAACAAACAATTGGCGTATGATGAAGTCGCGTGAAAGTGAGTAGCAGAAACAGCAGCTGATGAGCAAGTTGTAATACAGTTCATGTTGTTAGTTAGTTATAATGATCGTGTGGACCAGAGTGCATCATCGGTGGGCCGTCGGGCTGCAAAAAAACTGGCTAGTCCAAAAAAAGGCCGACAGGACATTCGCTCCGCTGCAGACCCGATGGTGCGCTTAGGAGGTGTCAATCCCCCAATTGCACTCCAGCCCACGATCTTCGCCCCAAGAATAAATGCGGTGTTGTCGTCGGCAACGCCTAGCCAAGCGTTTTGGGATCAACCTGTTCGTGGCAGTCCGCGGCCGATGGTGACTGACTATTCCTTGAGTCAGGAACGGGGCCTTGGGTCGGCTGGCGAGTCACTCGGGGGTTGCGTTGAGCCGGTTGACGAGTCACTCGAGGGTTGCCCTGGAAGTTCCGGCGGTTGTTTCTGAAAGGGCGAACTCAGGGGGAGTGGGAAAGGGTCGGGGGAAGTGGCTTGACGCCGTAAAAGGTACATGGCATGCATGATAAAAGCAAATACGCTTTAAATGTTTTGGGTATTTTTGTCACTTTTGCAAAACGTTTGTGGATGAGACGCACGATTACCACCAGAGATGAAATAGGCGTGTTAATGGAAATAGCAAACGTTTACAAAATCTGTAAAACGGACCGGGCGTTCGACCTGTCTATCGCGTTGGTCGGTTGCCTGCGGTTTAGACGGATAGGTTGAAGGTCAAGGTGAAGGGAGGGTTTCGAGATATCCAGCGCTCGGGAAGTCACCACAAGTGCGGGTGCTTGTGTGATAGCATCGGGATGGGTTGCAAGTGATTCGTCAAAGAAAGCCACTTTGTGGCGGTCCATGGACGCCGGTTGCTCGGTGACCATTCTGCTCTAAAGTGAAATATTTCGGAGTCCGTTGCAGGACTCTGAAAAGGCTAGTGTACGGAGGCTGGGGAAGACGCCGCACTGCGTCGCTGCGGAGGAAGACGTGAGTGCAGGTAGAGCATCGGCTGTGCATTTGCACATCTCTGGTCTGCTCTCATGCCTATCAAAGTACGCTGTCATGCAAGTTGGATAAACGTTCACTGAATGCAATTGAAGCTCACTGGTTTCATTCTCACCAGACCTTACTAGCAGCAGGAAAATCCTCAGGTGGTATGTCTAATCGCCAACATGGACATTGGGTCTCGTCGCAGTCTCCGGAAATTATCGATGCTTGCCTGCATATTCCGACTGGAAACGAACACAATGAAACTCGCAAAGAGTTCCGGGCAAAACTCCGTGCTAGCCTGAAGAGAGGTCGCGAATCCTGGTGGTCTCACCGTGCTTCAGAGATGGAAATGGCCGCTGCCCTCGGTAACCATCGTAAGTTATTCCGGCTGATATGGGAATCGAGCAGCAGACCTGGTATTAGTGAGACAATTTGTGACGAGAGTGGACAGCCTATCCACAACTTGTCAAAATGCTTGCAGTGTTGGGCTGAGCACTTTGAAAGGCAACTAAATCGGCCGGAATGGTTAGATTTCTCGCCGGCCACTGATCGCCCCGCTCCGTGGGCTGTCCCTTTGAATCCACCCTCTCGATCAGAAGTTGAACGTGAGATCGAACTGTTGAAGTTAAATAAAGCCGCGGGACCAGATGATCTTCTTCCAGCCCTCTTCAAATTCGGGGGACCTGCTCTTGTGGATGATTTACACGAGTTACTAGTGAAACTGTGGGAGCAGGAAACTGTCCCAACCGACTGGAGCTGCTCTGTCATAGTCCCAATTTTCAAAGGAGGCTCACGATCGGAATGCGGCAACCATAGAGGAATAAGTCTGATCCCCATCACCTCCAAATTGCCTGCCCCTGTCATCCTTCACAGACTGACTGGCACTCATGAAAGCTAGATTCGTGAAGAGCAAGCCGGATTTCGTCGAGGTCGTGGCTGCATTGACCACATCTTCACCTTGCGCCAGTTGTTGGAGCACCGTCACATATATTGGCGGCCCACCGTTGTTATGTTCCTCGATATCAAAGGTGTATTCGATTCGGTGGATAGACATGCACTTTGGGACTGTCTACTCAGGAAATGTGTCCCTGAGAAAGATTTAATTATCCGAGCATTATTTGCGCGTATCTCGGGCAGAGTGAGGGCTTAAGACAAGCTGTCGTCGCCCTTTAATATCTCCAGCGGCGTGAGACAAGGATGCCCGCTGTCACCTTTCCTCTTCAATTTCGCTATTGATGAAGTCATGGAAATCGCGTTTACAGGACACGACTTAGAAAGTGTGGATCCGCTCCGAGGAGAACGACTTCTTGACTTAGAGTATGCTGATGATATTGCCATAATCTGTGACAGCACACAAACGTGCCAAGCGGCACTGGACAGACTAGCACTAGCTGTCGGTTACTTTGGGCTTTGTTTTGCACCCTCGAGGTGCAAAGCGTTCCTCCAAGATTGGTCTGGACCGTCTCCTACGCTGACCCTTGGTGGGGATCAGCTAGAAGTCCTTCAAAAATTCAACTACCTGAGAAGTTGTAACAGCGCCCGTGGGATTGAAGATGAGATCACGAGCCGTATAACAAAAGCTCGGGGCGATTTTGCTAAGCTTTGCCACTTACCGCGCCGGCGCGACATCACTCTCGCCCTGAAGGGTAGAGTGTACAATGCAGCGGTACGTTCGACCCTACTGTACGGTTGTGAAACCTGGCCCCTTAAAGCAGCAGACCTGAAAAAAGGCTCGTTACGTTCGACCACCGATGCCTTCGCAATTTAGCTCACATCTGGTGTGAACACCGAGTTAGCAACGAGCGTGTTCGACGCCTTGTTTACAGCACAGAAAAAGGAAATGAACCGCTCACCACCGTTATTTCACACGCCAGGTTCCGATGGCTCAGCCACGTGTTACGCATGCTAGCCCAGCGACTCCCGCGACGTGTGTTGTTTGCGCGCCGGGGGTGTGGATGGAAGAAGAGGAGGGGTGGCCAAGCGATGACTTGGTCCAGAGGAATGAAGGCCCTCACTTCGGAGCTGGCTTCGGATAGAGTGTCTCGGCTTCTTGATTGGGGTTCGAAAGACGATGAACACGTTTGGCTGGATACACTTGTTGATATGGCTACGAGCCGACCTCAGTGGCGTGCGTGCTGTGAGTTTCTTTGTCCCACCCCATCCTTCTTAACCTCTCACTCCAACCACGATCTTAATATTTAGCCTAATATAATGTTGCATAGCAATTGTTTTTTGGTGCATAGTAGCCGTCTGGTAGCTTATCGGAACGATGCCCATCCATTACCGGTAGCTCAGCCGGCTTGCACCAGTTGCATTCTTTTTTCTTCTATGTATTTCGGCACAGTAGCTGAGTTGTTTCCCACCTCTAGTTAACGTGTATAATGAATGATGATAAGTCTGCTCACGCGGCGGAGTCGGGCGTAGTGAACGCATGCGTTGAGCTAGGGAGGACACAAAGAGGAGGAGGCATACCCGACGATGCAAGAGGCGAAACGAATTCTCCTGGCAACTTAAGCGTTGTGCCGTAAACCAGCTCTGCTGGTGCACATTGCCAGTCAGCTTTGATGTTGCTGCGAATGCCTAAGAGTACGAGCGAAATGTTTTCGCTCCAGCTAGGGTCGGAGGAGGTGCAGAGCGAGGCTTTAAGCTGTCTATGGAAGCGTTCAACTAAACCCTTGGCTGCGTGATACGCTGTGGCGACAGCCAAAAAGGTTGCATAACCTATCGAATTTTGAAGATTCGAAATGCGTTCCTCAGTCAGTTGTAATGGTAGATGGGCATCCGTAGTACGAGACCCGCCGATCTAAGAAGGCCCGGATAACAGTCTCAGCTGTGCAGTCTATTACGGGAATGGCTTCTGGCCATCTGGTGAAGTAGTGGACGCATGTAAGAATGAATAGGAATCCGCGTGAAGGAAGCAATGGACCCACAAGTGCTAACTGTACATGCGAGAACCGAGAGTCCGGGGGGGGGGGGGGAAACGAAGCAAGAGGACTGCGGATGACGATGTACTTTGAAGCGCTGGCATTGAAGGCAGGCGCGAGCTCAGGTATGAACATCTTTGTTTACACGTGGCCAAACGGAACGTTCGGTGACCAGTTTCAAAGATGCACGGATACCGGGATGTAGTGCAGTGTGGATGTGAGTGTAGTGTATCAAAGACTGCGTCTGAAGGTGTCTAGGACAACCTGTGGAAGTGTCACAAATGATGGTTCCTTCCGTGGTTTGGAGAGGAACGGGTTGCACATGCAGCGAAGTGCACTGCAGTGTGCGTTGTAAGTCTTCTTGCTGAGCCTAAGCCGATGCCATGGCAGCAAGATCGACGGTAGGCAAAGACTGTAGAGTGAGGTTGACGCGTGAGAGCGCGTCGGCGACGGGATTGTCGACACCTGAGACATGGCGTATGTCAGCAGTGAACTGCGCGACAAAGTCTGGGTGTCTTGTTCCCCGTGGTGAGTATTTGTCGCAAACCGAGTTGAAGGCAAAGATAAGGGGCTTGTGGTCAGTGTAGACTGTGAAAGCACGGCCTTCACGGTGTGTGCCCGAAGTGACGTATTGCTAGGTAAATGGCGAGCAGTTCTCTGCCAAACGTGCTGTAGCGGGATTCCGCCGGCTGCAGGCGCTTGGAGAAGAACCCAAGGGGTTGCCATTGCCCACCAACGTGTTGTTGGAGGACGGCTCCTACCGCGACGTCTGAGGCATCAGTCGTAATAGAAAGAGGTGCAGTCGATTCGGAATGAGCGAACTTACGTTCATTAGCTCTGAGTAGGTCAGTAGAGGCTGCATGAGCTGAGCGCAGCGCAGAATGATGCGCCGATAGTAGTTGACCAAACCACAAAATCGACGGAGGTGCTTGAAAGAAGTCGGAGCTGGGAAGTCCTTGATTGTCTGGATCTTATCAGGAAGGACTTCGATACCAGACGATGAAACGAGGTGGCCTAGGAATTCTACCGTTGGTTGTCGAGTTCGCACTTAGTCGGGTTGACTGTGCCAACGTGTTGGGTCAAGCGCTGGAACAGAGTTCGAAGATGCTAGAGGTGCTCGTGTTCCGATGAACTGGCTACTAAAATATCATCGGTAGGAATAAGCGAAGTCTAGGCCACGAGTGACATCGTCCATGAAGCGTTGGAAGGTTTGTGCGGCGTAGCACAATCCAAATGGCAGTCTTAAAAATTCAAACAAGCCGAAAGAATTGATAACGGCTGTTTTGGGAATGTCAACTTCTTCTACAGGTATCTGGTGATAGGCGCGAACCAAATCGATCTTGCTGAAGATCGTCTTACCTGTGAGGCATGCGGTAAGGTCCTGCATGTGTGGGATGTGATACCTATCTGGGACGGCTGGCTTGCCAAACAACCTCCTCGTGGTGCCAGCTGGGTGGTCCGGGATTTTCCCGTTCCAGCAAATGGTTCGGCGGCAGTGTTCCAGGACGTGGTGGGTTTTCGCCTGGCAAGCGTTCTCCCTATAAAAGTCACATATGTCCGTTTAACAACACTGTGACGTGGCGGACGTGACTCGCCACTAAATAAAGTCACTGCCCCTTGCTTCATCCTGGCGAAGCATTGTATTCCAGCAATCTTATGCTGTACTTCTAGGGAGCATTGGGCCCCTGTTTGACAAAGGAACAAACGAAAGGCGTATGAACTGAGCAATCAGTCACCGGCTCCCACTGGGCGCGATTCCCTGAATTCGCTCCGCTGCCTTGCGGGCAGGCTATTAAGCCAAAGGCTCGGGGTGGTGTCCCCTAAGTCAACACCCTACTTCGGCTTGGGCAACCGGGTAGTATCTCGCCCTCTGAGGAAACCATGGACATTGTTGTGTTGTGTTTTATTTTACTGTTTCTGTACCTTCGTTTGAATCCCATGGTTTCTGATGGCATTATGTCTGTTAACAGACTTTTGCAAATATATACGGTTAGCTGACTGAGTGCACAGTAATCACCGCAAGAGCGCCAGCCACCAAATTTCTTGGGGACCATCTGCAGAGGAAAGGACCAATGGGTGTCGGAAAGGCGGATTATTCCCAGTTAGAGCAAGTGCACAAACTCCGCCCTAGCTATCTTTAGTTTCTCGAGCGATAGTAGGTGGGATAGCATTAGACGGATGGGCCGTTCGACTGTATGTGGTGTGTGACTTGGGATGCCACGGGCAAAGCTGCGTTCATTAGCTGAACGAGCTTGGAATACTGGGAAAAGAGGTTGCCGTAGTTTGGCGAGGTCTGGGGAAAGGCGTAGACTGGTGTCATATATGCGATATCGGCAGTGATGCCAAGTATTGCGTGCTGATCAGGGCTCAAATCGGTGCAGATCTCATGGTACCGGCAGTTGCATACATAGCACTGCATTTCACCAGACTCGTCCGTCACGGGCTTTGAGCAGCTCATGCTGTCGCATATAGCATTAGATTCCCTGATCAACGCAGCCGAAGACAGTATTGCGGGCACTCACTGAATCCAACATGATGCTTCCAAAGACAGTGATCACTGTCTTTCCTAGAGGAATAAGTTCAAATTCTATTGGGACCGGAACAGTAGGAAAATCCCGTGGATGTTCCACCTTCCAAAACGTCGTTGATCCAACAGGGAAACCGGTGCCTTGATGTGCCAAAGGAGAGCCAAATAAACACACGATTCATATGGTCAACCAAACAATGCCCACTTGCACTGCACTAGCAGTCTCCGCTGTGCCGGTCACGTGAAGAACAAGCACCGAAAGGTAAAACCGATGAGCTGTTACCTGCCGGAGAATCCTATCCGCCACTTGGAAATAATGTTCTTTCGGCAGTGTGATTCCGGTACACACGGTTGTCGGTGGTAGGAGATAAATTTCAGGCCATTGAACCCATAGTAATGTTCATTAATAATGTAGGAGGCTGTTTGAAATACATACCGCGGACTTCCTTAAACAATTTTCTATATTCAGTTTTCTTTTAAACAATCACATACCGTTATATTTCAACTTTTCTACTTTTATTCAACTTTGCAAATTGGGAATGGTACATATCAGTGTTTGGATGTTTGGAAGTACTGAACTCTTTACAAACACGTTGCGCAAGAAGTTTACCCAATAACACCCTCACTTTTTGAGAACGCAGAAACCGGTTGTCCATTAGGACAACAGCCCGCATTCAAGATCGCGCCAGTGGCGGATAGGACGGTTCCCTCATAAAACGGCACGAGAGCCTCGGATTAATCGAAAACAGCTGTGAATAGCGTCGTCCTGTACTGCAGAGCTCCCGGTTTTTCAGATTCAGATTCAGATGGAGTGGAACGATAGGAAAATCCCTTGAGTGTTCCTGCTTCAGTAAATCGTTGAGCCAGGAAACGATAAGATGCTAGTTCTTGAGAGATCTAAAATGAAACACCCGAAACATACCCTGATTAAACAATTACTGCTCACATTCCCTGTAATAGCAGTCCGCGCTTTGTAGGTTACGTGAAGTAAGAAAGAAGTAGAAAGTAAATGGAAGATAAAGGGGAATGGAAGTCATTAAAATGAAAGATAACACCAAAGAGTGAAGCGAACGACAGAATAAGAACTAAAAGTTTGAAAAAGGTTATGGTCAGGAGAAGGGAAAGGTTTCGTGTTCATTGGTTCATTGGGGTAGTAGATATCAGGAGGGGAAATCCCTTGTCAGCTCCATCGCTTCCCGATCATTGCTGGGATGCTCGTCATTGCACAACGGGAACTCCGGAGAGGCCGTCGCACTCGTAGCTGAAGCAACACGATCCCGGCATATACAACAGGTGTGTGTCAATTAGTCGTTTGAAGCAATCCTCTGTCTGTTCATCAGCGACTGTCGGCGGTAACCGGTTCCAATTATTCACAATGCGAGTGGATAGAGCAAGTATGGACCGTACTTTGAGCCTCCGTGGCTTGAATATTTTCCATTGGTGGCCTCTAGTCGAACTCCCGATGTTGTTGTGGAAGAATTCCTGTAACTCTCTCCGTAGTTCTCCCCTGAGGATACGACGGGTAAAAATCGTCCCCACGCCGGCGGCGGTAATCCATGGAAAACATATTCAGATGCCGAAGCCGAAGGGGATACGGCAGGTCACGTAACTCGGAGACAAACTTCGATCCACCCCGTTGGACCTTTTCGATCATGTTGCGCTCAAATTTGGAAAGCGGGAAAGCAGGAAGGCCGTATTCCAAAATCAGGCGCACATGCGAGGTGAACAGAAGTCTAAAAAGTTCCGGTGTCAAGCGACAGAAAGCTCTTCGGATGGCATGAAACATCCTGTAGGCAGCGGCAACCCACTTGGCTGGCTAGCCGAACAACCTCCTCGTGGTGCCAGCTGGGTGGTTCGGGTTTAACCCGTTCCAGCAAATAGTTCGGCGGCAGTGTTCCAGGACGTGGTGGGTTTTCGCCTGGCAAGCGTTCTCCCTATAAAAGCCACTAATGTCTGCTTATCAACACTGTGACGTGGCGGATGTGACTCGCCACAAAATAAAGTCACTGGCCTGTGGATATCCGGAAAGTGCTATCCAACCCAGGGACATCAATCGCTTATGCTCACATTCCTGACGACAACAAACATTCAAAAATGCTGCGGCACATTCAAAGACACAAGCTACATTCATACACAATTACATACGCATAACACCCGTACACTTACATATATTGTTATGCCAAACATGTACTTTTGTACGTTATTGATCACACCGTTAGCTAAACATGATCATGCCTGTAAAGGTGTGTCTCGCATGGTCGAGAATAAAAGTTTATTTATTTATTTACTTCATGGTGTCCTGAGTGGATCTTAAGTCCGGAGAAACAATCACGCCCAGATCTCTCTCTGACGTAACATTATTGAGCAAGAAACCACCCATGTGGTCCGCGCCGAGTGGTTCAGGAGGGCCGATAGGCAGGACGGAGCATTTGTCTTGATTAATGGGTAAGCGCCACTGAATCGACCAAGTGTGCAGGAGATCAAGCGTCTCTTGTAGCCGATCGGCGCCCTCTAGAGAGGATACCTCCTTCCATATCTTTAGATCATCCGCATAAATCAAGCAATCCGATTGTAGCTCCGACGGTAGATCGTTGATGAATTTGTTAAAGAGTCCGGGGCCGAGGACGGAGCCCTGTGGAATACCGCTGGTAATATGAACAGGATCGGAATACGTTTCTTTCACTCTCACCAGCATGGAAGGAGTGTGTAGGAAATCGAAAATCCAGGAGAGAAAGTTTCCAGAGATACCGATTCCTCGGAGTTTGCAGAGAAGCTGTTCATGAGAGACCTTATCAAAAGCTTTACTGAAGTCCACGAACACAACCTCCATGCGTTTGCCAACATCCAATGAATCTGCCCATTTTTCTCTTGTCATAAGCAAGTGGGTAGAGCAGGAGGGAGCTTGGCGAAACCCATGTTGGGCACTGGATATCAGATCCAACCGCTCGAGACGAAGTCGAAGCGCCCGTTGCAGGACCCGTTCCATGATTTTGCACACTGTCGATGTAAGGCAGATGGGTCGGTAGCTAGCTGGGTCTTGCCGGTTCCCTCCTTTGTATATAGGCTTGATGATGCCCATCTTCCAAGTGGTCGGGAGAAGTCCAGACTGAAACGATCGACGGAAAACCTGCGTGATAGGTGAAGTAATGTACTGAGCCACAGTCTTGAAGAACAAAGGGTGGAGGTCGTCAGGATCAGGCGATGAGTAAGGATCCAACTCACAGAGAAGTTTCAACACGACATCAGTGTTTCTATCGACGTGCTCTAACGGAGAAGGAGGAGTGCACACTGTTCTGTCAGTGAATGACGCTGATGTTGAATACACTGAAGAGTATTGCCGAGCCAGGAGGCTGGATTTGTCGGAGTCTTCGTGAACTGGATCCTCATGTTCGGAAGAACACAGGGCAGGGATGCCACTGCCTGCTCTAGTGCTCCGTTTGAAGTAGGAGAAAAGCGCCTTAGGAGTGTTTCTAGAAAGTGTGACTACAGAGAGTTCATATTGTTGACGTTTCTCACGTTTTTGCAGGCTACAGGTATTCCTAACTGTTTTGTAACTGATGTTGTCATGCTCTGACCGTGTGATCCTAAAGCGGTCCCACAACTTACGTCTTCTGTTCATTAGGGATCTCAGATCACGATCAATCCATGGAGGGCCTCTAGAGAGCGGTCGCTTTTTGGAAATGGGGACAACTTGTTCAATCAGTGGTGTCAGCTTAGAGTACAGAAGATTCCAGGCACCGTCCACATTGCGATGTTCGGGAATATACCAATCCATACTGCTTGCAGCTGTTTTAAGACGAAGGACATCGGTACGCCAGAAATTTTGGCGGACGGCACATGAGTTGTGAACGGTAAAGCGACGAGTCTATTGGAATAAAATAGTACAATGATCGCTTTTACCAATAGGTTGGAAGACTGTTAGGTCCATGACGTCTGACTGCGCTGGGGAGAGCACAAGATCCAGGATATGAGGCGACTGGCCGGCGAGCATGCGAGTCGGCACGGCCACATGTTGATACAGGCTGCAGTCGAGAATGGTATCAAGGAAAGCAGCATCAAAGGAATCAGGTGGACGATTACAAAGCAAGAGGTCCCAGGCGATATTAGGAGCATTGCAATCTACCAGAATAAGACAATCCTTTCCAGAACCGTGCTTCTTGATCAGTTCCAACAGGCGAGCTCCCGAGCCCAGTGGCGCTCTGTAAATGACCCTAATCAAAGTAGATCTGCACCCGTCGTGAATGCGACACCAAAGGGCATCAAAATCGCTGTCATTGTCACATGAGACCTCAACTAGATGGGACTTCAGATCCGCTCTCCAGTATAGTATTACGCCGCCTCCCGACATCCTCCCATGACGATCGGCCCGAGAAAGGTGGTATCCAGTGATAGATACTTCAGAGTCAATGATGTCAGGGAATAACCATGTTTCAGTGAAGGTCATTAAATCAGGACAAACATCTGCGGCAAGCGTCTGGATCTCATCAAGTTTATTTTACAGACTACGAACATTAGCGAACAGCACACACAGTCCGTTCTTTTGCGTTACTGTCCTGGGGTGAGAAAAATCGGCCTCCAACGGGTTCTTGGAGTTTTCCGAACTACGCGAAAATCCACGGTATAAAGGTCTGTTTCACCATTCGCCCGACGGGTCCTCAGTTTATCAACGGCTTTTTTCATTTTGATCCGATCTTCCGGGGAGAGATCTCTCAACACATAAAACGGCTTGCGTTTGAGCCGTGTGGTCCGTAGGAGAATGCATCGACATTCGTCCTCGTTTTGGAACACAACCTATAGGGGGCGATGCTTGAGGGAATCTTCTTGTTTCTTTCCCAAGCGGAAAGCCGAGATAATATTGATTCCCTGTTCGCCTTCATCGAATAACACAGAGATAAGTCGTTCTAGGAACACTTGGTCGTCTAACATCCTTCCGGCTGGGGCATCCTTGGTTGATTTAGGCGCATTCATAATGATGAGACACCGGTCACGGGAGGGTGGTAGGGTACGCCTGGTGGTTTGCGGTTGGGAAGGACTTGCGCTATCTTTGATCAGCGATTCCAAATGGTCTACCTTGTCAAGGACAGGTTTGAGCTGCGACTGAGAGGAGGAAGTCTTGGATTTAGACTTCGACTTAGTCTTAGCGTTACATATATCACCAGATGCGGTGGTACTTTCCTTTACAACCGATGCGTATGTCTTTGTCTTGGGCTCACTGTGATGGACGTATTCCAAAGGTCGGGGGAAGGAATCAGACCGCCCGCGACTTCGTTTACCTTTGGCTGAGGTTGGTGCGGAGGCAGAAGGGGGAGAATGAGGATTAATTAGGGGGGCCAGGGTTTCGGGAGCCTTGGGTGTCATTGGAATGGGATGAGGGCTGATCGAAGAGAGCCCATTCGCGAGCCGCCTGTTGTTTAAGGAAGTACGGTAGACATCACAAAAGAAAACAATGGCTGGAGAAGTCATCAGCTGTAGTGCTTCATACAGATCAGGGCCGATTCCACAGCAAGCAACATACATCCAGCCGTCACATCCAGAGCACTGTACGGCTTTTGAACGAGAAGTCACTCCTTTAGCGCAAGACAAGCATTTGGACGCCATAGAAGATGTAGTCCAAATATGTCGCGATTCTCCGGAAACAATCTAGAATCGCTTTTCTTCACTAAAAAGACTTCAGTGGACGGGAATGCTCAGTGGGACGTCGCTATTCGCAGTGTTGCCACCCAAGAGCTTTTAACTGACGGTTGAAGCCCTTAACCGTAGGTTCGATTGACTATACTTTCTGGAAGCGAGTTCCAGCGCTCGATAACTCTACGCGATAACCGAGTTTCTGCCCTGATCCGGTCAGAACGCGGATTGTGTAGCTTCATGGGATGACCGCGAAGACAAGGCAACCTAGCCGGGCCAAATAGCCAGCTCAAGTCCGGTCCAACCTTCCCTGTTAAAATGCGGGAAGTAAGGATTAAGTCTCCTCGAAGCCGTCGGTAGTGCATTGAATACATACCCAAGCTAAGTAGACGCTCGGGGAACGATTGCCCCCGTAATCCTTCGAGCAATTTTGTACCTACTCTCAAAACCTCGGTTGACAAGTATTTTTCGTACTACCTCTGGTTTACTCCTATATCATGTCCCAATGGCATCCAGATTTGTCTCCTGCAGTAAGAGTGTCCCTCAGTGATCGAAGGCCGTACAGTGCTCTACTGTATCGAGAACGACACCACAGGGGGTAGACGGTTATTGCACACCGAAAATGGGCACATGAGGGTCTCACGTCCGTCATCGAATCTCGACTAGATTTCCGTCCCACAACGCAACACATGTACGGATGTTAGGGACGAGCCAGTCCTTTCGCCTCGGGAGCTCTGATTTGGAAGACCCGCCTTCCTGTTTTCGCCCCAATCTCAACTTCACTGTACCCGATTCGGAGCGGCCAGGAGTCGTTCTAGAGCTCTCGACTTGCTTGTTCTGGGCTGTGTCAATCGGCTCGGCCTCGGTCCTGTGGGCTGCGCTAGCGGCGTATTTGTCTGATTTATTGCGCTGTCTACATATTCCTGCTCCGTAGTTCCGGGCCAAGGCTCGTCGCTAGCCGTCCTTCTCGATCCGCTCTCAGCTAGCTCCGAAGAGCTCCCCGAGGCATTCTTGGAAACGGCCCCTCTGCACTAAATAAATAAATAAATAAATAAACTTTTATTCTCAACAACGCCAGGCACACCTTTACAGGCATGATCATATTTAGCGAACATATTGTGATCAAATTGTACAAAAGGACATGTTTGGCATAACAGTGTATGTAAGTATACGGGTGCATATACGTATGTAATTGTGTAGGAATGTAGCTTGTGGTTTTGAATGCGCCGCAGAATGTTTTACTGTTTGTTATCGTCAGAAATGTGAGAATAAGCGATTGATTTACTTGGGCTGGATAGCATTTTCCGAATATTCACGGGCCAGTGACTTTAGTTTGTGGCGAGTCATATCCGCCACGTCGCAGTGTTGTTAAGCAGACATTTTTGGCTTTTTATAGGGAGAACGCTTGCCAGGCGAAAACCCATCACGTCCTGGAACACTGCCGCCGAACTATTTGCTGGAACGGGTTAAACCCGAACGACCCAGCTGGCACCACGAGGAGGTTGTTCGGCTAGCCAGCCATGTGTGATGGTTGGATTCATGCTGCTCGCTGTGGTATCTGCCCGGGCCTATATGGATATCTACAACGGACACCGTCTCCAGCTATCGCTTTCTTTTTTGACTCATGCAGAGTAACTACCAGTGCCAGACGTGTACTTGCCGGTTTACCAGCGCTTAGTCCACGTCCCTCTCTTCCTCACACTGCGTTGATTGCTTCCCCGGACTTAGTTTTACATTTGGGTCCTTCTTCCCCCTGTTCTGGATTCGTAACCCATCGGTAAGCAAAGTCGTACCACGTCTCTCTCTGTACATCTTGCTGCTCGGGATGCCGAGCCTGCAGTCAGGACCTATGCATCTGTGGTGAGAGGACTCGCAGCGCCGTCAGGCAGCCGCAACTCAGATATGCGGGAACGGAAGCCAAAAGCAAAACCTAGTATCAAATCCAAGCCCTCTTCGCAATTGGAGATTAAAGAAGTTTTTGATAGACTTACTCAGTTGGAGAACTTGGTTAAGAACACATCGTTTTCTCCTAAGCAACAGACATCTAGGGACTCCCATCGTCCCTCTAGTGACCGCTGCCTTATAGTGGTAAATGCGCCGGAGTCCTCTAAATCTACGCCAGCTGAAAGGATCCTAGATGATGAAGTGTTTTTAATAAGATGTTTTCACTGCAGTTTGATGAAGGTGATCCGGGGATAAATGTTGTTTCTGCCTTTCACATTGGCAGGCAGCAGGAAGACTCTAAAAAGTCTCGTCCTCTCCAGATCGTATGCCAAAACGAGGAGGAATGCATGCGCATCCTCCGACGCACTTTACGTCTCAAAGGAGAATCGTTTTATCTTCTGCTAGATCTGTCCCCTGAAGATCAGATGAAAATGAAGAGTGCAGTTGGTGAACTTCGAACCCGCAGGGTAAATGGTGAGACGGACCTTCACATTGGGGATTTTAGAGTGGTTCCGAAAACTCCGAGGACTCGCTGGAGACCCATCCTTGTCCTACCCGGACAGTAAAGTCGAAGACCGGTTTGAGGGTGTTAACCGCTAATACGCGCATTTGCGGAACAAATTGGACGAGATTCGACTTCTTGCCACCGATAAGCACCCTTATTTGATGGCTTTCTCTGAGACGTGGCTGTCCCCGAACATCCGTAACTCGGAAGTATATATCCCTAAATATCACTTCTCCCTGGCTGATCGCCACGGAGTGAGGTTAGGCGGTGGCGTTGAAGGACGAACCTCAAGGCACATTTGCTTGGTGCTACTTGTGCGCTAGATGGCGGCTTCGAAGCTCTGTGATGTCATATTCATGATGGGTGTAGATCTCACCTTGTGTATCGCCTATAGATGTCCCTTGGGTTTAGGAGCTCTTTTGCTGGATTCAATTAAATCGCAAGCCAAAGGTAAGGACTGCTTAATGGTTGGAGACTTTAATGCGCCTGGCATTGAGTGGGACCTGCTTTATTGTGGTCTTCCTTATGACTCTTTTGATGCCCTTCCCCTTCAGACCGTTCTCGATTGTAACTTGTCTCAGCATGTATTTTCACCCACTCGGTTGTATACAGGCCAAACGCCGCACATTCTTGATCTAGTGTTATCACCGATGCCGTCAGATGTCATCGACCTGGTTATTATGCAACCCATTGGTAAGAGTGCTCACTATGCAATTTCCTTCCAACGGGCAAGTCGGTTTTCTGTTCAGGCCCAAGGTGATTTCCGGCGTAATTTCTGGCGAGCCGATCCACAGCGTCTGCAGGAGACTGCTCTTAACATGGACTGGACCATTCCTCATTTTTTGTGTGTTGACGATGCTTGGACTCACTTTTAATCCAACATGATGTCGCTAAACAACCAGGTTGTTCCTATTTCCAAAAGTAGAGGTCTAACAAGAGGTGCTCCTTGGATTGACAAACCGTTGATATCTCTGATGAATAAAAGACGCAAATTATGGGATCGATTCAAGTGTACACAATCAACTGCCGACTACTTGCAATACAAAAGGCTTAGGAAACTTTGTATCCTGAAGCAGCGGGAGAATCGCCAAAACTACGAATTTCAATTAGCTGCGCAGTCCAGGTGCTCCCGCAAAATGTTCTTCCGATATCAGAAAACGGGTACCAAAGGTGGTAATGTCATTCCATCTCAGTATTCCAGTAAACGCTTTGCCTTACTTCAGGAGGATGCTGCGAAAGTGGATCTCTTAGCTCAACAGTATCAATCCGTTTTTACAAATGAAACTCCGTTTTCTGACGTAGTACTCCTATGCTCACCTTTGCCGGAACATCTTGAGATCAGTACGGAAACTGTTACTCAATTCCTTCTTCAGTTAGATCCGAACACCTCGCCTGGTCCTGATGACCTGCACCCACTCTTTCTCAAGACCGTGGCTAAGTACATTGCAGCCCCAGCTTGTCATGTGTTTTGCTGCTCTATTGAATCCGGACGTCTTCCAGAAGCCTGGGAGCAGGGCATTGTCAGGCACATATTTAAAGGGGAGAACCGCCAAGACCCAGCAAACTATCGTCCCGTTTGCCTAACATGAGTAATGTGTAATATTATGGAAGGGTTGCTCAAGAGAGCTCTCAGCCTTTACTTCGACGACCGGAAGGTGATTTCTACTGCTTAGCATTGCTTTCGTAAGTCACGCTCGTGTACCACCAATTTGTTAGTTTCCAGAGAGAAATGGGCGAGCTCACTGGATGTTGGCAAACGTATGGATGTTATCTACGTAGATTACAACAAAGCGTTTGACAAAGTTCCTCACGAGCGGCCTTTGTTCAAACTTTAAGCAACTGATGTCTCTGGGAAGGTTTAGTCGTTAATCTCGGATTTCCTTTCATACCGAGTTATGCGAGTTAAGGTCAACGATACGTATTCACCCTCAGTCCTTATGACCAGTGGCGCTCCTCAGGGCTCTGTTCTTGGACCACTTGTTCAAATTCTTTGTTAACGACCTTCCTTCAGCTCTCCGGACCGAATGCTTGATCCAGGTTGACGATTTGAAGTTATGGATGGACGTAACCAGCGCTGAGGATGCTGACCGCTTCCAAAATACACTGGATCGGCTGCACGATTGGTCACTTAAATGGTAGTTGCCAGTACATCGCGATAATTGTTCTGTACTCCCAACTGGTGCTACTGAACCATTAGGGGGTTACTACCTTGGTGGTTATTTGCTTAATAATGTGAAACAGGATAGAGACCTTGGTGTTATGGTATGCTGCGATCGAAAAACCACCCAAGATACTTTGAAGAAGGTTGCTGCGGCTAACAGACTACGGTGTTCTATCCGAAGAGCCTTCACACGGTTGACGCCGGAGATCTTCAGACTTATATTTTCCTCCCATGTGCGACCAATCCTCGAATACGGATTATCCGCAGTTCATCCACTTACAAAGCTTGAACAAGGCTTGATTGAAAAAGTTCAGCGACGCGGTTCTAAGTACATCTTTGAGTTCCGACATCTGCCATGTAACATTCGTCTCCAGCATCCGAATATGTTCTCCCTGAGATATCGACGTCGCCGAGGCGATCTGCTCTACGCTCGGCGCATTCTGCGAGGCGAGATGGGAAACGAGCTCCATGGCTTCATCCAGGTTAACACTGCGTGTTCGACTAGAGGCCACTGCTGGAAACGGTTTTAACCATGGGAGACCCAGGCTTCGTTCTGATTTTACACCATCCACTCGTGTGGTGAACGACTGGAACCGCTTGCCCAAATCCGTCGTCAACGTGCATGCGGGGGAATGTTTTAAAAGATTGTTGGGTATACACTACTTGAAGTAGCAGGGATCTTGTTGTTCCTTATGCAACTGTGAAAATATAACGTGTTTATTGCCGTCGCGCCAACACCTGCTATGATCAAGAGGTAAGAAGCAGAAAAAGGCCTCTCATTCTGCTCTCTACAATACAATGATTACAATGATAACAATGATCGTAATTTGGGGGCGGTACTGTTTGCTGTACTGGCTGCCAAGGCGGAATGTTATGGAATACGTTGTTAAGGCCTGATAAAAGTTTATCAAAGGTATATTGATTAAAAGGAACTGGAAATGGTTGTGCATTATTTTACGAGGTATGAAACGGTGTTTGTTTTAGTGCGCATGTGCTGTTTCGGGTTCGCTTGGATGGCTGCGGAAGATACCGTTAAGTTCCGCGCCACGTATCGCCAATATTATAAGGCATTTGATGAATTTGAGGTAGATATGAGGCGGTTTCAAGTTCAGACGACATGTTTTTACAAATCTGACGTATTGACCGCTGTTTCGTATAGGAATAGGTCAGGTCAAGAGCTACCCGACGGGATGCGGTACAAATGGGTAAATATCGTTGTGTCCATTGCAACCGGAAAGAAGAAGGTAGCAGTCAGTAAGGGCGAACGTTGTGTCATGTGTACTTCATGTTGCGTAGGTACGTCGGCCTCGGTTGTAAAGCGAGCATAGCCATCAGTGCGGAGGGCATTTACTAGGAGATTATTTTCCTGCTTGGGATAATTTCCCTTGGAACGGCCTAGGTTGAGAGGAGAGTTAATAGAGACGTTTAAGATCATTAAGGGACTTAGTGGGATTAGTCCCACCCATCTGTCTGATTTGGCTATGTCAGACCATCTGCGTGGGCATCGCCTGAAGCTCAAACATCATAGAGCTCATTTGGACATCAAGGCAGTCTTTACAAACCGTGTACTTAACTTCTGGAATAAACTTCCTTCTGATTTAGTGGAGTCTGAGACCGTAGAAGCCTTCAAGAGGGGCTTAGACGATTGTTAGTCTATCCTTTTTCCAGAGATATTGCAGTTGTACTGGAACATATAGTGTATTTTGATGCTGACACATGAAAGCGCAAAGATTACTCCTGTTCTTGCTTCATTCCTTTGCAGAAGCAAGAAGAGAAAATCCAACGTCGAAGTGCCGGGTTCGCTTCCCTTACCGGCACAAGAACTGGACGCTCGTTAGGCGGGAGCCTCTATCATCCGTTTGATCTGATCTTACCTGAGATAGGCTCGCACTGTTTGGTGCATAATCATAATTATCACTTGGGGAAGCCAAGTTTGTACGTGCGTAACCGGCGCCTGACTCCTGAGGCGGAGCGGCAGGTGTTTGATTTCATGCAGCCCTTCCGTAATACCGGAGAATTGAGACTGTGTTAGAAAGGTATAACAACCGATTGAATCGACAGGACCTCTTTTGTATCCGCCATCGCTTAGGTGGGATATCTAATGGGAACGATGTAAACGCGGTTGCAGAATTGTTGAGTAAGAGTGGCGCTGTGTTTGTAGCAAGGGATGGTTCACAGGTGCGATTCCTATCTCTCGTTCCTGCACCGATGAATTCCGTGGTGGCGAAATACGGGACGTGCTTTTTGCAGATGCCACTCATCAGGTGAACTGTGGTGGTTACATCCTTTGGCACTGCATGGTAATTGACAGTTTCGGCGTAGGTCGCAGCGTGTTTTGCGCTTTGTTGCCCAACGAGACGGCAGGCAGTTACCTGGAGGCTGCTCGGGGGAGGTCAAAAATGTTGCCCACCACTCTACTAGTCATGGCTAGATGCCTGGGTCAAATGAAGGCATGTAAGTTGGTATATCCACGGACCATGGTAGTATTATGCCGCTTCCATTCCCTGCGGGGTATTGCACGCAAATGCAAGTCTCCGTCAAAAGTGAAGAGAGCGGACCAAGTTTTGCTGCAGTAGTGGATGCACAGCTTAGTCTACGCAAAGACCGAATTGCAGTTTAAGATGCTGCTTAGAGCTATAAGGGTTAGAAGCAAAGAGGCATTCACGTAACTCCGTCGGACATGGTTACCATTCGCAGGAACCTTGGCGTACCACAGATTGCGCACAGTGCGCACTTTGGGTGCGTTCACCACCAACAGAGTGGAGAACGAGAATAAGCAACTCAAGTGTGGATTGAGCGAAAGGACATCGCTTTTGCAACTTTTTGAGGCAATTGTATGGAGAGCACGCGATGCGGAATCACGTTGGACCACATTAGTAGCCAAGTTGCGGATGTCGAAACCACACACAATTCCGGGAACTGGGAAGGTAATGGAGTTGGTTTCTTACCTTGCTTCTTATGGCGCTGGCGTATTTATGCGGCATATTGCTTTGGAGACGGTCACATAATACAACCTAACGGCACTGCTTATGATGTATTAAGTAAGGGCGACCGCAGGCACATCTTTGCTATGTGTAACGAAATAAACTGCGATTGCTGGTTCCTTAGTCAGTTGGATCTGCCATACGCACACATTATCCGAGTTGCTGGCATGTTTACCGCCGACATAACCCCCTTATGCACAGAAGCCGTTGGTCCCTGCGGGACCGTCAGGTTCCCATCCCTGCTTGGGAAACCTTCTATGCGGAACTTGCACAAATTCCCTCAACAGCTGCCTCCCGTACGTGGTGTTAACGTGTGAGGAGAAGTTGTCCCATGTTAACCGTACTTTCGGTGATATAACCGTTGCCATGACCAGCCTGGGTACAGTGGCTTTCCTTGAGGCGGAGCAGTTCTACCGAAGCAGCCTGAATACTTTGCTTCGTAGGCAGAGCTTTGTGTCAATTAGAAATTGCCTTCCTGACAACATCGACCAGGCGGGTGCCATACCACAACGGCACCGACCCAACGTAACCAAAAGGAAGCAGTCGCTGTTGCTTAGGGTGATGGAAGCCCCCAGCTGTCGACCCACAAGCACCCATGTACTTCCGACACATCCCGACTGTCACTTCGGCAGTGTACAAAACCGGGAATAAACCAGCCGGAGCCTTGCATATGAAACCTGCAAAGAAGAACGAAAACGCGTGCATCATTGGTGACACCGAAGATGGACCAAGGACCAGCGGGGACCTCGTTCACTGGGTTAGGTGCTGCAAATGCAACCGATGGTTTCATCAGGGATGTGTGGCGTTCAACGGAGACCAGAAGCACTATACGTGTATCTTTTGCATGTGAGTTCACCTTTTCTAACCCAATTTCCCTTCATGCATGCTCATGAGTACGACAAACTGGTCCTTTTTAGGGCCACCCGCTGGTGCTGCAGCGGCACGCTTCCCCCGACTGGTAACCGACGCTGCTTGAAAAGTGCTGTGTAGCACCTGAAACATATCGCATGGCAGTCTAGTGGGTGGCTCTACAAAAGACGATTATCCCTTTAGGTTTAGTTGTTTGACAACAGAACCCCATTCTCAGCGGCGGTTCATATATACGGTATGCCAGGCGTACTACCGCTAAACTTGTTTGCTCAGTCATCATGGCGTGAAAAAGGTAAGGGTAAGTCAGTTTCTTTCCTTAGTATGTGTGCACACATCACTACGTTATCACCTTGTTTCCACATGTCTTTCCATGACCCTTCGCTGGCTTCCGCACCAGTCTCCCATAATGGCATCCTCCACCAGGCACGTTCAGCATTCATTTCCTACTTCTATTGCTATTGCATGGAATATAGCCCGGACCTCAGTGATCCACTGTGTTGACGCGACAGACCAATACTCTTCTCAAAATCAGCGTGAGCACTTTGCGTGGGCCTGTGCAACAATTCCGCTGCGTAACATTCACCCTTCCCCTGGTATTACACTGTCGCTGTAACGCTGTGACACTCTGTGGAGCCAACAACGTCTTCTCTTTGCCAGTGGTCAGCTTATGTGAGTAGTCAGTCAGCTCTTTTGCAAGTGGTAGCACGGCTGTGACAACTTAAGTGCAACCGGCAACATCTAATCCTTACAGGCGCCCAGCGTATGTGCGCGGTCCGTTAGCTCTATCGAATATGGTAGCATTGCTGTGACACATTCTGTGAAGTCGGAAACATCCTTGGTTTGCTAGTGGCCAGCTTATGTGAGTAGGTCGTTAGCTCCATTTTATATCCGCCACGTCACAGTGTTGTTAAACGGACATTTGTGGCTTTTTATAGGGAGAACGCTTGCCAGGCGAAAGCCCACCACGTCCTGGAACACTGCCGCCGAACTATTTGCTGAAAGGGGGTAAACCTGAATCACCCAGCTGGCACCACGAGGAGGTTGTTCGGCTAGCCACGGCTAGCACGGCTGTGACATCTTCTGTGAAGCCAGCAACCTCTAATACTTAAGATCGGCCAGCTTAACTTAGTAAACAGTTAGCTCTTTCGCATATGGTAGCATCGATGCGACATCATAACTAGAGTCGGGAACATCTACTAGTTACTGGCCGCCAGCTTGTATGAGTAGTCATTTGGCTCCAGTACGTATGCTAGCATCCCCTTGGACATATCAAGTGGAGTCGGGAACATCTAATACTTAACCGCCGCCAGCTTATTTCAGTAGTCAGTCAGCTGTACTGCATATGGTACCATTGCTGTGACATCTTCGGTGAAGCCAGCAACCTCTAATGCTTAAGAGCGGTCAGATTATGTTAGTAATTACTTAGCCTTTTGGCATATCGCAGCAATGTTGTAAGCCAATAAATGGAGTCGGCAACATATTTCAACTACTGACCACCAGCTTATTTAGTAGGTCGTTTCATGTAATACGTATAGTGAACCGCATAATCTCCTCGTCATCCCTTCGTCTTCCGACGAAAACTCTTAACTAACATGTATACCTTTGACAGTCTACCGCTTATTTTTCTAAGTAAATTAGTGTAAAAGCTAATTCATCCTATTAAAAAGGCTAAGGCAAACTCCGTTATTTACCACATAATATATAACACGGCACATCTAGAAACACACGGATTATCTAAATTCCGCCTTTCACTTGCTTTCTCATGTCTTTTTGACATCGTCTCAGGCTTCTGCAATAGCGCAGCATCTTCTACTGCATGAAAATTCCTTGTAAATTTCCTAACCATTGAGTCTGCTATTACCGCCCGCTGAAATATTACAGATTACAGCATACACCTTTCTTATTTACGTCCATTATTTGCCCTTACATAACCACTCATTAAAACCAAAGCTTATGCCACACCAAAAACAACTACTAGCTTAAACTAAGCATTAGTTTTCATAGATTGTTCACATGATGGAATAACGGTTGTTTATCTTGGCACTTATTTGACAATGATGTACCTAAGCTTTGTGGCCAGCAACGTAATTTCGCGGGCCATATTGATTCAACCTGCCTAGACATCCTGTTCAAAAATTTCAATTTACCGCCGAGGAGTAGCGCACAACACGGGGGAGGTTGTTCAACAAGCCTACCAGGGTAAGCGACACATGACCGTAGGTGGCTATTGCATTACCATTAATGGTACTTAGGCTTGTCGCGAAAGAAGCAATAGGCTCACCCGGCATGGGAGGAAGGACGCTGACTTCCGCCCTGGTATCCACTAAGAACTGGTCTCGGAATCATAATCATTAATGTAGATGAGCGACTAGGGGCTTTTCCAACTTGGTTAGTGGCCCTTACAGGCCGGATGGCGAATCATCTGTAGCGGAGTAGCTACATGGCTGTACGCGCTTACGGGCTTTGATACCGAAACGCGGATGGTAAAAGCACACTTGGGGCATCGGGTTTTGTGCCACGGGTCGATAATCCAGAGCGGCTGCGGTGCTCACGATCTGGCGCTGAAGTGACACTATCTGGGATGATCATGCGTCCATGGCCGATGGCTGGCTAGTCGCGGGTGTCGGACTGGTTGCTCCGGCAAAAACTGCTTGGGTGCCTGGTAGCAGTCCCTGGCTGGTGCCGTTCGATGACGTGGTCTGCCAGATCTGCAATTACTGTGATTGGTAAGTCACTTGATACTGCAAGGAAGGCGTTTGCACCCATAGTTCGCGGAGAATCCCCACGTCCATGTTGGACTCGCTGATCAGGTGTTGCATTTCGCGCAACAATGCTGAGACATACTATCTCTTAGTTCCAAAGCACTAAACGTTTGCTGCAGTCATACCTTGTCAAAAGGCGTGACTCACTGAATAGTAGCCTGTTTAAGTCCAATATTCCATTAAAGAAGGAGAAAAATATGATGCTTCTGGCGCGCTGGTTGAAATTATGAAGAAAGCCTCCGAAGCTTTTATTTCCATAAATCGATTGGAATCCTATGCTAAAGAGAATTTAACTGCCCAGTTCCCGAAATTGTGTGTGGTTTCGACATCCGCAACTTGGCTACTAATGTGGTCCAACGTGATTCCGCATCGCGTGCTCTCCATACAATTGCCTCAAAAAGTTGCAAAAGCGATGTCCTTTCGCTCAATCCACACTTGAGTTGCTTATTCTCGTTCTCCACTCTGTTGGTGGTGAACGCACCCAAAGTGCGCACTGTGCGCAATCTGTGGTACGCCAAGGTTCCTGCGAATGGTAACCATGTCCGACGGAGTTACGTGAATGCCTCTTTGCTTCTAACCCTTATAGCTCTAAGCAGCATCTTAAACTGCAATTCGGTCTTTGCGTAGACTAAGCTGTGCATCCACTACTGCAGCAAAACTCGGTCCGCTCTCTTCACTTTTGACGGAGACTTGCATTTGCGTGCAATACCCCGCAGGGAAAGGAAGCGGCATAATACTACCATGGTCCGTGGATATACCAACTTACATGCCTTCATTTGACCCAGGCATCTAGCCATGACAAGTAGAGTGGTGGGCAACATTTCTGACCTCCCCCGAGCAACCTCCAGGTAACTGCCTGCCGTCTCGTTGGGCATCAAAGCGTAAAACACGCTGCGACCTACGCCGAAACCGTCAATTACCATGCAGTGCCAAAGAATGTAACCACCACAGTTCACCTGATGCGTGGCATCTGCAAGAAGCACGTCCCGTATTTCGCCACTACGGAATTCATCGGTGCAGGAACGAGAGATAGGAATCGCACCTGTGAACCATCCCTTGCTACAAACACGGCGCCACTCTTACTCAACAATTCTGCAACCGCGTTTACATCGTTCCCATTAGATATCCCACCTAAGCGATGGCGGATACAAAAGAGGTCCTGTCGATTCAATCGGTTGTTATACCTTTCTAACACAGTCTCAATTCTCCGGTATTACGGAAAGGCTGCATGAAATCAAACACCTGCCGCTCCGCCTCAGGAGTCAGGCGCCGGTTACTCACGTACAAACTTGGCTTCCCCAAGTGATAATTATGATTATGCACCAAACAGTGCGAGCCTATCTCAGGTAAGATCAGATCAAACGGAAGATAGAGGCTCCCGCCTAACGAGCGTCCAGTTCTTGTGCCGGTAAGTGAAGCGACCTCCGGCACTTCGACGTTGGATTTTCTCTTCTTGCTTCTGCAAAGGAATGAAGCAAGAACAGGAGTAATCTTTGCGCTTTCATGTGTCAGCATCAAACTACACTATATGCTCCAGTATGACTGCAATATCTCTGGAAAAAGGATAGACTAACAATCGTCTAAGCCCCTCTTGAAGGCTTCTACGGTCTCAGACTCCACTAAATCAGAAGGAAGTTTATTCCAGGAGTTAAGTACACGGTTCGTAAAGACCGCCTTGATGTCCAAATGAGCTCTATGATGTTTGAGCTTCAGGCAATGCCCACGCAGATGGTCTGACATAGCCAAATCAGACAGATGGGTGGGACTAATCCCACTAATCACTTTCCCGTCCGCATGGCGCCGATACGCGACATGTTTGGGATGCCAAGAACCCACGACAATACATCGCTTCGTGTAAGCAACTAAGAAATGTTGCAGTCCAGGGTCATTCCATAACTGCAGGCTGAAGTCTTATTGAGTATAGTTTGGTGACAACAGGATGGTGCGCCTGCCCATTCTGCACTAACGATACGCGATCACCTTAACGAAACTTGTAGTAACCGCTGGATCTGTCGTGGAGGACTTATTGATTGGCTTGCACGGTCTCCTGATTTGAACCCACTGGATTGCTTCCTATGTGGGTATTTGATACGCCGAGTGTATAAAACCAGACCAACTTGTCTGGAGAAACTGCAACGGAACATCGTCAACGAAGGTTGCGGTATATGGTTGGACACGTTGCAGGAAGTGCTAGCTAATAGCATCCGGTGAATACTGCTGTGCAAACCAAATGCCGGCGGACATTTTGAACATCTAATTCGTTGACGTTTATGACGGGTACGTTGATTTATTAACAGAACTGAGGCTTCACATCTGTTAGCATCCTCCTACAATTAAATCTTACGGACCTGTGCCATTCCACAGCTGCAGTCAGAAGGAATTGAAACTGAGCATCGTCAACGAATGTTGCGGTGTATCGGTCATCATCATTGTAGATAATGCTAGCCAATAGCATCCGGCGCGTACTGCTCTGCAAGCAAAACCGCGGTGGTCATTTTGAACAGGTATTTTGTTGCTTTGTATACGTTTGAAAAATAGATCATGTAAATATATGCATAATGCATAGTGCTTGAGTTCAGTAGCACGTTGTTGCGATGGGTAATGGTGCGCGTAGATCGTCAGGATTGGATGAACGCTGGGAGAAAATAGAACAAGGTGGGTACGTGAGAAACGCTAGATTGCTCAATTGCCCGACAGGGTGCAGGTGTCGCTGTTGATGTTTACTGTAAAGTTGGTGGCGGTGGACGAAACCGTTGAAGTTCAGTAGGCTGCGTTATGCGCTTCTTGCAAGCCAGAGTCACGTACTTTCGTTGCCCATATGACGTCAACCTCGTGTTTACCAAGTAACGCAATTATGATTACTGCGATTCCTTTTACGATCTTGATTCTGCAGTGGTAAAAGAACTGCCGCTGACAGGTTACGCAGGCTCTAAAAGATAGAGAAGTTTTCACCACCGAGTACCGGCACTTCGCTTCAGCCTTCATAGATTTCACATGGTGCACCTGCCCAGTATGCAAAAACGGTGCGGCATTATCTTAAGGAGGTGTTCGGTCACCAGTGGATCGGTGGCAGTGGTTCAAAGGATTGGCCTGCCCAGTCACCAGACTTGCGCCAATGGTGCATTTGCAGCATAATACGGCAGAAAAATTATCACAAGTATAGTGGAGTTGTGGTGCACAGTATGCGTGAGAACCCACATGCGTGTGCTGTGGTCCCACGATTTGCCATTCATTTTTTGAATTCAATGAGCTTTATGCATCACGTGCTTTTCAGTATCCCCGTAGATTAGATATTGCATAGAAATGCAGCTTCTCAGTTCCCTGCTAATAGAATATTGCCTCATCAGTGAAAGTGTTGGAAGGAATGCTCATGGTCCCGCCTGCAACAAATTGGACAGCGTAACCACAGCGGTGATCAATACTGCGATGGGAGAATAGGCTATGCGGCAGCGAGTAGTTTTTAGGAGGCGCGGCTTTTCAAAACTCCTTGCTCCAAACGTCACATTTCATATTTGCAAGGCGTAATTGTCCGGAATGTCTATTTTGCTAATGTAGGTTGTTGGAAGGTAACTTTCAGTGTACAAGAGCGTTGCAAATAACCCTTTGTCACTACCTGGGATAATACTAAGCACCTATCGCACACTCCTTGCTCAGACTAATTACGCCTGTCGAAGTGTCACCACCATACTACCGTAGTAGCCGGGTTATGGGGCACTGCTGTCTCCATTTTGACAACACTTGTCTCCATTCCAGCAAGCCGTACACAGCATGTGTATCGATCGGTGAACTTGCCTTGGGATGTCTCGTCGGTTGACTCCAACTCAACCATGACCGCATGATCCAGCGTTTTCACGAGGGACGACACTGGGTACATGTGTAAGTACACATGTACCCACAGGCTTGCACACGGTCGTTCTACACTCACGTGCGGGTGTGAGATTTTTGAGATAGACCAACATCTACTATTGGACAGTTGGCAACTTGGTGCGCTCTACCTCACACCCATAGGAATGACCTTTTGTCACTTAGTAACAGAGTAGATTGACCAGAGTATTGGGACTTGCGGTACATGAAACCACCTCGTCCGTGTGGACAGTTGTTAATGTCAATCAATGTGCAATCGAAACACTTGCAATACCACCACGATTTCCAGGAATGTTAGCCTTTCAGAGCCCGCTAAATACCGCCCAGTGATTTTCCTTTCGGTGCTCTCAAATCTTTTGGAGTCGATCATAACTGAGGCACTAACGGGATACGTTGAAAAGCCTAGCATCATAGCACCGGAGCAACACGGAATTCGCCAACATCGGTCATGTAACAACAAGCTAATTGTTGGGTGTGGCAGTTGGAGCGAACTAGCCGACAGTGGGATCGGCGTTGATGTCATCTACCTGGGCAATCCTAAAGCCATCGACCGCTGAGATCACCGTATCCATCTTCCAAAGCTGCACACCTACGAAATTGGTGACCCCATTCTTGAATGAATCAGAAGTTTCCTCCTTCAGCAGCCGTGTCTCGTTCGGGTCCATAACTTATTTTCTGATCCTGTTGATGTGGATTACGAATTTTCACAGGGATCAGTGTTAGGGTCGCTGTTGTATGACAAGAAGGTAGATGTAATTAAAGTATACTGAAGGAGGCAAGTAGAAGGTACAACTGAACAGAATGGTAAAAGGCACTCACAGATATCCTGCAATCGGCCCATCAGCGTTGAGCGAAATTCGGCCAGACAGGATAAGCCTATGGTAGTGAATCACAACACCACTCTTCTCGTCGGAAAACTTTCTCCATGCGGGTTGGCATCATCAACTGGCTTTGGTATACGATTGGACTTGCGTGGTTCACGGGACGTTGGAGCCGGTCAGGGCTGAGTTTCACACGTACCTTTGCTAGAGTGTGAGGCCGGATCAGTTGCTCTTTGAAGTCGACGGTGGTAGACTGTCAAGCCGATTTCCAATCGATATGTCCCAGGACCACTTGCATATGTGATTCTCAGCGGTGCAGACGAAATTAGCCGATCCTTTACGGTACTACTATTTTTGTCCCCAAAAGATAGTCCCGGCTGCAGTAGAATTGAGGTTTTAGCTGGGGATTGTTGGTATGTTGCTATGCAGTTTGGCATTTGGGGACTTAAAGAAAAGGGCACGTTGTGTGCAGCATTAAGTGTGGTGCGCAAGGGTCTTCCTAGCATCATTTTCGTCAGGCGTTTTCCCCGTGGCACTTTGTCCATAGGTTCCGTTTGGTAACAACGCCGTTACGACAACTGCTTCGCACTCTACACCTAGTTGAATGGCCTGTATTGCCTTCTTGAGAGACCGGTTAAGGCGCTTTCCCATGCCATCAGCTGCAGGATTGTAGGGGGCAGTCCGGGAATGTTTTACGTTATGTCATTGAAGGAAGGTTTCGAATTTCTTAACCACAGAATTGGGGACCGTTATCTGTAATCACTTCCTCTGGTAAACCAAAACGACTGAACAGATGTCTAAGCTATCGCAGCAATACGAAAGAGGTCCCTTGGTCACATATATGCACCTCAGGCCATCTGCTGTGAAAGCAGGTTGCAACACGTAGATTGTTATTGTTCACCGGAGCATTGGCGAAGGGTTCTGTAACATCGATTGCAATGCTGGCCCACGACTTCATCAGGTGTGGTATCGGTTGCACGGGAGCCTCGAAAAGCAGGGAACTTTGAGCCGCTGTTCGGCAAGCTTCACAGTTCCTCATAAATGCTTCACTACTTGATGCCATTAGTCACCACCGAAAGTAATGTCGGACTTTATTTTTACTTCGGACAATACCTGGATAACGCTTATGAGCACGTGCAATGATCTTGCTAATCAGCGACGATGGAGCTACAAATACTGGTCCTCGCATTAGACATCCATTTACGACTGCACGTTTCTCTCGAATTGCATAGTACGGAAGCAAATCATAGGAAATTTTGTTGTTCTTCGGCCATCCACGCTGAACGTAAGCCACGAGTTGCTGCAGCGTCGCGTCTTCCGCACTCTCGGTTTGTAGTTCACTAATCGTCAGGGCGGACAAATCGGATCCAGGACTAGACACCATGGCAGCCTCTCTGAGTGCTTCTCTTCCATCCTTCAGTACCAAAGGTAAGAGGGATAATCCATCTGCGATCTGATTCTGCAGTCCTGGCCGGCAAACGATTTGGAAATCGTAACTGAGAAGTCTGGCGTACCAACGATTGTTTCGCATCGGGCGGTACCATTTAGATCCGTTCTTGAGGAGGGTGGTGAGAATGGCATGCTCGGTTCGTAAAATGAAACGGGGACCAACGAGATGAAGATGCCATTTCTCGCAAGTCCACACACAGGCGAGAGCTTCATTTTAGTCTGCGGAGTATTGACGTTCATAATCTGATAAGTTCCGCGACGCACAAGCAATAACTTTCTCTGCACCGTTCTGTAGTTGTGAAAGCACAGCATCGTGGCCGACATCGGAGGGAGCAGTTGACACAAAAGTACGGCATGATTCGTCAAAGATTGCAACCAATAGGTTGGAGGAAATCCATCATTTATGTTCGTCAGAGGCATTTTGTTGTTCACTTTCCCAAACAAACGGTGACCCCTTTTTGTCATTTTCCGTAGTGCATCAGCCATGGTGATAAAATCAAGAACATATCGCAAGTTGTAAGAGAACATACCCCGAAACGGCTTTGGTTCCGTTAAGTTACTAGGTATCTGCGAGTCAGCAGTGGCACGAATATTTTCGTTACTTGGGCGAATTCCACTGCGGAAAATGCTGTGCCCTAGAAGTTGGATCTCAGGAGCGTTAACTATGCACTTTTTGTGTTCAAGCGAAAATCGAGTTCACTGAGTCGATGAAGGACTATATGTAAGCGATCGTCAAGTTCTTCCGGTGAGCAACCGAAGACACAAATATCCTCCAAATAAGCAACCTGTCCATCGATACCTGCTACAGCTTGCGCCATGCATTTTTGTCAGGCAGTAGGTGCTGAGCTCAGATATATAGGTAAAACTGTACTGAAACCAGTCATCAGAAGCTAGGAAGGCGGTAAGTGGTTTGGAGTCATCAGATAAAGGTGTGTGGAAAAACGCACTCCTTGAATCCAGTTTTGAGAAAACTGTTGCACGGGAAAGGCTAACTATAAGCTCATCACAAGAAGGTGGCATAAATCTCTTGACAACTATCTGCCTGTTTAGACCTTATAGATCATTACATATCTTGAGAGGGCCGTCTTTTTTCAAAACACTCACCGTTGGATGTACCCCCTCAAAGTAATCGATTGGCTCGATTAGATCGTTCGCTAACATGTCCTGCAGGGCTGCTGATATAGCTTAACGCTTCACAAGTAGAATCGGTCGAGGTTGACTAATGGAAACAGCTTTCGCATTCTGTTTCAGCTGGGTGCGATGAACAGCACATAATATACGTCTGAGCGGTTAACAAAGCTTTGGACAACGCTCTTTCCAGTACGTTACTCCAAGAGAGGAAACAGTCATACGATCAAAAGTTAGTACTACTATTAGCGTAACCATTGCATTCCTCCCAAGCAGAGACCGTTTGTCATCTGATAAAACGTATACTGCAACATCCGCAGATACCTGGCCAATCTGGAGAGTTTCGATGAGAAAACCAAGAATAGTTAACTCATTGTCACTGTAACTCCAGAATGAGTGAGCATTCGACTGTGAAAGGTATCGATAAGTAAATTTTGTAGAAACTGGAGGACACGCTAGTAACAGCGGAACCCAAATCGACTTCTAGTGGAACAACACATGTGTTCGTATGGAGTAAGACGGTTCGAATTTCTGCAGAGGAAACTTTCGGTTCAACGACAGATGTTATCCCCTTTCCCAAGTTGCGGACATCAGCAATGCCTGAGTAAATATGTTGGTCTGCTGCATCGTGCTGTGGAACGGAGTCCTGTTCAAGGGATGACATACATTGAGGTCGGCAACAGCGATCAAATTGTCCGATTTTTCTGCGGTTTTAAATGTGAGACTGCGGGCTGGACAAGAAGAGCAGTTAGCCTTGTGAGCGGTACTAGCACAGCGGTAGCAGGATGGTTTACGCCCTGGTGAGGGATGGTTAGACTGTAAATTTGAGGGAATAATAGTACCAGGAGAAGCGGAATCCGATTTGACTTCTAGTAGAATATCACATGTATTCGTGGGGAATAAGACAGTTCGAATATCTGCAGAGGGAAGTTTCGGTTCAACTACAGATATCATCCCATTTCCTAAGTTGCTGACATCAGCGGTGACTGAGTAAACATGTTGCTCGGTTGAATTGGTTACGTCGTGTACGGGAACCGAATCCTGTTCAACGAGTGCGATGCGTTGGGATCGGCAGCAGCGAACAAAATGCCTAATATTCCCCCAGTGTTACATGTGATACTGCGAGACGGAAAAGAAGTTGGCCTTGTGAGAGTTACTACTACAGCGGTAGTAGGATGGTTTGAACCCTGGTGAGGGATGCGTAGACTGTATTTTTGTCATATCGGTCCGTTTTTAATCACACTAAACTCTTTCGCCTGCAGAGCAACCTCCATCTTTCTTCTGGTCAACTTGCAAGGTCGATCCCAAGTCAGAGTTCGGGCGTCTTCCTGTAGCAGCATTTCACGTATACGGTTATCAGCAACTCCAGAGATCAACTGTTGCGTCAGCATGCATCCTTCAATCTTTTTCTGCGGGATAGAAGAATACTCGCAGGACCGCACTTCACGATTAAGTCTGGTAATGAAGTCATTCAGAGATTCACCTGGCTCCTGTTGCATTCTGGTGAAGACGTATCTTACTGTGAACAAGGTCATTTGGTACTCCCAAATGCGATCGAGATCTCTGAATGCATGTTCGGCTGCTTTGCATTCCTGGAGATTCAGGTCATCAAAGTGCCGTTGCCCATCATCTCGGAGAAAGTGACGAAGCAGTCATAAATTATTTAGGTTGGTAATTAAATCCAAACAATTCTAGTAAGAATTTTTCCAGTGTAGGCAGGAATCTGACGTAGGCTAGTTTCCACAGTCAGTCCAAAATGCCGATGGAGGTTGAATTGCAACATTCATGATTGTACCCGCGACGCCACTGTTGTATCAGAAGAACGTAGATGTAAGTGAAGTATACTGAAGGAGGCAAGTAGAAAGTACAACTGACCAGAATGGAAAAAGGCATCCAGCGTTGAGCAAAGTTCAGGCAATCAGGATAAGTCTAGGGTAGGAAAGCACAACAGTTCCGAATGTACTTGGTTTTAATTAACGACCCAGAGCGTGTCGTCGTGTCAACTGCCCTGCTTTTTGCTGATGACCTTGAGACACAGCGGGCGATCGATTGTCAAGACAATCACGAGCTGTGGCAAGGAGACTTAGACCGCGTTTTTGGATGCACAAAGACAAATGTATTTCCGTTTAACGCGGACAATTGCAGAACTGTACATGTACGCCAGAAGCCCACCAATGCATGTAAGCTTGGTTGCCACATGTTGTCGACCGCCTTGGCGTGGTGATGCAAGACGACAGCGGGTGCTCGGCCTAGTCCTTGAAGGCGTGCGAAAACTCGAACCAACACGCTGGTCTCTTACGGAGCGCCTTTGGGCGTTTCTAACTCTCCAACTTCCCCAAATGCTAATTGCAGTTGTGTGGCCCTAGGTAGATTACGCATTTCAGGCCTGGCAAAGCTGGTTAAAAGGCGATCTGGTTGCACTATAGACCGCACAGCGAAGGGTAACCAAACATTTAATGGGATTGTTCCACCAGCCATATCGTTTGCGAATGAAAACTTGAGGAGTGGATAGCGGAACATACCGCCGTTTTTGAGGCGATCTCCTTCTGGCTTAATAGATCTTGAAAAACTCCGGTCATGCTTGCGGCCACCTACTGAAACTCAGCAGCAATACAAAATTGATAGGTCACCAGTTGGAACTGGACACCCAATACAGTCAGCTGTAATGCCGCCGTAACTACTTTTCTCTTAGAATTTGTCAACCGTGGAACGATGTTTCGTGCCTTAACATTTCTGCTCCCACGTTCCCCACCTAAAAAAGACTCGACGATACATTACACCGCCTGCATTAGTTAATTTGATTTATGTTCATTGTGTGACTGCAAGGCGCGGGCAGATATTGTGCACACCAACCCACACGGAACCGGGCTAAACGAATATATATGTGTATTAACGTGGATAACATGATAAGTTCACACACGCGCGTGGTACTTCAGTGTACTTTCTTCTATGCTTTCTTTTCAATTCACGCAATCCATCCCACCGGACTTGCCAAGCCGGCTTTTTATCCGTATCATACCATCGTCCCATCTTTTCAGTACAAAAGTTTGCCCGACTTTGAATATTGTGGTAGGGTTAGTCATCGGCTAAGTACTTTATCCACAACACTGTGGATTTTTACTTCATGACTGTTATGAGAGTTCGTCGAACGTACATAAAAAGTTCGAATTTACCTCCGCGTTTGACAGTACCTCGATTGTCCAAGCTTTTGCGCGGTGCGTATGCTGTGCCATTACCGTTTAGCGAGCATAATATCGAAGCCGTCCTCAGTCCGCCTGTGTTTTGTAAAGATGCTTGTCTGTGCAATACTAACCTATTCCACCTTAGGGTTTGAAGCGGTTTCCTCGAATGTGCGACAGCCTAAGTTTGTTGTGATGGATAGCGAGCAATCGCAACCGCAGCTTCGTGTTCTGATATCTGGATACCATAGGATATCTGCATACTTTGTGTTCTTTTGCGGCTACTTCAACGGCTGCTTTCATTCCTCTCGATGGATTACCGAAGTTATTTTGTGCTAGTTTTGCTTTGTGTAGGACACCTGAGGAATGGGGAAATCGATGTGGTATAAGTGTGTCCGATGCCATCATGAATGGATTTTACGTTGTTGACTGTTTGGCTCCATGGCCTTCCGTCTCAAAGTCGTCTTGTTTGTTCTTCAGATTAGGTAACTGCTGGGTAGGGCAGGGTTTAATGTTCGAAATTGGGCAGCCATCAGCACTGAGGTACTTGAAACGGTGCCACCTGCTGAGCTATCAAACTTGATTAAACCCCTTGCAGAAGCCAATTTGGTACATCACACGCTAGCTATAGAATGGAACTCGATACATGACACATTCTTGGCCCCTTTCGAGGTAAGTGCTGTGAAAAAGACGATAAGGGCAAAGTGGTATTTGGTGTAGCGGCTGTGTTGTTGGATGGCGACCCGCAATCTCTATTTAGACGTCGGTCTTCTTTGTAACACACGGAACCACCACCTATGCGATGAATTTTGTCTTTGCTCTCTTCCTTATACAATCCCTTGGATTAGTTGCTCCTAGAATCATGCGCACAAGGTTTCTGGCGCAGAAACTATGCATGGAAAAGCTCGGTTGGGATCTGCCAGTCGAATTAGCAGGATTTCGTGATCAAGCAGCTCTTACGCCGAATGATATGCTATTACTTAGACCAAATGCAGCAAGTTTGACGTTAGCGACCCAGTATAACCGGAATGCTGGATGTTGGAGACGGACAAACTATTTAGCCATGTTATTTTGGAAAAGGTGGAGCAATGAATAGTTCACCCTTATGCATAGTAAACAGAAGTGGCTTAAAGCGCGGTTCAACTTTAGACCCGGAGTATTCTCGAATATATGCAATCGTGATAGGAGGCCGTTGGTAGTGATAGAGAGTTGTAATACCTCCAAGGACGGATTAATAAGAACCGTAATGGTTAGAATGAAAGGGGGCGTATATGAACACGATGTCAGAAGGATACGCCTTATAGAAGGCAGCAAATGGCAAGGGGGTCAGTCCCGGCAGTGGTCTCTCCGCACGTAGGAGGTGGGTTTTCGGACCCGCCGCCTCAGGGAGGACCACTTTGAGTTCAACCTGGCGCAGTGGGAGAGTGCCGGCGTACCCTTGTAAGTCCTGTAATTCTCCCATAGCTGACGGAGTAGGCTAAGGTAGACTAGAGTATGTCGAAATCCAGAGGAAATTTCGGTCGAAATTTGGTTGGGAGAGTAGAACATGACCATATCCTATCTTCTGCTGCCTTCTTACCGCTCTCTGGCTCCGGATTGTAATTCCCTTTACCATTTTCCCAACTCCTTTCCCTGTCCATACCCATCTTTATTATCTGGCTCTCAATACAGTTTGTGTTCGATGCCGTTAAGTAAATTCCCTTGCACTTTAAACACGTAGATGACCTGCATTCAACCTTGCACACATTGACCTATATTCCCAAGTTCGGAACAAACCCAATTGTCGATTCATGTGGCTTCGCCTCATGTTATCAGTTTGTGATGATCCCTTTTAACTCTCTCGCCGTGGCATTCGGAAACTGGCGAGCAAGACCTTTCTCACAGCCACATATGACCTGACGATGTTGCGAGATGATCAGAGTAGAGCTCACATACACGAAACAACCTCGTCCGTGAGGACAATTGTAAATGTTACTGCATGTGCCATCGAAACCTTTGCAATACCATCATGATGAGTGTGTAACCTTCGCCGAACGCTCACGTTTCATGGCAACTTCCCTTTTCGATTGTTCATGTGCAATTCTATTAATGCCACGATACATAGTGACAGCTCATTATACTTGAACTTGAAGCTCGCCTTGCTGGATAGCTTGAGCAGTTGTCATTGTTTGAAAAGTCAGGTGCCGGAAAGAGAGAGTTTTGAGGTATTGTACAGTATACTTTGTAATTATTTTAGCAGTACCGTATTCCACTTTCGGTCTTGTTTTGTTGGAGCCGGTGGAGTGAGATACTCAGAGACAGCGCGAGTGCACTGATAAACATTAAGGAGCGCCGTATGGCTCGTTGGGCGGAACACTTTCAGGATCAGTTCAACTGGCCCCCAGCTCCCTGACCACTTCCTACTCAGGGGATGCAGGACGAGCCAAGGACGGTTAGTATAGAACCTACATCGGAGGCCGAGGTCCGAAACACGATCACAGCCCTCAATCGTTTTCGTGCTGCTGGCCCAGATTCCCTCCCACCTGCACTATTTAAGGATGGAGGTGAGGTCCTCCGCAAAGCACTGTCCTTCCTTTTCGAACGTATCTGGAAGTAAGAGAGTGTCCTGGTCAATTGGAACGAATCGATTATAGTGGCAATCTACAAGAATGGCAGTCGCCCAGAGGTACTAGTCTAACGCCAGTTGTGACAAAATTACTGGCCTCGATTCTCGTTCGTCGCCTCACTGCGGAACGGGAATCTCGGATTAAGGAAGAACAGACCACTTTCCGCTCAGGACGTGGCTGTATAGACCATACATTCACTTTGCACCAGGTGCTAGAGCAGCGTCACGCATACCGCAGACCGACAATGGCTGTGTTCTTCGATTTCAAGAGTGCGTTCGATTCAGTCGATCGATCGATTCTGTTCAAAATACTTGCGCGGAAAGGTGTTCCCACGAAATATGTGAACATCTTTCGTGCTCCATACTCGAACACTACAGGCCGCGTCAGGGCCTACGGTGTCCTATTGGATAGCTTTCCGACCACAAGTGACGTACGTCAGGGTTGTCCGATTTCCCCATTTTTGTTCAATTTCGTTGTGGATTCTATCATGGAGTGTTCCCTTGCGGAATCTCATGATGTAGGCGTTGAAGTGTTGCCTAGTGGAAGATTAGCTGATCTTGATTATGCAGACGATATTGTCTTGCTTTTCGACGATGTAGCGGAGGCATAATCAACCCTGAATAGCCTGTCTAGACTGGTCCCGCTATTGGGTATGCACTTTACACCTTCAAAGTTCAAAGTGTGGCTGCAGGACCACCAGCCACTTTCTGACCACTTGACCCTTGCTAACGAGGAACTCGAGATGGTTGATCAATTCACTTATCTTGGCAGCTGCATCAACAATGATGGGCACATGGAAACTGACTTCAGCTCACGCAGTGCAAAAGCCAGAGCTACCTTCTTGAACCTGCGGCATCTTTGGTGGCAGGAGCGAGTTTCCCTACGTCTGGAAGGCCATGTATACAAGGCCACAGTGAGGGCCGTTCTGCTCCATGGTAGTGAAACTTGGCCCCTTCGGTGTGAAGATCCGAGGCGCTTTAAAATCTTTGATCGTCGTTGTCTGCGAAGCATTGCTGGTGTCGAATGGCACCAGCGTGTCCGCAACGATGATGTGCCTAGGCGAGTACTAGGTGCTGATAATCATGCTAGCTCCCTAGAACAACAGATAACACTCAGTAAGTTTTGTTGGCTCAGAAACATGCTACTTATGCTTTGCCACCGCTTACCTAGGAGGACCTTGTTTAGTCTGCCAGGGGTAGGATGGCGCAAGACTCGAAGTCGACAGAAGTTGACTTGGCAGCGGGAAATGAAGTCACTGACGACCAAACTGGGTGCCGTTGGTCCGTCTGACCTTCAGGGCTGGAGTCCACGCGACTCGCCTTGTGCTTGGCTCGAGAATTTACAGGACATGGCTCGCAGTAGATACCAGTGGGGCGCCTGCTGCCGTCTCCTAGTCGGATTGTCTGTTTAAAGTGTGTTTGGTGCTGAGTTATTTGCGGGGTAATGGCTGACTATGACGCGGGTAAGTGAAAGCCGCAAAGAAGCTGTCTCGCCGATGCCGCTTTATCATTGCACGATAGCCAGCTGTTGGTGACTGTGTTGTCTACACAAGTGTAAGCACCTGGACCGTGGAAGTTTGTATAGGTCATTAAGATTTTCAGGTAAGTCCACCTTCTCTCCTTTTTATTATTCTTTATTTCATAGGTCCTCATGGTTGCGTGGCGTACTGCTGTTGATGCTGGTGGTGGTGGTGGTGGTGGTGGTGGTGGTGGTGGTGGTGGTGGTGGTGGTGGTGGTGGTGGTGGTGGTGGTGGTGGTGGTGGTGGTGTATACGCGTTCACTCAAGATTTCGAAGCGGATTGCCGCTTTCAGTTCCGTAATCACTCCGTCTCCGTGGACTATCCATCTTTGGTTTCTCGATCAACCGCTCTGGTTGATGAGCAATAAATCAAGCACAGAGGGTGTATTTCCCGCTAATACGAAAGGCGGACCAACAGATCTGAAGAGCGGAATGCTTGCAATATGCTGTTGCGGGTCGGCTTTGGCTTGCTTGTTTGTGTATGCCGGAACTTTTAGCTTGTGAACATTGGAGGCGCCTGGCACGAGAGCATGGCTGTGTCTTGGTCGAAGGATCCGCCTTAATACTAATGTCTGGCGCGTCATCTCTGGAGTGGACATCGGCGGTCGATAAACAGCTGCCACAATGCCAGTGTCGTTGCGTCTTGGTCACAGACAGCACCAAAGCGAGTCTATGATCAGCGTTTCCGGATCTTCCAACGCTTCGCACTGCAGATCACTACAATATTATATATTTCTTCACTGCCCTTACTGGGGCGATCTTTTTGAAAGAGGGACATACCATTTTTCATGCCTTCGATGTCGGTAAGTTAGAAGCGCAACCAAGTTTCACTTATGCGAATGAGATCTCAACGACATGATGCATGATGAGGCCGAACTTCGGTAAGCTAGTTCAGGAGACCTTTACGCTGGTATAAATGCAGGAACGTTTCCCTGTTCTTAGCAATTTAACGGGGATGTGTTTTGGGTATAAGGTTGTTCCGAGTTGTAAAAGGTTGGCCAATAATCGCTTTTTAGGTGGAGCGGTAACAAACTCAGCTATTTCAAATTGAGAGATCCTACCATTGCCTGCTTACTCTTCTCTTGGTATGTAACGTATGGGGTGTGTTTGCCAGTCTCATTGGTTAGCTGAGTTAACTTATCCGAACTGTAGTCGGGAATTGGTCCGACTAAATGGCTGCTCTTGGTTGGTTGCTTAAGTGATCGCGCTTTTATCCGGAGCGCAGGGAAGGGAGACTGCTACGGTCCGCATATCAACTTTCGAACCCATTGTTAACATTTGTCCGGATTGAAACACCATTTTTACACTCGTCGGGCCACATCCTTTGTACTTTGGCGATCTGCGCTGCATCGAGGTATATGGCACTACGACGTTTTCCAGGGGAGCGTAGTTGGTAGCTTCACTGTTCCTAGTAGTAGGTGTGCGCTCCACGCTCTTCAAGACCTACAGCCTCGGAAACACCAGGTACAAAATGCTCCTGGCCACGGAGTTCCTCCGTTTTTCCTTCCAGTTGTGTTTCGTCAGTTCGCATTCGCTCCACGGAATATCCGGGTGAATACGGATTGAACGTGTCCTATTCTGGAGGCGTGCTGTCGATAATGATCGTTTCTGCTTCGTCGGAGAAATACAATACAACTTAGAGTAGTCTCGGTTCACCGTCTTGCTCTGAGTTTTGGTGATGAGTGACCAGTGCCAAGTTAGCAGGCGTAACTATTACAACTAGAATATCACGAATGAAGTGCTACTGGTTCTCGTCGTCGAGTTGTTTCCATTTAAAGAATTTGAGGTCAATTCTGGGAAGTTGGTGCAAAGTACCGATGGTACACCGCGTGGAGCCCGGGTTGTGGTCATCTGGTCAACAGGTTTGCATATAAACATTGGAGGTTGTGTAAGTACAGTCTCTTTTTCATTTACTTTGGGTCCAGTGGGAAACAAAACTGAAGGCGTAAGTTTCTGGTTGCCTTTGGCAGCAACCATGTTCCAACCACCAAGTGTCTATGTCCCTCTGAAACGTCGGAACAGTTTGGAGAGTAGACGAGAACATGGCCGCACCTGAACAATTAACAATGAACAATGATTTATCACGGGATAAATGCAAGTGCTTAACACGTCCCGTAGGATGGTTGCGGTGAATATGATGAAATCAAATATGTCTGGGTCATCTACCGAACGTCTGTCGAGACGAATACTTTGCTAATTAACATGTGTAAAATTAAAAATATTATCGAGCGTAAACGTTCAGAAACACACTGGGGTACCGTGATTGTTGAGGTAAGGAGTGAGAAAAGTAAAATATGCCGGCTCACATAGGTCCATTTGGTACATAAATCCTGTTGAAAAGCGTGCTTGACATAATCCACAATGGAGGAGTTTAGGTAACAAAATGCTGGGAGCTAAGAGTAATATCTAATCGCTTTTTCAAAACTTCCAAGGTAGGAGAGGATCCAACTGAGTCTGTGAGTGCGTTCCAGAGTTGGCAAACCCGAAAGGGAAAAGTAATTATGTCGACACTCCAGACGGCTATATTGTTCATTCAGTTTTATGCTGCGGATTGTGGCTAAGTTTCAGCAAATGGTGGCATACGCGGTTGAGGTCATTCAGTATCTGACAAGATAATATGAGATCCCCACGCAGTCTTCGATAGCGTCCGCTGAAAATTCCAAGCAACTTCAGTCCTCGGTGGTAAGAGTGATAACGCAGACCCTTTACATTCTTTGTTGTTTTTCGTTATGGTGTCTCTAACGCCTCTAGGTCGCGGTTCAACCAAGGTTACCAAGCTTGGATAGAGTATTCAACATGCCGGCGCACGTAGGAAATGTGCATCATTGTGAAGATTGATGGGTCAAATCTCCCGAATGCTCTTTGCAGCATGCCGACATGCTGGTTGCTTCTTTTCGCAGCTACCTCAGCCTGTTTCGAAATGTTTAGGTCGCCCTGTACGATCACACCAAGGTCACGTTCCTGGGAGCTATTCTTCAATTTGTTTGTCCCAAGTAAATAGGTGCAGTTGTGTCTATGGCGTAATTGTACAACGCGACATTTGTCTACGTTGAATGGTAGGGCGTTTTGAACTGAGCAGTTTGACACTGCGTTAAGATCGCACTGGATCCGTTCGTGGTCGTCCGGTTCTCTGATCCTTCGTCATATCTAAATATCATCAGCGAAAAATAGAAAATCGGAAATAATTGATCTCCCTCCAAATCGTTAATGAACACCAAGAATAGACGAGGTCCAAGAACCGAGCCTCGTGGTACTCTACTTGCCACACCGATTGCGCCGTCGTTCTTGTAACAAATTACCAATCCAACTCAGGATTGGATAGCCAATGCCGTAATTTCGAAGCTTCTGAAGGAGGATGCAATGGTCTAAGCCATCAAACGCTTTTGAAAAGTCCAGATAGATGACATCGACTCCTACTCCATCATAAACAGCATCAGTCCACCTATTAAGTGCAACTAATAAATTAGTATTACATAAATGCTTTTGAGGAAAGCCATGTTGCTCTTGGGTTATTAAATTGTGGCTTTCCAGATACTGCATCAGCGCATCTGTGATGATTGATTCCATCACTTTGGATAGTACGGGAAGTAGTGTTATTGGACGGTAGTTGGTACGGTCAGTGCGGCTACCTCCTTTATGGATATGAGTGATGACCCCTCGCTTCCATACTGGTGGAATATAGTTCTCTTCTAGACGTCGCTGATAAGAAACAGCCAGTGGTTCTGCTAGATCACTAGCTACCGCCTGCAGAGCCTTTGGTCGGATGTTGTCAGCTCCGGGAGAAGTGTAGTTTCGCAAGGATAACAACTTCTTCAACACAGCTTCCGCAGTGAAGGTGATGTTTTCTAAACCAGATGGTGGAGTATTAGAAATGATGAGAATGTTTGGGCTCGTTACCTGCTGGAAAGTTTGGGAGTAATAAAGCCGTAGGAGATCAGCTGCTTCCATTGCTGATCGCGTGCACCCATCAGTCGTGACTAGCGCTGGAACCCCCCGCTTCACCTTTCGAAGGTCGTTAACTTGCCAGTACAGGAGTTTGCGGTTAGTGCAGAATCGCTTCATTAACTTCTACTGATGAGTGACCTTGTCTTCGTGGATCAGTTTCACACAGAAGTTACGATGTGTCACGTATGCAGTCCAGGTTTCGGCATTCGGGCAGTCCTGGTGATCTCGCCATGCCAAATCCCTCCGGGACATACAGTTACGTGTTCTGCTCCTCAGAAATGACTTACGCTTGTTTTTGGGTTGGAAGGACTTCTGTTCTGATGCGTACGCTACTAGTGTGCTAAACTTCCTTGTAAATGTTTCCCAGGCAACATCTGGGGGGCATTCGGTTAAGAAAGTCCAAGATGTATCCTCAAAAAATTTGGACAACACATTGTAGTACTTGACAGTACGCATTTTATCCTCCTCCTTTTCAGGGTACTCCGCATAGCATATATAATCAAAGAGTAGAGTAACATGATCGCTTCGACCCAGTGGTGTGCTTGTAACTATCCGGTCAACCATGAGTTCTTTGTTAGTTAACACAAGATCCAATATCGACCGCTTGTTAGCAGTTCGAAATCTGGTGGGAGAGGTTACGTGGTTGTAAAGAGAGTGGCTAGCAATAAGCTCTTGCAAACAAGCTTTAAACTGCATACCATCGGTTGCCGGCATTTCTATGTCGCGCACGTTAAAGTCTCCAGCGATAAGAATGTGGGTGTAGGACTTGTTCAAAGCAAAGTGAAAAACGTGGTTCAGTTTGGAGTCCATTTCCGACGTTGAGTTTGGTGGGCGATAAATCACCGCTAGTAGACATGTGTCCTTGTTTCTCAACCATAGGTGGCACCAAAGCGAATCGGAAGCTCGGATTTCCGGTTGATCAATAACTTCACATCGGAGGTTTGCACTATAGTAAAGAAACACACCGCCACCCCTTCCGGTTCTATCCGTCCGAAGCAGCGACATACCGGGTAAATTGATCTCAGAATCGGTTATCTCAGGGTTTAACGATGTCTCTGCAATCATAACGAGGTCTTGCGATTGTGAGGCATGGAGTTCTCTAAGTTCGGCCAACTTGCTTAGAAGGACTTGGGCGTTTGTGTACATGCAAGATAGGGCTTTTGTTGTTAGGAGTTCACTGATAGATGTCAACTTTGTGTTAGTTTTTAAGCCGGCCGTTAGGTGCTCGGCCATTAATCGTTTTTTGGTTCATGTATCTCAGTCATGTTGCATGGCATTATTGAGCGTTCCTGAACAGTCGTTTCACTTGTGCTGTGCTCGGTCCTCCTGCGTGCCGTGGGCGCTGTTGTGTCGGCCTCTCCGCAGAACTGTGCAAATAAAGAATTTGTTGCGTTTGCAAGTTCCATTGAATTGCTTCCGACTTTTGGTCGTTCGCCTGCTGCTTTTAGCCGGATCTTTGTTGGCAACCTAGCTCGGAACTTTAACCAGTTATCCAACAGAACTTGCTTCATTCCCTCGGAGTGTAGTATTATTTTCATTAGCCTTGGACCGCAGCCCTTGTAGTTAGTTGATGACGGAACTGTTGTCAGGGATTTGGCAATAACATCGTCAACAGAGAGTGCTTCGCGGATGTAGCACCACTGCTCTGGGTCATGGGTTTGTGCATCGTGATCAGAAGAATACAGAAGCTCAGGAACACTATGAACAAATATTGTTTTCTTGCTATCCCTATTAGCAATGCCGCGTTGCTCAACTGCTTCTTTTGGGCGATCTTTCCAAGGTAGATCAGGTAATATGCGCACTCCGCTCGGTGAGTTGCGAAGAAGAACTGCTGAGAGCAGGACAGCCTCTGTCTCATCTGCTGAGTTTAGTGTTACTCGAAGAATTCGAGGTTCACCAGAGTGCACTGAGGTCGGGTGACGCGCTACGCGTTGCAGCATTGCAGGCTCAACCCGAATGCCAATCGCCTCGCAGATGGAACTCCACTGGTTGCGATCGTCTTGCAACTTGCCTTTTATTGTGCCAGATTTGGATTCGGGAACATTGGTGTACACGAGAGTTAACGCAGCGTGGTTTTGTCTATCGAGTGTTGGCTTTATACTTTTTGCCGGCAATTCGCGTTGTTTAGAGGGCACCACTGGAGTTGACGGTGAAAACTGCTTTGCGCCACGCGTGCTCGGTACTGAAGATGGACCTATATGTGTCCCTCCCGGTGTGTTTGTCGAGGCAATCGATGCGTACGTTACCTGCTTGTTATCTGCACCGGATTTCCTTCGGCTGTGAGCTGTCGTTGTCATGGCTGAATCTCCAAGTGAAGCGTCTATGGTTGGAGAAGTGGAAGCAGGCATGTTTGAGGCTTGCCCACTTATGGGAGTGAGGTGACCCAGTGGATTTAGAGTCACAGACGCTGCAGTGCCGTTGGAGCGTCCAGCTCTTTTCTTCGGTTTAGACTCAGAGCTTACTTTGGTCGGGTGAGGTATTATCGTGGCCATATTTACCTCCGTGGTATCGATCTTAGTATTTACAAAATGCGCGATTATTTCAGTCATCCTATCGCATTTTTTCATGAGCAAGGATAAACAGTTGACAACTGGAATGACTTGACATGTTGGGCAAAACCAAATTGTGTCGGCAACTTGGTTTGTCTGTCTCACTTCTTGGATGGATTTGCCTGCACATTGCGGACAGTACGATCTAATGCAGCTAGAACAGGTGACACCGATCTTAAGGACTACTGTAATTATCTGTGCAACATAGGCGTCATTGAACCATGGGAATGCTCTTATTGTTTACAGCAACGACTAGCTAAGCGCTCATCTTGGTGAGTGTACTTTGCGCTAGGGGTGACGCACGAATAGGTCAGAACACGCACACGAATGGAGAGCTGTTCAACCGCACCAAGGTCAGGCGGTCGAGGCAGATGGAGGTCGTAACGCGCAGACTGTCGGGTTCAGCGATCAATCGACTCGCAGTGGTACACACACCCACACAAGGCGGCAGCGTATGTTAATCGGCCTGCCTTAAACGACGATGCAAGTCGAGCCCTAATAAGCGTCACTAGAGCTGCTCAGTTGATGAACGGAGCAAAGAGGTGGTAACCTGGTTATGCTGCTACTTGCAGGGATGCTTGCCGCGTAGTTTGGGAGCCCTCAACTTCTTCTTCCGAATGAGACCAAAATCTTTTCCGAAAGACCGGTTTGATGTAGTTACACAAGTGGAATTCGGCAAAGAATATGCCGGAAACGGGGAACTGGAGCAAGAGTATAATCCACACAGGTTAAATCCAAGAGTTGGGAAGCACTGGGTAGAGCTCGTCGAACTGGTTCGAACGAGCGCACGCACAATATTGTGTGGGGAGAATTAGAGTGTCCACAGAGAGCAAAGCGAGAGCCGAGTTAAAGTGCGGCCGCACGGTAGGGTGTCACTGACAGTGTCATTGGTGGCATTGGTTGCTTTTGGGCGTATTTGGGCCAATGTTAGTATTTGAATTAAAGCCGCAGGTAAGGCATTTTTAATGTGCTGCCCAGGGTTCTTTCTGTTTTGATAAATGATAAATGTTAAATTCCTCGGTGTTTCGAGGTGCAGTCCAACTATGTGGTCTGAAGCGGAGCCTAATGTGAAGGATTGGGTGTTGCACTCTATGTCGCATTCTTCTAATGGAACGATTCTAGTACCCTTCATTTGTTCAAACATTATCACCAGTTTTTCGCGGTTGTGCGATAGTTCATACACAACCTTTATTAATGGGATGATCCTAATTACTACACAAAACCACAGAGCATCTCGTCTACTACTGTGTACCTTCCACTGGTTTTACGTGAGCATAGAACACTCTTAATGAAACCTGGTGTGACAATTGGAACACTGGATTACTGTTTGTAAATTTTTGGGCATGAAGGAAAGCAGCATACTACGGTCAGTCTGGGATGGAAAAGGGGCAAAGGTTGCTTGGTCGTTACAAACCATTGCGTCGACCGATACCTTTCCGGTCAATTGTGTGGTTTCTTATCTGTCGACGGCTTATCAAACCGACATCCAGAGTAGGTAGGTTGTCTCGTTTGCCCTTTAATCGCTATGAGACATAAATAAAGCGAATGAGCGGTAAGGAAAAAAGCGCCAGATAGCTTCATTGCTTAGCGGTCGACAGCTATGGTTAAACGCTTGTCGCATAGACCTCTGATTTGGTTTTCTTTTGGGACCACGAATGTTGCTCTGTGGCGCAGGATTCTGAAAAGTCCACGATTGTGTTCATGCGGGAAGGTTGCGAAAACTGTGATGTGGAGATAACAGATAATCCATGCAAACCAGATCCGAAAGATCGAATGCAATAAATAACGTTGATGAAGCCGGATCGAAAGTGTGTAAGCACACGTGTGTGGATGGGAAGTGTGACAATAAATCCGAGTAGAGTACCAGGCCGGAGCTTATGCGTCTGCTGTCTGTGTAGGACGTCGGATGCAGTGAAGGCGGTGGTGTATAGTTTCCGGTAGACGAAAAGCCTCATTATCTGACGTGGTGGGAAAAGAGCTGACTACTGCTTATTCCGTTTTATTAACATTGCGCATGGCCTGAATACAACAGCAGCTTAGGTGACACGACAATTGCACAAAAATCTGTATGGATTGGAAAATTAATAATAAAAATGGTGCGCAATGCCGCGTATGCATTCCATGATGAGAGTGTCCGTATTGGTGTTAATAAGTGCAAATTTTAGTCACCGGCTTATTCAGGTCTTCTGTCAATGCAAATAAACAAATGTTTTTAGTAAATGCGAACTGAAAGCCGCTGAGAAAGAAGGAGACAATGCACGGCGAGTAATGTCAGTGTCACTCTGAAACCGAAAACCAATACGAATACAATTGAACTACCATGTCATTTCAACCAAACAACAGACGGCAGAAAAAATGTTTATGCAATCACGCATTGTAATTATCATGTTATATGTAAATGCAAACTGCGAAACTGCTCTATTATACATTTTAAATCAAATGCTTAATTTCCACGGACCTTATTGGTAGCAAATGAAACCGTAATGAGCCGGTTTATATCCAAAATTTTACGAGTTCGGTAGTTTGTGCTAGTAGGGTCAGCAGGGCAGCTTAAGTGTAGTTTGTTGAGTATTCGTTCGTCAACCTGTTGGGCACCTGAGTGCACGCTATTCTCAGGCAACTGATTGGACACGTTTGATCTCTCAAGGCTTCCAGATGTGGTTGAACCATCAGTGAACAGAGGTGAAGCGCACTGCATTTTTACCTAATTTAGACTTAATGGCATGTATGAGATACGACACAGCATCAAGTATGGTCCATGGAGTTCAGTACGCGAAATGACAGGAAAACATAATAATAGAGGCGTAAGCGGAGCACGTAGGCTGCCCGCTACATGCAAAGGTCATAAGCACGGGAGTGCTACGAGCTTTGACTTTTCCACTTAAGTTAGGAATCGAGTGAGAATCGATTGGCCAGCAAATACCAGCCTGCGTCAAAAGAATCGAACTATTCCGGCAATATGATAAACCCTTGGAGCGGAATTCACTCACACTAGTTGAAAAACAAAAACAGAAGAGCGAGTGCGCTTGACCTCCTAAATTTGAATGTTTCGTTTACCAATATATAGAGTTAATCTATTCTGTAGAGGTACTCTCCCTGTCTACCGAGTTCTGGCCTTTTGTATTCCTCCGGTTGGCTGGGCGCGTGACTGAGCAGTCAGACAGTCACAGTCTCACAAGGCAGTAAGGCAAGCAGTACAACAGTTGTCAGTGACAGAGAGCAGAGGGAAAGAAGAAGCCTTACAACAAATAATGCATAAAAAGCGTAAGTGTAACGGAGCGTGTGTTTGATAAGTCTCGCTGGATAACCGGGGCAGGTATTACATGACTTAAGTTCAAAGTGACATGAGCACAAATGCGTGTTTCACTACCCTTAAGCTTAGTGCAGATTTGATGAGCACACTGTTTGAATCGCCTTCTTCTATCCTCCGAATGAAATGAACTGTATCGTGGAATGCAAATGGAGTAACGTTTCGTCAAGTCGTCGCTTGAAAAGCGATAAGTTTGGGTCAGTTATGACGTAAGGTGGAGAGGTGTTCCATTTCCGGGATACTCGAAGGGAGAAAACGTTTGTTATGAATTATTCCATTGTTATGCGTGACCAATTTAAGTTGATGGCCTCTCAGGTTAGTTATATAGCTGATTGCAACAGATAACGGAGGCGTAATTAGTGTTGGCCAATATTAGGTACTTGTTGGGAAAATCACTTCGCAAACGCCGATACTCAACACTGTATAATTGAGGGGCTTGCAATATGACTTGGTAGGGCAAGTGGACCAAACCAGTAACGTTTTGGCCGCTGTAGGCTCTGGAGCGTTAATCATATCAACACCTTGGTTACGTCACGGGCACCAGGCTTAGTTGGCATATTCCTTATGAGACTCCACAGAGACGTCCAGTATTTGTGAAAAGATAGAGAGTTGGAACTTCTCTAACACCCTTCGCAAAAGACTAAATGGCCAACTGGCTCTTCTCCATTCTTACTCGGACTGTTTGGAGCAATCCAAATCATCCCGCATAGTTACTCCGAGGTCTCCCTCCTGGGAAGCAAGTTACAATTACTGTGCCCATACGGCACTATTGGTTAGTAGTATTTAATAACCTACGCTCACGTTTTGTGTTTCGCCACTTTAAACTGGAGTTGAGTCCCGGATGACTACGTATGGTTCCTGTCGAGATCTCTTTGCAGCGGCTTATGATCGTTCGATATGTTGATGTCGTTCCAGATATTGAGCCATTCTACAAATGGTAGAAAGTTTTGCCGAAATGTCAAGGTGAAAGCATCTATGAAGGCTTGCAGTTTACGTGGTCCCAGTACCGATCCTTAGGGTACATCCTACTGGACTTCTAGTTCGATAGGACAAGGTGTGGTTAACTCTCACTTGAAGTTACGCTGAAGGCTGTAGTATCTTATTAACCCAAGACTATTTCACCTCTTCCGTAGCCACGAAGCCTGCTAAGAAGAATGCGGTTGTCTAGTTGGCCGATTGCTTTTGAATAGTTTAGATAGACGACATCAATTCCCACTGTGATCCACAATTTCTCTTCAACTTTTTCAAGCTAACTTTGTGTTAAAGGAGTAAAGTCGTTTGAGTGAGGTCTTGTAAAAATCATAGGGACAAGTAATTATTCGGAAGTCGTTCAACATCACCTAATTGTATACAATGTGACCATGCATATACGATGCGCTCTTTAGCCTAGTGCTTAATTGTCAGGTTTCCACATGTCAGGGATAATGCCATTTGTTAGACATCGTCCATAAATACTGAATAGAGGTTTCATGAGCAAATAGACGTACATATTTTGCAACGAATGTAGACGAAGTGTCTGGGCCACTACACTCCTTGTGCTCCGACATTTTGTGCGCCCGAGTGACATCGATGCTGAGGCTTAGCTGATGAAACATTGTACGAACGATGTGCCCTTTGGTAATATACTTATAGTTCAGACTACCAACACGCACGGCGCCTAGCTCCTCACATGGATTGTGACCACACAACTGGGTTACAATTCCCTACATTCCATGTCAGTTACGATGACACAAAACAGCTTCGATAGATAAACCGTTTAAGCAATTTATTTCGGATTTGTTGCTGATGAGCGACATCTCAGCCGAGTGGCCAATCTACATTTCTAAGCTATCTCATCTGTTTCGTTCCAGTAGCGGCGAAGACTATCAGTCCATTAGTTTACAGATTGGTTCAACAGGTCAGCACACTAGGACAGACACTGATATTGGAAGTAAAACGTTCGTACTACAACCACAAATCTTTCCTCGAAAAGTACTAATGATTGAAGGAAGCACCGCCTAAACAGTTGCTAGTTACGCGAGTCGCTTTTTCTGCTTAACGAGGGAATTAAGTGTTTGGCAAATTTTGTTCAGCTAAATTTTACATTGCGACCATTGAAATAGCTGGTTGTTCTTAGTGATCCATTCAGTATTTCCACCCTAACTGTTTGCGAATTGATGGCACCGCTTGTGAAGGCCTCAGAGTGGCTTGTAAGATATTAGTTTCCGAAAGCCATTCCTCTTTCTTCAATCTACCTAGCTGCATCTTCTACAGGTGGACGAGGGTCGGTATTGCGCATAAGCTTGACGCTAAATTTGTACTGCAGCCAAGATGCGAATAACCTGTAGCTAGAACCACACGTTCTCGTAAGGATCTATTCCAGCGGATAAAAGACTTCAATTGGTTAAATTCTGGGAGAAATTTCTCGTTCAGAATCTGACTGCCTGGCTGATTAGCGTGTGAATGACCGCTTGGTCGATGAATGCACTCAGTTTATTGATCGTTTCCGCAATTTGCCCTCCAAAGTAGAGTTTACTAACCGTGCACATTCACCCTCATGGACAAATGACCAGGGTGTAACACTAGTGAATGCAAAGAAGCAATCCCAGTTCGTGATGGCCTGTTAGGCATCTCCGAAGCAATGTTGTTGACCAAACATGGCAGTTTACATCTCCCTGACGTCGTATGCCTTAGGCTTATCCGTAACCTGATAGTTTCGAATGTGTTTTATCGGGTCATCTACGGAGCATGGTGTATTTAAATTTCATCAGCGGGTAACCCTATAGTAACTTGCTCCACTGTTTACCCATCCGCTTCGGTAAAAGTAGACCTGCATGCCTAATCCTCATTGCCCCAGCTAACCCCCCTTCAGAGCCCTCTGACCGGTGACCGATATCATCACGGTACCCTTGCTGAGCCTGATGATTGAATCGAGTGCAGCGATCAGCGTCAGTTGTTAAGCTCAAACCTTAAGCTCGTCGCGATGACAACTAGCTTGTGTCAGTTAGGATGGGGTTTTAGATACTAGCTAACAGAAAACGGATGCTGGCGGTCAGGCGGGCGGACGGAGTCTTTGAGTGACCAGTTTTCCTCGGTTGACAGCCAGAAGAGCCCGCGGATTAATGAGTCTCTGATGTTATCTGTCCCTTTAAAGACTACTTCTGTGGACATCATCGCAACAGCGTCAGGGAAGCTATTCATAATGATGGGAGTAGAAGTATGACAAGACAACCAGTTTGAGAATGCTGCACCACTCCTGAGCTAATGTACTTGACACGGATTAACCTGACGAATCGTTCAATTGCTGTCACTGGCTTTTACAGTCTAGAGCACGTTAAAAAAGGCACTTAGTAAATTCAGTATTTGCTTTGTGTGTTGCGACTGTAGACACTGTGTGTGTGTGGGTGGGTGTGGGAAGCGTGTAGGTAAACAACTTTAGGTGCAGGCTGGCATGTGGCAACTTGTTACATAGATAAAAGAGACAGTTTAACAGGCCCATTAGTGGCCTAATCGGGGTCTTACCACCGATAGTCGAATCTACGTACTTTGGTAGGAGTCTTGCTCCCGAAACTCTACCCAGTATATCCAGTGACTACGCTTAGGCAACCGTCCAGCGTGGACTGTAACCTGTATCCCCGCCAATCCCCTCACCTGTCATAGGTTTGACCGAGGTTTCACGTGACTTATGCCCCCGTGGGTAATAATATTTACGTGGAGACTGGAAACTCACATGGTCACTAGCCCGTAACACTGAGGTGCCACATTCCGCAGGTAATCAAATTACGTATCCAATTCGGAGAGTTGTAAACCATTGGCGGATGGCACATTGGTTAATTTAACTTAGAAGTTTCTTGAACAACTTCTGACACTTGGATTAATTCGCCAATCCAATAATGCGTAGCGCAGTATTGTAGCACCAGAAGCAAAACAGCTGACGCGGAAGTCGTTGCGATTACACGCAAAGTCGTACTAAACCCGTTGAACAATTAAACACATACAACTCTCCTCACGGCAGCGCCGTCAATTCGTCTTCCCTTGATAACTTGAACTGCCCAAGGAACAATGATTTATTACGGATACTATAGCAGGGGCTTGATAAGTCCTGTAGGATAGTAAGCGCGAAAAATAAAATATCAAACGATATGTAAGTCATCTGTTTAAGTGTCTACCGCGTCAACCGCGTTGCTAAAGAACGTCAGTATCAAATGAAAACTGCATCCATGCACACAAAACACCACGGAGCTCGACTATAGTTAGAGTATACCGTGAGCATAATAAACATAAATCACTCACTCACGTAACACTTCATCTGGTCCATTGAACACATACCTCCGGTATGATGACACAGTAACACAGCCTAGGTAACGAATTGCCGTGAGCTAAGGGTAAGGGAAGGAGACGATTGATTTGGGGAGACAGTTCCAAAGTTGGAAAGCCCGAAGAGAAAAGTACATCGTCGGCATATCCGACTGCTGTGTTGTTCACTCAATTTCAAGCAGTTACCTCTGAGGTTGGTGTTATAACTGAGTTTCGGCAAATGTCGGCATACGGAGTTGGGGTCACTCAATATTTGGTACACTAAGATGAGATCGCCGCGCAACCTTCGGTAGCGTTCGCTGAAAATTCCCGTTAACTTCAGCCTTTGTTGGTAGGACAGATTGCCTAAACCCTTGAGATTCTTAGTTGCCCTGCGTTGTGGTGTCTCTAACACTTCCAGGTCGCACTTCAACCAAGGTGGCCATGCTTGGATACCGTACAATGTTAAGGCGCACGTAGGAGTTGAGTATTTTCGGGAAGACGGATAAGCCAATTATCCCAAATGCCGTCCGCAGCAGGCCAATGTGCGGATTGCCTCTTATTCCAGCTGCCTCGAACTGTTTTGAGCAGTTGTAGTTACTCCGTATGAGTGCACGTAAGTCGCGTCCCTGGGAATCGATCTGCAATTTGTGTGCCCAAGTCAGTAAGTTAAATCATCCCTGTGGCGTAGTTGAACAGTTAAACGTGTTTAAACATTAAATGCTTAGACATGGCGTCAAGCTCGCGCCGAAACACGTCGTGATTGTTTGGTCTCCTGATCGCTCGGTCGAGGATTATTGGTTGGTTTGGCATGATCGTTCTGGGTCCCTTACAACAGAACAATGAAACAGTTGCATACGGGTTAAAAGGCTAAATCCTAACAGTTCCCGTAGGATGGTACGACAAAATACGAAGCTAGGTCTGGTGTCTTGAAAACCACTTTGAGCAGTTTCGCCACTTAATTCCGGGTTACATAGTGAAGATAAGGTAAACAAATTTTAAGTTTTTGTTATCATACCACCTTATTTTAGTCGTGCATGGCAGCCGAAATGCCACGCTAGCGTCATTGACAACTAACTTCGAGACTCACTTGCTCTGTTCAAATGAGTTGTTTTGGGTAACTGGACATTTGGGCAGCTTAAATTATCTTATGCAAAAACAGCCACTGTTTTCAGGCTGTTAGTGTGCTCGGGACAAAGCCTTACCTTGGGTGCGCATAATTTTCTGAACATTGCGACAGGCAGGCTCATACAATTGTACTCATTTTTCGAGAATGTCGTTTCTGAGCAGCAAGACCTCGTGCACATTTTAGATATTGAATCATTACAGAACACATGTTCATAGTCGTTGCTTACATAAGACTGATTGTTCACCGGGTTTATGAAGGAATTCTTGATCGACACCACCCTACGACTCCAGAGTATTTATCTCTCTGTCTAGGTTAGCTACTCCTTCATAAGGCTGTTTGTGAGTCTGTTGCCCCAGAACATACACACACACACACACACACACACGGTTTAACAAGTTGAAACTACTCCGATTCAGAGCAAATATAAGACTGCTGAAAATCAGCCGGTATGGTCCCATTTGTCAGTCAGGTAAGGATTGTGCTCTGTTTGCTCCACCTGCACATCTGCGAGGTTTGCTCAACAGGGACCGCGTGAGAGTGCATTGTGTCTGTGGCCACACACGCAAGTGGGAGAACGGGAGTAAAACAAGAAGGTAGACAGAACCGAGGTGGGGCATTGAAAATAAATGTGTATATCGAGGCTGTTACAAACCTTAAACATTTTCTTTCCTACCCATTTCGCTACGGACACTCAAGAGTGATATGCGTGTCATTTGCAAGTTCTAGGAAGTGCAAGCGGCATGAGCGCTCAGTGGCTACTCCTCAGGGGGCTGGCAGTTTCTGAGAAAAGGTTCTTGTATTGAGTTGATTGAGGACTATCTTGATAAACTATCTGTATAAGCAACGTAGTCAGTTGAACAAAACTAGGAAACACGTGGGCTTTCCCAACTGGCCCCCAAGTTAGCGTACAGTAATCGTTCTTAGCCAGGATGGTTGTTGTGGATTATTAGAGGTTTCCTAAAGCAAATAAATGTTAAGCGCTTTTCATTCCCTCCCAATAGGCTGTTTGGTGTCTTCCTGGTATGAACAGCTCGGTTAGAAAGCTTGTGGGAGCTGAGTTCAAAACGAATCCTGATCCAAATAGCTACCACACAAATAACACTCCAAAGCCCAACAGTGGAGTAGATTCCATTATGAATCGTCACAAGCTATGGGTTGGATAATCGTTGACTTTGCACAAAGCCAGTGCCCACGAGGCACGTGAGTAAGTGAGCGACACCACTGTCCATAGAAGTCACTTTCGTAGAATTGCACCAAATAAAATTGATGACAAATGCGCAGGACATGAAATGCAGCCGAACACTCACATGCTGAGCAAGAATAAATAGACTGGTTTGCTGCTTTATAATCTTTTTCAGTTTATTTCTAAGCCGTTCGCTTACCGAGCACTCATCTCACGACCTCAAAAGTTGAAGTATGCCTGGCAGCCATACATGGCGCTCGGGAATTAATTGAATCAACAAGAAGTGTCATCACGGAGTGAAAAATATACAATACCTGTTGTCCAAAGCAATTCGTAGGAAGAATAATTTTACGGCATACGCTTAACAGACGGCTTCTGATTGATGGGAACCTCTTTAGTCATTAAAAACACCTTTAGGATTACTGCAGTTAAAGTGCCGACCCATCTGACGCTTTGTCTTGCCTCCTGGTTCTTATTGATGTGTGGGAACGACACGCTTACCTATCAAGTCAGGCACTTTCGTCTGTGTAATTTAACAGCATGCATTTATCGACACAATCCACTCGTGTAGCAGAGAATAAGTGAATGTATTGCTTTTTAGGCTATTTTACTACACCAATTTGGTTGTGAGTTGCTACTAGAGAGGTTGCTCCTGAAAACGAGCTAATTAGCCCAACGCACTCACTAAGTCGGTATGCGTTGATAAAATGTCAGAGATACCTAATTGGCTATTATTACTATGTCACAAGCAGAATCACCTTCACACAGCAAGCAGACATCGTGTTGCTTGCTTCAAAAAATGTGGCGTGGTTCGTTCTTTTCTTACTGCAGTCATGACCGAGAGAAAAGAGGTAGTTAGCTTCGCACTTCCGGTCAATCAGCGCATCGCTTTCGAGATGCTGCTCTGATTGCTTTGAACCGCAGCGAACCGAACGCCCGTGGTGGTCATAGTTCACCTTACTGTCACAACGGCTTCAGGAACAATGTCTCTTCTCAGGTATTCGTATTCATTTCGATCCGCATCAATTGGTCTAAGTAATCCCAATTGCATATCTGAAACAGTGTTATATTTCGTACACACGAGCGTAAGTCCATAGACGTAAATGGTAAAGCACAGTTCCATGTCCACAGAATGCGACACGCGACACTCATATACCACATAGCACCAGCTTCAATCTAAAGACCCATTTAAGGCTGTCTACCTCACATCGTGATGGTACTCGCAAAGGTCACAAAGTACCCCTTGGTTAGAACAAAATGCATTTCAATCAGGGCTGTCGGAGCTGTGTTATCAGTGAGCCCTTAAACAAGCAATCGTTCAACCGTGGCTGCAGCGTGATTTCATATTTACTGATATGGCGTGACATACTTGCACAGGCCAATGATTACTGCGTCTGAATGTATTTCAGTGTCTCGTAGTACTCCGAACAAACGCAATTCAACCAAGTTGACCTAACTACTTAAACAAGCACCTGATTTACAAACGTGCAAGCCTGCGGAAGTGCAGCGAAAACTTTACTCTTACTTTGTCTTGTATCTATTATTTCACTGGTGTGTCAATATCACGAGTATTTCTCGCTAGTTGTAAACGCAAAGCATGCACGAAGATATGTACAGATAACACTGGCAGAATCCCATTAACGCAGTTAGGCTTGCATTGCGGTCAGCGCACCTTATGTGTCTGTGAGAATTCTATGCACATAACACCCGGTACACCACAAATTCACCTTGTAACCACTCTGACCTTTATCTGAGTTATCATACTTTGAGATCATTTTGATTGCTTCATAGAACTTGAGCTAACTTACAGTACTTAGAAACACTAACCATGTTAATGGAGCTGGTGGCGCACGGAGCAGCTGTAGGGAAGAATATGTGTGAGAATAGTCAATCATGTAATCAAAGTCCAGAGTCCAAATCACCGGGAGTGCAATCTAAAATGAGTCCGGCATTGCAGACACTAGGGACAACATTTGCTTTGACCTAACACTGTTATAACTGAACACAGTCGACAGTGATGTTACTCTAGCATCCCCCCCCCGGGTGCGTTTTGTCAAAGGGGACTAGTCAGGTTTCAGCACCTATAGGCACAGTGATCATCGTGATAATACGTACATCGGAAACAGGTCTTTTGAATGGCATTCACATAGCGTGTCTCATCTCGCTTGCGAGATCTGTGTACGTTAATGCGAAAGTCAATTATGACCCCGGCGACATGATTATTGCGAGACACGCAACTAGGCTCAAACAACCAACATCGTTGGAGGAAAGCCCACCACTCCAGAGCCCCGTCCACTTTACTCCGTGGAGTAGTCGAGTGCCCACATTAACCTGTTGTTCAAATAAGTGAGATAAAATCGCGCCTTGGCTACGGGGGTCATCATACGATGGGAACATGCATCACCCTCACGCCATCATACAAGGTGGAGGGGTGCGATCGGAACCACAACAATACCCACAGTTGTACAGCTGAACACACGATTGACATTACAGTAAACCCCATAGATTGACACACCCAGAAACGTCTATGAGTGGCTGGTGTCTTGGTAACTGAATTTAACTATGTTATACATAAACAAAATGGGTGACCGCAAGAGGTGCACTAAGGGAAACAAATTTTTAAACCAATTATATTCCCCTTGTTCCCTACGAAGATATTAGGATTCAGTGTACCACTAGGGCACAGAGCGGAAGATGTACCATTGACTTTGAGTCAACGGAGACTCCCTGTCCTGAATGTGAACCGCTTTGTGACCTCCCACCTTTCAGGATGAAAACATCCCGAAAGACAGGAGCAGGTCGTTACGATCCCTACAACGGAAGTCTGTATCTTGGAGTATGCAAGTTGCTGTTTCGCAATGAAACTTGTACTATTCGCGCAAGCGATGGAACCCACGTTGTGCCACCGTATGATGGGGCTTGATGCTTCAGTGGTGCAGCGTACACTTCAGTGTCCAATTGAGAATTGAGTGAATGAGGTGAAGTTGATCCAATCCCCACCTGTAGCGCGCCTGCTTTGGCTGATACAGCTGAGTTGAAACTAGGGGGTTGGTTTAAATTACAACGAAATCATCGCTGCCAGCAGTGGAGCCCAGCCAATTTGAGTACGCCGGCCATCCACACATTGGCTTCGACTTCTCCCATTGTTAATCACTGCGAGTAAGTCTGGCCACCTCAAGTCTCCTCCGCCTAGTGTCAGATTTATACTGCCATGTGCGCTTTAGTGGTTAGCAAAAGCCGGGATAATGGTCATGCTTCCCCATGGCAATGAGGCTGGTCCTTACCGTGGTGCGATGGTTTGTGTGCCTTAGCGATCCATGGAACTATGCTGAGTGGTGCTTTTGCACCTTCAGAGTCACTCATACCAGACTGGTCAATGGTTAGAGGCCAGACAAACGCAGTCTCCTGGTCCTCCAGGTTGGGGGTTGGAATGAGGGTGGCACCTTATTCCTTAAAACGGACTCCTTGTAGCCCAACGCCAAACCCGCTGCATTGCGGTCAGGTTTTTGAACCAAAGGCTTTGGTTGAGAACCCTAATCGTTCTCCTGTCTAGGCCTGGGCAACCTGACAGTATCCTGCCCACGCAATACCATGAATTTACCTCAAACAAATTGCTGATGCTCTGGCCACCGCAGAGGATAATCAACGGTGCCCTATATGCTGCATCGAGCAGGGTGGATAGGGATTTGGATGCTACTGCTCAAGCCTTCCCGTCTTCTTATTCCCCCTCTTACGCTTTTGCACTCTTACCGTCCCCTTCCAACTTCATTTATATCCCCCCAGTTTTCAACCCCCGATTCTTAGCCCTCCCCCAACATGCTTTGCTTTGCATTTATCTTCTAATTTCAACTCACATGTGAACGCGGAGCGTCACTCCTCTCCAGTCGACAAGCCCATGTCCAACCAAGCCGTCCATTCCAGTTCATCGGCTTCCATTTGGAGCCCTCGATCCTCCTTCAGATTGGCATGCCTCAATGTACGCACACTGTTACAAATCGGTCAACATGCAGCACTTGCCCGAACATTGGAGACCCTCTCGATCGATATCTGCTGCTTATCAGAGACCCGCCTGCAAGACTCGAGCTCTGTGCTCACTCTGCGATCCCCTTCAGGTGACGCAAACAGTATTTTCTCATTGCGCCTATCCGGTGACGATGCAGCTTCGAGCACCGGCCAAGCTGGTGTTGGCACTGCCCTGAGTCCCCGGGCTGAAGCTGCTCTGGTTGATTGGATTCCAATCAGTAGCCGGTTGTGTGCTGTCCGATTGGCTGGCTCGTTTAAAGCTTCAAAGTCTCGCTGGACTAATAGGTGCCTATTCATCATCGCTGCCTACGCGCCCACAAACTGTGGCGATGATTCGGTAAAGAACGACTTCTACCGCCAACTGACTCAGCTCCTTCGCCACAGAAGAAGCACGGACACTGTTGTGCTGGCGGGGGATATGAACGCACAAGTTTGAAAGTTGTCCACTGATGAACTGCATCTGGGCGGTCAACACGGTGTAGGCTCCCGTAATGATAACGGTGAGCGGTTACTTCATTTGTGTGAGGATGCTCGCTTATTTCTTGCGAACACTAATTTCCGACACAGCACCCACCGGAGGGTGACTTGGCGCCCATCAACCTCGAACCAGCCTTGCACGCAGATCGATCACATTGCGATAAGTTACCGCTGGAGAGGCTGCATCCAGAATTGTCGCTCGATTTGGAGCACATGTGTGGACACCGATCATGCACTTGTATGTGCTGACATACGGATGCGCTTTGGCGGACGCCCACGACGACGCTGTGAGCGCATTGACACCAGCCAACTGACAAAGCCAGCTGTTCTGAATGCGTATCGAAGTACACTGACATGCGAGTTGAGTAATCGCTCACTGGAGACAATTGATGGTTACTGGTCACATGTTCGCCAGACCTTACTAGCAGCGGGCAAATCCTCATGTGGTATGTCTGAAAGCCAACATGGACATTGGGTCTCTTCTCGGTCTCTGGAACTTATCGATGCTCGCCGGCATATCCCGGCTGGAAGCGAACACAATGAAACTCGCAAAGAGTTCTGGGCAAGGCTCCGTGCTAGCCTGAAGAGAGACCGCGAGTCTTGGTGGTCTCATTGTGCGTCAGAGATGGAAGTGGCCGCTGCCCTTGGTAACCATCGTAAGTTATTCCGTCTGATACGGGAAACGGGCAACATGATACCTGGTATTGGTGAAACCATAATGTTTAGGGGATTGGAAATGAAGGGTAAGATAGGGTGGGGGGAGGGTGGATAAGTTGTAGGGTGGGGGGGGTAGTGATAGTGGGTTAAGAAAAAATTATGAAATAAGGGGTTTGATGATTGAGGTGGGGAGGGTGGTTTAGTGGAAGTGTACATATAATTAGGAATAGGGAAGGAGGGGGGAGTAGGATTAAGGATAGGATGGAGGGTTGGGATTGTGAGGATAGGGGTTGATTGGGGTTGGGAGGTGGTGGTGATTTTTGGTGAGAAGTGTGTAAGAGGGTATTAATGGGATAAGAGACCTACGATCCTGCATGGGTGACACACCCTCTGTTTTGGAACTTGTGCTCGCCAACGAGGAACAAATGGTCGACACCGTGACCATAGATGCATCATTTGGCCGTAGCGATCAAGCGATGTTGCTCTCTCGTTACATCTGTTACTCGGAGTACATCAGCGAGAACAACGCGGAAACCTATGTCATTAGACATTGCGATCTCCTGTCCAACCTCGTTCAAGAAAGCAACTGGTCCTTTTTGGTCGAAAAGCCGCCCGATGTCGCCTGGATGTTGTTAGTCACCCAATTCACTGAGTTAATGACAAATGCGTCAGATAGCAAAGTCCTTCGCCTGAAGTAAGTGAATTCCTTCCTGAGGAGCCGTACTAGAAAATGTATGGCCTTAAGTGATTCAGCCTGGCGCACTTACGAAGCCTGTCCAAGTAACTTGACCTGGGGTGCGTACACAACTCAACGAAACCACTGCGTCAAGTTGATCCACGATGACAAACTCCAGAGCCAACAGAAGTTAGCGTCGAAATTCGATACAAATCCCAACTTGCTGTATAGACACGTCAACAAGCTCCGTGGAGTGCAGCGCGGGATCCCGGTTTTACGTGCAATAGATGGTCTTGCGCAAACCACACAAGATGCAGCCAACCTGCTTCACCAGCACTTCATCCATACATTCCGGAGTGAATCATCATTGCATCCGCATGTTACACAGCTTCCATCGACACCAGGGTTAAACCACCTATCGTTCACGGCAGCCAATGTGATGAAAAAGCTAATGTCATTGCGCGTGCACAACTCACCTGGCGTGCACGACATCAAACCGTAGGCCTTGAAGACAGCGGCCATGAACATTGCCAAACCATTAGCTTGGTTCTTTCAACGTTGCCTCGAAGAAATGCAGGTCCGACAATGTAGAAACATGGACTAGTCACTCCTATTTACAAAAGTGGCAATCGTTCGGAGCCCTCGAACTATCGTCCAATCACTCTCTTCCCAGTTTTATCCAAAGTAATAGAACGTATAATTGCAGAGGCGCCCATGGGATATCTTGAGAGCAACAACGTCCTAATGTCACAGCAACACGGATTCCGCCGAAATCGATCCTGCACTACAAACTTGCTGCTAACCCGAGCAAGCTGGACAGAGTCAGCCGAGGCCAGTGTGGGAGTCGAACTTGTCTGCCTGAACTTCTCGAAAGCGTTCGATCGTTTGGACCACCGCATTCTCCTGCACAAGCTTCGCAACTATGGAATCGGTAACCATATACACGGTTGAATCGGCAACTTCCTCACTCAAGGTCAACTGAAGGTGAGAGTCTGCAGCTCCATTACCGACCCAATTGACTTCCAGTGTGGCGTGCCTCATGGATCGGTACTGGGGCCACGTGTGTTCCTCACATTCATTACGGATGTTGCCAGTGTACTGCAGTCGAATTTCGTACTATTTGTAGATGATATCAAAATTTGGCATGATATCAGGACATCTGGTGTTCACATGGCATTGTAGAGCGATTTCGACAGGACTTATGCGTGGTCATCCTACAACGGGCTCCAGTTCAACATGACCAAGTGCAAAGTCGTAATCATACGCCATCAGCTTATCTATGAATATGGACTTGGGGACCAGCAGGTACAATGTGCTTCCCAAGAAAACGACCTCGGGGTGATCGTGCAGGACGACCTTGGTTGCTCGAGACAGGCTGAAAAGGCATCTAAATGCGCCAGTCAACATTTTGGACTCTTACAGAGGGCTTTCGGCAATTTTGAGCCATCAATCTTTCCCCAAGTGCTGAACCCCTACGTGAGGCTTCACGTGGAGGATGCGATCCGGGCGTGGCTTCCCTGGTGAAAACGCGACGTCGATGCACTTGAAGCTCCACAACGTAGAGCGACCAAACTCGTTAGAGGATTGTTTCATCTCTGCTACCAACGCAGACTGCACTCCCTGAGATTGTACAGCCGTGAATATCAACGTCAGCGAGGAGACCTTATCGTGCTTTACTTGATTCTGACAAAACCAACTCACCCATGCTGCAGTCTGTTGCAGCTGAGCCAAAATACCAACCTGAGAGGCCATCAGCTCAAACTGTCTACGCACTACAGTCGACTTGATTGTCGACGCAACGTTTTCTCCCTCCATGTGTCCCGTGCTTGGAATGCCCTTCTGACTCACGTTATCCTTACCCCTACATTAACGCTTTTCAAAAAAAGCCTTGACGAAATGTTTTCAAACTTGCATTACTTGATATAGTCCGTTCCACTTGGAGGACGAAACAGCGCAAACCTGACCATGTGCTCAGCAGCCCTCTCCGCAATGCGGCGGTGAGGATACATGCAGAAGTGTCCATGTGATTAGCTTAGATGTAGCTAAACTGGATTAACCTATCCCATGTGTCAACTGAAGAAACAAACGAGTGAGCGTTGTCATATCCTTTTTATTTCGCAAGCACTTACTGTACTATAACAGCTCTCCACATTATTTTGCGTGTGCACATCCCATTCGCACTTAAAACTATCGTTATGCAGTAGTGCAGTTAACTCGGTGGACGCCTGAAGTAACGATTCAAATATTCGATGGTCCTTCAAATCTTAGTTTTTACTCCAACCATCCTACGGGACTTGTCAACCACATGTTTTTTTACTCGTTTTAAATCATTGTTCGTTGTTCATTTTCATCCAGTTCGACCAGGTGGAGAACTTCCCGAGTTTCCATGGGTAGCGTAACAAATTGATCACAAGCTGTTTGTCAGAAATAGGCATTTATGCACTCCCTTTGTAGTACTGTTAAAGCTGGTTTCAGTACCATCGATATATGATTATTCCTAAGGGTTTGATTAGAGCGCAACCAAGTTTAACCGGTTCGAACTTTGATGATTGTATAGTGCACAGATTTGCACTTCGTAATCCTTGACTTAGGTATTGGTAGGCATGAAAGGTTGTAGTTATGTCCTGTCGGGTAAGATGCCATTTCTACACACGCTGGGGCCTGGTGATCATCAGCAGCGGAACACCAGTATTCCCCGATTATGTCATCGCTCAAGATTTCAAGACGGGGACAACAAATATGAAAGTAATGGGGTTGTCCCAGCTGCTCACAAACTGCAACTAAAAACTAAGAGAGTCTGCAGTGAACAGTATCGGCGCCAGCATGACGTCAGTATAATGATACATCAGGTCTCGAGGAATCCTAACAAGATTTCTCACTATCTTCTGACGTCTACGAACAATACCACATAGATCAGCCCCCAGGTAATGACGGTTAGAACACTGCTGTACTTGCTTCTTTTTCCATGCGTGCCAACCCTGGAACGCCCTCTCCACTTATGTTAGTTCGCCACGCCCCACCCGACGTTACCTGCATTCCCCAAAGGCCTTAACGACATAGTAATACATCTACGTTGCGCGAAATAGTGGTGCTTGCTTAGGTGTCAACATTACATAAGAAACCGGCGTGCTCACTTGAATCTCCAGGATAGCCAAACAACACTTGTACTATTTCTTTGACACTACGTTGTATTCCGAATCATCATTTGGTTCATTGGTGTTTAGGCAGCAGGAGGGGAGAGCCTTGTTAGTTCCGTCGATTCCGATTCAGTGCAGGCTTGACGCAACCGGCCGCGAAGCAGCATTCTGCTGGGGATCATCGCCGTTGAAGTATGAGCAGCAGATCCCTGCCGTACTCATCAGATGGCTGTCAAGCAGCCGTTTGAAACGTCCTTTATCGGTGCATCAGCAAGGATCTCCGGCAGGCTGTTCCAATCATTCACTACACTAATTAATAGAGCAGCCGCTGGACGGACCTGAAGCATTCGTCTCTTGTACAACTTCCACTTGGGGCCTAGTGTCGAGCTGTAAACGTGCAGCTAAAGTGCCTATGCACCTCACTCCCAAGTTCTTATAATCCGTCTGGTGTAAATAAGATCACCACGATGCCGACAGTAATCCATTGGAAATATGTTCATCTTTCGGAGTCGAAGAGTCCGAAACTCCATGACGGATTTCGAGCCATGCCACAGAACTCTTTCTAGCAAGTTGCGTTCAGATTTTAAGAGAGGATGGGTAGCTGGAAGCCCATACTCTAATCTCATGCGGATATGTGATGCGAACTGAGTTCAGAAAATTGCCGGAGTGATACGGGAGAAAGACCTGCGTAGGGCACCCAGCATCCTGTTTGCGGCCGCGACATTTCACAGTGTCTTGGGAAGCTCTAAGTTCATGTGATTCGATAACCCTCAGATCCTTCTTGTGGACGTCATTCTTGTGAATATATCCGCCAATGTGTTATACACTGAATGAATCCGGATCACCAGTCGGAGGAACAGCACATTTGCCGTTGTTAACGGGTAATTGCAATTTGACGAACTAATCTTGCAGCTGGTCTAGCGCCATTTGGAGTCTGTCCGCGTCCTTAAGACTAGCTACTTCTGACCATAGCTGGAGATCATGAGCATCGACTAAGCAGTTGGCTTGAAGAGCTGCAGGGTGGTTCTTAATGTAGAGCTTGAAAAGTTCCGGCCGAAGAACAGAGCCTTGTTGGACCCCGCTAATCTTAAACACAGAGGCAGACAGCGTTTGGTTCACCTTCACTTGGAGAGTCGGATCTCTTAAGCAGTCCGCAACCCATGCAAGGACGTTTCCAGTGACGCCAGTTCCAGTTCAAGTTCGATTTGGACAGGAACTAAGAAATTCCCCATGTGTGTTCCTTCTTTAATGCGTTGTTGAACCAGAATCGATTTAAAACCGCGGAGCACCAAATCACTACTTACGAATCACATCACGGCCAAGCAATTAATGCTCCCGCGGCCTGCACTAGCAGTCTCCGCTGTACCGGCCAGGTGAATAAGAATAAAACCTAAGAGAAGCAAATCAACAAAAACGGGATAAGTATGATGGTAGTAAGAGAGAGTGTATAGATAAGGCAATAATAGTAATAATGTGTGAGAAGTCAAGGAAATAGCTGCGGAAGTTAAGAACCAAACGGAATGATCTTAAACTGCAACTCAAGGGCGTAGAGTTGAAAAGCACTTCGCAACCAAGACGCTTTTCGATGGCATTTCATTTCATCAGGTGGAGATAGCAAGCCGCGAACCCGCGACCACTGGAATAGTAGCCGAAATCTCTGCCCCTTTGGCTACCAGCCTTCTATTATATAATAGTTGTGAAGTGTTCACTTTTAGTATCTATGAAAAACCACTATGTCACTTGTCTCCGTTGTTTCCAAGGCTATTATGCTTGCGGTTGACCACAATGAATTGTGGGAATCTCCCGTTGGAACATAGTTACAACATCCCGTCTTATCTACTTGCTGACGTCGCCGCTTGTGAAGATTTATACACAAATACATACTTGCCCAACAAATCGTGAGTAACCTCGCAGCCTATTCAACGGGCCAATAAGTTTACTTCGATAGGTCAACCAATGACGGTACCACGCAACCAGCTTGTAACGGTATCCTAGCGCACTGGCCATCAATGTAGTAAACTTCTATATGTCAAGCAGGATCCTTAATGTGACTTTTCGTTCTGCTTCAAGATGGATGCACATAAGCTGGAAGATGCTCCTTGTAGTGGATTTTACAGCGAAGAACACGTACTTGAGACTAGACTGCCTGTAGAAATTCCTTGGCAATTCGTGACAGGTTCAGGCAAACACCAACCCAAACTTGATGCTCCCGTCGTGATTTACCAGCTCGCCGTTGAGTTATATTCACGTATCCACTTATGGTGTACGCACTTACCTACTCTTAACGTGTCGACGACAGCTGTGAATAAACGTGGATTATGATAACGCGCTTCTCAGTAACATCACAAATGCCACTATTTCGTAGCTACGTGAAAGTCTTCTAAGCACGGACTACCAGTCCATCAGTGAAAACTTGTTAAAATGGAAAACCAAAAGGATGTGTATTCAGACAGGCAAAACTTCTTTCTTGGCCGACCCCCTAGGCGCTTCTATTTCGTGCTCCCGTACGTTAGCATATCCTGTGGTTACAATGAAACACGGAAACCGGCATGTTTCTACTACATGTCTTCCTTAGAGTCTCGGCTTCCTTCAAAATCTACTGATTACTCGCATTAAAACCCTGCTCAAAAGAGAACTTGGCAGTGTTTGTAACCCTGATATCCTTGCCTCCGTAGGCAATGTTTTCGCCCTGAAAGTGTTAATCTCACTGGGGCACACGGCAGCGTAAGCGCGGCAAACCGGTCCTAATAACCTCAGCTCAAGTGTCATCGTCGCCGCGGGGGCTAGTTGACTTCCACTTTGTCACTGTCGCCGCCCGCGAGCTATGATGTTATCACAGAACCCGCAGTTTATCACACTGCTCAAGCGAGGCCGAGAGGCACGATGCGACGACACTGAGTCTGACTTGAAAGAGGAGCCGTCTGTGCATCACTGGGTATCCGTACAAGTTAGGAAGTAAATTCATGAAAAACATAGGGAACTAGACGGGAATAGCAACTGTGGGTAACTAGGGGAGCGTGGAGAGGCATACAATTCACCACTACATACTGCTTGGATCGTCACGACAAAAAGTCATACAGCCCTGAGAGCGAAAGTTACGATTTTTCATTTGAATAACGTAAATCTGTTAGTGTACCCGATGTAAATGCTCACATCAAATAAAATCATAAGAGCGCTTATGTTCCTTGAAACTTTTCATATTTATATCACTGAAACATGGTATACATCAGCTGAATATGAATTCTATTTGAATGATCCGGGTATGGTTGCGAAACCTGGCCCACCAAGCCGATAAACATAAAGAGGCTAGTCACGTTCAATCACCGAGGATTCGCAGCGTGAACAATGAGCGTGTTCAGCGTCGTGTATTTGGTGCAAGAAGAGCGAACGAAACGCTCAGCACCATTCTATCGCGCACCAGACTCCGACTCTGGACCATGTGTTGCACGTGCCAGCCCAAAGACTCCCGCGTCGTGCAATGTTTGCGCGCGGGGGTGAGGATGGAAGAAGAGGGGAGTTGGCCAAGCGATGAGTTGGTCAAGGGAGATGAAATCCCTCACTTCGAAGTTGCGATCGGTTGGTATATCCTGACTGCCTGGCTGGGGTCCTAAGGACGGTGAACACGTCTGGTTGGATAGATTAGATGACATTGCAAGAAGCAGAACTCAATGACGTTCGTGATGTTAGTTGCTTTGTCCCTACCCATCCCGCTTATCTTCCCTCTGTAACCAGGATCGCTCACTTGAGTAAGTAGTGTGTTGACTGTTTTTCGCATTCTATACTTTCCGGTATCTTGCTTTTTCGTATGTCTTATCTTTATGTATTGCGGCACAATATTTTTCAATTTCAGCTAAGGTGTGATGCTGCTGCTGCTGCTGCTGATGATGATGATGATGATACTGACGGACCAGTGAACCATCATTGGTTTATGTGATCCATTACAGTTGAGAATTCCAGCTAATATTCTTCTATTGGACAGAACTAACTATGAATGAACTGGATTGTTAACAATATATCACTTAGTATATATGCCACAAGCCATTGTATCACTGATCCATGTTGAATCCGAAGTTTGTAAATAAAATTCTGATAGAACTTGCGGTACAAATGATCATCCCACAAAAGTGAACGCATGCCGCCAGTCGGGATTTACTAAGATAAAGGTCACTATCCAAGATTATTGAGCGCTCCTCAGTCATCCTTCTCAGCAGCAACAACTGCAGTATACCCATCAGGTTTTGTAGCACCCGTTCTGCAACAAGTAAGCACACGCGCCACCACATTTGCATTATGCTTCGGTCATCCCTGTCACTGGGACGGAATCAGAAATAGAAAGCTTCGGGTATTCGAAGCAAGAATCAGCGAAATTCTCAACAACAACAACAGCGCAGTACTAACAACTACCATCCGTCCGATAAAGTATTCACTGAAACTTGAAGCATCGTAACCGCCCCCATCCACAAGAACAGTTTGTAAGTATCTTAGTTGGCTGTTTGGCCGTCATATAAACCTGGTGACTTAGGAGATAACGATTAGTGCCATGAAGGCAGGTGGATATTTGGTTTAAAACCTAAATGTTCTGAACAAACAAGGCTAACGCCCCTGTATTCTGTCTGCGGCACACGGTAACAAATAGCTGACTAGCTTGAGAGGCTAGGGCGCTAGTGACGGGAACTCCCCCTTACAAGTTGCAATGCCGCATATCATAATCGACCTTGGTCTGCAGATATCTAATCATCAGAAACTTGTAGTCCAAGCGGATAAAATCGCTTTTGGTGAGGCGATGCACAGCGGCTGTTTCGTTGTCAACAACTTTATTACTTTATGGCAAACCAATTTCCGTCTCGTTCGAGCGTCACGCCAGCTTACATGCTGTAGACAAACTATGATTCTCTTCAGCGCGCAGTGACCAGATGGATGTTGCACGCACAAAAGTCAACACAGCTTACTAAATGATAATTTTTGCTGTACGGAGTTAGCTTGTTTATCATTACGTGTCACTCACCTGCATACATTATTCTTATGGATGCGCCGGAAATATCCGATAATGCCAGTGCTCTTCGAACAATGATGAGCAAAGACTTGCAGATATCTCAGATCCCAAAGCCGAAGTGACCAATTCTCACGTCCATAGTGGGGAGCTGCCTTCCTTGGTAATCTGTACCCACGGCTCTTCGGACCGAGAAGAATCTCGCTTCACCACGGCAGATGTCGCAGCATCAGAAACGTAGTTTTACCTTCCGAAATAAGTAGACTCAATTCGGAAGTCAATCATCCAGCTGCCATGACAGCAAAAGCAATAAACCAACTTCTGTTCCTCTACGTGGTTTGGTCATCCGACTTACATAGAAGTTACTTAAAGGAAATGATTTTGTGTTACTGTGCTACATTGCAGGGTTAGGTTGCCAATAGTTGAGTGATGCCTGTGTCCCTTTGGGATACCCCAGTATTTCGTCATTTAACTTGTATTCTGAACCAGTGCAGTTGCTGGGCAGGTGAAACTTTTCACCTGTTTGTTCTGTTGTTTAGATCTTTAAAACACGGCTTAGGTTTACAAGGCTTAACATCTGCACAAAAATATAATGCAGGATAACGCCAACTGGGCTACAACAACACATTTCCGCTAAATTAGCAAAAGTCGTGCAGACTAGTTTCTTCACAGCATACAATTAGAAGCCCCTCCCCATTTTTCATCCTTTCTCACAGGTGACGCTTCAATAAACGTATTGAAAAGTGCCTAACTTATTACGGTAGCGCAGCTTCCCACTTAACGCTTGTCCGTAAGGCAGCGCTGGCATATTCCTCAAGTGCTGAGTATGCAACTGTGTTATTAGGAGTTCCGAAACTGTCATGTGATCTTGTCCTGCGTTTCATCTCCAGAACAACGATTACCGAAACTTCCTCAGCTCTATTTAACCTGCTTCCGGAGCCGCGCATCTAGTTTTCGCTGACAACAATTGCGAGCGGTTTCTCTTCCGTCGTTCCGGGTGCACTACTATGGCAGCAGTCCATAACAATTAATTCATTGATTCTACTTAAGGTGACTCGCATTGTCATGATACTAATTAATCCGCAATGGTTTAGTTAGAATTCCAAAATGTTCTCATGTCCACGCTGCGACCTTACGCACCCATTTGAGGTCATGATCAGTAATACGCAAGGAGGAAATGGTGGTTCCAGTCCCAATGACGGTCAGGCGTGACATAAGAGTATCTGTTTATAATTATGCGCTGATGGAAACCACTAAAGGCTGTTGGAAACTCTCATCACAGGTGACGAGCAATTCCAGCCTGTCGGGAGCAACACGCAGCCATCAAAGAGGTATAATCCGCCCGCGATATTCGTGTATGCGGCCTGTGATGAAAAGCTGCCAACAATGCTGTATAGTGGTTCGTGACTCGGTGCTGGGCTCATGAAACACTACTTCCATGTTCTGATAAAACAAGGGTATAACAAACATGCACCCAAATCAGGTAAGTGGTTTGGTAACCAGGGATAGCAGCATGCTCCAATACACACATATCGTTGCTTTTACAGAATCCAAAATGACCAGTAGCGTTACAGTTAACTGGAGAAGTAGACCGAACAATTGCCTATAGTGAATTTTCGTTGCTACTGAGACAAAAACCCGCTGGCTCAGACCACAAAAATGCCGCATGTTTATAAGGCGGAAAATGCTAATAATGATAACATTAATAATACTAATAAGTATCCTTCTCATCAAGTGAAGGTCTGCTTCCATATCTTTCACTGAATATATATATATATATATATATAATGTTTCGCGGCATCCGGTTTCGGATTTGCCTGTCACTGTGGCCAGCCACAGGACGCCTGCGCCTACCGAGGGACCATGGGTGGCTTACGCTGCACCACCCACAGCTCCAACCACCTACCCCTTATCCAGTGTAAACCCGAAGGAATAAAACCGAGAGGCATGTGGACATGAGCCAGATTTCATCAACGGAGCCGGAACACACTCCTTCACAGGCAAACACAACACGGTGCAGTTGGGAATCGATCGCACACAAGGCGGTGGCTGGACCGTAGTCCGCTCCACACTGACTGCATGGAATCATTCTTTGATCCTAACAAGGCCACAAGGACCGTGCACCCCGTCCCCTCCAGCAACGACCAACTGTCTCCTGGACCCAGTATAGACGAGGTAGTGGGTTACAGACAGGTAGGCACTTTGTCAACATGCACATCAAGCGCAGCCACACCGGGGATATCAAGCAACAGTCGATCACCGGAAACGACAATATCAAATAAAATAAATCGAAAATGCATGCACCTGCGGCGGCATAACTCATCGATAAATTGACGTATAGAATATATTGATTACGAACGAATCCACCATAAGTTCAAGAGGTCAGAAGATATATTTTAAGGAAATGTCATAAACGCGAACGTGTTATCGAAATTAATTACCATTGGCTTCAGCCACATGTGCAAGTTTATAGAAGATAGTACAGGTAGACAATAATATAAGCAAGAAAGGCATTAAGACAAAGTTGAAAACCCACCACCTGAAATAAAGAGACTTAGCATGCCAGCACACGGTTAGTAAATCGAATGCAGCGTATCAACAAACGCTGCTCCGGTTCTGCCTACGTCCTCTTCAGGGCACGTCGTCACTTCAGTGGTGGTTCCGGGTGGCCTCGCCCATGGTTCCTAGGCCTGCCTGAACCAGGCACTCTCGACCACATGTGCTACAGCACCATGCGTTTGATGTCGATGGAGCACAATTCACCGGCGCTTGCCGCTTCCGCATTTGCCGATTCTTCTCTGCATGCATGAGGTCTTTCTCCCGCACTTCGACAACTGCCTTCGTGTTCAGATCGCGCCATGCATGCCGATCAACCGCCTTCGATTCCCATGATCTACAATCAAGATTAGAACGTGAAAGACTCAATTTGATCATGTCCTGGTAACGTAACTTTAGTTTCGCCACATGCCGCTTCCCTATACTCAGCTGATCGTATAAGAGTTGTTTCGGTATCCGCGTAGAATCCATACGGCTCACATGACTGAGCCATTTCAGGTGTCTCAGCAAAAGTATGCAGTCCACTGCATACATACCACTTTGATGCAACATTTCCGTGTCCGCGAATCTGTCGCACAAACCGATGCTTAGAATCCACCGCAAACACTGTTGATGGAACCGCGAGAGATATCGCACATCCCGCCGGTGCATCGTCCAGGTTTCACTGCCGTACAAAAGAACGGACAGCACCATGGATTTGTACACCATCAGCTTCGTGCCAATGGTAAGCTGATGGTTGTTCCACACTCGGTACTCTAGCTTCCAGAATGCCGCCGCTGCCTTCAAAACACGGATACGCAACTCATTGTTAAGCTGTTGGTCAGTCGACATCACACTCCCAAGGCGGCAAAAGCTGGAGGTAGTTTCCAATACTTCAACACCAATGCTGATTAGCGGCAATATTGAAGATTACACCTGCGGTGAAGGCTGAAACAGGCAGAGACTTTTGCTTGTGTTGATGTTGAGCCCGAATTTGGATGATGTCGAATCCAGAGAATTCCACACGTCGTGTTGTATGCCCGTTTTTATTATATATTGTAAGAAGAAACGCAAGCGGCACCCTTAAAGCGAACAATTGTTTCCCATTTATTCATCATCAGGCTTGGTACAGAAATATACGTTGAGAAGAGTTCATTCGGGAAACAGAAAGTAACTACTGATTGAACAAAAATTTGTAAACGGTTAATGTAACATGTCATGTGGTCACGTGACTGAAGGCATGTGATACCACTGAGTGAGGTCCGATCCATCTTTATTACCGGCTGGTCAGGGTAGTTGTAATGCTTGTACATGCTGCTTCTGAATGCATAGATTTGGTTTTGTCAACCTGATGCATACTGCTTCAGCGGTAGCAAGTAGCCGAGCCCGTGACCGATGGTGTAGCTGTGATGGCACTCGATAGAGGATCTCAAATGACTTGCGCTTATCAATCAGATGACTGGTGCAGATCAGATGGTTGGTTATGGCACTCAACTTAGTTTTGTCCCGTTGGGTGATGCGCGACGTTGGTACATGTTCGTTGATTCGCTATTCCAAGTGCCTGGTCGTGTGCCCAATGTACCTAGCCCCACAGGAGCAGGTGAACCGGTAGACTACCATTGATTGGCGTTGATCAGGCATCCTGTCTTTGAATCTAGGAACAAAAAGCGAACTGCTTGTAAAAACGACTCTTAGTTGAGCTGCATTAAAGGTCTTTGGGCAAATCTATATTAGTCGTCGTGTGCATATCTCAGTCGGTATGTCACCTTTAAAGGGGAGTTGGCGAAATAGCTGTTTCTTTTCCACCATTTGTACTGTTGGTCTTGGGCTACTAAGCTTTATATGAACGTCAATGAATGATTCTGGATAACCGTTTTCGAGAAGTGTTTGCCTGATTCGCTTCATTTCCTCTTCAATTGTGTCTTCACTACAGATCTTCCGTGCATGATTGACCAGCGTGTATACGAGTGTTCTTTTGCGGCTAATTGGCACAAAACTTCGGAAGTGCGTGTATTGGACTGTCCAATACGGCTTTCTATATACTCTTATCTGAATTGATCAGTCTTCTCGTCGCTTTAAGTTTGAATCCAGGAAGTGCATTTGGTGGTCAATTTCTCCTACAACTGTGAATGTGGCGTTGGGATGTGCCTTGTTAAAACACTCGACGACATTTTGCAAGTTGTTCGTCTGCTCAGTTACACAGAATATGTCGTCAACATAACGTCGGTAGAAAGGTAGGCCCGAGATAACCGATTTTAATGGACCATCCTCTAACATTCCCATATAAATATCAGGCAACAGTGGTCCGAGAGGTGATCCCGTCGTAACCCCATCTACTTGTCTGTACAATTCATTGTTGAATTGGAATTGGATGTTATAAGTGCATCTGAGTAATGGCTGCTTTAAATGGACAGTTGGTATTTCGATCTTAATCTTGTGCTGCTCAATGTAAGTACAAAGAAAGTTAACTGTTTCTATAAGTGGGACATTCATGAACAAAGATACGACGTTCAAAAAAATATTCGATAGCCTAAGCTGTTCATAGTTTTAACGTTTTCCACAAATTGCAAAGTGTTCATAAGTTGATGGGGGGTTATCATTTTCCAAATAGGATCCAAACTAGACGTCAACCGTTTTGCGTTGGTGTGATATGGTGAGTTCCTCATATCCAATATCGGTCGCAAAGGTGCACCCGACCTGTGTATTTTTTGGAGACCGTAAAGTCTAGGAATTATGGAGCCACTGTGTGAAAACAACGCACAGCCATCAGTAAACAGCAACATACGGATAGTTATCTCACAGACTAGAGTTCTTGCACCGAAACGACGGATGTTCAGCAACCCACCATCAATACGGTGTTCCACACGAACACCGTAAGCACAAGCCGCATCAAAAGCACAGGACAACATTGCATGATGATATATATTAAACAGAGCAAGAGCTAAGGCACAGCCTTGCTTCACACCAGAGACAACTACAAAATCATCCGTGGTCTCTCCACTCAGCTGCACCCTCGCTCGCATACCACTGTGCATACATTCAATTAAACTTACAAACTTACTCGGACAACCAAACTTACCCAACACCAGCCACAATGCCTCGCGGTTCACCGTATCAAATGCCTTGGTGAAATAAACAAAAAGCGAATGCAACGGCTGGTGTCGTTCTCTACATTTCTGCTGAAACTGACGAGCCGCAAACTCCATATCTATAGTGCTGCGTCCCGAACGGAATCCACGCTGCCCTTCCGCCACATTCGGTTCCACAATCTGACTGACGAGGCGGTTGAGCAGGATTCGGGCAATCACCTTGCCCACACAACGCAGCAAGTTGATGCTACAATAATTCGTGCAACATTGCTTGCTTCCTTTGCCCTTGTACAGTGGTAGCACAAGGGCATCCTTCAGCTCAGCAGGCATCTCCTTCTCAATCCATGCGCGTTGCACCAAGTGGTGCAGCACAGTCACCAACGCGGGTCCGCCGTGTTTCAATACTTCAGGCAGGATCCCATTGGCTCCGGCACATTTGCCGTTTCGCAGCTGAGCAAGTGTCTCTGCATCTCATCCCGTGTCGGCGTGTCCGCCAGACTCGTCTTCACATCGTGCTGCTTGAGGCCGTTCAATGTAGGCCAGTCGATCTCTGAACGGTTGTTCAAGAGACAGTCAAAGTGTTTTCGCCAGATCTGCATTATGTCTGCAGTCTGTGTGCAGGTAGCGCCGGAACTACCATCGATCAGTGTCCTCAGCCGCTCCAATCTCGGTCCATACACAGCCTTCAAGAAGTCAAAGAATTCCTCGTGTTGGCGGCGTTCGGCATAGCATTCCATCTGCTTCGCCTTCTCCGTGCACCATACACATTTTATGCAACGGAGCTCTCAGGTCAGTCGCCGTCGACGTTTGCAAAACCGAACATTTTTCCCCAAGTCACTGGGGTCTGCGACATGTGCAGCAATTGCCGCATTCTACTCTGACACCGATGCGCCAATCGTCGCACTGTTGTCATCAAACCAATCAGGCCGCTTACGGTTTGCGCGCCCGATTGTCTCCTCGGCAGCAACTGTCACCTGGTCGCGAATGTGGTGCCACAGGTCGCCCACTGTGGCTATGCAGTACACATCACACAGGCGAGCAACCATTGCGTTCTCCAGCCCAATACGTTTCGCCGCAGTAAAGTGGGTGAGAGGGTTAAATTTACGCCGATTCACGGCGGGAGTGCAATACATAGATTTACGAAAATATATGTACAGTTTGGCCTGCACCAATTTACGTCGTGCCACACTCAGCTCCACGCAACACACGTGGCATGCACACTAATCGCATATCATGCTGACGTACGATGACCTAGTCAAGCAGGTGAGCGTGACCACTCCGTGGGTGTGTCCAAGTTGCTATATCACTCGCACTCAGTGCAAACCGAGTGTTCGTGATCGTCAGGCAGTGAGTGGCACACAGTGAGAGCAGCCTGTCACCGTTCGCATTCGCTGAACCAATGCCATGCGGACGGATAACATCTGTCCACACCGATGCATCACGCCCAACGCGCGTTGAAATCATCCGGCAAATAATCGGTCGCTCCTCGGCACAGACCGTATCACGGAGGATAGCTGAGTGTAGAATGGAACATGCGTGTCATCAGGATAACACATGGTCGGACCGTACGTGCTTATAAAGGTGGCAAACTTATCTCTTCCGGGTCATAGGCGAACAGTCATCAGTCGCGCGCTGATGCCCGTTGGTTCACCCACCAGCTGGCCATCGAGGCGATCGGATATTGCAAATCCGACCCCATGTTCACGTGGTGCTGAGGCGACGTTTCCAACCCAGTAGAACGCGTAGCCAGCACCTGCTTCATGCAACTTATCTTGCTCAGCGAGCCGGGTTTCACTGAACGCCGCACTAGCAATGTTGTACCGCGTCAGTTCCATAGTGACTAGTGCAGTGCGTCGCTCAGGGCACTCGCTGGAGTTCCGGTCCAGTAGTGGGTGCACGTTCCAGCACCCGATGCTGAGTGCTTTGCGCGCAGGCATACGACTGCATTGGTGGGAAATCGCACGCGAGGTGGCGGCTGAGGGACTCGACCCGTAGCCTTTGGCCCCATAGCCTGACCCACAAGGCAGTGGGGAGCAGATCCAGCTCGGGAATGTGATTACAGAGACAGATTGGGATCTGCTTGACGGCCGTCACACGCAGCCTTGGAGGTACTGGAACGATTCATATATGTTTTGCGACCGTAGTAGGATACGCACCTGCGACCACGGCCAGACACAGGTGCGTTTTGGCGGGTTTGCACCAGTTTGACCAGGGGCTGCCTGGCTTGAGGAGGGCAGTAGCAAACCATTGAACACCCGGAGGTGCCCTCCCACCGTCAGAGACAATGCGTGGTGCTCGTGCTCTACGCCAATCAAGATGTGAGCTTATAACCCGTAAACTTGTTGTCTCCCATGGCTAGGTTTTACGGGAAGAGGGACATCGAGCACCTCCTAACCTCCGAAGAGGATGGACTAGGATACTGGCAGGGCGCTCACACCTGATTTGAGAACCACTCTGGTCCTTAGCCAAAGCCTTCGATTAAATGAACACCCGAAAGGCAGCGGGTCTAGCACATAGTCAGTTCACTGACTCATGCGGATTAGTGTCCTGGATCTTAGCAAAGAGAAGGGCGTAACTTAACTCCAACCCAGCGGTCGCCACAAAGAGACGTCCAGGACATGAGCCAATAGCGCAACAGTAGGAGAAATCGGTAGACCATCTGTCAAGATTTAGCCACCAATAGCCTCAGCTCTCCATAGCCTCTCCCGACATATATATTTTTTTCGTAGAAAGTAGAAGCCACGTTTAAACTTTGCGCAATAATCTGCCTCGACGGGGAATCGAACCCCTTACCCGGGTCCAGTAATATATATATATATATATATATATATATATATATATATATATAGTGCCATACTCTTTCATTGGTTAACATGTAGTTGTGTTCCTGTCTTTTCTGTGTTGTTGGCAATGTCTGTCTCCCATGTTTGTGTTTAACATTGAACTGGAGGACATTGCTGTTTCGAGGATATGGTAGACATAGAGGCCTAAGTAGATAGCATGAACTTACCGTATTTCACCCATTCGCATTTATCTGAACCTTCATTAAATCGTAAGCAGCTGAACAGAAATATTGCAACCAGATCAGAAGACCAGATCGTGAACTAGAAATGATGCAACTTTATTATGTGGATGGCGTAGTTTTCGAAGAGATGTTTACTTGTTGACCACTTTGACACTGAATATATGGTCCTGTGGTGGAAATTATCTGAGCTCTGTTCGTGCATTGACGATCCCCAATGTAAATATTAGGTCTAGTATAGTACTTGACTTAGTCAGCTTAGCAACCCATTGTGTCCAACCATCTGCTCTGACAGAAGAACCGAAAGCTATGTGTGAAGTCGAGGATGGCTGGAAAGACCAGGGTTGAAGTCAAGTGCAATTATCTTTTGTCTATGTGGCATCTCAGATGCAAATTCGAAAGCCGAATTGATACTGGCAACACTCGTGGTTGATGCATTCAGCGGGTTTTAGCTGTGTCTAAGTAAAATGTAAGATGAGACTCCTAAAACGGATAATCAGAGCGGTTCTGGGACCTTAACTAATGGTGGCTGTTCAAAGCGTTCTGCTACAAATCAGCAATCACGCAGCGTTCTGCACAACCTAGTCAACGATAAACTGAGTAGGTTCCAGCTCACACACGGATTGTTAATGCTTTTATGACTGAACCTTATTTTAATAATGCTTCTGAATAGTTATTCATGCTCAGTTAGATAAGCAAGTTCAACAAGTACGGGATAAAACTCGCAACGATATTGTGACACATTTGTCGTGGAAAACTCATGGAAGTACCTCTCACGGTACCCCACTAGACCTAACCTCAGAGAGTTCACAATAAATCCGAATGTCTCCAGTACATTGGAAAAGGTGGACGGTGACAAAAATGGTTGTTATGGGTAAAATTAGTTACGGTGTTCAGCTCAAGAGAAGCGGCAGTGGTAATTGGACTGCGTGTATAATTTCATTCCAGGGTATGAGTACTTTTGAATATTTAGTCAAATTGTTCCATCACTGGGTCCAATTTTCAGAGCACTAGATATACGTCAAATGTTTATACGCGTTAACCGTCTAGAGGCACAAGTAAAAAGACTTAGGCAGCCATGCTCAACAGCTGACGCTAAACAACGCCTTACGAAGGCAGGGATTAAAGTTGACACTCATCACCTGAAGTCACCTCTTCAGTGTAACCCTTCCGCTAAACAAACTAACAAGCTTGAAAAGTTCAGTAGCTGTCCTAATTGAAGCGTATATTGAAGTTTCATGGTGCAGGTACTTTGTTCCTATTAAACGCAACTAAGCCGTTGGACTTCGACTTCCACAGATATGAGGTCAACATTCCATGTGCGTTTGACTGAGTAGCCGTGTGCCGTCGACACACTGGACTTGCTTAAACACTACTTCATTTAGGCCCCATGTCTCCGAGAGTGCAGTGGCCGTTCATATTATCTAACATTACTTTCCTAGATAATGCATGTTACATTTGTCGCTGCGAATGGAGCAGGACTGATCAACTGACCACAATACACAGCTTTTCTCCTACCCATGAACCCTTGTCATTCACCAACGAATCCTGTCCAACCCTAATACCCTGAGCCAACGCCTGCAGCTAGCCATGGATAACAACTGATAGACTCTCCAGCAAATTCAGTGATTTCACCTAACTCAACTTAGGCTAGTCACTTCGAGATCATCTTTGATGATGCTCTGTAGCTGATTCTAGTAGGCATCTGCAGCATCCACCACGGTAACCGGCAGTAGCTGACGTTCCAACCGTTTGATTGAGCTGCTTAACAGAAGGTGGGTTAGACGGATGAGTTTAAGACCTCGAAACTGGGAATTCACTGAATGCGGAGTAGTGAGCAGCACGCTGGAGCATCCGGTGTCGTCGTAATCTAAAAGTGGGATCTAAATCTACCGGGAATGTGACACTGACCTTACCTATATGTGATTGATAGTGACGTCGCCGATCTGGGTTCATAATATCCACTGAGTCGGTGGTCGGTATGCACGGCAGTGTAAAAGTTTGTGCTGGGAAGCCGTGCTGTCCAAGAGGCTGTCTGCCGATATCAGCAATGTGAAGCGCTACTCTGAGTCCAGTAAGCAGTCCAGTAAACACTTAGAGCCTCAGTAAGCAGTATCATGTCCATATTCTGATGAAGGAGGAATTGTCAATAAGCTTGGTAGCCGACGTCTCTGTGATACAATCGGTTACAGTGTGTATGTAATCAATGTGAAACCTCCAAGTCTACTACAACTTATTAAGTTTGGGTCATTTGGAATTCGAAACACAGTCAAGTGAAAATTAATGGGGTGAAGTTACGTAGCTAGTCTCTGTTGATCTTACCGAGTTCAGAACGGACACTGTGACATCCATCGTCTTTGACATGACATCACCGCAGATTCGAGGAATAAAGTAATCATGCATGAATGACCGACAATTATTTTGATGCGACTGCGTTGTTCGCGAGCCTCATCGACCCCGTACACTTAAATGTTAAAAGAGTGCTAAGTGAACGCCAGAAGTTTGTACGGACTGATTTAAAGTGGAAGTTAGTGTTTGAATATCCCCCTGTAAAATGACGCAGTTACTTTGTATAATGCGTGAGGTATGCTGTTTACAGTGATTCTTTGGATACGACAGCTTTTTTATGCAGGAGGTAGATATACCTATACAGAAGCAGTACAGAAATTCGAAGCAAGATCACTAACGATGCCTAATGGGATACCGTTTTCTTCCCGTGGCTCTCCCTTTTAGATAAGGGTGCAGTAGACCGATGGAAATGTCAGGAGAGTAAAAGCAATCTGTCTTGCCTCGAATACATATTTTTCCACGCTTTCTGCAATAAACCGCAAATTTAGCTCACCCCGGTGCCGCATGGTTCAGTGGTGCGCCCAAGTCATGTGCGCCTGCACTGTTAATATGTGTGGACGAATTTACCATACGCCTACCGTTCAGAGCCATTGCCTGACAGGTGCCTTGCTTTGACCGGCTGTTCATGTATGAGAATGACAATGTGGTGGCGTATCAAAAGGATTGTTTCCCAGGCAAAACCTCCCCAATTGTTGCGGATGTCCACCACACGGACAGATGATGTTCCAGAAATATTGAATCGATCTGAGACAAGGAAAGAGGCAAAGCGGTTGACTAGAAGCTGCGTAAAGATTGGACTTAAAGAAAAAGCTTTAAAGCTTACTGCAGTTGACCTTCATTCGTTCTCCCATAAAACGAAGTAGTTTTTGTCTTACTAAAAGAAGGACTGCACATCTACTAAGCTGGTTGCATCCTTTTCAATTACACGACGATGATGATTAACACTCTACCAATATAATTTACGTTTGACCCTGATGAGGCGTCTGGAATTGCGATGAGCGCCGTCCAAATCCTCTGCACTAAGCGACCCCATCGCTCGGTTGTCATCATGTGTGCTCTGGAACAAAGTAATCAGTGTGTTCGCAGAAGGATTCACCCATAGTCGGCTAGACGCGATGCTCGTGCACATAGCTAGAAAATGTATCACTCGGTGATTTAGTGGCTTACATGTGATATAGCGAGATGACCCTCTCCGACTCGGAACATATGGCACCATATTAAGTCGATGGTCGCTGTTGCGGCAGTCCGAGCTGCGCATGAAGCATGCCAGTCAAATCTGTAAGCTCAGACAATCGTGTGAATAGATGTGCATGAGTTGTACGGAAGAAAAGCAATGAAACTCACCGGATAGCCCAACTTTATCTGTCAGTTAACACGAAGTGGGTGGTGTGTTTGACGAAATTCCGTCATTTGTATGCAGGCCATGGAGTAGGCTCTGGAACGGTAATTTTCGGAATGAGATACATTACCCCGGGGTTTTGTGACCAGTGGTTTGAAGCATGAATCGTGTAACATCAAATTACCGAGCAGTGATGAACTACCTTAGATGACCAGGGACTAAGCTTGTAGTCTCACTCAGGGGTCACCAAACGTTATTCACATTGCGCCGAACAAGTGACAAAATAACGAGCGCGGGTCACACAATCATTCCGTAGTTCAAGAGTGTACGATGGGATAAAAAGCAATAGATTGACAATACCCACAGGATGGTAAATGCAAAAAGAATATCAAACTGTTCCGGCGTAAAGCGCGAACTAACGGTTGTGCAGATATGGCACTTTAGCATACCATTGTGTAGCATTTCTCACTTAGATAATTTTTCTAAATAGTCTTTCAAAGCTCACATTGCTAAGCTGTTGATCGTTTTCCGAGCTTGATAAAAGGACTGCATGCGTTTCACCACCATGCGAAGTGGCATCTTCAGTGCGGTGATATGCAGTGTATAATCCTGCTTATTGAATCGTCAATCCGTCATCCACGGGCAGGTGACTTTTGAAGGTGGCGACTGCAAGCATTTGCAAGCTTCTCCAACTATGCCTCCCAACTTACTTCTCGTTCAACGGAGAGATCTATGAGCAAGTGAAGGGGCACCGATGGGATCGCCAGGTCTGATCGCTGAGATCGTCATGCAAAAGTTGGAAAAAGATCTATTACCAGCTGTTAACTCAAAGTTGTGGGTACGCTATGTCGACGATATACTTGTAATACTGAAACGCAGGGAAGTAGCAATCGCACACCAAGTACTCAGCAATGAAATGGATGGGATTCAGTTTACAATGGAGTTAGAGGCAGAAAATATGTGCCCATTCTTGGATGTGTTGGTGACCAGAACAAAGGATGGTGAATTTCAAACATCCGTTCACAAGAAAGGCACACATAAAGACCAAATTTTGAACTTTAACAGCAACCACCCAAAGTGGCACAAAATAATTTGCGTGCGGACACTATTTCGCAGGATTGAAGCACACTGCAGGACAGCGGAAGCCAAACGGGAAGAAGAGAAACCCCTATTCGATTCGTGCGAACGCAATGGATACCCACGCAGCTGCATCCGTAGATGTTTAAACCCCAAACCTATGAACACCGAGCCGCTACCAAATGCAAGCAATAGGGTCGTTTTGCCGTATATGAAGAACATATCTGAAATGACCGCTAGATTGCTCAAACAACACAGCATAGTGGTCGCTCACAAGCCAACCGCTACTATGAGAAGAATACTGTCAAACCCAAATGACTTTCGGAATGCATGAGAACGAACAAACTTGGTGCATAAAATAAATTGCAATAATTTTGAAATGAACTACGTGGGGCAGAAAGTAAGGAAATTGTCCACAAGAATACAAGAACATCAGAGGGCTTGTAAGAAGTATTACGCATCATCTCTTGTCTCGGTGCATGTGGATGAGGAGGTACATAGCTACAAATGGAACAAAACGGTGATTTTAGCTCAAACAACAACACCGAAAGAACTGAATTCCTAGAAGCATGATACTCCTCTAATAATTTGATCCACATGCGCATCGACATCGACCCCGTGTACCATCAGCTCAGAAAGAAAGACCTCCGGCGAATCGAAAGATATGGTTCAGCCGGGGAAGCAAATGCGTACAGATCAAGTGGCGTAAATCAAAATCGCCACCATCAAAAGTCACCTGCCGCTGGATGACGGACTGACGATTCAATAAGCAGGATTACACACTGTATATCACCGCAATGAAGTTGCCACCTCGCATGAGGGCGAAACGTATGCAATCCCTTGAGCAAGCTCAGAAACACGCTCAACGGGTGAGTAACCAACCCGGGCTACCAGTGTTCCAAATTATTTCGAAAGCTCACGTTGTCTGGCGCTTTCACCACATGTGCTGGTTATGCAATTTATTGGGATCAGATCCTAAGGGTGAATGAAATTTCAACACTAAGCAGGATTATTGGGTTTGCTAGTTTCAGGTCGTGGCATCGGCGTCATTTGCAAGGAGCTAGGACCAATAATGAGTTATATGGATGAACGCTCTCTGTCAATGTTCGGAGTACGAGAATGGGATCCCCGTGAAGTCGTCAATAATCTGGGGTGAATCTTCGATTGAACGCAGACGCAGTTCCTAACTGAGACCAGATAAACCCCATTTTGCCTCCGTAGATCTTCTTTGTGGCTACTCCAGACGAATGTCTTATTTTCGTCATGGACACCAGGTTAGAACCGCATAGTGTGGGTAGTAATATACTGGCTGGTCAATAGGGGTACTAGCTGTCGATCAAGAGTACCAACAGCCGTATGTTCGAATTCACCACACTTGCTGCCCTCGAAAAAGGAAGCAAAGTTCCTACAGCTTTTTGAACGATTGTATCGAGTACTGACTAGTTACATGCTGTAAAATGTCATCTCAAATTGGTACGCATAACTAAGTTGTTGAGCACCGTTGGCAGGGCACAGCAAGACAGGAGCAGCTGGTTTTTTCTGCCCATTCGTTAATCCGGTCCAGCTGCTTCAGCAGATAGACAAAGGCAGATGTCAAGCGAATAGCAATTTACATTGCGGACCTAATTGTTTCTAGGAGATCACTGACATGAACTAAAACCGTATTGGACCGAGGACAGATCTGGAGACTCATCGCTTATTGTCGTCGTCTTACCAATTTCAAAACATGTTTGTGGAACTGTGTCTTAGTTAATCTTCATGGCAAGCCTAATCATACGCCACGTGATCCACGCAATGTCGCAGCGGCATTTGACCTCTAAATAACGCACGTGGGCGCATCAAAGCACGTGACAACCACCGGCGATTGAGTATGGTTTCTCATCCACTGATTGTCTTATCAAGACAACAACAACGGAAATAATCGGACAACGGACGTGTACGCTTTCGTTTACGTGCCAACGCGCGACGCATCCAGTCGCAGCAGCACCGCGATCGAAATTGGACACAGTCATCATTCAAATGCATTTCATTATTACCTCTACAATCTTATCATTCATGGGTCTTGCCTTGGATTTTGCAGGGTCACTATTTAAGCAGCACTAATACCCATCAGAGTGCGTAGGTAATTCTTACGGTAATTGTCATTCCATGTAGGTAACTTTCAACCATGAGAGTAGAGAACCAGTGATCCCGTAGCCACTAACCGTATGGAGAAGAAATGAGCGACAGTCGGGTGTTCCGGAAAATTTTGAGCACGTCACATCTGAAAGGCTTCTTTCGTCAACCTCCTTGATCCAAGCCACAAGACCCAAACAGACAGTTATGACAGGATCGTCCGTACCCGAGCCCATGTTGAAGACTGTTGTAGCGCCCCAAAAGATAACTATTATCTTTTGTGTACAATTTCACTGATGACCAATTTTACACTATTCTTTCTTGTTTTAATCTTCCTTACATTATATCCATGTAGAACTACATCCGCCTCGGCACTCGACCGTCTTGTAAATCCCTGCGCTAACATGTTCCTCCTGTCTTGCTTCATCCGTCCGTATCTTCGTGTAGCCCATTGAATACAGTCCGCTGTGTCCGGCTCCAATTGCCTTCTGATTTTCGAGCTTAATTTCGCGCACCGTCTCGGACTAGTATTTACTGGTCCTACAAATTGTTGACCCCGATTCGCAAGAGCGAATTTAAACTTTTTCGTTGTTTGTATTTTTGGGTGAGTTCGTAACTTTTTCTCCATTGTATACGTGCATTCATTTGTTTGTTTCGTAATTTTACTAGTTGCATCGTGTTTTTTGTTCATCTTGATCTTTTCAATCCACCTTTCGAAAGTCGCATCTGAGTCGTTTCACAGCGTAAACATGCTTAATTTGGCTGTTCCAAGTTTCACGGAACACAGTTTGTTTTGCGATATTTGAGATCGAACTGGAAAATAAGGGCATTCAGACGGACCGTCCGAGGTACCATCAGCTCGTCCCACGCCTTACTTCGTCGGTTGTGACGCTGGGTGAGGACATTCTACTCTGCCCACCTATTGAGGCAAAGTATGAAACAATAATGCAAGCGATTCTAAAAGAGTCACAGCCCAGCGCACGAGCTCGATTTGAACAACTCATTGGTCAAGCTGGGAGATCGCAAACCGTCGGTGTTGCTCCGCAAACTTTAGCGCATCCCTGGTCCTTTATTCTTGTGCGAAGAACGGATAAAGGAACTGTGGTTTGCACATCTTCCAGAGTCATTGCCGGTAATGCTGTCCATGTTTCTGGATACGCCTCTAAGACAGATGCTGCGTTCGAACGTCTTTCGCTGCAGACGACCAGTAGCTCCGGTGACGTATTCTCACCGATGAAAACCGAGTCTCATATTTGCTCCGAGTCCTCAAGCCGATCTGACCCTAAAGAGGAGGAAATTGCGCTACTGCGAGGCAAGATGGCAGCAATGAAGGCTTCGAGGTAGCATGTGCCACGGTCAGTTGTTTACCATGTTTTGGCTACCGTTCATTGTGGCTGGTCTGTGCCTGCACTGAGTACGTCTCGTTCGACAAAAAAAACGCAGCGGTTTCTCTGCACCTCCTCAGTACGACCATCCCAAATCAGTCGCAGAATTATGTTGGTATCATCGCCAAGATGGTGGAAGAGCTAGGTGTTGTCGGGCTCCCTGCATTAGGCACGACTCAGCCGCTTCAAGGAAAGCGAATAGCCCGCATACTAGCACGACCAACGTGTCAATCAATAACCAAACAAATCGCCTGTTTTACGTTAAGTATTGACGTTCTTCTATCACGTTCCTCATTGCAACGTGCGCGGAAGTCCGCGTCATCCCTGCGAACGACAACGATAAGCACTCAAAGCCTACGTACAACCTTTGTGCGGCCAACGGTTCTCCGATAGCTTCATTCGATCAGCGCATGATGAACCTGGACCTCAATCTTCGCCGACGTTTTCAGTGGGTCTTCATGGTTGCGTCTGTACCCTTCGCAATTATCGGTCGGTGCCCCCGCATGCCCCAACACCGCAAGCACAAAATTCACCCCGAAACCTAGCAGCACAGCGGCCGAAGCGGCGACGCAAATTCGTATCACCCATGCAAGTCAACCCCAAGCTGAAATCGTACAACACAACTCAAAGGGGGGAAGTGTTAGGAAGGAATAAACGAGTCGAACAAGCCAGGACCCCATCGTCTCGGCCGACTATCCAAACCCATCCACCCTGATTGGGGCGAACAGAGAGCCAACCAGGAGAAGCGGCCAATGAACGCTATGTTGAAGTTCTTTTATTGGCTGTAAGTTAACCTTTCCAGAGCTTTCCACGGTCGTTCCACGAACTTTCCAATTTACCTTTATAATGAACGGTGTGATTTGATAATTCATTCCTGTTGCTCTGCTCGTCCGATTCGTCTTCTCTCTGTCCTGTGGGGTGCCAGCGAATTCGGGTTTGATTGGGAATCAAGCGTCCATTCAAGCGAGGGACGAACACTTCAGAAAATTATAGATCCACCCGAGCAGAGGGTCCCGAATGCCACATCCTTAAAGTTTGGTGAGAAAGATACGATGGTCGAATGCCTTAAAGAAATCCAGGTAAGCCACATCAACTCCTTCACCAGCGTCCACAGTTTCGGTCCAGCTGTCTCGTGCTAACAATAGGTTGGTTGTGCACGACCTATTCTGTCGGAAGCCGTGTTGCTGCTGAGCAATGTTACCAAAGCCGTCCAGATAAGACATGAGTGCGTCGGCAATAATATTCTCCATAACTTTGAAAGAACTGGCAGTAGAGTCACTGATTGATAATTTGCTAGGTCGGAACGACTACCCCCTTTGTAAATGGGAGTTATTATTCCATATTTCCACATTGCAGGAACGTGCTGCTCATCAAGGCAGTGCTGGAACAGCTGCGCCAATGGTTCAGCCAAACTAGTAGCCGCCACAGCATCGTATTCGGGTTGATGTCGTCAATTCCTGGACAGGCGTGCAGCCGCATGGATAGCAGCTTTCTCATCACCAAGTCTGCCCTAAAATTCATATGTGAGTCCTGGTGTGGGCACCATAGATTCCAAAGATTCAGAAGACCGCGGGATGCGATGAAACGTTGGTGCATATTGTTGTTGCAGAACATTGGACGCTTCTTTGGCAGTCGGATTTAGATCATCCGCTGTTTGTTGAGGGGAAAATCACTTTTCACCTTGCGGAGGCTGTTCACATGCTTATACAGAAGCTTAAGATTTGAAGTTAATCGCTGGGCTAAGGCACGTTGATAAGCCACTTTTTCCTCGCGCACTAATTGGGTACAGTGGTTACGGTATACAACGTATGCCTTCATGTACTCGGACTCGGATCGGTTTTGTGGGTATACCACGCCGCGTTGCGCATCACCATGTGTTTGCATGTCCTACTCCGTATAAACGATGCCATGTTTCTCGAACTGTGTCTTGGATGATTCCGGAACTGCTCGCGACTTCTTCATAGTAATTAGCCCTCCATCCAAGTATCGTGCAATTGTGCTCACGCTTACCTCAATGTTTAACTCCGCCTTCAACCCCAGACCTAGTGTTTATAGAGTGACCATGGATTCTTCCGACACCTATTTTACCAGGCAATCAATCTGGTTGTCTGTCAGAGACTTTCGGCGTCCCCCAACACGCTTTTCTGTTTGCCCGGTTGATTCCAACCCTTTTATCCAGCTGCGACAAGTAATCAGGTTTACATCCACTATGTGTGCAACATGCTTTCAGTCGCGTCCCTTTTGGTAACTCTTAAGTATTATATTCTTCACCTCCGCCGAGTGCCGCGTACGAGTGCCTTTTTGTGACATTCGGAGCAGAGCAAGCTGTTGCACTAACTGCACGATTCCACTCAACTTGGCGTGCCTATGGAGTTAACTTCACCGCTACGTTAGTCACCGTACCAGTGCAGTCGGTGGCAAGGCGATCACGTGATCTCACCTCGTGAACACAGTCCATGAGTATGGCTCATACGAGTGCACACGTGCAACGTGTCACATGACGCACGCGATGCAGCTTCAAGCGTGACCGATGCAAACATTTTGGGGAACGACGCAACGAATTAAGCAAAGGTATAGTTGTCCGGCTTCGCGTGCTTCGTGGTGCGCCTTGTCTCTCGGCCGATTGTGCATCGTTTGTCCGGTTTCGAGGGCACAGTGCATCATCCAGTTCGTGTGTTGACTAGACACCCCGTTTCATCGTCACGTGCAACTTTCGGACAGGCTAACACGACCAGGGGGTGCAAATACATTACAGTTTCCCTCCTACTTCCCGTATGGTGGTTGTTTGAATTATTGTTGTTCCGCTGGCATATTATTCTTCTGTCTTCACTCCAGAGACGGTATGCGGACAGGAATACCATCTTCACAACCTAGAGTGACGGAATTCCTTAAGGATTTGTTCTACCTCCCCTACCAACACAGACTATATGCGCTGGGATTGTACAATGGAGAATATCGTAATTTACCTAACGCCTACTGCAACTCAGTTACAGTACAAAACTGAAAACCCACAAGCTCAAACTAGCTGTACACTAAGTCGACTTCATTGTCTACACAACATCTCATTGCCGGTATCCAGAACATGGGATGCCCATCTAACCCACGTTTTTTTGATCCCACCATTAACGCTTTTCGAGAAAATGTCATGACGACACTATCTCACTTACATTACGAGATATAGTCCGTTTCATTTAGAGGACGAAATAACTCAAACCAAACTTTCCCTTTCCGTAACATAGCGTTGAGGAAACCGACATCAGTGTTCATGTGAATAGCTTGTACAGTCGCTTAAAACCCAGATTTCCCCCTTTTCCACGTTATTTTTCACTTTTGGTTTCATAATCCACATTTTGGTAATTCTACAGTATTTGTCATGCAATCGCTTTGTTGCCCATCATAAATCATTTATTTTATTGTTACCTCGTATAAGCCGGGACTCACCATGGTGTATCGAGTTTGGATGTCTATACCATTTCCGAGTCATGTTAGCCATAGCGGAATCAAAGATTTCGAATTGAGCCGTTACCATTTTCCAGTGAATCCATTCCACACGCGTCTTGACGCTGTAAAAACTTCTTTTGGAGTTTTGGGGCCGAATAGCGATCGCGTCCGCTATCGCTACTAGGCGACATCGGAGGGCTGGCATGTGGCGTCCAGATATCCGATAGATTGACTGGAAGGCCTCGCACGTTGATTTCGTGACTTGAGCCGGCTAAGTGCCACAGCACTGCGCACGATACTGTCTTTCTCATGCCCGTACCTAGCCACGAAGGGCAATGTTCCCGGACTCTCTCAGACAGTCGCCTGGTTGTCTTTCCAGTATAACTTGCTCGACACGAGCAAGAAAAGTGGTACACGCAGAAGGAAATATTCGACTTCGGTATCTTATACTTGACATATCGACTCACGACTGGCATAGAAGTGAAGCTGATATGGAAGTCAGCTACAAAGTAGGGTCTCGCGGTGACATTGCAGAGCCTTCGGATAGTTCGTTCCATCATCGTCGTATATTGCTCGTGTCCTCGTCATTGTTAAACTCGTTTTATCCCATAAATGTTTGTGTAATTCACTCTCATTAGTAATCTGGAATTACTTAAGCAAATCTACCTGTACTAGTTTATTGTATTTTCTGATTCTACACTACGCTGATTTAGTCGTATCGATCGGTGCATAATTTTGAAATGGCAAAGCAGACATCTTGTGGTAGTTGATCCAAAGTCGTTGAGCATCTCGCAAATGCGATTACATGCAGTTTATGCAGCGTTAAGTTTCATATTTCGTGTATTGGTTTGTCTGTGGACCAATTTCGAATAATTCAATTCATTTAGCACGACTTTTTGAAGACCATTTATATGCGATATCAGTCTAAGCTTGGGCAGAATGGAGCCGAAAAGCCTGACAAGCGGATCAGTAAAGCGAAGTGCGCTAAACCGCGCAGCTAGATTTGTGCTACACCACAATCAGAGAAACAGCCAACATCTAGTACGGCAGCGAATCTATCCCTGGAGCTAAGTGCAAGCGCTCCGACAAGCTCGGCTTCAAGGCCTACGATTTCTTCAGTTGACACTAAAGCTCTAATTTGCAATACGCAAATTGGTGATAACGAATGGAAAATGCAAATACCAAAGAAACCAAATACAATTTCCAGCGACCTGAGGCACCACAGCCTCATGGTCTTTAACGCATCTGAATCATATGATTCCAATCCGAAGGTGTGCTATGAACAAGACGTAGTTTTTGCAAACTCTGATAGATAGACTGCTCGACGTGGATGAGGGCGGGCTGAAGATGAAACAGGTCGCTCGTCTCAGAAAAAGAACCGAGGGCAAAAGTCTACCTATGAGGGTGACTTTTGTTGAGGAAGCGACTCCTAAGTTAATATTGTCCCGCCTTAATAGATTGAAAGGTCTAACGATTGGATTAATGATTGAATTAAAGCGACGCACTGACGATGGAAAAACAAATCTCCGTATTGTAAATTTTCGCGTAGTCACCCGGATTCCTTCGCGAATCCGGATCAACAGGTTTCTGATGCTTCAGGCGCGCCTAGAGGTTCCTACCGCGGCCTGCGCGTAGCCTTTACTAACGTCTGCAGTCTGATGAACAAACGCGATGAGCTGTACTACTTTGTAATCTCTCAGCGGCGAGACGTATTAGGCCTTGCTGAGACATGGTTAAACTCCGACGTAACCGCCCAAGAAGTGGAAATCAGCAACTACTCCTGCTTCCGCTGCGATAGATCATCAAGTGATCGCGGTGGCGTTCTGCTTTACATAAAGTCTTCTTTGTGTGGGAGACTAGTGTGCACCTACCGAAGCGTTGATGGTCTATGTGAGCAGTTGTGATGTTCGATTCACCTCAGACACTGCGAGATGCTCGTGGGCGTGGTATATCGGACTTTACTGAGCCGCTGCTTAAACTGGTTGCCGCATTTCCGATTTCAACTTACCACGAATACAGTAGCCTGAGGCTGCACTTCTCCCCGGCCATTGTGAAAATGAGAGGAACCGGGGCCACACAGCACGTCAACCAAACGACGGGCATAACCGCGCGCGCTACTTCATCGTTCTTAGACCTGCATTTGACATTCAAGTATTGAAGCCCCTGGGAGCGAGTGACCTATCGATTATCATAGTCAGCTTGGAACTGCCACTACCGTATTCTCCCCCGCTGGAGCCAGCCTTCAACTATTGGAAGGCGGACTTTAATGGCCTCACTCGAGCAGCGAACCAGATGGACTGGTGTTTACCAGAGGATTTGTCTATTGAAACCTGTTGGACTATCATTAAGTGGGAGTGATATCGTTGTGCGCCCGATTTTTACCCCTTAAGTATCGGAATGTTGGGCCAGTCAAACCACATTGGTTCGACAAGGACTACAGAAAACTGGCCCGACGACGACGCAGACTATGGAACAAATTCGTGTTATCTGGCTCTAATGAGGATTACAAGGCGTACAAGATACAGCGAAATCTCTACAACAACGCGAAAACAAAAAGTGCAGAAGCTACGAAGAGCAGCTTGTAACCGCCGCAAAAACTGCTCCCAAGTGGATCATCGCCTATGTGAAGCGGTGCCTAAAGCCTGCAGGCAATTTGCCATTGTTGGAAGACTCAGATGGACAGCCCCTAACCTCTAGTACAGATCGTGTGTCCGCATTGGCGGCGCACCGCTTTTGTTTTTGCAAACGACTAGGTGTCTAACGAGTTCGACGAGTACCGCTCCCGCTGAACTAGACAGCCTGAATTGCAACATTGAAGATCTACGCAAGCTTCTAGCAAGTCTTGACGAGACGAAGCCTGCTGGGCCAGATGGAATCCACCCACTGATTCTCAAGTCCCTATCGGCCATCATCTCGCCTTCTGTAACTGAGCTGTTCAACAGGTCACTATCCACTGTAATATTACCGGGCGACTGGGAATGCTCAACCGTAAAGCCAATACCGAAAGGTGGTAACCCAAGCAAAGTGGATAACTACCGGCCGATCTGCCTGACCGCTGTTTTGGCAAAGACGCTCGAGAAGATCGTGAAGAAGAGCCTACTGCAACTTCTCGAGTCGAAAAGCCTCTTGGCGCCCGCACAGCATGGTTTCGTGAAAGGTCGCTCGTGCATCACCAACCTACTATTGACGAGGCACGAATGGTTACAAGCGCTGAACCAAGACAAATCAGTCGACGTCATTTACATTGACTTCAGTAAGGCTTTTGACAAGGTAAATCTTGCAGTGCTCCTCGACAGGCTGAGGGTGTGCGGTGTTGGTGGCTCGCTGCACCAATGGATCAGGAATTTCCTTATTAATCGCAAGTGGAGGGTCCACGTTGACAACCATTTAACCGACTGGTATCCATCGAGCAGTGGCGTGCCCCAAGGCACTGTACTGGGGCCGATTTTGTTTCTGATCCATGTAAACGATGTGCCTCAACTACTCCAATCACCTTGTGCGTTGTTCGCAGATGACTTGAAGGTGTGGAGAGTAATCCGCACACCCAATGATTGTGACCTGCTTCAGCAGGACCTCGACCTACTCTCCACGTTGTCTGCAGTGGTCAACCTTCCGATCAACCCGGTCAAGTCTCAATTTATGAGGCTGGATAAGTGTGAGCACAGTCGAACCTACACGGTGGCTGGTCAACCGTTGCATCCCGCGCCTTTCGTGCGCGACCTCGGTGTACTCTCACGCTACGACCTAAAGTCCATGGACAACACGAATAGGCTTTACCAAAACAGCCTTCGTATGCTTTGGGCGCTCAGTCCCAGCTTCAGCACTTGGTCCGAAGAGATTGCCACTCGCCTCTTTGTCTCAATAATACGACCAATGCCAGGATATGGCTCTCCCGCGTATTGTCCTATCACCTGGGGCCAGGTAGAAAAGATTGCGCGAGTGCAGCATGTAGCCATCAGGCTGATTCCCGACATACGAGGTGTGCCGCACGAAGACCGGTGTAAGAAACTAGGGCTGTACACCCCAGCTTATCGTCGGATGCGGGTTGACCTTATCATGACGCACCGGATATTACATCTGGGAGATTACCCCATGTTGAGACCGCTGCTTCATCTGCGCACACCAAGTAGTACACGACGACACCGGTACAAGCTTGTCGTACCGGATTTGAAGCGGGTCGCTCACCAACTCTGTTTCGGATGCAGAGTGGTGAATGTATGGAGCGACCTGCTGCAGCACGTAGTTGAGGCAAAGTCGGTGTCGGAATTTAAGAAGTTCCTGGATAAACACTTTGCCGACGTAAAATATATTGAGCGCAACACAACATAACGGGTCTTTGTCCCTGAGTGACATTAGATGCAGCTACACAGGGCAAACTCTACTTGCTGCTTCTAATCAGTAATCATCCTCCTCATCATCATCATCGTCATCGCCATCATTTTCAACTTCATGAACAGTAGTACATCAGCCACTGCTGCTTCGCTACCGTACAAATACTGAACTATTGAACAGAGAACAAAAAGAGGGAGAGAATGGGCACATGCGGTAAAACCCCAATGCCCTAAACGAACTCTCGTGTTCAAGGCACATACACCTTGTCAACAACATACCATCACAGATAGCTGTCTGTCGTGCAAAGATAGGGCGGTATCGCCGAGACGGATTCCTTGCGGTTTTCATTGCCTCGCTTTTTATTAGTCAGACATTTCCCCGCTGATAACTCAGCACCAAACATACTATAAACAGGCATTCCGACTGAGGCGACAGCAAACACGCCACTGGTATCGACTGCTAGCCATGTTTCGTAACGTCTCAAGCCAAGCACAAGGCGGGTCGCGTGGACTCCAGCCTCGGAGGCGTGATGGACCGACGGCGCCGAGTTGGGTCGTCAGTGACTTCACTTTCCGCTGCCAAGTTAAATTTTGCCACCTCGGGCTGGGAAACAACACGTAGCTCTCTGTAAGAGGTGGCTAGGCATATTTAGCATGTGCCCAATCCAGCGCAACTTATTCAGTGCTATCTGTTGTTTTAAGGAAGCAGCCGGGTTATCACTGCCTAGTAGTCGCTTACGCTCATCATCGTTACGGACATGCTGGTGCTATCCGACAGCGGCAATGAGTTGCAGACAACGATGATCTAAGACTTGAAGGCGTAGCAGGTCTTCAGATTGGAGGGCCTAAGTATCGCTTCCATAGATTAGGACGGCCCTCACTGTGCCCTTGTTTACACTGCCTTTTAGACGGAGGGAAACCCCTTTCTGACGCGACAGATGTCGCATATTCAAGAAGGCAGTTCTGGGTTTTGCGATGCGTGAACTGACTTCAGTTGATATGCGTCCATCGTTGCTGACGCAGCTGACAAGGTAAGTGAATTGAGCAGCTAACTCAAATCCTTCGCCATCAATGGGGCATTGGGTGGCTGCTAGCCCTGTAACAGCACTTTGCACTTTTGAGGTGTGAAGCGCTTGCCGAATCATTGGACTACTCTAGATAGGTTATTCAGGGTTGATTGCGCTGCTCCAACGTCGTTTACAAACGGGGCAATATCGTCCGCATAATCAGGATCAACTAGCTTTTCATTAGCCTGCACCTCAACGCCTGCATCATGAAGCTCCGCATGGGAACACCCCATGATGGAGTCCACGGCGAAGTTGAACAAAAATGGGGAAATGGGTCAACCCTGACGAACGGCACTTGTTGTCGGAAGGGCATCCGACAAATCTCCGCAGACCCTGATGTGGCTTATAGTGTTCGAGTATAGAGCACGTAAAATGTTTACATATTTCATTTGAACACCACATTTCCGCGCGAGGATTTCGAACGGAATGCACTGATCGACTAAATCGAATGCATTCTTGAAGTCGAGGAACTAGGCTATTGTTGGCCTGCGGTACGTATGGCGCTGCTGTAGCACCTGCCGCAGTGAAAATGGGTTATCTATACACTCCCGTCCTGGGCGAATGACTGCATGTTCCTTCCTAATCCGTGGTTCTCGTTCCGCAGTGAGGCGACGAACGAGAATTGAGGCCAGTAATCTTGTCACTGCCAACGTGAGACTAATGCCCCTGTGATTAGCACAGTCGGTGCGACTGCGTTTTTTATATATCGCCACTACATTTGATTCACTCCAGTTAGCTGGTTAAGTCTTGGCCTTCCAAACCTCCTCGAACAGGAAGGTCAGTGCTTCGCAGAGTACCTCACTTCCATCCTTAAATAGTGCGGGTGTGGGTGAATCCGGATCAGCGGCTCGAAAATGATTAAGGGTTGCAATCTTGTTTCGGACCTCAGCCTCCGATGCAGCCTGTAAACTAACTGGCCATGGTTCAACCCGCAACACAGGTTGGAATTGGTCCAGAAGTAGGGGGACAACTGAACTGCTCTCGAAAGTGCTCTGCCCAACGAACCATACGATGCTCCTTATTGTGTATCAGTGCACCCGCGCTGTTTGTTTCACTGACGCCTGGTTTCCTGGGACTTGTGGTGTGGATCAGCTGGAAGAGTTTGTGGTAATTGCCTATTACTCAAGCCTTCCCGCCTTCTTATTCCCCCTCTTGCGCTTTAACGTCCTTAGCGTCCCGTTCCAACTTCACTTTCATTCTCCCGTTTTCAATCCCCCAATTTTTGGCCCCCATCTTGCTTGAATCGTCGCTTGTCTTCTAGTTTTAACTCACATACAATCGCAGGGTGTCGCTCTATTCTAGTCGACAAGTCCACATCGGACAACGAGTCTCCTTAAGACTGACATGCCTCAACGTGCGCATTTTGCTACAGATCGACCAACAGGCAGCACTTGCCCGCACACTAGAGACCCTATCGATCGATATTTGCTGTTTACCGGAAACCCGTCTGTAAGATTCGAGCTCCGTGCTTACTCTGTTATCCCCCACAAGCGACACTGGCGGCACACTCATTGCGCCTGTCTGGCGATGACGCAGCTTCAGATGCAGGTCAGGCTGGCGTCTTCATTGTTTTAAGTCTCTGGGATGAATCTTACCTGATCGACTGGATCCCTGTAAACAGCCGGATGTGGACTGTTAGGTTGGCAGGCTCGTTTCAGGTTTCGAAGTCGCGCTGGGACAAACGGTGCCTGTTTGCCATGGCGGCCTACGCCCCCACAAACTGCAGTCCTGATTCGGTGAAAGATGATTTCTATCACCAACTTAACGATCTTCTTTGTTACAGAAGAAACACGGATACTGTGGTGCTTGCTGGTGATCTAAACGCGCAACTCAGAAAATTCTCCTCTGTCGAGCTTCATCTGGGCGGTCAACATGGTATAGGCTCCCGTAATGATATCGATGAGCAATTGCTACACCTGTGTGACGATACTCGTCTCTTTCTCGCGAGCACTAACTTTCGACATAGCATTCGCAGTGGAGTGACTTGGCGCCCACTAGCCTCGGACCTGCCTTGGACGCAAATCAATCACATCACGATTAGTTACCGCTGAAGAGGCTGTGTCCAAAACTGTCGCTCGATTTGGAGCACCAGCGTGGACTCCGATCACGCAGTTGTGGTGTTGATCTGCGGGTGCGTTTCGGCGGATGTTCGCAACATCGCTCTGAGTGCATTGACACCAGCCAGCCGGCGAAGTCACGTGTTCTGAATTCGTATCAAACTACGCTGGTATCTAGGCTGAGTAGGCGTCCACTTAACACCGTCGAAGATCACTGGTCGCATATACATCAAACCTTACTATCATCAGGTATGTCTTCATGTTGCAAATCAAATTGCCAACCTAGACATTGGGTCTCTACAAAGTCTCTGGAACTTATGCATGCTCGCCGACGTATTCCGGCAGGAAGCGAATACAATGAGACTCGCGAAAATCTCAAGGCGAAACCGCGCGCTTGCCCGAAGAGAGACTGCGGAGCCTGGTGGTCTCATCTTGCATCGGAAATGGAAACAGCCGCCGCGGTTGGTAATCATCGTAAGTTATTCCGTCTGATACGGGAAATAGGCGGTAGGAGACCTGGTGTTAGCGAGATAATACGCGGCGAGAGTGGACAGCCGATCTACAGCATGTCGAAATGCTCGGAGCGTTGCGCCGAACACTTTGTAAGGCAGTTTAATTAATCTGAGTTATCGCTTTCTCTTCCGGACATTGAGTGCCCTTCTCCACGGATCGTCTCCTTAGATCCGCTCTCACGCACAAAAGTCGAATGTGAGATCAAACTGTTGAAATTGCATAAAGCTACTAGTGCATATAGAATTCCCCCAGCCCTCTTCAAATTCGGGGGACCTGCTCTTGTAGATGATTTACACGAGTTGCTAATGAAACTATCCCGACAGACTGGCGCCGCTCCGTCATAGTCTTAATTTTCAAAGGAGGCTCCCGTTCTGAATGCAGCGACCATATAGGGATCAGTCTGATCTCAATTGCTTCTAAATTGTTTGCGTTTGTCGTTCTCCACAGATTAACTGGCACTCGTGAAGGCCAGATCCGCGTAGAGCAAACCGGCTTTCGTCGAAATCGAGGCTGCATCGTCCACATCTTCATTTTGCGTCAACTGTTGGAGCACCGCCATGTTTATTGGCGATCCACTGTTGTCATGTTCTCGACATCAAAGATACCTTCGATTCGGTGCATTGATATGCTTTTTGGGACTGTCTGCTAAGAAAAGGTGTGCCCCCTAAATATGTAAACGTTATCAAAGCGCTGTACGCGCATAGTTCGGGTAGGGTGAGGGTTTATGGAAAACTGTCGCCGCCCTTCAATATCTCCAGCGGTGTGAGACGAGGTTGCCCGCTGTCACCTTTCCTCTTTAACTTCGCTATTGATGGAGTCATTGAAAGAGCGTTCGCTGGACACGATCTAGAAGGTGGAGAGCTACTTTCTGGTGAACGACTTCTTGACTTGGAGTACGCGGACGATATCGCCCTAATCTGTAACAGCTCCCAAACGTGCTATGCAGCACTGGACCGATTAACACTGGCTGTCTATAGTTTTGGGCTATGCTTTGCTCCATCGAAATGCAAACCTACCCAACCCTTCACTGACCCTCGGTGGTGATCTGCTAGAAGTCGTTCAGGAATTCAAGTAACTAGCAGCTATATTAGCGCCCGTGGGATCGAAGCTGAGATTACGAGGTGCTTTTGCCAACCTCCGCCACCTGTGGCGCAGACGCGACATCACTCTCTCCCTGAAGGGCAGAGTTTACAATGCAGCCGTCCGTTCAACTCTCTTATATGGCTGTGAAACCTGGCCCATCAGGTCTACAGATATAAAGAGGCTGGTCCCGTTCGATCATCGCTGCCTTCGCAGGTTAGCTCATGTCTGATGGGAGCATCGCGTGAGCAACAAGCGTGTTCGGCGTCGCGTATTTGGTGCAGGAAGAGCTAGGGCCCCGCTTAGGAACAGTATATCACGCCCCAGGCTCCGATGGCTGGGCGGTGTGCTGCGCATGCCAGCACACCGACTCTCCCGACGTGCATTGTTTGCATGCCGGGGATGCGGTTGGAGGAGGAGAAGGGGTGGCCAAGCCATGACTTGGTCGCGAGAAATGAAAACTCTCACTTCGAATTTGGCGTTGGTTGGCGCATCCCGATTGCCTGGCTGGGGTCCTAAGGACGATGAACACGTTTGCTTAGACACTTGCTGATATAACTAGGAGCTGGTCCCAATGGCGTTTGTGTTGTGAGTTCCTTAGTCCATCCCGCTGCTGCTTAGCCTTTTTTCCAATCACGATCTTATTCGTTAGGCATAATATAACTTTTTGCGGCACGTTAGCTGGCTGTTAGCTCTCCGTAACGATGTATCTCTGTTACTGGAGACTCAGCCGGCATGCCTCTGTTGTTTTTTCTCGTCTTTGATATTACGGCACAGTATCTGAGGTGTCTTCCACCTGTAGCTAACGTGTGTAATGAATGAATGAATTGCCTATTGCTCCTGTCTCCTCTATTTCTCGAGCTCTACTGGTCCACCAGGTTTCCATCTCAGCACGCATGCTCCGCTTTAGTCAGCGCCTAATATTCTTCCTGGTATCATTGTGCTCAGATCCAGCCGGGAGGTTTCTTATGGATCCCAACAGGTTCACTGACATCTCGGATATCCAATGACTGACGTGGTGACGATTGATGGTGCCGCAATCGGAGGCTCCTGCATGTTGCATGGCGGCGGAGACCATATTCCATTGAAGCTCAGTGACATTAGGACTCACTGGACACTAATCGCGAACAGCTCTTTATAAGGCCACACTGTTTCCATGGTGGCGTTCAACTTTCGCACTCTAAGATTAATAGTACAACACTGTTCACTCGCACGCACGTTAGACACTCGGGGTAGTGACCTGTGTTGTGTGCCCAAAACTAGGATAAATGACGCTCACGAGGTTGTTGAATTACTTGTACGCACTTTGTCCTCTCGCTGTTGGTTTCAGGCATCCGGAGACGCTGTTGCGGCAACCACTGCTTAAGCTGGAGTGGGCATTGTTCTCAGCTCCAAGGCCGAATTATCATTGGTTGATTGGATTCCTGTGAGCTACCGTTTAGGTACAATCCGTTTGACGACATCAACTGAAGTTGATTCACAGAGTAGCACTGGACGATGTTTGTTTGTGGTTTTTGCTTATGCCCCCACAGATTGCTGCTCTGATACTGCAAAGGACGCTTTCTAACACAAACTTAACACGCAACTTCGCAGTGTTGCCAGTTCTGATATCATTGTTCTTGCAGGGGATATGATTGTGCAACTAGGTCGCCTGAGCTCTTTAGAAGCTTTGCTAGCTGGAAAGTATGTTCTTAGCTCCGATCGGACGGACAACGGCGAGCGTCTATAACAGTTGTGTGCAGAGCACCAGCTGTTTCTTAGTAGCACCGCTTTTAGACACAGTGGGCGCCGAAGTGCCACTTGGCGTCCTTCTGTAGCTGACTAGCGGTGGACCCAAATAGATCACGTTGCCGTAAGTTACAGGTGGCGTGGTTCCATCCTGGATTGCCGCTCATTCTGGAGTACTTGCGTAGACTCTGATCATGTCTTGGTACGCTGTCGTTTTTCCCTGTCCTTTACCGGGAGACGTACCACCAAGCGCCTCCCTCTATTGGCAGCTAAGAAGTTATCTCAGTGTTCGGTCAGGCAAGCCTACCAAGATGTACTATCTATCGAACTTTACTCTCTAAAGGGATATTGCGCTGGAACTCGTAGTCTGGGACACCCATCTTACGCACATGGGCCACCGTAGCTGCGGTTGGTTGTGTAGTGCAGTGAGGGGTAAACTGGTGACGTCCTACGACGTATTGGTCAACGAAGAAATGGGCAACCTCGGGATATGATCCGGTTCAGCTCCAGCTGCACTGACTTTTGATATGCTTGCTTATGATACCTACTCATCGGCGTTAGTTACTCGAAACAAAAAGGCTCCTGGGTTCTCTTAATGGGTCATGCTTTCTAAGTTTCTTTTTACACTTTATTGACTGTCTTTGTACGTTGTTGCATTCGGTTGCTCTGCTGATGAACTTAACTGAGAAATATATGGGCTACTCAACCGAATTGGCATGCGCTACAATGTGAAACAACACTGACCATGCTGTCGCTAATTTCATAGTGTCTCTCAGTGTCACTTCTGCTGTTTTCTAGAGAGAACAGCGTCGCTGTCGTTACTTCGAGTGCCGAACGGAATTGTGTGTCTATATTTCGCGCAGATTTTGAGATTTCTTCTTAACAAATCGTGGTGCACTACTAGTGAGTAGTATGGTTAGACGAGTAGGCGCATTGAACTCTGCGAATAATGGATCACTGCGGATGACGGGCGCTAGTGCACGATTCAACTAGCCCTGAAAATGGATGGCGCTGTATCGTTGAACCTATACTGTATCGTCACGACAAGCTGAGTCGATAGCACAGGGCGCAGCATGGGACCAAATGGCACCACGAATGATGTACGCTAATGAGCCCGACTCATTTATGTTACTGACGAGTAGTAGTGAGGATTTTGGCATAATTCAGCCACTTCATCATCACCACGATGTCACACCATGTATACATTCTCTGATACATAACTCGTTCGCGCCGCCTAACCTTCACAAAATGACGCCACCGTTTCCTCCTTACTAGTCAGCGTTTTTCACGGTTCCCATTGGGCGTATTACTTCACACAAATGAAGCATACTATGTGATTCGCACACCCCCACTTCCTGTTTGTGATTTTCGTAAATATTGACTTTTAGTCAAAGGTATTTTGTCATTTCACTTTTTGCAGTTGCTACAATCTCTGGAATTTCAGAAGTGCCAAAGCATATGCGCCTACCTAAGTCTACCAAACGAGCCGGATACCGGGCTAGTGATTCAAGCGGCCTTATCTTCAAATCGGAAAGTGTTCGTTCCCCAAATTCTGCCTGAGAATTTCCAGTTCACCAACAATTTGCAAGGAAACTGCTCTGGCATGTCAATGCAACGCCTGTACTGCATCGAGCAGATTAAACTTTGGCCGTTAAATAAATATGGGATTCGAGAACCGCCACTCCCTGCTAAGTGGGACCAAATCGAGGACCAGATGGTTTCTCAAGGTGACGTTGTTTACTCGCCTGTGTTGGTAACAGCCAAACAGATGAGACCTAGGTTCTCTTAAGTGAACTTACTGTGGCTTCGATGAGGTTCTTTAGTGTTAGATAAAGACATACATGTAGCTAGAACTATTATTCAGTAGTTTCCTGAATTAGTGTTATTCATATCTTAATGCCAGGAGTGGGATTTCTTCCCCATTTTCTATCCGACAACGCACAGTTATATGAAGTCCCCCGACAAGCACCCAATTACCCCACTGCCAGTGGGCCAGTCTTTTGAGTGCAAGACTGTATGTTGAATTTCTTGCGAACCTCTTCTCTGATCGTGTAGTATGTGGGCATCATCTGCTCACAGAATTCTGTCACCAATGCCCTCTTTTCTCCTTGCCTCTCATTCTCTTCTTATCTTTTTAAAAAACTGCATTACCGCTGGCCCAACAACTGATAGCGATCTAGCTAAATTGTTATTAAGATTAAGGGGTTAATTCTTATCAGTTTCTTCAACAAGTAGCGGTAGATATCAGCCTTTGCTCTCTCAGGATCGTCATATGCTGTGTCTCCGAAGGGCGCATCCGAAGTATTGCCGTCTTACGTATTATTAATGACCATAACATACTAGGGTTTCAATTAAATCTTTGAAGAGAAGAGCAGTTGTCAGATAGAGTAATAAAAAGAGTAATTATTGCCTTTCACGCCCATACACTCAGACCGTATTTTCTTCTGGTATTTTGAGGCCTTAACATTCATGTAATGCTCATCTAATGAATCATTTATTACTCAGGGTCTTCCAGTGTTTTCGGCTAACATTATTCCTCGCCTCTAGATCCCCAGTATAGAAGACTAGATAATCAATGATATTGTTTTTTGCCGCCAAGCATTATGTGATTCCAGCACGGTCTTTCCCACTGCTCCCCTGCGCGACATTGTAGATGCGGTATGCATACAACGCTTCCTGAGCCTCTAAATTGACACGACAACAGAAGCTAACTGAAAGGGTGATCTGTGATCCCATACTCACGAAATCTAACTTCTCCGTTGTTGCCACAACACACTGTCGATCCTCCATCATCAGTTGTTGTCAAGGCTTGAGTCTCGGTGTTTATTCGCACGAACTGGCGAAGACTCGTTCCCATAAGGCAACACCCTGCGAACGGTTAAGTCGCAAACCGCCGCGTGCCTAGATAGCTACTATCTGTTGAGGTCAGCTGTGCGCGAATTAGTCGTTCTTACACCCCGAGCTTACAACCTAGATTCCATGAGCCGTGTACCATGAATTAACTGTGATAAACCTCGCACTGTTCAGACTTATTCTACTTGCCAATTTACGGTCCTGGCAGCTTGTGTTATCTGCTTCCTAACCAATCTGAATTGCCGATGGGCGCAAGACCGAAGCTCTGACCATTTGTGTGTACCCTACGTATGATGTTAACGAATCGTGGATTATATTATACCTTTCAATTCATCTTTGTTTGCTCTTTGTCTTAACGGAAAAAGTTTGCCAAGATATCTAACGCTTTTTGGGAAAACTGCGCAAAACATTCTCTATCACTCCACTTTGCTTTGTAGTGGTTTCCTTACCCATTTCCTCACACTAACCAGGTGCCACTCAATCGATTGGGAATTGCTAGCTGTATCCAGTGGGTCTCCAGGCGTAGAAATTACTCCACCTCATCACCTAAATTGTCTTGCTGATTTTTAGACATTCTCATTAGAAGGCGAGCTGGAGGTACATTCTAACACACCGCCCACCGTATAGCAACTTGAAGTGGGCAACACATGCATTTCACCAGCTTCACCTTGATTACATACAAACGCACTCTCGTCAGAATTCTTTTCTGCAGAGCCAGGCGCGTTTGCAGTCCAGAGATGCTGTAGATTGAAGAGGAGTTCCTATGTAGAATTTTGTCAAACAAGTATTTGGAGAAATTTATTCAGTTCCACAGTAGACCCACCAAAGCGAAGCTACCAGTACAAATGACGAGAAAGCATGTTTCTCTATTTCTACCATCTAAAAAGAATAATGTTTCGAATGAAATTGGTCATAAAGTTAGGTTTGCTATAACGCGCACCTATACCACTGCGTGTCTACGAATCCTCCACACCACATGGAGACGAGCTCAACAACCATCCGGACAGATCGTCAGTCGGTTTGGCCTCTTATGTTATTTACCAGCTCAACTAAAGCTGCGGCGACGTCTACATAGGCAGGACCGACCGACGACTGGCCCAAAGTTTGGCTGAGCATTTCCTAAAGTGTTTGAGATAATCCATGGTACAATATGGAGGGAAAGAGCAGCTGGAGAGTCAGAACCCCACCTCGTCCATTACGGTACACCTCGTGCAGACTGGGAATCACGTGGATCCATCGAAGGCCTTCAAAGTGTTCTTGATCAATCGTAACTTGAAAATGCTGGCCACCAGTGAAGCATCACTGATTGCGGTAAACCGGCCGATGTTCGCGCGCAAAAGCAACTGAAGCAGGCTATCAGCTTGCCCTGGTCTTGATCGTCCAGCTTTAATTTACCCCTGTAATTTCGTTCCACATCTACATACGTTAGTTTATTACCAAAATGTATTGCGTATGCGACTGAAGAGAGCAATCAAAATGTTAACATATCACAACTTTTGTCTTCTGTTTGCGTTGACCAATTGGGTAAAGGGGACACAACGTTTCAGATTCCGGAGGAGATTTATTAGAACTTATTTCCTTTCAGTTGCTTAACCAACCGCGTTACTACGTTTGACAAAGCAATCTCTGAAGCGTCCAACAAACCCGGATTAGCTCATATACGGTGTTTTCTAAGGCATATATGTAACTATTTGTGATCCATTTTTGCCAATCAGTTGCGTCCAGCTTCGCGCACATCCAGCATGTTCCACCGCCTCACCGGCAAGCCGCTCCCGCCGATCGATTAGCCCACCAATCTGTCTCACCAGGTGTGTACACGCGTGTAGACGACGATCGTGTGGTATACACTAAACATTGCCTCATTGCTGACCGCGGAAGTTGCAGTGACCCTCACAATCTATATGTGAACAAAAAAGTAAATCCAGCATACCAAACATGACGCAACACTGCGTGTGCTCTTCCGAGAATTGCGGTAAAATCCTTAAGATAGAGATACCGTGTTCTAACTGCATTAGATCGTGCCATCCGAAATGTGTAAAGAAGTCCGTCCAATAAGTCAGACAGATAAACCAAGTGGCCGATGCATTTTGATTTTTTCCAACATGTCTAGTCATTCCAGTGGTTATCTTTTTACGTTTGCTCATCAAGAAGTGCGATAGGTTGACCGAAACTCGCGCATTTGGTGAATACTAAGACCGCACCCTCGGAGATGAATATAGCCACGCTAATACCCCAACCAGCCAACGCAATCTCTGCCTCTAGGTCGAAGAAGAGAGTCAGACTCTCCAACCGCACTGCGGTGTCTGTGTCTCTAAATCTTCTGATTCCTCTCACTCCCGTAAGCAAAAGAGCCTCGTGCGTACCTGCTTCCATTTCTTCCAGCGGTGTAGCCCATATTAATCCAGTGGTCATGATGACAGCTCCGACCCTGAGTTCGACCACCATAGAGAGAAGCCGAGCATTGTACACGTCAGTCGCCTCCATACAACGCCGGAGGGCACACCTCTGACTCCGTTAGCAGCACTGAGCGACATTAGGGTGATGCTGTTACAGGAAGGTAGATTTCATTTGGTGTTCAGGCCGAGAGCAGTGGCGCAACAGTAGATTGATCTACAATTAGAGATCGCACTCGAGTACAGATCAAACTGCGAATTTATGTGGAATCACCGGTAAGTTGGACCATGGACTTGTACCCTTTTGTTTGTGTTAATTAATATTAATTAGCATCTCCAATTTTGTTGTGTTAGTGGTTTCCTACAACCTATTTATTGCGCCATGGTTTCATACAGTAGAATCTCTCGGTCCGGCTGTTTTCTTGGCGTTCTCATTTCGTTGCGGTTAAACTGGTTGGAGACGGCACCACTGATTCAGACAGGTTATCCGTACACTCAGCGGGAACCCACAACAGACGCAGCCTCCGAAAACTACAGAACCGTTTGATACCGTATCAATTATACCCTCAAACCAGCAGGCAACAGAAAGAAATCACGGTGCTTAAACTGTGGTGTGCACAAACGTTCTAGAATCACGGTGTGGTACTGCAGTGGACTAAAAGCAGACATTACCGCGCCTGTTATCAGTAGCGTGGAAACGTTAGGATGCGAAATGGCAGCCAGCTAACAGCAAGCCGTACTGACTCCCCCAAAGAAGAGGAACACTTTAGAACCGCAGTTGTATGCGCGCGAGGAATGAACGCACAAGCAATACACACCACACAGAAGGAAACCCACGCCATGCAACCTTCAGCAAGGATAGCGAAGATGAGTGGATGTCTCGTTTGTCGGAACGGATATACCTAGTATTATCTATGTTGACACAACAAATAAATCCGCCTGCACTTCAGGTTCTTACATTGGTGCCGTAACCGACGAAGGTGCATCACGAAGACCCCCTGCCAGAGCCATTTGAAGAAGGGGATGTGAGGACCTTCTGGAGGACTTCGGGGATGTGGCGGAGGCGGGTAAACTTAAGACCGACCGGGCGTAGATGGTGACCCTGCGGAGTCTCCTCAAGCGCAGGGCGAAGGCAGTGCTGGAGGCGGCGCGAAGAGGCCCCGTCAAGTTGGAGTGGGCAGCCGCGAAGTTTGTGTTGGTCTCCGGATTGAACACACCGACCGACCGCCAGAACGCGATGCGGCGGTTCAAGGCGGCACTGCTTGGTGTATAGGCGGATCCTCTCGTGTGTGCAGTCCACATCAGGAGCTTGTTGGACCGGGCTTTTCCGGAAATGTTCGAACTGTCGAAACAGCATTTACTGGTTTTTCAGTTCATGTCCGGTCTCCCACAGCCAACCGCGGAACGCGTCCGTATTGCGAACGCTACTTGAGGAATGCGGCTGGAGGTGTTGGCGCAGGTTACTCGTGATCTGGGCGACGCAGCACTCGCTGCGCTTAAGGAGGAACACCACGAAGACGTGGAGCGGATGGATAAATTGGAACGGATGATGAAATAGCCTTGAAGACGTCAATGGACTTCGTGTTCAGCGTTCGGAGGAGCGAACATGGGGATGTTGCTTCTTTTGCGGGAAACCGGGACACGGGTAAAAACAATGTCCGGTGAGGCGCGCTGCTCCTCGTGTACCAAATACGCGCATTCAATCTTGTTTCTCTTCTCGGATCGAGGCATGTGTACTCGGGGCGCTGAGTAGGGGGCGTTCGAAACGATTGTGGAAATAGACGGGACAACGGAACGGCGTCTGATTTATACGGGTGCCGCAGTGTCGCTGCTTAACTATCGGTGGGGCTGAATGCTTAAATCGTGCTCCTTGGTTGTGAGAGCTGTTGGCGGTTACTCACTGGGCATTGATGACATGGCCAAACACATCAAGGGACGGAAACTAACGCACGTCTTCATCGTGTCACCAGATGCGAAACAGACCATATTGGGAGCTGATTTTCTTGAGTTTAACAAAGCTATCGTCGGTCTAAAACATGGGAAATTGTTGACTAAATGAGGATCGTTGTCTCATTGGCCGTGGAGAAACGATATCCTCCTAATCTTTTATTGCCGCGTTCCATTTGTACCCGACCTTACAGCCGCTGATCACCAATCATCATCCGTTGTTTACAGATGACAGCAGCCTTTATGGATTTTGTGACTGTATCGACTTCAACATTTAGCTAACCCGCCAGACGTATCGGCCCCAGGGACCTCGAATGATACCAATCCATTTGGAGGCTGAGTTGAAGAGGCAAGTACTGGAGGTGTTGGACGCGTATGTGCTTGAAGAGGCGCACAGCCCATACACTTCTCCAGTGGTTTTAATGAAGTAGGCTACTGGAAGTGTCGTTTCTGTGTGGATTTCCGAAAGCTGAATGAAATTTCCTTGAGTCGTTTCGTTCCAGTGCCATTAGTTGCTGACATTTTTGTTAGACTGTAACAGTCGAGGATATTCACGGTTCTGTATCTGAGATCTGGATACTGGCAACTGGCGATCAAACGAGAAGACCGAGAGAAACGGCGTTTACCGTCGGTGGGAAACAATACCAGTTTAAACGAATGCCTTTTGCATTGTCGGGACACCGTTTACCTTCCGATGTTTAATGCTTCGCTTGCTGAATGGCTTGGAGTAGGTGGTGGTGTACGGGGATGATATCGTGGTGTATAGTCAACCGGAGGTGGAGCACAGCGGTCCTCTCGATGTTGTCCTGGAACGGATTCAGCAGTCAGGACTCCGTATAAATGGACCGAAGTCCCAGATCTGAAAGACTTGTGTCACCTTACTGGTGAACTGAAGCCACTACCTGCGAAAATATTGATAATACAAAGCACCCCTGTTCCTATCTCAAGGCGCATTCTGAGCGTTTCTGGGCTTTGCTGGGTACTACAGAAAATTCAGCAAGAGATTCAACAATTTGACCTCATCCTTGTACGAGCTGCTGAAACAGGATAAGAAATTCACTTGGAAAACGGAGGCCCAACACGCTTTTGATCGCATTCTACAGGAAATGGGAAGACGAGCTGATCCTGAAATTGCCCATTGCTGGGCTGATGTTCACGGTGGCCACGAATGCCAGCGACGTCGGAGATGGTGCGGTTTTGAAACAAAGCCATGGAACGATTGAGTACGCCAGCAGAATTTTGACACCGGGAGAACTCAAATACTCAACCATAGAGAAGGAATGTTTTGCAGTCGTCTAGACGTTGGACAAATGGCGGTCATATCTGCTAGATCAGCGATTTCACGTCGAAACGGACCACAGGCTTCGGAATGGATTAAGTCTGCCAAAGACCCCAGGGGAAAGCTAGCGCGATGGGCACTGCGCCTACAGGAATACGATTTCACGATAAACCACGTGCCGGGAAGGAGAACCAAACTGCGGATTTTTTGTCACGCATGATGAACGAAGATGACCTGCCGAGTGTGGCTTTCGGTGTTAATGGTATACTGTTGGAGCAGGATCCGGGACAGTTGGCAGCCGAGCAACGTAGTGACAAATTCCTGCACAAAGTGATCACTGCACGAATAACCGGTCAATCAGTCCTAAACAAGAGCCAACACAAGCAGCTCGGACCGTTTGCGAGAAATCTTGAAAAGCTACAAGTAAATGAAGCGGGATCCTGATGTGGATACCAGGAGATAGCAACACTTCGGTGCCGGTTATTCCGACGAAACTAAGGCGGAGGTTGGTGATTTCTTGTCACGAGATGGCGCACACCGGTTGTTCTAGGGCCTAAGATCTGCTGAAACAACGCGCCTATTGGCCTGGCATGAAGAGGGACGTCGAGACATACGTGCTTTCGTGCAAGCAATGTCAGCTCTTGAAAACCGACTGCCGAGGAGCACAACAACCAGTGATGTCGATTCCGGTATCGGAAATTGGTGAACTATGGTCGATCGACGTGATGGGACCGTTTCCATTGACCAGGCGGGGCAACCAATACATCTTGTTGATGACGGAGCACTTTCACGTGGTGGATTGAAGCAACGGGAATCCCGGATCAACGGGCGACCACCATTACCCATGCCGTCATGAAACATTTGATAGCGGATCACGGAATCCCAAAGGCCATATTAACAGACCAGGGTCCATGCTTCGAGAGTGAGGAATTCCGGAACTGCTTGGAGAAACTTGATATCAAGGAAATGCGGACCAGCATATACCACCCGCAAACAAATGGCTTGACGGATCGTAACAATAGAACGATTAAAAAATGGCTAGCCGCAAAGGGTGGAGATTGAGAGGAAGCTTTGCCACTACTATTGCTGACCCATCCAGCATCCAAAGAGGTTTCCACAAAGAAATCACCATTCTAATTGATGTACGGTCGAGTACCTCGCCTACCTGTGGATCTCGAGGTTGGAATGTAGCCAACTTGCCAAATATCTCCCAAAGAGGCAGCGAACGGTAACCTGAAGGCAACTCAGGCGCAGAGGATGGATAAGCCCCAGACCAACAATGGTGAGATGGGTGTCGAGTTTCCGATCGATTCGAAGGTGAAATACAAGGGGCCACCAACACACTCCAACTTTTGGCCTAAGAGAGAGGAAACTTCTGCCGAAATGAAAGGGACCGTACAAGGTGGTCAACCGGCGTTATCGTGCATCTAACCGCTCTGCAAGCAGATCCACAGCGAGTGCATGTCATTAAGTTGGGGAAGTGGAACAATTCGGAGGAAGAACCTCTTTCGCACAGTGAACATCCGTGACGGTCAGAAAGACTCCGGCTGTAAGCCGCTAGGTCGAGCGCATTGGAGGAGGAGTGGGGTGGACTAAGGGCAGACACTACTGCACCAGTTATCAGTTGCGTGGAAAGGCCAGGATGCGAAACGTCAACCGGCCAAAATCAGGTAGTTGTGACTCCCCAAAGGATAGGAACACTTTAGAACCACAGTTGTATGCGCGTGAGGAATGGACGCACAAGCAATGCACACCACACAACCCCTTGACACAGAAGGGCACGAGCGCCATGCAATCTTCAGCACGGTTCGCGAAGATTGGTGAATGTCTTGTTTGTCGGAACGGATATACTTAACATTATATATGTTGACACGACAGATAAAATCGCATGCAGTTTGGGTTTTTACAGTACCATAAATGGGGGATGTGATGCAGTTGGCATTTCGGTTGAGCCCACGACACTGAGACGGGTTCCACGTCAACTAACTTCAGTGCATTACGGTGAATCTCGCTTCTCCGGGTGACGCTGTTCTTTTGATGACACAGAGGCCGTTCTACTGTCTTCAATTCGTCTTTGTAATTCATCACATGAGGTGCACATTCTACTGGATATCTTTTGGAACGAACGTCCGAAAGAGAATAGTGACCGCAAGGAAGTTCGCCTATTTGACGGAAGGCGGACGATTATTGTTTACAGGGTTCCTGAGCTGCAGACATCCTCCTCTTAGGAACCGGAGTCACGAGCGTGAGCAGTGGAGTTACATCCGCCAGGAACTCTCCCTCAACAATATCATTGTTAACCGGCCGAAGATAATTTCAGTATCACCCAAGGGTAACGGTCCCTGGTTAATGAAAGTGATACTTTAGTCTGAGCTAATGAAACCGCTTATTAGAAAGTCATTCCGTAGTACACGTTGTGTGGATGGATTGCGACAGACAATCTCAATGTTGCTAGGGATTCCCATTGAAGTGCACCTTAATGATTCCATCACTAGGACCGTAGCTAGTGAAGCAGAGAGAATTTGGGCGTTGTCCGCTCGAAAACATTGCACTCCATGACTCGTTTGGATGTTATTTCATCTCACCAAATAGAGATAGCAGGCCATTGTGATGTTAGCCGTGACTGCTACCACTAAGCCACCGGGTCACTACGGGCAACGCTTGACACTGACTGATTGCAGAGTCATTTTCAAGTACACGTGTTGATGGATTGCGGCACACAATCTCAATGTTGACTGCGATTTCCATTAAAGCGAATCTTCAATGATCGTCCAAGCAGTCATTAACCGTTGTGCCAAAAGGTGCCCGTCGTGACCCAGTGACTTAGGGGTGGCGGTCACAAGTGACATCCTGGTGTTCCCGGGCTCGATTCCTGCTATCTCTCTGTTGAGATAAAGTAGCATCCAAATGCGTCATAGGAGTGCAGTGTTTTCGGACGGACAGCGCCCAATCTCTATTTCACACCGCTTATATCCTAGAAATTGTGTAACTTTTGAAAGAGGCTGCCCACAGGAATTTGATTAAAGGCAGCGGGTACACGGCCACGGGTGGCTAGTGATTCATTGTGGACGACGAACTTGGTGGATCTTCCTCTCATACAGTTCTGTGAAAGGATTGATTTAATGGCAACCTCAGCATCCGACGGAATGCGACTAAACAACGGAGATTATTAAGGCCAGGCAGCAGAGAGCGGTCGTATGACCGAACCGAATTTCAAAGACTAACGACTCCACAAAAAACTGCTAGTGACCAATCCCTCAACGATCGGTACAATCTCCAGTCCTAGCCCAACGTCCAATGATTCACTTTTGACTACTGAGAAATTGACCTGCTTGTATACTAACACATAAGACCTTGTTAGTAACTTGGTCGAACTCCGTCACCGTCAGGTTCCCGAACCTCGAGATATCATAATGAGCTGTGAAATTGCCGACATTGAGATCGTTTTACCCGGTATCTCATTGGAACGACAGAAGGCGTATGGGAGAAGGAGTTATCATTTGTTCGGAAACAAACCGCTATGAGCTCACATATGATCATACATGATCCTCATACGTATGTTACTGATCTCATTTTGTTACTGGCTTTGTGGTCTCAGCTCGCTTCGCAGATGGCGACCGCTGCCCTCCGGCAATTCCCGTAAGCTCTTCCAGCTCATTCGGTTCACCGGCTCCAGAAGGCCTGGTGTCAGCGAAATTATCTGTGAAGCGTATAGGTCACGAATCATCAACCGATTTTCAAGAAAGAGGCCTGCACATCCTGTACTAATCACAGGGGAATCAAACTCATGCCGTTTGCCTCCAAACTGCTGACATCCATTATGTTCCACAGCATATCCACGACCCATGACTTGTTTTTAGCACGAAGAACAAGCTGGATTTCGCCCCGGTAGAGGATTCGTGGACCATTACTTCAGGTTATGTCAAATCCTTGAACACCGCCATCTCTACCACAAGCCAACCATTGTTGTCTTCCTGGACATCCGAGCTGCATTTGAATCTGTCGGTCGGCCTGCTAAGAAATGGAGTCCCCGAAAAGTACACTTCCATCATTCGGGCGTTTTACTTATAACTGTCAAGTAGAGTGCGCGTCTATGGCAATCTTTCCTTATCCTTCGCTAACACTAGAAGTGTTCGACAGGGGTGCTTTTGTCTCAATTTCTCTTCAACTTTGCAATTCAGGACGTCCTGTTGAGATCACCAAAAATCTTAGTCTTTAATTTCTTCCTGGCAATTGCGTGACCGACTTAGATAATGTTGATATCGGTCTGTTCGGCGATGATCCACAGAGCATACAGCTCATTTTTAATCGTCTGGCAATTAAAGCGTCTGGCTATGGCATGCGATTTTCTCCCTTGAAGTGTAAAGCGCAACTTCAGAACTGTGAGTCGTCCGCTACCACGTTTACCATTAAAAGAAAAGAGCTAGAGCTTGTGCACAACTTTGTCTGCTTCGGAAGCCAGAACCGGTCAGCATTTCTCAGTCTAAGTCATCTGCGTCGTCGTCGGGAGATATATTTCTCCTTAAAGGAGAGAATCTACGACGCTTGTACATATATATTGTAGCGCGTTAGTTCCTTTGCGACTAGTGCAGTGCGTCGCTCGCGATGCTCACTCGTATTCCGGTCGAGCAGAATGCGCACGATCCAGCACCCGATGTTGAGCACTCTGCGCGGAGGTATACGATTGCATTAGCACGCAACCGTATAGGAAGTGACGTCCTGCATTGGAGGAATTAGTGGGTTAGTTGAAACGGGGTCGGGGAGACTATGTGCAAGCGTAGAAGAAAGGAGGCGCCAGCAGTAGCATGTTCTCACTTATCCACTCCGCTGTATGCAGCAGATAAGGTCACCCTTTTCCTAAGGGCACTACGCAACTGCCGACGCATTATGGATTTATTATTATTTGCGTAATTCATGGTATATATGTCTGTATATTAGCAGCAGCGTATAAGATAGACATAGAGCCATCGAAAACCATGAAACGGAAGTAATAACTACAGAGACCACAAAGAAAAGGATGAAAGTTACAAACTGTTTTTTTTGGATTTTGTCTTTTCTGTTTCTTTTTCACTCGCCATTTTTTCTTCTTTGCCTGTTTAATGTTTGCGCCACAAATCAAGAAAATCGATAAATATTTTTACACATTTCTATTGGGATTGGTTCGGCTCCATCTCTGAATGAGTTTCCAGCCATCGGTGTTCTTTATCTTTGATCCCCCAGCTCGGAAGGCGCACGGGACGTACGACAGCTAAACTGGAAGTCAGCGCTTTAATCGTTTGTCGATCGAGGCGAGAACTAGCCTGTTCTTCACGGGAGCGCAGTGCTCGTAATCGGAGTTTGTCTGCGGAGTAGAATGGATGTTAACAGCTTGGAGCCAACGGACATTAGACTGATTCCTCGGTGGTTTGCGCATATTGTATGAGCACTTTTCTTGAAGATCGGAACGATAATTGACTCGCCCCAAGCGGATGGAATTGTTTTTTCACACCAGATCTTAGAGCACAGAGTTGGTAGCTTGTTGACAATTACGTCGCCCCCGAACTTGAACAGCTCTGCAGGAAGTCCATCAGGGCTAGCAGACTTGCATCACTTCGTGTGGGAGCTCAATGCATACCTCAGCTTCAGTGGGTTGTTCCAATGAGACGTTCCAAGGCGCGCAGCTAGGCATACACAATAGGCTCGCCGGCGGAGGCCGGCTGAATTGAGTGCGGAAGTGTTCAGCCCAGCGGTCCATACGCCTGTGTAAGTTGCTTATCGGCGTTCCGTCAGTGTCGCAAATGACTTCACTGTCACCAGTTCTTTTGTGACCAGTGGCCCGAATGACCTGGAAGAGCTTGCGAAAGTTTCCAGAGCGGGCTACCGTTACCATCTCTGAAGCGCGCTGGGGCCACCAAGTTTCGCGATCAGCACGCAGGCTTTGCTTATGTTGTTGGCTGAGAATGCGACGCAAGGCACTGATATTTGAATCGACCGGGATAGCTCCACGACGGTCAAACAACTCCAGTGAGCGTGCGGCAATCCAGCCCCTCAGAGGGCGTCTTATGGTTCCGCAGATTGAGTGACTGGAAGTTGGCATCGCTTCACGCAGGAAATTGCAATGATTTTCGATGTCTTGAGGTGGAGAACTAATGAATGCCTACGATAAGGAAGCTGGATTAGTTGATCGAGCGTTTTGAGCTTTCATTAATAGGAGCTGCCGAAGCGCATGCAGGTGTCCGCGCACATCAAAGCATGATCAGAATCGAGGTACGTCGACCAAATCGATCTACAACCCCGGACGCTGCCTCGCCACCTACAGCTCTTGCAATGCGATCTATTTGTGACCATGCTTGCGTTGGTGAAGGAGGATGCCAAGTGGCTGCACGTCTTCTGGTATACCTAAAGTTCGTACTTGAGAGGAAGAGACGGTGGTTTTTGTATAAGGTAAGAAGTCTATCACCGTTGTCCGAACGGTGACTGCCACGAGGATGACTTTCGCACGGAGGCAGGAGACCTACTCGTGCATTGAGATCTCCGGTAAGAACGATGACATCTGACTTTTTGGTCTTGTTCAAAATGTGGAATCCACGATAGAAGTCATCGTTAACTGATGCACAGCCGCAGTCGGTTGGAGTGTAGGCAGAAACGATAAACCAATTGCGCATCTCTTCACTATCTCTGTTGATTCTGCATGAGCCTTGAAGCCGAACCGCATACAGCCGGCTATCGATTGAAAACCGGTCGAGTTATGCAGCCTCCGCTTTGTCACTCAGTGCGATACCGACACCAACCAAGCCGGCTGCTGCTACGTCCATGTCACTAGACAAACGTAGATAATATGTGGTTTCAAGAGCAGCTGAGGACCACAACTTAACAACGGTGCTGGGATCCTGCAATCGAGTCTCGGAAAGACGACAAACATTGACGGCCAGGTACTCTAAAGGTGTGCGCCAGGCCAGCCTGTTGTCCAATCTGTAGGAGGGTCCGACCATTGAAGGTTGCTAGGCGGGATGAACTACAGGGTC
>OX104064.1:164186391-164282574 GCA_944474145.2 Dicrocoelium dendriticum | reverse complement strand
TTCCGAATGGAAGGAAGCTGTCATCTGTCCCATCTTCAAACATGGGGACTGGGGTCTGCCTACAAATTACAGGCCAGTTAGTCTGACGAGTGTAGTAGTCAAACTCCTCGAGAAACTGGTGAGAGCTTCATCGGAGAGTCACCTGAGTAGATTTAATCTACTTAGCGATGTACAACACGGATTCCGGAAGGGATTTTCGTGTCTGACGAATCTGTTGGTGGCTCGCGAAAATTGGGCGGATGCAGTGGATAACGGCCACACACTGGACGTGCTTTTCGTCGACTTTTCGAAGGCATTTGACAAGGTACCCCATTTGAGGCTCGCGCAAAAGCTGTCCTCCTACAGGGTATCTGGCCGCGCCCTTCATTGGGTGACTGCCTTCTTGGAGGGTAGAGAACAGTGTGTACGGGTAGGCCGGCGCCTATCATTTAGGCAGTCTGTCCTCAGCGGCGTGCCGCAGGTCTCCGTCCTTGGACCGCTGTTGTTCTCTATCTATATGAATGACCTACCCGCGGAGCTTGAGGTACCATCGCTGCTATTTGCTGATGACCTGAAGCTGTGGAACATTATCGATGTTCCTAGGGGTTCCGAAGCTATTCAGCAAGCATTGGATAAGCTTTGGGACTGGTCTACTTTATGGTTACTGCCCATAAATCAGGCAAAGTGCTCCGTTCTTCGAATTGAAGGAGGTTGTCCTCTTACGAAGTACTTGGTCGGTGGGGTCGAACTCCCCCCGTGTATCTAGCCAGGTTGACCTAGGCGTCGTACACTCCGGCGACAACTGGAAGAAGGCCGCAAGCAGAGGTTTCCGCATGTTGTGGTTAATCCGACGTTCTTTCGGAGTCTTGGGCGGCATCTTTACGAGGCTGTTCTCGGCTTTCGTTCGGCCTCATCTGGAATACTGCGTCCAGGTTTGTCCGCCCTGCCTCGTCCGGGACAAAATGGAGCTAGAGAGGGTTTTACGAGAGGGTACTAGGTTAGTCGAGGGATTACGGGGACGGACTTACCCCGAGCGTCTACTTAGTTTGGGAATGCATTCAATGCATTACCGAAGGCTTAGAGGAGACCTAATCCTAACCTACCGTATCTTGACTGGGAAGTTTGGTCCAGATTTATCTTGGCTATTCAGTCCCGCTAGATTGTCTGTTCTACGCGGTCATTCGTTGAAGCTGGACCAACCACGGTCCGATCGGATTAGGGCGGCAATCCGGCTGTCACGCAGAGTCATCGACCGCTGGAACATGCTTCCGGAAAGTGTTATCAGGGAATCTACGGTTAAGGGGTTTGAGCGGCAACTTGACGCTCTTGGGTGGCAACACGAAACCTTTCCATTTTCCTGAGTAACTCGCATCTTCGTACTTCGATTTCCTTTTCTCTACTTTTCTTCACGCATTGGTATTATTTTCTTATTTCAGTTGCACTTCCCTATTCTGTACCTTCGATTTCTCTTCCTATCCTTTGCTTACTTCACGTGACTGCCACAGGAGGGACTGCTAGGGCAGGAAACGTGGGCATTAACTGGTTGGCCAGGGTGCGATACGGGTGTTTCCGTTTTAGATCCATCAATAACTGAGCGCTTCATCAATTCCTGGCTCAACGATCCACTCAAGATGGAACGCTCACGGGATTCTCCTATCGTTCCAGTCCCCATCTGAACTGAACCTTGGCTGTATTTATAGGGCTCTACTGACCTTCGACTTCTAGTATTGGAAGGTCAGCTACCAAGGGTAGTGGTTCCCCATATCTTTTGCCGAGGTGTCAGGTGGGTTTTAATCACGTGCAGAAGAACATTCCGGAACGTTCGAAATCGATGCGATAATCGTTAATAATCGATTAATCGCAAAAATAGTGAATTTCCAAGGCAATTCTTACTTTCGAGAAGAAACCTAGAGGTATCCATCGATGGTCGATGAGTTGTTGAAGAACTGCACCGACGGCAGTGTCGGATTCGTCAGTTGTCAGGGATAGTGGTGCAGATGTGTCTGGATGGGCGAGAAGCGCTATGTTGGAGATAGCGTCTTTGAGCTTCTCGAAAGACAGTCTATCGTCGTCTGCAAAATTAAAAGACCGTTGTTTACCGCGGAGCAAATCAGTCATTGGTTGAACAATGCTCGCGCAGTTAGAAATAAAGCGTCGATAATAGTTGACCAGGCCAAGGAATCGGCGTAACTGTTTGAAGGCACAGGGACAGGATAGTCCTTTAGTGCCTGCATTTTGTCTGGCGGAGCTTCGATACCAGAGGCGGATATGCGGTGGCCAAGAAAGTCGATGGAACTTTGGCCAAGCTCGCATTTATCGGGGTTAACGGTAACCCTATGCTGTGTTAAGCGTTGAAAGAGGGCGTCGAGGTGATGAAGATGTTCTTCGTCAGAAGAGCTGGCGATGAGAATGTCATCTAGATAAGGATAAACACCTTCGAGTCCTCGCGTTACCTCATGAATGAAACGCTGAAAAGTTTGGGCGGCGTTGCTGAGGCCGAAAGGCATTCTGAGGTACTCGAATAGGCCGAATGGCGTGATGACTGCGGCGCGACAGGTATCTCATGGTAGACGCGAACTAGGTCTACTTTGCTAAAGATAGACTTACCAGCTAGAGCTGATGTCAAGTCGTGCATGTGCGGAATGGGGTATTTATCCGGGACGGTAACTTTGTTAAGTGCCCTGTAGTCACCGCAGGAGCGCCAGTCACCGGATTTCTTCGGTACCATGTGTAATGGTGATGTCCATGGACTTTTGGACGGGTGGATGATTCCCAGTTCGAGCATTTGCTCGAATTCCGCCTTAGCAGCTTTGAGCTTGTCCGGGGCTAGTCGGCGAGGGCGGGCCGAAACAGGTGGGCCCTTAGTGCAAATGTGATGCCTGACATTTGACGTCACAGGAGGCAAGTCGTTCAGGACGCGAACGAGTTTGGGATGCTTGTTGAAAAGTTCTAGAAAAGCTTGTGAAGCTTGAGGTAGGACACGAATGGGAGTGATAGCAGCCACGTCGGCGCTAATCTCGATAACACAGCTGTGTCCTAGAGTCGATAAGCTTCTTCCGTTTAGCGTCGACGATGAGGTCGAAGCTTTGAAGAAAGTCTATGCCTATGATAGCGAAAGGCACGGCAGAGATTATGAAAGGCCAGCGAAAGGTTCGTCGGAGGCCTAAATTGAGCGTTAGCAGCCTTTCGCCGAAAGTTGCGATTGGTGTGCCATTGGCGGCACGCAGCTTGGTCGGCGATGGTGAGATGTCCTCATCTGGGTTACGGGATATTACGCTAACTTCGGCTCCAGTCTCCACTAGAAATTCGGTGCCGGAAGTTAAATTTTTAACGCGGATGAGGCGACTTTGGTGTTGGCCAGTCGCGTCCGTCGCCGTTACGGGCCAGCCGAGAAGTCTCCGTGCTTCTCGGCGGTTGCAAGGCTTTACACATTTATGAGCTGCGGTGCCAAAACGCTGGTGGTACCAACAGCTAGCCTGCCTGTTGCTAGACTTAGAACGTTTGAACGGCGGTTTTGAACGGCTATGACGACGACGATTCATAGTAAGCTGTTGAACCTGGCGACTAAGTGTCGCAACTTGTGTTTGGAGGGCTTCTATAGTTGACTGTAAGCCAGTGATAGAAGTGCTCTGGGACGCGACGGCATTGCTGGCGTCGGCTTGTGGCTGTGATCGCTCAATAACTCGATCCGCTAAATCTGCTAGTTGAGTGAGCGAAACGGGGCTCACTGTAGCGAGAATCGCTTGCGTGTTTTCCGGTAGCCGCTGTAGCCATAGTTCACGAAGTAGCGTCTCGTCCATGGTTGAGGAACCAAGGAGTTGTGGCATCTCTCGTAGCAGGGTTGAGGGCAAGTTGTCGCCCAGCTGCAGATCTCTGAAAAGCTGCTGCAGGCGTACTTTCTCAGAGGGCATAACACGCTTAATCGTGGCCTCGTTGAGAGCCTCATAGCGGTTTTCGGTCTGAGAGATGATAACGTCACGAACATGCATTTATATCTCCTTGGGGAGATAGGACAGGAGCTTGCTATACTTCGCGTAGTCGGAAGTGATTCTGTGGTTGTAAAACTCAGCCTCAAGAAGAGCGAACCACAAAAGAGGATCCATGTCTCAAAAAGGTGGCACAGAGAGAGATACAACGCTTAGCAGAGGCTCTAACTTAGGGTCTACAGAATCCATGGCTAAAAAATGACGCAAAAAATAGGCTACCGTGTGCAAAAATAAACCGCAAAATATGCAAACTAAATGGAACGAGCTCACCGGAGAACAGTTCCAAATATCCGGCGCTGAGATTGTTCCGGAGTCGGGGTCACCAATTTAGAGGGTCGCCTGTACCGGGAGCCCAGAGAGCAATTCGAGAAGACAGATCGAGTTGCAGGGAAACTTTTATTGGTACAGTAAAAAATTCCCTGTTACCTGGCTATAAAGAAACGACACCGTTGACGCTCTAGCTAGGGGAACGGAGCATGCACAGCACAGGGCAGTCGCGAGTTGCAACCGAAGCGAGCGCCAAGCAAAAATGGCGATGAGTGTCAAGCATTCGAACTCAACAATCGGTTCAACAAACCACACCGGTTGCCTAGGTGTACAATGAAATAATTTTAGTTAGAATTTTACACAGGCAAACCGGGGAATCTCTAGACTGGTACAGAAGCGGTGACTGATTGTTCAGCCTATACGCCTTTCGTTTGTTCCTTTGTCAAACAGGAGAACAATGCTCCCCAGAATTACAGCATACATTTACTGGATTACAATGCTTCGCCAGGATGAAGCAAGAGGCAGTGACTTGATTTAGTGGCGAGTCACGTCCGCCAAGTCACAGCGTTGTTAAACGGACGTATGCGGCTTTTTATAGGGAGAACGTTTGCCAGACGATAACCCATCACGTCCTGGAACACTGCCGCCGAACCATTTGCTGGAACGGGAAACTCTGTAACCACCCAGCTGGCACCACTAGGAGGTTGTTCGGCAAGCCAGCCACGTTTGCAACCTGCCAAATCTCGTTGCAGTATTTTCGGTAGAGAACCAACAGCCATTTATCCGTATGTAATTTCCGACATGTCTTAGAAGACCGCTCCTTTGCCGTCTTCACTGACCACAAACTTCTGACTTACCTGCTTAACTCGACTACCGACCGATACTCTCCTAGTGAGTCGCACCACCTAGACTATATCGCTCAGTTTACGACCGATGTACGAAGTCTCCGGTGTGCACAACACTGCCGCCGACGCACTTTCTAGAGTTCATGCGATCTCCACTAACGCCGGCACCGCTGTCGATTTCGCAGCCATGGCCGCAGCGCAACTCAATGATCCTGAGGTTGATTTGCTACACAGGTGACCCTCACTAGACATGCGACCCGTTCCGCTAACATCAGACGGAACTATACTTTGCGATTTATCTCTGGGCACGCCGCGCCCAGTAATCCCACGCGAGTTTCGGCAGACCGGCAGATCTCCCCCAGGCGTTCGTGCATCGGTTAACCTCGTAACCACACTTTTCGCCTGGCGCAATATCAACCGTGACGTTCGTACTTGGGCAGGTGCTTGCCTTCCGTGTCAACGCGCGAAACAGCATAGGCACACGAAAAGCCCAGTAGAAACAGTTCCCACGCCAGATGCACGTTTAATCACGTGCAGGTCGACATAGATCCTCTTCGTAAGGCTCTGTATATCTACTGACCTGTGTCAATCGATTTACTAGGTGACCGGAAACTATTCCCATACCTAACTGCTCTTCGGAAACGGTAGCGAAAGCTTTTCTGGAGCGCTGGGTAGCTCAGTACGGCTGTACCGCAATCGTGACCATGGATCAAGGGTCACATTTATCGTCGCCTTTTGCCACGTTGCTTAAGGGTTTAGCCTGTCCCCACATTCAGGCGACGGCACATCATCCAGCCGTTAACCGCATGGTGGAGCGTTTTCACCGGCAGTTGAAGGCAGCGCTACATGTGCACGCAGATTCTACATGGTCTGAAACACTTCCTCTCGTCCTCCTAGGCGTAAGAAACGCTATTAAAACGGATTTCGACGCAACATCAGCGCAGCTAGTCTGTTGCTGCACGCTGCGGTTGTCCGTACAGCTGGTTGCACCAGCTCCGTTTACTTCCTCTTTTGACTACGGAAGTTACACCGATCGATTGGCTCACCAGATGCATAATCTACGTTCACCCGCTCCTCGATCGTAGAAGACACCAGTGTACGTGCCCAAGAAGCTGTCTACGTGTGCACACGTCTTTCTTCGCGCAGACAATATTCGACAGCTTCTTCAGTCGCCGTACATAGAACCTTTCACCGTGCGAATAAGGCGTACACTATTGACCGCGGTGGTCGCTGCGAAGTCGTCACCATCGATCGTCTAAAGCCTGCCTGTATGGAATAAACCAGGTCACCTACTTCGTCTAGTAGTGCTTTGTGCGACATCTCAACTCACTGCACCAATTTTCAGCATCCTAGTGTAGTTCAACCAGACCACGATCCTGGTTTACAAGCATCAGGCGTCCCGACATCTCCCGAACCTAGCCCGCAGCCTCCCACGACCGATTACCGTGGTCGGGGGTTCGTAAGTGTTGTAACGCTTCTTCTTTACCTCTGCCACTGACAACTGTTGTACTGTTGCTTTGTTGCCTTGTGAGACTGCGACTATCTGACTGCTCAGTCACGCGCCCAGCCAACCGAAGGAATACAGAAGACCAAGGCTCGGTAAACAGGGAGTCTATCTACATCATAAGTTAACTGTATTTATAGATAGCCGAAACATGCTAATTTAGGAGGTCAAGATCGCTCATTTTTGTACATCCGGTTTTCAGCCAATGTGAGTGAGTTCCGCTCCACGGGTTTATCATATTGACAGTATAGTTCGATTCGTTTTACGCGGACTGGTAATTGCTGGCCGATCAATTCTCAGTCGATACCCAACTTTAGCTCCGCTTACGTCTCTATTACCTCCCCTTCAACTTGATTGCTCCTACCTATTTTCCGCACTTGGGCTTGGTCGTAGCTTTTTACCCTGGGGTCCACTTGTAGCCATCGCGGTTGCCTTCTTCTTCGACTTGGCCTGCATGTCACGTCGTATGGCGTCTGTGCGACCGGCTGTGTTCCGCTTTGGGGATCAGTTCTGTTTTCTAAACCAAATGTATCCAGTAGTATGTCCCACTGTGGTGCCGCTGGTTCTTGATCTCTTTGAGTTTTGCCATGCCGCTGTCGTAGATTGATATGTCTGGTCCACTTGTCCTTTCCGACCATTATCTCATAAATAACTTTACCCCTCTTTCCACTAACCGTTCCGCCAACCCATCTTTCCGCGGTCTGAAAGTTTCGTGCATACACCAATTCGCCAATCTTGAACGTGTGAAGCCTGTTATCCTGCCCCCTTCTCGGTTGCCCGTTGCGTTTTTCAACATTTCTGGGAATCAGGCTATCAAATGTCGTTCTACTTTTTCGTCCAAATAGACATTCAGAAGGAGATTTACCCTCCGGTGTGTTTGGATTCAGAGTGTTTCGATGCATTCTCAAAAACGGCTGAATTACATCTTGTGACACCCTCGTTCCTTCCGCTTTGAGAAGAGCACGTTTAAAGGTATCTACAAACCGTTCGGCTTACCCATTCCATTGTGGATGGTACGGCGGCAAAAACTTGTGCTGGATTCCGTTTTGCCTGCAAAATTCTCTGAACAGCGTTGAGGTTAACTGGGCTCCCTTGTCTGTAACCAGCATCTCCGGGATGCCAAAATAGTGGAACAGTTTGTTCAGCTCATTGATAGTGTGCTGGGCGGTAGGATTTTGCATCGGGATCACGTCGGGCCACTTTGTGTAGGAATCAACAAAAATCAAATAAGATTGACCGTTGATTGGTCCCGCATCATCCAAGTGGATTCTCTGCCAGGGATTTTTCGACTCGGGCCAAGGGTGCCACGAACATCTCGGGGGTGCCTTTGCCGCTTGTTGACAAGATTCACAACTTTGGCAGAACTGTTCGATTTCTGCATCCATTTGAGGCCAATACACAAAACTTCGCGCCAGTGCCTTCATTCGGCTGGTTACCGGATGTCCTGAATGAAACTGCTGTAGTATTCGCTTCCGCAACTCCAAACATTAGACAATTGTTAACGACCGAAAGGGATCCGCGTCGATTAAAGAAAGGTTGTAACTCATTCAAATTTCTGACATTAGGCCAACTGGACTGCACAAACCCTATCACTTTCAGCAAGATATCGTCTCGAGCCGTCTCTGCACGAATCGTGTCCGACGTTACTGGCAACTCCCTTACACTGTCAACCAGGATGCGCTGAACTTCCGACTCTAATTTGACAGATGCAATCACGCAGTCATCGTTTTCCTTCAAGTGGGAACCGAGGAGGCGAGATAGAGCGTCAGCTTGGCCGAGTTGTTGTGTAGATCGATATTGTATACTGAAGTCGTAAGCCAGCAGTACGGTTGCCCATCTCTGTAAGCGACTTGCTGTGAAAATAGGAATACCTTTCTTTGATCGAGAGTAGAGGTTTGTGGTCCGTGATCAGTTTGAAGTGTCTACCATATAGCATCTTATGAAACCGTTTCACTGCGAAAACAATCGCCAGCGCTTCATTTTCAATCTGGCTGTAATTTTTCTCCGCCACTGTCAGCGACCGTGCTGCGTGCGCAATGGCCTTCTCTTCTCCTCCAGGGAACACATGAGAAATGACAGCACCTACCCCATAATTGGAGGCGTCCGAAGCAACAACAATCTCCAAGTTTGGGTTGAAGTGGGTCAAAAGTAAATCAGAACTGAGCGCTGTTTTAACTATATCAAAGGATTGTTGGCACTCCTTTGTCCATAGCCATTCTTTCCCTTTCATCAGCAACTCGTTCAGAGGACTTCTAGTCTGATGTCGACTTGGCAGGAAGGCACTGTAATGACTTATAAGACCGAGAAATGAACGAAGTTCGGCAACATCCCTTGGTGGTGGCATTTGCTTGACGGCTTCTATATTAGCGGGATCCGGACGTCTGCCATGTTTGTCAATGATGAACCCGAGAAATTTGACACTTTCCATAAGGAAATTGCATTTTCCCGCTCGTAACCGGAGCCCAGCTTCTTCTAGACGAGTGAGCACTTTCTCTAACGTAGTCAGCAATGCTTGTGGGTCAGACCCCATAATCAATGCGTCATCCAGGTATACTGCGACCCCAGGGATATCGTTCAACAGCGTATCCATGGTTTGTTGAAAAATGGCGGGCTGGCCGATCAATTCTCAGTCGATACCCAACTTTAGCTCCACTTACGTCTCTATTAGTAAGCCCGTGCGTTTCTCCGACTATGTACAGTGTAAATACATTTAGGTTTGCATATATTGTATCTCTTCGCTCCGATTTGGTTGGTTAACATTTTAAAGCAGTTAGTTCCCTTCAGTAACTTGAAACGCACAATTAGAAGACTTAGTTCGGCAGATGCATGCATCTCGTATCGTCTTATCAGTGCCGATAACAATAACCGGTAATTTCATACAACAGTTTATGGGTACATGTATACATACAAATAAACGAGAGAAAAAGCGGGTGTCTTTCTTCTACAACCAGCGCAGCCAGAGGCTGACCGATAATTGTTTTTGGTACACAAAGCACTGGCTTAATCCGATTAATGGCGAAAGCCTCGGCAAACCGGAGGTGCCGGGAATGGGTATGGCGAAGCAGGATCCTAAACGCTTTGTTGATCTCAATTCAGTGACTCGATGTCAATAAGTGTCTGCCGATCGAAGATGCGGGCGGCCTGCGCACACACGTAGTCTGACTTGGGTTTGCTTGCTGAATAATCACGCACTGAAACCAATTTGGTACACACTCCTTTATTCGGGAACTCAGTGTTCTGTGGGTTCTGCCTATGTAACTATCTCCGCAGTCACATACGAAATGATACACGCAGTGGGAGTTGGCCCCAATAAGCTGAGTTTCCTTCGGTGGAGGCGCAACGGTAGCTTAGGAGTTCGGTCGATGATTACAAGTTTGGCAGCATAGAAAGTGCTCTGTGAGGTGGAAATTAGAGGTCTTGTAGTCCTCAAAGAAGCAATGTCGCCCTTAAGGGGCAGCTCTAAGAATACCATTTTCTTAGGTACAGTAGGTACAGCAACTTTCATTTCACGGATTTCGCTGTGCTTCCGGATTAATTTTTGAAAGTAGCAGTTATCGTGTTGGTAATTAGTTTTATTTCTTAGGCTAGACAATCGGTCGAACATATTCGTCTGGCGCGACTAAATAGGGTTTTCACAAGTGTTTGCTTGTGCCGCATTGGCTTAAAGCTGGTAAACTGCAGATACTGTCCCGACCACGTTGTTTTTCGGTAGACAGACCTTTTTACCAGTCCGCCCTCCCTGCGGCTGATGAAAACATCTAAACATGGAAGACAATTCTGTTGCTCGACTTCGCAGGAAACCGTCAGATTGACATGTGAGAAGTCAAAACGCGTCACCAGCTGTGCGATCTGCATTTCTGTTGAACAGAACACCAAGATATCGTCCACGTAATGTTTGTAATAGGGTAACTGCGCTCTTTCTTTGGATAGGCTTCGTTTTATCATCAGCATGAAGAAATCAGCTAGTATGGGACCCAGTGAGCTACCCATGGCCACCCCATCAATTTGGCGATACAGTATGTTTCGGAAGTGGAAATCGACATTCTCTATGCATAGAAGTAATGATCCTCTTAAGAACTCAACCAGAATCGGCAGTGGACATCCGGAAGTTTCTGCTAATACGCAGATGTAGTCGACGGTCTGGTGTAGTGATATGTTGGTAAACAAAGATTCCACATCTAAGGAACACACCACCTTATCGGACAAGTTCATTTTATCGAGATCTTCGACAAGCTCGAGAGAATTGTTGAGGTCATATAGATTAAACTGAGCTTTTAGTGGAGAAAGCACATTAACCAACCAGCGAGCTAATTTATCTTGGGGTGCGTTCGTCATCGAGATGATCGGTCTGAGCGGCACTTCGCTGTTGTACGTTTTTGGAAGCCCATATAGCTGTGGCGTAGTTGATCCACTCGGCTTTAAATTGTTATAAGTAGCGCTGTCAGTCACGTGCTACGGATGAAGCATTTCTTAGTGGCGAATAATGCGGGATTCGAATGTACTCACATCCCCTGCCTTCTCCAGTCGTTTAAATTTGTTAGTGTCACTGAGTATGACGCTTATCTTCTAGATGTATTCCTCTTTTTTCATGACTACAACTCCTGAGCCCTTACTCGGCTTCATTACAGCAACATTATTACCTCGCAATTCGCGTAACGCTCGTGTCTTTTCGTAAGCGCGCACTTTTCTTTTATTGGCGCATTTTTTACTTCATAGGCAAAATCGGTCAGTTTGTTTCTAAACTTAAAGCTTATCGGTACTAGTTGGTTGAAGGTTCAACTGATCAAAAAAGTTCTCAAACTGAGCTCTAATGAACAATCCTATCAGTGGTCTAGGAGGCAATCTATAATCTAGCCCGAAAGACAACGCTTCTGCCTGTAGTGCATCAAGGTTCACACTTGACAGATTCACCAAATACTTACTGGGGTCACGAGTACATGTTTTCTCATCTTGGTTCTTCGTCACTGTTTTTAAGCCGTGCTAGTTCCTTCATTTTGGTACGATCGATTTTGATTTTACAAACTTGGGTGTAAATAATCTGATGCCAGACTGACAAGTTTTCTACTACGGGCAACAGGCGTGCGTGGGTTTCCGGTAGGCCATCAAGTCTGGCTTGTGCGGCCTTCAACTGGGCAGATGCGACGCGTCTGAGATTAGCTACAGATGGCTTAAGCTTGTTCCTACGTCAAGGTTTCCAAATCGCCCTAGGAAAACGACTTATGCAAATACACTGACAAGAAATTAATTTTAACACGTATGCGAGCAATCTTGCACTTCAGATTGACGATACGATGAAACAGTTTAATGGAATCAGGTGGAATCCGTCATTTGCAAATTAAACACAGTACGTTCTCTTTAGTAACTTGAAAAGCAGAACTAGAAGACTAAGTTCTGCAGATGCATGCGTCTCGTATCGTCTTGTCAGTGCCGATAACGATAACCGGTGATTTTATACAACAGTTTGTTGGTACAGACATACATACAAACAAACGCGAGAATAAGCGGGTGTCTTTCTTCTACAACCAGGGCAGCCTAAGGCTGACCGACAATTTTTTGCGCACAAAGCGATGCCGTGATTTTCGATGTCTCGAGGTGGAGCACCAATTAATGCCTGCGATAAGTAAGCTTGATAAGTTGATTGAGTAGCGAAGCCAGGTAACTTGTTGGTCTCGAGGGTATAGAGCTTCCGTTTTGAGGAGCCGCTGAAGCGCATGCAGATGTCCACGCAGAGCAAAGCATCTTCTGAATCAAGGTACGTAAATCAAATCGATCTACAACCCCGGACGCTGCCTCGCCATCTACAGCTGATTGCACTGGGATCTATTTGTGACCACGCTTGCGTTACTGAAGGAGGACGCCAGTTGACTGCACGTCTTTCACTTGTTACAATTGTAGAATTTCTTCTGATTGTGCTAAATGTCACCAACTTATGTCTGAGCTTTCGAAAAGCGTATCCTCACAGGTAACAGACATTACGTCTTACACCCTCCCGATGCGAAATATGAGATTTTAAAGCAGGCGATCATCCAGCGAATTGCGCCCTCCGCCAATGTCCGACTGCAGCAACTATTTAGGATCCGGCAACTAGGAGACAAGATGCCTTCAGCCTTGTTGCGACAGATGCAACAGCCTCTAGGCACATCTAACATAGTCGCGGGGATTCTTCACGAAATGTGTATGCAACATCTCCCGAAAAACACATAGGCCATCCTCTTCGTGGCAAACGCCCTGCCTCTCGCAGCAGTTGCAGTATTAGCAGACTGTATCATCGAACGACATCAGCCAACGAAGGAAACTAGAGCTTACTCGACTTAGCACCGTCGCAGCCCCAATGACACCCGTGACTAGTGAGCCGTCAATAATGGACGCTCTATCGCCACAGATGCCTCAAGTTGGCGAATGCCGAACGGGCTTTGGCAATGCGGAGGGAAATCTCTTTTCCAATGCTACCATTGGCAGGAACACAGCTCCCTAGGTAAACAAAGTTGTTCACTTGTTCAAGCTGCGTACCTTAAAGTGTGAGCACTTGTTCAGTTGAATGTCAATCCAGGACCGGACTTTGCATTTCGTAGGGGCGCAGGTCATTCCATATTTTGATGCTTCAATCGCCAAGCGGTTTAGAATGGCTTGTGTGCACTGTGCGTCATCACCAAGCAAGGCAATCTCAGCAGCATAATCTAAGTCGGTCACGCGATTACCAGGAAGAAGCTCTACACCATACTTCTGAAAGCCCTTGAGAGTGTTTAAAAGGACATCCTCGATCGCAAAATTGAAGAGAAACGGGGACCTTGGGCAATCCTTTCGTACACTGCTAGTGACAGCAAAGGTGACCGGAGCTTACCATAAGTCTTCACTTTACTTGAAACATTGCAATATAATCCTCGAAGGATGGCGATATACTTTGCGGATACTCCATTTTTTAGTAAGCAACGCCATAAAGCTGGTCGATCGCCGGAGTCGAAGTCGACTCGGATGTCCAAAAAAACAACGATATTGGGCTGGCGGTAAAGATGAAGCGTTTCAATGAGTTGGCGGAGCGTAAACAAGTGGTCTATACACCCTCGATCGGGGCGGGAACCAGCCTGTTCTTCACGGGAGCGCAGTTCTCGAATCGGGGTTAGTCTGCGGAGTAGAATGGATGTTAACAGCTTGGAGGCAACGGACATTAGGCTGATTCCTCTGTGGTTTGCGCATATGGTATGGGAACCTTTCTTGAAGATCGGGACGATAATTGACTCTCGCCAAGCGGATGGAACTGTTTCTTCACACCAGATCTTAGAGACCAGAGTTGTTAGCTGGTTGACAATTACTTCGCCCCCGAACTTGAACAGCTCTGGAGGAAGTCCGTCTGGGCCAGCAGACTTGCATCGCTTCAACTGTCGGAGCTCAAGGCAGACCTCAGCTTCAGTGGGTGGTTCCAATGAGACGTTCCAAGGCGCGCAACTACGTCTACTCAATAGGCTCGCCGGCGGAGGATGCCGGCTGAATTGAGTGCGGAAATGTTTAGCCCAGCGGTCCATACGCATGTGTAAGTTGCTTATCGGCGTTCCGTCAACCTCGCAAATGACCTCACTGACACCAGGTCTTTTGTGACCAGTGGCCCGAATCACTTGGAAGAGCTTGCGGAAGTTTCCATAGAAGGCTACCGTTTCTCTCTTTGAGGCGCGCTGGGATCACCAAGTTTCTCGATCAACACGCAGATTTTGCTTAAGTTGTTTGCTGAGAATGCGACGCAATGCACTGCTGTTTGAATCGGTCGGGATAGCTCTACGTCGATCAGTCAATTTCAGTGAGTGTGCGGAAATCCAGCCCCTCAGAGAGCGCCTTGTGATTCCGCAGATTGAATGACTGGCAGTTAGCATCGCTTCACGCAGGAAATTGCAGTGATTTTCGATGTCTCGAGGTGGAGCACCAGTGAATGCCTGCGATAAGGAAGCTTGATTAGTTGATCGAGCGTTTGTAGCTTTCATTAATAGGAGCTTCCGAGGCGCATGCAGATGTCCGCGCAGAATCAAGGTACGTAGACCAAATCGATCTACAACCCCGGACGCTGCCTCGCCATCTACAGCTGATTGCAATGTGATCTATTTGTGACCACGCTGGCGTTGGTGAAGGAGGACGGCAGGTGGCTGCACGTTTTCTGGTATGCTCAAAGTTCGTACTTGAGAGAAAGAGGCAGTGGTCTTTGCATAACGTAAGAAGTCTATCACTGTTTCCAAACGGTGACTGCCACGAAGATGACGTTCGCACGGAAGCAGGCGACCTACTCGTGCATTGAGATCTCCGGTAATGACGATGACATCTGACTTTTTGGACTTGTTCAAAATGTTGTAGAATCTACGATAAAAGTCATCCTTAACCGATGCACAGCTGCAGTCGGTTGGAGTTTAGGCAGAAACGGCAAACAAATTGCGCATCTCTTCACTATGTCTTGATTCTACATGAGTCTTCAAACCGAACCGTACACAGCCGGCTGTCGATTGGAAACCGATCGAGTTATGCAGCCTCCGGTTTGTCACTCAATGCGATACCGACACCAACTAAGCCGACTGCTGCTGCCTCCATGTCACTAGACAGACGTAGGTACTACGTGGTTTCAAGAGCAGCTGGGTATACAACTTAATCACGGTGCTAAGATCTTGCAATCGAGTCTTTGAAAAGTGACAAACATCGACAACGAGGGAATCTAGGGTGCGCACCAGGCCAGCCTGTTGTCCAATCTGTAGGAGGGTCCGAACATTGAACGCTGCCAGACGGAATGAAGTACGGGGTCGAAACATAGCTGATGGCCAAATGATTTGGATATCAGCGAGACGGGCATTGGGAGTAGATTCAACAGGTTGTGGATTATCAACAGGAGAAAGTTGGCGGGTGATGGAGAAGCACGAGTAGCAGCAGAAGTAAGCGACGTAGTAGTATGGGAAATCCATGAATCCACGTACTTGATTAGTGCCGTAGAGCTTGTCTCCCCACCTTTCTGAGGGAATGGCCGGTTATTATAGTTTTCACACTTAGAATCAACGTTTTGCGATTGTAGAATGTCTTCTGATTGTGCTAAATATCACCAATTTATGTCTCGGCTTTCGCAAGCGTATCCTCACAGGTGAGAGACATTACATTTTATCCCCTTCCACTGCGAACTATGAGATTTTAAAGCAGGCGATCATCCAGCGAATTGCGCTCTCCGCCAATGTCCGACTGCAGCAACTATTTAGGATCCAGGCTTCCTACCTCGCCACTCTACTAAGTAAACGCTCACTGACAATCTCACCTCGGGTGGTGACGTAACTTTTGCAGTCAAACGGCCGAACTCAGCGAAAACTCAGACCACCAACTTTGCTATGAGTTACTAATGAAGAGGCTGCGTCCAGAACTGTCGCTTGATTTGAAGCACATGTGTGGACACCGACCATGCAATTGTATGTGCTGACCTGCGAATGCGTTTTGACGGACGCCCGTGACGACGTGAGCACGTTGACACCCGCCAACTGGCGAAACCAGCTGTTCTGAATTCCTATCCAAGTACGCTGTCATGCGAGTTGAGTAAGCACTCATTGGATGCAATTGAAGCCCACCGGCCTCATATTCACCAGACCTTACCAGGAGCAGGAAAATTCTCATGTGGTAACTCTAATCGCCAACATGGATATTGGATCTCTTCGCAGTCTCTGGAACTTATCTATGCTCGCCGGCATATTTCGGCTGGAAGCGAACACAATGAAACTCGCAAAGAGCTCCGGGCGAAACTCCGTGCTAGCCTGAAGAGAGACCAGGAATCCTGGTGGTCTCATCATGCATCAGAGATGGAAATGGTCGCTGCCCTTGATAACCATCGTAAGTTATTCCGGCTGATACGGGAAACGAGCAACAGGAGACCTGGTCTTAGTGAAACTATACGTGACAAGAGTGGGCAGCCTATCCACACCTTGTCGAAACGGTTGGAGCGTTGGACTGAGCATTTTGAAAGACAATTTAATCGGTCAGAATTGTTAGATTTCTCGGCGAGCACTGATCGCCATGCTCCCTGGACTGTCCCTTTGGATCCACCCTCTCGCTCAGAAGGGGAACGTAAGATCGAACTGTTGAAGTTAAATAAAGCCGCGGGACCAGATGATGTTCCTCCAGCCCTCTTCAAATTCGGGGGACCTGCTCTTGTGGATGGCTTGTACGAGTTACTAGTGAAACTGTGGGAGCAGGAAACTGTCCCAACCGACTGGAGCCGCTCCGTCATAGTCCCGATTTTCAAGGGAGGCTCACGATCGGAATGCGGCAACCATAGAGGAATCAGTCTGATCTCCATCGCCTCCAAATTGCTTGCCTGTGTCATCCTTCACAGACTGACTGGCACTCGTGAAAGCCATGTTCATGAAGAACAACTTGGGTTTCGTCGAGGTCGTGACTGCATTGACCAAATCTTCACCTTGCGTCAGTTGTTGGAGCATTGTCACATATATTGGCGGCCCACCGTTGTCGTGTTCCTCGATATCAAAGGTGCATTCGATTCGGTGGATAGACATGCACTTTGGGACTGTGTACTCAGGAAAAGTGTACCTGAGAAATATGTAAATATTGTCCGATGGTTATCTACGCGTAGCTCGGGCAGAGTGAGGGCTTACGGCAAGCTGTCGTCGCCTTTTACTATCTCCCGCGGTATAAGACAAGGAGGCCCATTGTCACCTTTTCTCTTCAACTTCGCTATTGACGGAGTCATGGAAATCGCGTTCACAGGATACCACTTAGGTGTGAATCTGCCTCCAGGAGAACGACTTCTTGACTTGGAGTATGCTGACGATATTGCCCTAATCTGTGATATCTCACAAACGTGCCAAGCGGCACTGGACAGATTAGCACTGGCTGTCCGTCACTTCGGGATTTGCTTCGCACCACCGAAGGGCAAAGCGTTCCTCCAAGATTGGCCTGGACCGCCTCTTACGCTGACCTTTGGTGGGGATCAACTAGAGGTCGTTCAAAAATTCAACTACCTGGGAAGTTGTAACAGCGCCCGTGGGATTGAAGATGAGATCACGAACCGTATAATAAAAGCTCTGGACGCTTTTGCTAATCTTCGCCACTTACGGTGCCGGCGCGACATCACTCTTGCCTTGAAGGGTAGAGTGTACAATGCAGCGGTATTTTCGACCCCACTGCACGGTTGTGAAGCATAGTCCCTCAGATCAGCGGACATAGAGGCTAGTTACGTTCGACCACCGGTGCCTTCGCAATTTAGCTCACATCTGGAGGGAACACCGCGTGAGCAACGAGCGTGTTCGACGCCTTGTTTACGGCACAGGAAAAGGAAATGAACCGCTCAGCACCATTATTTCACGCACCAGGCTCCGATGGCTCGGCCAATTGTTACGCATGTCAGCCCACCGACTCTCGCGACGTGCGTTGTTTGCGCGCCGGGTGTGTGGATGGATGAAGAGGAGAGGTTTGCAAGCGATGACTTGGTCGAGAGGAATGAAGGTCCTTACTTTGAACTTGGCTTCAGTTGGGGCGTTTCGGCTCCCTGGTTGTGGTCCGAAAGACCATGAATACGTTTGGCTGGATGCACTTGTTAATATGGCTAGGAGCGTTCGTGCTGAGTTTCTTTGCCCCACCCCATCCCTCTTAGCCTCCCCCTCCAACCACGATCTTACTATTTAGACTTTTATGCTTGCATAGTGAATTATATTTTCTGCTGCATAGTAACCGGCAAGTAGCTTACCGGAACGATGCCCATCTGTTACCGGTAGCTCAGCTGGCTTGCACCTGTTGCATTTTATTCCCTTTTTTCTTTTAGGTATTGCAGCACAGTAGCTGAGGTGTTTCCCACCTCTAGCTAGCGTGTATAATGATAATGATGCAGTCCACTTTGCCATCATCGGCATTGACTTTCTCAGATATTTCGACCTCTTGCTCGACACGAAACACCAGATGATAGTCGACGCTGCAACGAAACTTCGTGTACGTGGCATCAACGCCGATATTGCATTTATCATCCCGGTCTACACCTTCCCTCAGACCACGCTATACTACGCCAACCTCTTCTAGTGCTTTAAACTCATTCAATCAATGAACGCAGCCATGTCCTTGGCATTCCAACTCATGCGCCACATACGGACGAATGGCCCACCCGTCTCATGCCGTCCACACCATCACCCGATTAAAAAGGTAGCTGGAGTTGAGTTTGAGCGCATCCGCCCTTCCGACAACTCTTGTCCTCTCCCCTGCAGATAATCCCTAAGAACTCTGGTGACTGGCGCCCTTGTGGTGACTAAGACACACTCAATACGCTAACCTTCCCAGATAGGTATCCCACACATGCAGGACCTCACCGCATGTCCCACAGGTAAGACGATCTCCAGCAAGATCGATCTGGTTCACGCCTATCGCCAAACAGCTGTAGAAGACAATGACATTTCTAAAACAGTCGTCACCATTCCTTTCGGCTTGTTTGAATTTTTAAGAATGCCTTTCGGACTGCACAACGCCGCACAAACTTTCCCATGCTTCCTCCCCGATGTCACTCGTGGTCTAGATCTCCGTTATTCCTTTTTTATTTTAGTTATTTAGTAGCCAGTTCATCGGAAGTAGAACATCTTGACCACCTTCGATCTCTCTTCCAACGCTTAACCAAACACGGTGTCACAGTCAACCCGACTAAGTGCGAACTCGGCAAGTCAACGGTGGAATTTTTAGGCCACATCGTTTCGTCGTCTGGTATCGAAGTACTTTCTGATAACATCCAGGCAATTAAGAACTTCCCGCCTCCGACCTCATTCAAGCACGTCTGTCGATTTTTTTAGTTTGGTCAACTATTATCGACGTTTCATTCCGCGTTGCGATCAGCTCATGCAGCCTCTGACCTACTCGGAAGGAATGAATGTATATTCGCCTTCCTGAACACAACACAGAGAGCCTTCACTGCGCTCAAAGATGTTATCTCCAACATAGTTCCCGTTCATTCCGAATCTACTGCACCCCTATCTATCACTACTGATGACTCAGATGTCGCGGTAGAAGCCGTCCTCCAACAACACGTTGGTATGCAATGGCAACCCCTTGGGTTCTTCTCCATGCGCCTGCAGCCAGCGGAATCCCGCTACAGCACGTTTGTCAGAGAACTGTTCGCCATTAACCTAACCATTCGTCACTTTCGGTACGAACTCGAAAGTCACGCTTTCACCGTCTACACTAACCACAAGCCCCTCATCTTCGCCTTCAACTCAGCCTCAGACAAATACTGACCCCGCGAAACTAGATACCCAGACTTTGTCACGCAGTTCACTGCTGAGGTACGTCATTTCTCATGTGCAGGCAACCCCCTCTCGGACGCTCTCTCGTGCGTCAACCTCACTCTCCAATCTTTGCCTACCGTCGACTTTGCGGCCATGGCATCGGTTCACACTCAAGACTAGGACATCCAGCGCATCCTACAGTCCACTTCACTGCATTTGCAACCCGTTCCTCTTCAAACCACCGAAGTTACTATCTGTGACATTTCCGCTGGTCACCGAACGTTTCGTTTGGCCACGCGTAAACAAAGATGTTCTTACCTGGACTCGCGCCTGCCTTCAATGCCAGCGTTGTCAAATACATCGTCACACCCGTAGTCCGCTTGGCTTATTTCCCTCACCGGACTCTCGGTTCTCGCATGTACACGTAGACCTGGTAGGTCTCTTGCCTCCTTCGCGCAGATTTGTATGCATTCTTGCATGTGTCGACCGCCTCACTAAATGGCCAGTAGCCATTCTTTTAACAGACTGCACACCCAAGACTTATCCGTGCCTTCTTGGATCGTTCGGTCTCGCACTACGGATGCCCATCCACCACCACAACTGACCATGGAACGCCCTTCGAATCTTCACACTTCGAAACGTGCTGCAACTTCTTAGGATGCCGCCGCATTCACACGACAGCGTGTCACCCAGCAGCCAACTGTTTAGTTGAACGCTTCCATAGATAGTTAAAAGCCTCGCTTTGCCCTCCTCTGACCTAAGCTGAAGCAAAAACGATTCACTTATACTCTTAGGCATTCGCAGCAGCATCAAAGCTGACTTACAGTGTGCACCAGCAGAGCTGGTTTACTTCACAACACTAGACTTGCCAGGAGAATTCGTCTCGTCCCCGGCGTCGTCCGAAATACCTCCGCCTAACTTTGCACGCGTTCACTACGCCCGACTCCACCTTGTGAGCAGACTAGAAATGTGCAAGTGCACAGCGGACTCTCTACCTGTACTTCTTCCTCCTCAAAGACGTAGTGCGGCGTCCTCTCCAGCTTCTCTACGCTGGTCCGTTCAGAGCCCTGCAACGGAATCCAAATCCAATCACTGTAGATCAGAATGATCACCGAACAACGATGTCCATCGACCGCCTTAAAGTGCCTTTCTTTGGCGAACAATTTGCAGCCCATCCTGATGCTATCGCAAAAGCTCTCCCACCTGCGATGACTTTCCGAGCACTGTATACCCCGAGACCCTCTTTTCTCCTCGACCCTTCACCTACCCCGCCTCAACTACAGGCAACCGACTGACGAGGTAGACAAGTCAAATGTCCGGTCCTTTCTTAACATTTCGTAAACGTTTACTATTTCCATCAGCGCGCATGTTTTTCTTCCTTCGTGGTAATCTTGAGTTTCACCCACTAACGTTTTGTAAAATGGACAAGAATAATTCTAAAACTTTTTGTGAAAAACCAAAAAGCGTATTTGCTTTTCTCATACATGCCATGTTTCCTCTCCGGTGTCAAGCCACTTCCTCCGACCTTTGTCCACCCCTCTAAGTTCTACCTTCCAGAAACTCAACCACCGGCACTGCTGAGGCAACCCTCGAGTAACTTACCAATTGGCTCGAGACCCGTTCCTGACCCAAGGGCCAGTCGTTCGCCCTCGACTGCGGACGGCCACGAACGGATTGGTCCTCAAACGCCTGGCTGCGCGCTACCGACGAGGACGCCAGGATTTCTTCGTAGAACTAGGACCGTGGACTGGAGTGCGTTGAGGGTAGTGACACTCAAGGACACCGTTAGGTCTGCAGCTATGGAAATGTCCTGTCGGCCTTTTCTCTGAACTAGCCAGTTTTTTTGCAGTCCGACGAGTCCGCCCCGACGGCCAACCGATGATGCACTCGGGTGCACACGAACATCATTAATAAAAACAGCAGCCTCTGCCCAGCGAAATCCACTGCACGCACCATCTTGGAAGCTCGTAACTGTTCGCACCCATCCTAACCTCCCGTCCCCCCCCCCACTGACGTCCCCATCGAAGCCTTCCATCCTTCAACCTTCTAGGGGAAGGCCCTTATAGTGCACCGGAAAACGCACTCAGTATTTCACAACATTGGATTTTACTGTTTGAAACTTTACAACCTCCATTTGTTTTGCTGACGGCACTCCCATTTTCTCAAACTGCTTTTGTGAGTCTCGTGCTATACCATTCCTTGCTCTTGTTAATTCTCTTCCTACTCTTGTTGCCTGTTGGATCCAGCTACCTCCAACTTCTCTACTGTCACGTATTTGGCACCTCTCTTACGTGTCATCCTTACGGACTAGTGTCCTAGGTGGTTTAGGTACCCCATCTCGGTCGTCGACTTCTGGGCCTTATTAGCTGACGTCACCTTATTCTATCACTGACCGATTTAACCTGTGCTAACACTTTCTTCCGCTATTTCAGCTTGGTAATGGCTGTTCCCCGTAATAGTACACTCGCCGCGAGTGAACTGGAGCGTCTTGCTACGTCACATTTTCGGTGCGAATTGGCCTGTTTTGCGCTTTCTGTTGCTGCTATTTATATAGGTACGTTTTCTTTTTCACGTACATACGGGCAATAGCTTCCGTTTTGCTTTCCGATTAACAGAGCCGAACCATCAAAATGCAACCTGTGTCTCGACTGTAGTACTATTTCACAATATTAAAATATATCCTGCCTTACAGTCTCCTACGTTTTAGAATACGGGCTCGAGCCGCGCAGTCATCGCTTCAGAGACTGATTGTTCCATGTGATTGGCCGTTCGTAACCGCTTACCGCTATAAGGATTTCTCTTACTTAAATTGCCGTTCTACTTCCAGTTACGTAGTTGCTTCTGAAATCCCAATTTTTCCACATTCGTCGTCCGGCATCCTCACTGTCGCTATTTCTCTGAAATTGCAATCATGGCTTCGGTTACATGCTTATCTACTTCCACATAAGGCTATTGTTCGATGCTCCAACAAGCACGTTTGCCTACCTGGCTTACCCAGTACACCCACTTTATAGTCGTGTGCTTGGGAATGTTCTAAGTCATGTCAGTAACTATCGCTACATTCATGTAACTAGTCCACTCGGACCCGAACTAGTGACTCAGTATGTCTAAGTTGTGACAAGCTACCGCGAAACTTCGTCGCTTGCGGCTTTTGCGCTTTATCCTAAGATTTGTTCTCTCCGTGCAAGATTCGAATTGAATTAATTTGCACATCTTTATCCCTCAATCACCCCATGTCGAAATTCCGTGCAGCACTTGACTACCTTTCATAAATGGCTGAGTACACCATCCTACAGCTTCAGTCACGTACGCTGCTTAACAATTGGTAGTATCTTCGTCAAGCACCTCGTCACAACGTGGACATAAATGTATCAACGTACCACGTGGAGGGTAATTCTGATCTCAACTGCCTCCAAATTTCTGACGCGCCTCTTATGGCTGCGGCTTGCTGATCCCCACGATGAACAGCCCATTTGAATTCCTTCTCGGTAGAGCGTGCGTTGACCACACCTCTATCCTTCGACAGTTACACTTACAGTCTATCATTATATTCTTAACCTGAGGACTCCAGTTGACTAGGTTGATCGCACTCGTTCGTCATTGTCTGTCCTTGAACAGCGCACGACAGAAATTTCTTATTATAAAATATATACCGCACTCCCGTGGCTAGATAAGGAAACTATCTTGCTTTCTCCACGGCAAGTGCTACGCGTAAGGACTGCTTCAACGCTCCATTTCTCGTTAATTTGGTTACCGAAATGATCACGAATAATTCTATTATTTCCTCCCACTTCATATGGGTCGTAGTTACGTTTGGTGACCGATTATCAAGGCTTGGGTATGCAGACTCAGCTACTATGCAAGCGAAATTAAAGGGAGTGATGCGCTGCACCGCACGCTTCGTTACATTGTAGCGAGAGTGACCGGCTCATGCTAACAGACTTGAATTATTCGACAAACTACCGGCGAGTATAGTTCCCAAAAATTTGAACGCTCCAAAGTGACAGCATGAAAGTGTATTGTAGTGTACACTGTTCCCGTGTATTGGCTAACAATCCGCCGCCGGAAGACGCGAATCTAGTTAGGGAAGTATGTGGGGGACCGCAAGATTGGGTGGCTTGTTGCATCCAACCTTGTGCATATTTGATGTGTGTTGGGTCAGACAAACAAAATCAACATACATTTCATCATTCTGCAAGCAAACGCTAAGTGTACAGTAGGACGATATTTTTATCTAGTATTTTACAAAACAGTCAGACAAACTGGAGGAGTTTCCGGACTGCTACTCTGTCCTTCCCCCGAAGCAACCGTTTAAACAGTCCTTTGATCTACGGCATTCTGCAAACACCCTGTAAGTGTACGTTAAGGCGCTGATTCTATTTCGTATTTTACACAACTCCAAACTGCTACAACGTGCCTTGCGCCTTCGAAGTGCAGCTCACCGTGACAGGGCAGTGGCGGCTCACATCCATTTTCCACCAATACTAATCAATCGCTCGAGTTTATCAATAGGTTTGCTTATCTTCGCATCCATCACACCTATGGCGATCATACCACCAGGAAGATTGCTTCGCACATCGCGAAATCCTGGGTTATTTTTGAAATCCCCAGTCCCCTATGGAGTCGGCAGGGTTTAAACTTACGGAAGGGTTTATATCACTGCGGTGCGACTGATGTTACCGTGCGGATCAGAGATCTGGCCGCTGCTCACTACCGGACATTGGGAAACTGACGATGTTTGGTTGCTGATGTTTGTGGAGTACTGTTTGCATCTGTGAGACAGTCGGGTGAACAGTTGCGAAGAAATAACTTTTCGATAAATCTCGTCAGGCGCGTCCAGTTATGAAGCAGATAATCGCAAAGGTGCCTTTTTCCTGGGGCGTCTTATTGTCCTGGTTTTATTAGAACGGTGCTCACACTTCGTGTACCAATCACCGTGTGATTGGTTTCATTTCGGTTGCCTCCAAGCTTTTGGCATCCATTCTACTCCGTAGATTATCTCCCATTTGCGAATCAGTACCGGGAAAAACAACCTGGCCGCGGGTGTATGGATCAGATATTCAAACTCCGTCAAATCGTGGAACACCGCCACTTTTACCCGATGCCTACCATCGTTGCATTCCTGGACATTCATGCCGCATTCGACTCGGTTGGTCGACCTGCACTATGGCGTTCTTTGCTATGGAACGGTGTCCCAGAAAAGTATACTGCCATCCTACGCGCAATGTATTTCCACATCTCTGACAGAGTGAGGGTGTATGTTAGGCTTTCGTCGTCCTTCGCTGTCATTTGCGGTGTACGACAAGGCTGCCCTATGTCCCCGTTCCGCTTCAATTTTGCGATTGAAGACATCCTGTCGAGAGCTGTAGACAGATGCCAGAATTTTTGTATACAGCTATTACCGGGCAAGCTTGCAACCGACGTAGATTATGCCGATGATATCACATTAGTTAGTGAGGACTCACAGAGCATGTAAACCATTCTAGACCGCTTGGCGATTGAGACATCTAGGTATGGCATGTGTTTTGTCTTCTCAACGTGTAAAGTGTTGCTTCAGGATTGGCACTAAACTGTTCTCGTGCTCACTATTGTATGTACACAGCTTGTACAAGTAAATAGCTTTGTCCACCTTGACAGCCGTATGTCTACTGGTGGTACCATTAGAAGAGAAGTTTCTCTTCGTACCGCCAAAGCCCGGTCGTTGTTAGTCAACCTGCAGCACTTGTGGCGTCATATGGATATCTCACCCTTGGTAAAGCGTCGTGTTTACAATGCCACCGTTCGGGTGGTGTTGCTATATGGAAGTGAGTCATGGCCAGTTCGCGTAGACAATATGCGCCAATTCTCGGCCTTTGACAACGGGAGTTTGAGGAGGATTGCTCGTGTGTGGTGGCAACAACACGTTTGCAACATTGAAGTCTGACGTCGTGTCTTAGGGAATGCGTGTATTCCATTCAGCTAGCTGGTATCGCTACGCCAGTTAAGGTGGCTTGGTCATGGTCTGCGTATGTCAGCTGAGCGTTTGCCCTATTGCGCTGTGTTTGCTTGTGCAAAACTCAACTGGAAGAGACGACGTGGTGGTCCACCATCCACCTGGCGACAGCAAACGAAATTGTGGACTTTACATCTTGCAACCATTGGATCCACACGTCCGCCTGCTTGGGGACCAATTGACGAGGAGTGCCGATAGCTGGAAACAATCCAGGATATGGCACCTAATCGAAGCTAGTGGAGGATCTGTGTGCATAACTGCGTAGATCTGGATACTTAATGCTTAACGATTACAAACAACAAAAATCAAAAAATGGTGTGTGCAAAACAAAATACGCTCCGTTTTTATATTGCGGCACAATAGCTGAAATGTGTTGCTCACCTTCAGTTAATGTGCTATGATGCTGATACGGTGTTCAACCTGTCTTCTTTTAGTGATTTCCATGGTTATGTTTGGCGCTGTGTCTATTTGATAGACTGCTGACTAAACTACTATTACTACTAGCAATGCACAAGTAAAAGGATGCCCGATGATAGGAGCAACAGTGAAACTGGGATCTTATTGGGTACACCAATCAATATCATATTCAAGCAGGTCATGATGGACCGCTGGCCTTGACACCAGACCCTGCAGGGCCTCATTTGAGCGTCTACATGTACTGAAATCATCGCAAACCCCGGTCACATGCTCCGCGCAGAAGAATTCCGAATTGCCTATCCTGTGAGGCGTCCGCACCGTGCAATGATCCTTTCGCTGTGATTCCGACTTCTATTACCCAGCCCTTATCTTTGCCCTAACCCAAACTTCGTTTGCTCTGGGCCTCAATCCTGACTCCGTGACCCGACGCCAACTGTCTTCTATGTTCATTTGCCTCACCACATTCAATCACCCACACGTTGACCTCATTTCAACCTGATGTGAACAAATACCACTCGTGTTGTTATCTGTGTGCTCTTGCCTGTTTCAATTCTATATCCCTTTTCACCGTTTCGAAGATTGACATGTGCTCGTGTTTTCTACATTGACCTTTGGTCGTAGTTCATGGGTGTTGCCTCGTATTGCCAATGATTTCACATTCTTGAACTGTTGATGTGGGTGGCGATCATTTCGTGTACCGTTTCACCCTTACAATGCCATACAATCACTGTGCTTGACATTTAGACCCAACGCCCATGGCTCCATGTAACATCTATTCGGTTGGTCACCCACCTTCATTCAATTGTCACGTAAAATGTGCGGCGTGTTGTGACACCGTGGTGTGTACATGTGACTCAGACTATTTAAAAGCAATTAGTAAGGTCCCTGTGCAACTATCGAATTATGAAAAATGAAAAAACATTTAACTACGTATCGTCAGCAGTAGTGTTTGGTCAGTTAACCATGTATCTTTGTTCGGTTAGGAATTCGTATTGGTGTCATTATTTCCGGGTAAACGATGTTTTTTTGCATTGTATGTGCATCGTCTCACAAAAGCACAGGTTTCCGCTATACCCGTCGATACCTGTTTTAAAATACTTCACAGCACCGGTCTCTATTAATCCTTCTGGTAGTATATTCCATAAGTTTACGATTCTTCATTCTATGCAAAGCTGATGTGATACCTTCTTCATGCAGGGGACCCTAAGTTTATAGCGGTGTCCCCGGGTTTCCCGCAGGTGAAATATTGGCTAGAGTATGGGGAGTGATACACGTGTAGTACTCGATGGGTGATAATAAGCTCAATTCTTACTTGGCGGTAGGATAGTGTGTAGAGTCCGAGCCTTTCACAACGTTTTTCATACGGAAGCTTTCGTAGACTGTGTATCACTTTAGTTGCGAAATACTGTATTTTCTCCAGCTTTCCAGTCTCCCACTGGGTTATCGGATGGTAAGCTGGGGCACCGTATTCAAGGATTGGTCTAATGAGCGAGATGTGTAGGCGAGGGACGGTTTCTTCGGATCATATGGAGAAACTGTGTCGTAATGCTCAGAGCATACAAAGTCCTGCACGGTACAATTTCTCTGTATTTTCTAGTGATCCCATGTCATGTCGCGAGAGCACTCCTAAGTCTCTGACAGATGTGTTAGGGTGGTGCAACTGGCCGTCCGGGGTGTATGATCGAGTGGCTGGACGTCTGGTGATACTGATGAACGCCGACTTGCTTGCGTTAAGTGGGAGTTGTATTTCAGTGGACCACATTGACAGTCGATCTAAGTCATGCTGGAGACGAGCGCAGTCGTTCTGGATCTCAATGATCCTCCAAGTCTTCAAATCATTTGCAAACAGCGCACATGGTGACTGGAGCTGCTGTGAAAGATCGTTGATATAAATTAGAAATAATACTGGCTCTAGTACAGTTCCTTGAGACACGTCACTGTTCGATTGGAACCAGTCTGTCATGTAGTCATTCATCTGTACTCTAAACTTTCGTCTTACAATTAAATCATGTAACCACTGAGGGAGGATGCCACCGATTCGCTAGGTCCTCAGTTTAGGAAGGAGTACCTCGTGGTTCATTCTGTCAAACGCCTTACTAACGTCGATGTACACCACGTCAAAATCATTCCGTTCGTTGGGAGCTCGTACCCACTGGTGGTTTGCGTACATCAAGTTGGTGATGCAGGGTCGTCCTTTCGTAAAGCTGTGTTGCGCTGGCGTCAGTACGTCCATCGATTCAAAGTACGACAGCAGACAGTTTTTCATAACCTTCTCGAGAACTTTGGATAATATCGAAGTCAAACAGATCGGTCTATAATTCTCTATTTTACTCGGGTCACCACCCTTGGGAAGCGGTCTCACTGTCGAGTATTTCTAGTCTTGGGGGACAGATCCTTCAGAAAGTGATTTATTGAATAGATTTGTCATGATTGGTAAGATGACAATCGCTAGGAACTTGAGTATTAGTGGGTGAAGTCTGTCTGATCCGAGGGGCTTTGCGCCATCGAGGTTGACGAGTAGCTGATGTACTTCGGCTGCATCACATTGTAGGCTGTGGAGCAAGACTGGCGCAATCTGTGCCGGTACTGAAACAGCCGCCGGTTTACTGGAAAATATGATGAGGAAGTATGTGGCCAAGGCGTCCGCGCTTGTAATGAGCGTCTTTCCGTCCATGCTGTCTAAGAGCGGTAGGTCGCCCCCAGGTTTCAGTTGACGTTTCAAGTAGGCAAATATTCTTTTGGGTGCAGTTGTGGCCGGGGATGCTAGCTTCCATTCGAACTGCCGGTGTTTTTTTATTTTTCGGTGTTACATACGTTTCGCTGTTTCTTGTACGTCTTGTAATCTTCATCACAATTCGAGCTGATGTATCTATCCCAAAGTTTGTGACGCCGTCGCACTAACTGCCTATATTCCGTATCAAACCAATGCGTTTTGCAGATGCGACTTTTGAATACTTCAGGAAAACGAACTGAATACACAACGAGTCAAGCTTCCCTTTTATTTATGACCAACAGGTCTCAAGCGACGCATCCTGTGGTAGTGTCCAATCAGTTTGACTTGCGGTTTGGACGAGCCCGTTGAAGTCCGTCAGCTAATACTTGAATGTCGGCTTTCGTTGAGTGTAATACGGTAACGACAGTTCTATGCTTGCCACAATGGAGCAGTGGTCACTGTTCGCCAGGGGTTTAAGGACTCTGATCTCGTTCAGCTTCTACTCGCAGCTCGTAAACATTAGGTCCAGGCAAGATGCCGAGTTGGGAGTTACGGGCGTCGGTTGGATGATATATTGCGTTGCCCCGATTTCAGCAGTCATTTTAGTGAATTGAACCTCAACGTTGCCATGACCGGGAAGAAGCCGAACTTCTGACCAGAATATCTTGGGTAAATTTAGGTTCCCCATCAGTTAGCACTGAGGGCGCCTCATGTGCTTCTGTACAGTTGGTAGCCAATCGCAACAACGGTTTACCGGGCTACGGTAAATGACACCCACTATTAGTTCTGCGCATCGGAGGCGGATTGCGCACCATAATTGATTGCATAAATTATCCTCCATCCTATCCTCGAAAAAGTAAACACATAGAGGAAAACCATTATTTTAGCGATTAATTGATTGTCTTCGATCGTGCATTAATTTCAAAGATTCTGGAACCTTCCATTCCTTCACGTGATCTCCTGTATACGGAGTTTTGGCAGGGAGGCTACTAATTTTACCAGTTGACCTTCGTTTTCTAGAAGCCGAAGGTCATTGAGCCCCTATATATTTGGCGTACGGCTGGCGTAGTTGTACAGCGTTTTTGCGGCATTTTTGGCTACCTTGGCAGCTTTTTTGTTAACACGTTTTTCGTGGTCAAGCTCGTTGGAGTTTATAATTTTCTTTGGCTGGGCTGGAATTTTGGGGTGTTTACTTCGGAATAGCGAGAAAAAGTGAAGATCTACCAATGGCAACGGACAAGCACGAAAATGCTACAAATTTTTCTGTCGAACATTTTCAAAAGCTGCTTCTTCAGCAACAATCCCAGATGGAAGCACAAATGAAACTGATTGCAATTTTAACGCAGTGCTTGAACGTACAATCAAACGTAGCAGCTACACGGGACACGCAGGTTGTTTCACTTGATCTTCTTACGAATTCAATCACTGAATTTCATTGTGATGCTGATTCCAAATGCACTTTTGAGGCGTGGTTCACACGCTGGAAGGATATGTCCTGGACGGATTTCAGCCGCAAGCTCGGTACTAATGAACATACAATATTTGTTGACCACATCTTGTCCAAATAGCCGAAGGAGATCACTTTCAACGGAGCAGTGGCAACACTCAAAGAAATTTTTGGGGAGTCGACCTCTTTGTTTAGCATTCGCTATCAATGTCTAAAAATTGTTAAGCGTGATACAGACGATTATGGAGCACTAGCAGACATGGTTAACCGTGAATGTGAACGTTTCAAGTTCCGCTATTTGACTGATGACCAGTTTAAGTGTCTTATCTTTGTCAGTGCTTTACAGTGTCCACCCGACGCGGAAATCCGCACTTGGCTCCTTACTAAGTTGGGTCAAGATCCAGATTTGACATTTAAGTCTCTTGTAGACGAATGCAAACGGTTGATTACCTTAAAACACGACACGGCTATGGTTGAGCAGAGTCGCTCCACCATTGTCGATACTGTTCATGCTGTGCAACAAGTAAGAAAGGCTGTCTCGAACAAGCCGTCCAGCAGAACGACGAACAAGCCGCCTACACCTTGTTGGTCATGTGGTGAATGGCATTTCGCACGATACTGTCCATTCAAGCGTCACATTTGTGATAGGTACCATAAACACGGCCACAAGGAAGACGTTTGCCATCAGTCCCGTCCAAGAAACGTGAAGCAGTCCTACCGAAGGAAGAACTTCAGGAAGCCTGACGCAGAATCGCTATCGGTGATTGCCACGTTTCACAGCGATTCTGGAACACGCCGTCGATTTATCACTGTGCTTATCAACGGAATCCCAACCCGGCTGCAGTTCGATACGGCATCAGATATAACGATCATTTCTAAGCACACTTGGAAGCACATAAAGTAGCCGAAGATGGTTGATTCCAACAAAGTCACCCACAACGCATCTGGTGGAGTGCTGAGGCTGGTCGGAGAAATACATTGCAGAATTGCATTCAACGGAGTGGAACAGGCCGGAACCTGCTACTTGTCTGACCGACCAAACTTGAACCTCCTTGGACTTGACTGGATGGAAAAATTACAACTGTTTGATGTTCCAGTGAGTCAGATTTGCAACAGAGTCCAACCTGATGCACTCCATGTATCATTGTCGATAGAAGACATGACGAGAAAGCTAAAGCAAAAGTTTGCCGCCTTGTTTGAAGATGATCTCGGCCATTGCACTAAGTTCAAAGTAAAGTTGTGCCTTCGCGAAGGAACCCAGCCAGTCTTCAGAGCAAAAAGACCGTTACCGTATGCAGCCATGGCAGCAATTGATCCGGAGATCGATCCACTGGAACGTGCCCGTGTCATCACATCAGTGAACTACTGTTCATGGGCTGCTGTGAGAAAGCCGAACGGGAAAGTGCGTGTCTGCGCCGACTGGCCTGAATGCTGCATTGGACGACCATCAATACCCCCTTCCGATACCAGAGGATATCTTTGCCAAGCTGAATGGTGGGAAGTGTTTCGCCAAGCTCGAATTGTCCGATGCCTACTTCCAGGTCGAGGTTGACGGAAGCTCAAGAGAATTGCTGACCATCAACACACCGTGGCTTGTACCGGTACAGCCGCCTCCAGCGGCTGATGGACACCATGCTCGCTGGAGCTTCTGGAGCCGCGGCATACCTGTATGATATTTTAATGAGTCAGACGGCAGAAGAACTATTTCAGCGGCTCGCCGAAGTGCTTGTACGTATCCAGTCATATGGTTTCCGTATCCATGACGGCAAGTGTACCTTTTTTACACCAACCATCAAGTTTCCCGACTTGATTTTCTCAAAAGGCGGTCGTCGCCCTGATCCACAAAATATCGGAGCTATTCAAAGGTGCCCCCGCCTGTGGACTCGCAGTCGCTGCGTTCATTCTGTGGCCTAATCAGTCATTACAGCGCTTTTCTGCCCGAACTACATCGCCTGCGTGCCCCGCTGAATAAGTTGCTGAGCAAGGGTAAAACCTGGAATTGGACACCAGAATGCCAGACTGTGTTTGAGCGGGTCAAGTCATTGTTGGCTTCAGACTTACTCCTAACTCATCTTGATCCTTCCCGGGAAATTGTCCTTGCCACAGACGCATCGGGTCTAGGGATCGGTGCCGTAGTTGCCCATACGTTCCCAGATGGATCTCAGAAGGCGATCGCATATGCCGCCAGGACGCTAACGAAAGCCGGAAGAAACTACAGTCAGATCGAGAAGAAGACATTGACCATAGTGTTTGTTGTGAGGAAGTTTCACAAGATGCTGTATGGTCGCTACTTCAAACTCTTGACGGATTACAAGCCACTGCTGTCCATTTTCGGCTCGAAGAAAAGAATTCCTGCCTACACAGCCAATCGACTCCAACAATTGGCACTCACCTTGCTGTGTTATGATTTTGAAATCCGGTATCAGTCAACGGATTCGATGGGCCAGGCAGATGCATTGTCACGCCTCATTGATTCTCAGCAGCAAGAACACGAGGACATCATCATTACCTCAGTTGCGATCGAACCTGATGTCAAATTCCTGGTGAGCGAGGCACTACATGGTATGCCAGTTACGGCCGATGCTGCGCGGGTCGAAACGCTTCGAGACCCAATCCTGAAAAAGGTGACACACTTCCACAGAACCAGCTGGCCACGTTCGTGTTCATCGGCCGAAATGCAACAGTTCTATCAGCGAAGACATTCGCTCTCCATTGTGAACGATTGCGTCATGTTCTCAGAGAGCGTAGTCATCTCGCAGGTGTTGCATGAGAGTGCTGCGGCAGTTTCATGCAGGACATCCAAGGCTCAACGGAATGAAAGCGCTTGCTCGAAGTTATGTGTATTGGCCGTTTATGGGCAGACAGCTGGAGCAGCTAGCTAGAAGTTGTGACAGCTGCGCTACCGTTTCAAGGGCACCACCGAAAACTGAACTCCACTCGTGGCCTAAACCTTGGAGCCGTGTTCATGTCGACTTTGCATGCCCAATCAATGGCCAGAACTTTCTCATAGTGGTCGACGCTTATAGCAAGTGGCCCGAAGTGACCCTCACGAGGAGCACGAAAACCAGCGCAACCGTCTCGTGGTTGCGACAAATCTTCAGCAGGTTCGGCTGCCCTGAAACATTCGTGACGGACAAAGGAGCGCAGTTTACTTCGGCCACATTCACGGAGTTCTGTGAACGCTGCACCATCAAACACCTGCGATCTCCACCATTCCACCCACAATCGAACGGCCAAGTGGAGAGGTTTGTAGATACATTCAAACGCGCTCTCCTCAAATCAAGGAGGGAGGGAGACATAGAGGAGGTGATCGACCGCTTCCTCTTTCTGTACCGACCTACACAAAATCCACAAACGCCGGGTGGAATATCATCAGCAGAGGCAATGATAACGAGAAAACTTCGCATGCCATTTGATGCAGTTCGGCCGTCCCCAGAGTCCATAGCTGGTGACAGGAACCTCAAGATGGAACGTGACTTTAATCGGCGGTATGGTGCTAAGCGAGGTTCGTATATACTTGGTCAGCCAGTACTTGTACGTGATTATCGGGATGGACACGCGAAATGGACTTCAGACATGATCCAGGGCAAGCGCGGAAGCGTCATTTACGACGCGCTGGTTGGAATGCAGGTATGGGTACGCTATGCAAACCAACTGTGACCAACAATGTGTCAGCCACAAGCAACAGAATCCATCGAGCTTCCATTTGACCTGTTGACAGACAGCTTCAACTTGCCTAAAGAGCCAGTAGAAGAATCTTGTCAGCAGAAGAATGGTACCAGACCGCAGAGCACGGAATTCGAATCCAGAACACTACAGCCAAGGCGATGGACCGATAAGCGAAGAACCCCTTCCAGGAGGCTTCAGATCAATCCCAGGCGATCATCATACACCACGGCAGCTGTTTCAGGAGGGGAGGTATTCGAGAAAAGGTAAAAACATAAAGGAAAACCATTAATTTAGCAATTAATTGATTATCTTCGATCGTGCATTGATTTCGAAAATTCCGGAACATTCCATTCCTTCACGTGATCTCCTGCATACGGAGTTTTGGTAGGGAGGCTACTAATTTTACCAGTTAACTTTCGTTTTCTACAAGCCGAAGGTCGTTGAGCCCCTATATATTTGACGTACGGCCGGCGTAGTTGTACAGCGTTTTTGCGGCATTTTTGGCTACCTTGGCAGCTTTTCTGTTAACACGTTTTTCGTGGTCAAGCTCGTTGGAATTTTGAATTTTTTTGGCTAGGCTGGAATTTTTGCGGAGAAATTTTTGGGTGTTTTATTCGGAATAGCGCGAAAAAGTGTAGATCTAACAGTTCTGATAGGTGCTGGTAAGTTTGCCAGATAGTGACGATTTTATGTACAACAGAACACCACCGTGAGTCTTTGATTTTCGGTCGCATCGGAAACAAAAGTATTCTAACAAGGCGACTTCTTGGGGTATGACGTCGGTGTTCAACCAAGTCACTACAAGTCCTAAAACCCCCGGCTGCTCAGAGACAACGAAGTGGCACGGTTCGTCACGTTTGTTCATTAGGCTGCACACGTTGGTGAATACCACACCGAAGTCTTGGGAGGTACCGCGGACGTGTCTGGAGATTGAGCAACCGGTTTATACGGGTTCGTACACCCTACTTGATCGCTCGAAAATTTACAATTCGTAAGTCAGTCTCATTTTCTTCTGTACAACGTTTGAGCTCAGTGACCGCAGTCTTCAAACGATCCCTGTCTTCGGGTTCCAACTCTCGGCGGATGTGAAGCTCTGTACCTTTCAGCTTTGACAGACGAAAGAGTACGAGCTGCGACATATTGTGCTTTGCAATGGTGATTCTCAGAGGTCGATATGACTGGTTAGTTTTCTTGCCAAGTCGGATTACTTGTTTAATCGCCACACTGTCTTCACCCACATCTAAGAGTCTATCGATGAGCCTCTGGAGGAACTCAACATCGTGATTATAACGTATCTGAAAGTTTTCATCTTTTGTCTGGTACGTGGAAGACCATGGGATTATGACGCCTCAGCGAAATCTGTGATAAACCTGTGGGAGCAGGACTAGAGGCGCCTATCTGTTTGGGTTGTTGTTTATCAGCAGGGGACTCCTGAACTCGATTATGCGGCCCCTTGCGCTTTCGAGTGGTCCATGGATCCTCGGTGTTCAGAAGTTCACAGACAGGATCTGAGAAATTCACGAACCGATCAATGAAGCGGCATTTCGTAGGTTCCGAGTCTGAGTCTTCCATCGGTGGGGAACATTGAACCAGCGGCTCAGCCGGGGGTCGAAGACACTGGTAGTGATGCATACCGCGGAGTGACAAAAGAAGGTGTGGTGACAGAGGTACTTTCACAATGGCGTTTGATCTCACGTGTTGAACGCTTTGTTTCTGTATGTAAGGGAGGTTTTCCCGTAGTTGTTGGCGGTTGTTGTGTATTCTGATGTCATGCACCACGACATTTCTCACAAACAACTTGGAAACACCGATGTCAGATGTCTAGAGATTTCCGAAACACGTCAACGGATAAGCCAATGCACGAAATTTTGAACAAAACATCGCAGCCGCAGTGCATCAGCCTTATGTCCCACAACTTTCGAACACGAACCACAAGTAGCTTGAGATGGCATCACAAGGTAGGGCAAATTCAAAATGGCGGACAGAGATGGCAGTAGGACCCAATCAATGAGATCTCCGGAATTAGCCAAAGAATAGCCACCAAATTAACACCGATTAAAAAATACACCAAAAGTTGAATATTGATGCACAGTTCACACAGAAAATATACTTATAACAGAGTAATCCTAGGCAAAAGTAGTATCCAGCATATGATGATTCAAAAATCCGCGGGTACAGCTCATGTGTGTGACCGGAAACCACATTTGTTGGCTGTTTGGGGTACTTTCAATTGATGATTCGGATTTGTGCCGGAAGCGCAACTTTTGTGGTTATTATTTTTAATGCCTATTTGTCTGTAAATAATACCTTTGTCCGATTCCGACTTGTTGCTTTGATTCTGATGGAAACGTGTTGCTCGTTGCTTCCACGTGCTTTGCCGCCTACCCTCCGCATCCTTACCCCCCCCATGTGTTTTATTTGGCAATACCGCGCCTGTTTTGGCAAAATTACCAGCTGACCAGTAAATGATATGGTCAAAAAACATGAAAACCCCCTGAAACGCTGAGTTGGACCAACCTTCGTCGTCTTCCAAAATGGGGTTTCAGGAACCTACCACATCACTGGTTGCATACCTTATTGAATGTATAGCGCGGTCACGAAATTATTGGTGCTCTTGCATTCGTTCTATAACCCGGTAGTTTTATTCCTTATGCATTTACAAACGGCCACCTTTTTAGCAAGTTGATTAAAGCCGTAAGAAAACGGAAACTGTCTCCTCAGTGCCAATATGACAGATAGGGTATATCCGAAACAAGGTAGAGGCAGAGGTGGAAGATACATGAGACACTTCTAAGCCCAGGGCAGCCTAAAGCTTACAAACACATGTTTCTGCACATAGAGTGCGAATTTTATCCGACTGCCTCGGCACAATGTAGGAAGCGGTGTAGGAATGTCTCTAGCACTAGTAAATCCTAGTCCGAGACAATACGCGTAATCAAGCGTGGATATCAGAAGTCATTTGATGTCACACATAGCGGACTATATTCGATAGGCTACAAAAGACGTGAACGGATGAAGCCCGACAAGAGCGAAACGTTAGCGCGACAACTTGCAGAGCAGTCTAATGACGAGCCGGATGTAAGGGAGATTAAAGCAAAAAGGAATAATGTACGATTGTTCAGCAATGAAATTGTACATAAGATAGTAATTATCTTTTGGACGCTACATGTCTTAACATAAATGTAAGCACTGTGGTCGGATCAAACTGATGCTAGTAGGTGTCTACCCTGCAGTTGAAGCAGGTGACTTACGTGGACAGTGGCATGGACATCTGATGATTGGGTGATTTTACGCTGCAACTATTTCGGTATACATCCCCTTATTCTTATCCAATTGCCTTGGTTCGTTGTTATTGTTATCACTTTGGCGTCGATCAGCTACACCGCGCTTCGACACACGAGCCGCAGTTTTCAGACTGAACTGAAACGAACTGCAGAGGTCAGTTGCATTAAGTAGATGCATTACAACACACCAAAAATAGTATACAACGCTTGCCGAATAACCTCGTGGTGCCAGCTGGGTGGTTCGAGATTTTCCCGTTCCAGCGAATAGTTTGGCGGTAGTGTTCCAGGACGTGGTGGATTTCCGCCTGGCAAACATTCTCTTTATAAAAAGCCACATATGTTCGTTTAATAACTCCGACGTGGTGGATGTGACTCGCCACTTAATAAAGTCATTGCACCTTGCTTCACTCCAGTGGAGCATTGTATTGCAGCTACCAGATGCTGCCATTGTGGGGAGGATTGGGCCCCTGTTTGGTATTTGACTAAACGAAAGGCGTATGAACCGAATAATCGGTCACCGGCTCCCAGTGGGCGCGATTCCCTGAATTCGCTCCGCTGCCTTGCGGATAGGCTATTGAGCAAAAGGTTCGGGGTGGCGGCCCCCGAAGGCAACCCCTACTTCTGCCTAGGCAACCGGGTAGTATCTCGCCTACTGATGAACCATGGAACTGAACTGCACTCTTCGCTATGCTAATGCTTTGTTCTCATGCTACTACTGCGAACACCCTTCCACTACGCGCCACTCGCTTGTCTACTATCCCCCTGTATCATTCTTCCCCATTTTTGTTCGATCAATGAACGATGAACAACATTGCTTCCTCCAGTATCACTGTTGCAGCACCATCCTCTGACTTAACCACGCATCGCCAAACCGGGATTGAACTGTCCCGGGTTCTCCCCTCTTCTGCAGCCGAAGACAGTTCAACTTTGCGGCGTTCAATGTGCGCACCTTAAAACAGATCGGGCAACTAGCCGGTCTTGCACACACTAGAAACTCTTGCAATTGATGTCTGTTGTTTGTCCGAAGTGCGACTTCAGGATTGCAGCACAGTCTACCCATTGTCTTCCCCACTTCATCCGTATACCCGCTTCCACCTTTGACTTTCTGAAGACGCCTAGGCTACCGCTTCTAGGCAAGCTGGTGTTGGGGTCGGCCTTTTTGTCAGAGCCGAGGCCGCCCTTCTCGAATGGATTCTGATCAACAGTCGCCTTTTTGCTGTCAGGCTTCATGACTCGTGCAAGGTTAACAGGCGTCGAGCAGACAAACGTGCTCTTTTTGTACCCTCCGCCTATGCTCCCACTGACTGTAGTCCGGATGCCGTCAAGGACCAATTTTGTCAGAACCTTCATGATATGCCCTTAAGGGCCTCCAAACAGACATCATTATTATGGCGGGGGATTTCAGTTCGCGTGTTGGTCGTTTGTTACCAAGCGAATGCCATCTTGGATACAACGCCGTTCGCTCAGACAATGGAGAAAGATTGCTCAGTTTGTGTGATGTAACGCGTGTCCTCCCTCTGCCACTACCAACTAAGCTGGGGACGAAACAGAACACCGAAAACCTGCTAGACCGATGTTTATTAGGCATAGAACACGCTTCATTTTATAGGTCACAATCTATTATCTCCTGTTGTAAGTTCCTATGCTGACTCAAGCCACTTGCCCCAGACGGGTTTCAAACCTGCTTGCGCCCTGTCACGTAGCAATCTGTTTCATGCTTACGGTCTGATTTCATCAGCTTTCCGCTTGACTTGGCCGTGTTACCGCCGCTCGGGTAGCAAGCTGTGTGATGATGCCGAACTGATTTCATCAGCTTCCGGCGTGACTCCGATTAGTGGGCCGTCCACCAACTTTGCCTCTCTAGCGCGAAATTTCGCCACCCTAAACATCACTACACTACATGGCACGCTCCAGCATTCCCCCAACATTGGTCACAGATTAACCACATCGCCATAAGTCAACGCTGGCGTGGCAGTATTCGGCACTGGATATCCTATTGTTCAACATGCGTGGAATCTGATCATGTGCTAGTACGTGCGTTGGTTTGCATGCGTTTTGGTGGCTCATCTAGGGCTAGACTAACCCGACTTAACATTGATAAACTGGAACACCCCACCATGCAATCAGAATATCAAACGCAGCTTCGTGAGAACCTCACTTCTCCGACTCTTCTGGACGTTGATCAGCATTGATCGCGATTATGTTTTCAGCGGGTCTATCCAGTTGCGGTCTTGTTCGTTGCACAGCTAAAAGTTGGATCTCGGCCACCTCCGCTGAACTTCTCGACTATCAACGAGCTATACCCATCAGTGTGGATCACGCTGAGTTCCGCCGTTCTATTTCCAGACAACTGAAAGCCAGTCTTCACCGTGACCGTGAATCCTGGTGGTCTAAACAGGCCAGGGAAATGGAAGTTGCTGCCTCTGCTGGTAACAGTTGCAAGTTGTTTCATCTCATCAGATCCACCGGACGCAAAGTCCAGGCCATCAGTAAAACTGTCCATAAATCAGACGGTACAAGATCACCAACCGCAGACGCCTGGATCGCTGGCAGAGCACTTTTCTCCAGTTTAATTGCCCAACACAACCTGCGATCACATATCCACTGCCGTTATGTGATCCTTGGTCAGTATGCATAGATTCTCCCACTGAGGCAGAAATACGGAGAGAAATCCAGATTCTGAAACGCCACAAAACCTGATCTTGACAGTCTTCCTCCGGCCTTATTCAAAGATGGGGGAACATAGTTGTCACCAAATTCTCTTACTGTTCACAAAAGTATGGAGCAATGAGAAGGTTCATAACTCATGGGGAGAATCTGTTGTGGTTCCGACACACAATAAAGGCTCTCATAGTGAATGCACCAACTACCAAGGAATCTCACTTACCTCTGTCGCTTCCAAACATTTTGTGTCCATTCTGCTGCGTAGGCTCCCAGTTACCCGCGAGAGTTCGTGTCGTGAGGAACAGACCGGCTTTCGTTCTGGCCGTGGTTGCATTGACCAAATTTTAACGTTGCTTCAAATTGTCTAACTCCGTCATATCCACCAAAGACCAACAATGGTGGTGTTTTTGGATATCCGGGCCGCTTTTGACTCAATAGATAGATCGTCACTGTGGGACTGTCTGCTACGGAACGGCGTTCCCGACAAGTTTGTCATACTCTTGAAAGAGCTGGATAGTCACACCTCTGGAAAAGTCAGAGCTTATGGCAGGCTTTCTTCTTCGTTTCCTGTTATCAGTGGAGTACCTCAAGGTTGTTCTATCTCGCCGTTCCTGTTCAACTTTGCCATCAAAGATATTCTACATCGCGCACTGGGAGGAGCCAGAGCTGCAGCATTGAGCTTTTACCCGGGAGCAGTCGTGGACCTGCATTATGTTGATGACATCGCTTTGCTGGGGGACGACTCGCAGGCTGTTCAAAACATTCTGAACAGCTTAGCCATAGAGGCATCTAAGTATGGTATGTATTTTGCTCCATCCAAGTGTAAAGCTTTGCTCCAGGATTGGCAGGCTCTTGTGCCTACGCTCACCATTTCGGGTGCATGCCTAGAGCTTGTTAACAGCTTAACTTACCCCGAGAGTTGCATCACGACTGGTGGCGGTATTGGCCATGAAATTTCATAACGAATTGCCGAAGCTCGCCTTGCATTTACTAACCTGGGACACTTGTGGCGTCGTCGCGATGTCAGTCTGAAGTTCAAAGACCGAATGAATTATGCTATTGTCCGTGCTGTCCTACTGTACGTCTGTGAGACCTGGCCTGTTCGATCGAAAGATTTGAGACGACTATCTACTTTTGATAACCGCTGTTTGCGTTCGATTTCTCGCGTATGGTGGCGGCACCATGTGAGCAACGCAGGAGTTAGAACAGAGTCATGGGAGCGGACAGCCCTTGTCTCCAGAGCATAATCATCCAGCACCGATTGCGTTGGCTCGGTCACGTACTGCGCATGCCGCCCCACCGCCTTCCACGTCGCGCATTATTTGCACTTTCTGGACGCGAATGGAAAAAGAGCTGCGGCGGAAAATTGATGACCTGGAAAAGTAATGTGAAGATTCTAACTTCGTGTCTCGCGTCAGTTGTATCCGTGCGTCTCCCAGGCTGGGACCACGTAAAGCGGATTCCCAATGTTTGGAACTCTTGTAGGCTATGGTCTGCAGTAGGAGTCATCATGTAATTCTTACTTTTGAACAAAGCATGAAACCTCATAACGGCGAAACATTATAGTGTTGTTCATCCCAGCACTGGCACCCGAAGACCGCGGTTTCGTCCTGGTTTGGACTCATCAGTTCGAGATAGATAGAGGATGCTTGTAGCAACCCAACCACCAGCGGATTCTCCAAGCCCAACTTTGCATTCGTTTCCGCTGGACCAAGCGTTGCTCGTGGATCTCAGTGGCATAGTTCTTATGGTGTCAACCATGAGCCACTAGGCTCTGAGTTCCAGCCCAACTCAGGCTATCTCGAACTGATGAGTCCAAACCAGGACGAAACCGCGGTCTTCGGGTGCCAGTGTTGGGATGAGCAACACTATAATGTTTCTATTTTACTTACGGTCTTTTTGATCCGAATGGCCGAGGTCCGCCTCAAGTGAACCGAGGCCTCAATAGAGGTTGCTTGTAGCAACCCAACCACCAGCGGATTCTCCAAGCCCAACTTGGCTTTCTCATAACAGCGATTTTATAACTGAAAAATCATTTTTCCAAATTGTTTCTCACTCTTCCATGAACATTGTATTCTCCTTTCCTTACCACCATGTGTGGCTTGCGCTACACCACGCATAGTTCCACCCAAGCACCCCATATCCGGTGTAAACCCGAAGCAATAAGACCAGGAGGCATGTGGATAAGAGTCACGTTTCATCAACGGAGCCGACCCACAATCCTTCAACAAGCAGAACAGAAGTATTCCGGCCTAATTGAGAAATCGTGCGCACCAGACGTACACAAGGCAGCGGCTGGGCTGTAACCCGTTCCACGCAGTATGCATGGAACCACACTTTGAACCTAGCACCATCACGAGGACGGTGCACTCCGTCCCCTCCATCAACGACCAACTGTCTCCTAGAAGCAGTATAGACGAGGTGGTGGGTAGTAGTCAGGTAGGCACCTTGTCAAAATTCGCATCTATCACCACGGGAGAGCTCAATCAACATCTAACTCCTGAAATGCAAGAATACTTATCACGCATGCAAACATACCACAGCAGCCGCCTTGTTGGCCTGGATCAGTAAATCGAATGGAAACGGACCCATCGCGCTTCTGCTCCGCGTGCAATAGTTTCTTTTTCCTGCACCTGGGCAATCGCCGTCTTGATCAGCCCACAGAATTCGCACGGATCATTTTTGCCTTCAATTCGCAACGCCCGAAATCAACATTAGTTCGTCATAAACTCACCTTGTTCATGTTCTGATAATGTTATTTTCGCTTTGCCCGAGTGACACTTCCCTGCACTAAGTTGGCTGTACAAAAGCTGCATGAATATCCTCGTTAAATTCATTCGGTTACATATATACATGGATTGGCGTCATCCGTGTCCAATGGCAGTTCGGACACAACATATGCACATGCGTTTGTCCAGATTGAATTATGAACTACTACAAACTGGATAGAGACGCATTAAACCTCATGTACAAAATAGTACCACAGACGTGCATGGGTTTGGCTTGTAAGTAAGACTAACAGCCATTTTCGCACGCATGAGATTAAGTACCCGATAAGAACTGTTGATGCTTTCATTAGCGTTTAGTCGTGAACATAAATGATAGCCATAAAATCTTGGGCATCCATAGTTGAACGAAACCGACATAGGAATAGTGAAGTAACTGCCATCAGTACGACTAGCAGGTGGAATTTTAAATAAACAACTGGTACTGTAAAATAGTCTCTACTTAGGTGTTGCCTCCTATATGTACAGTCTGGTTTGTGTACCTGATGAGAGAGTTCGCGCAGAGTGCGAATGCGATCGGGTGTTCACTTCAGACTCTCCGTATCGCCTGACCGGTCCTATCATCTGTTGTCCGAGGTACGTGCGGATTCTCGGCGAACGTCTTTTGCGCAACCAGAAGCTTTAGCAGGTTGTAATACCACATATTCGCCGCTTACGGCCTCGTTGGCACGACAACAACTGCAGTACTACATCAACTAAGTCCCGCTGCCCACTGTCAAACATGCGGCTTTCGAAAACAGTGTTCGCACTGTTTTGCTAACGTCCAAGACGTAGCATGGCTGTCATCCAAATACTCAACCGTTTGTACATACCGCTGTGTACCTTGCTGTGACCATAAGCTATTTGGTAACAATCTGCATCGTACGTATCGGGTGCAGCCATTCGGTGCTCCTAAAATAAACATTTGTAGTTATGCACTACCGTTGGCATTACCTTTTTTAGTCTAACCAGAAGATTGGTCATGTATAATTCCATTTCTATTAGGCGCCTCTGCGCTTTCTCCTGCAATCTGCATAATACCTGCGTTTTCATTAACGCAAGTCAATTCAGTATGACTGATGCACAACGGGCGCGATAACTATGCTCACTCTCATCACCAACATGTGGAGCGAAAGGTAAACTGTCAACATCATGATAAACGCCATCCAGTTAATTGTCGGGATTGGTCACGTGCCACGGATATTCCATGGCGATTTCTTTTCGGATGCGTGGTCCAACATGGTCACACGAGAGACTGTCATTGAGTATTGTACTCCAAATTTCATACTTGACACTTTTTATGGGCACTACAAACGGCTAAGCATTTGGAACCTTTGATTCACAAGTATCCACCGAATTTAAAACATACACAATAACTTGCCACCCTAGTATCGATTCGTAACAACAACATAGTTCTCTCGGAAATTCCTCGCACGTCAAATACGATTGAACTCATGGATAGACTGAGCCTTGATCCTGCGATGTACCGGCTCTCTAAACGCCATGCTAGTTAGTATCGGGCACGTGGTCAATATGGTTGGCGGCATCCGGTTTCGGATTTGCCTGTCACTGTGGCAAGCCACAGGACGCCTGCGCCTACAGAGGGACCATGGGTGGCTTGCGCTGCACCACCCACAGCTCCAACCACACACCCCATATCCAGTGTAAACCCGAAGGAATAAGACCGGGAGGCATGTGGATGGGAGCCACGTTTCATCAACGGAGCCGGCCCACACTCCTTCACAGGCAAACACAAGCACACTGTATTTGGGGAATCAAGCGCACACACAAGGCGGTGGCTGGACCGTAGTCCGCTCCACACTGAGTGCATGGAACCGCTCTTTGAGCTTAGCACGGCCACAAGGACCGTGCACCCCGTCCCCTAAAGCAACGACCAACTGTCTCCTGGAGCCAATATGGACGAGGTAGTGGGTAATAGACAGGTAGGCACCTTGTCAACATGCACATCAAGCGCAGCTACATCGGGAATATCAAGCAACAGCCAATCACTTGAAACGACAAGACGAAATAAAATAAATCGAACAATGCATACAGATACGGTGACATAACTCTTCGATAAATTAGCATATGGAGTAATTTGGTTAGCAATGAATCCGCGATAAGGAAAAAGAATATCCACAAGTTACTTAAAAATGCTACAAACACAACAAAATTACCGAAGATAAGCGCAATTTGTATAAGCAACGTGGCCAGTTAATAGAACATTATTCAGGGAGGCAGAACAAACCAAAGAAAGCGGAATGAAATTTATCCAGCTTAAAAAGACCTAGTTTAAGTGTAAGTTGGTTTAGCCCAACTGCGGTGAAGAAGCATCAAGAATGCAACATCAGCCTCAGCATGGGGCACATGTGGTCAATATAGGCTCATGTAAGCTACCAATCGATTTCAAGCAGCAGAATGTAGGTAGCAAAATGGATAGCGACAGCCTCCCATAATCTGGTGAGCAATACCATTTAGCTTAACTAATGATGTGAATGGCGGACAAATAATAATACGAAGAGGAAGATACCGTAGTTCTCCGTTTCGGTATGCCACCATACTAAAATCCGCTTTTTTTTTTGTCTTTTATATTGCGGCACAATAGCTGGGGTGTTTTCCATCTGCAGCTAACCTGTATAATAATCATGATGAGAATCCACTTGAGAAGATGGCAAGGGTATCGAAAGTCAAGAAGGGTGCATAAAGGTAGTGCGTAACACATTAATCGCGAAATACAACAGAGTTAACAAGTCCAATAAAGGTAGGTTAGGTGTGGCTCATTCGTTCTAGGCAGGTGCAGTAATCATACTATATTTCACCAAGTCAGTAATTAATCATTCTAGAATGAAACTGTACCTAACCGAGTCTTATATTAGCAATGGAATAAGGATGAGACAAAGAAGATAACGGAGCGTGAGTAGGCAAGTTTTCAACTTTGCTGGGAAATGATGTCCTTGAGTCAAATGTTTTTCATAAGTTCAGCTAAGTTAAAGTTGGCGAATGAAGAACGGGAATTACAGCTGCAAACACTTAACGAATAACATATGCAACAGAACGTGAAACATCAACATCATCATATTAATCGCTAGTCAGTTATTTGTCGAAACTGTTTTTTTCAACGAATGTTCCGGAGAGATGTATCTCTGGATGCATGGTCAGCTTGGACATGTCCACCGGATTGCAATTTGCCACCAAAGCGAGGAAGCTTTGGTTTTGAATACTATAATAGATATTGTTTGGCGGCTATGGTAAGGCGAGTTAAGTCAGTGTGGCCCAATTGCGGTGGAGAAGCATGGTAAATGCAACATCAAATCTCAGCATATGGGCACTTGTATGTGAGCATCTGTGTTTGGATTACCATTACGGCAAATACAGAGCGCCTGCACCTTTGCAGAAACTATGGATGGTTGTCGCTACGCTGCAACACTCGATTAATTAGTGCACTGTTGGTGCAAACGTCCTCCCGTCCGATGTTGCGTGAGAGTAGGGATTCTTTCTGACTCACCTTGCTCCATAATGTTTGGCCGACTTAACGTGTACCGGCCTTTATCAGTTGCATACAACCAATGGCCCCATGTCAGTCCGTGGTGCACGGTCTCTGGGCTCTTCGGCACAGGCCCATTGTGGCCTTCTTGGTGACTGGCCGGACTGGTTGGGCTAAGGCACACACGGCTGCATGCACTACAGCTCCATGTCGGTGTTGCCGAAGAATTGTAGTCCGCCGGCAGCTGATGCTTGCGTGCTGCACGTTTAATTTTTTGATGCAGCAGCTGTCTTTCTTGCGCTTGTGCAACGGTACACATGATGAGACCACGCCAGGTGCGGCGATTCGTTGTCAGCTCCTCCCAACCCCTTAAGTCAATACTTACTCGGGACAAACTAACCTTGATATTGTCTTGGCAGTCCAACTTTGGTTTGCCTGCATTCCGCCCGCCTGCGCTCAATTGCCCATACAGCAGTTGCTTCGGGATTCTCGTTGCATCCATATGACGCACATGTCCAAGCCACCGGAGGTGTCGCAGCAGTAGCATGCAGTCCATGGTGTACACTTCGCTCCGGCGGATCACATCTGTTTCCGGCACATTGTCCCACCAGTGAATGTTCAGAATCCGGCGAAGGCACTGTTGATAGAATCGTTCCAGAAACCGGATATTCTTACTGTACTATGTCCACGGTTCCGATCCATAAATAAGGACCGAGGGAACCATGGATTTGTACACCATCACCTTGGTTCTAACATTGAGATGATGATTCTTCCACACGCGATGTTCCAGTTTCCCAAAAGCCGCACTCGCCTTCACTACACGAGCGCGCAGTTTGTCGGTGATCCGCAGGTCGGTTGACAACATACTCCCGAGGTAGCAGAATGCTAACATGTTCTGTAGTACTTCATCTGCAATCCATATTTGTGGCCTGAACGTGGACTCCACTCCCCGTGCCGACTGAAAGTGCCATACAGTCTTGCCTTTGTTTATGCTGAATCCAATCTTGGTCGTCGTGAAAGCTAATGCAGCCATCGTGCATTGCAATTCCTCCTCGGTCAGCAAACAGCAGCATACGGATGGTTGTCTCACGCACTAGGCTTCTTGATCCAAAGCGGCGGATGTTAAGCAAACCCCATCCATGCTATGCTCCAGATACGCACCGTATTCACACATGTTGACTGCGCACGACATCACAGCAGTCAGACAGATATTGTACAGTGTGGGGGCCAAAACGCATCCTTGCTTCACACCGGAGATAACGGCCAAGTCATCTGAAGTCTGTCCACTCACCTGCATCCTTGCTCGCATGCCAGTATGCAGGCACTCAATCGGACGAATGAACTTTGCAGGGCATCCCAACTTTGAGAGAACCAGCCACAATGACTCATGTTTCACAGTATCGAAAGCTTTGGTGAAGTCGACGAAGAGCGAATACAACGTTCGTTTGCGTTCACGACATTTTTCCTGTAGTTGACGTGCTGCGAACACCATGTCGATAGTGCTTCGGCCCGAGCGGAATCCACATTGCTCCTCAGCTAGGTTCGGTTCCAGTAAGTGTCATAAGGCGATTGAGTAGGATGCGCGCAAAGTCTTGCCGACGCAAATAAGTACGTTGATTCCACGATAATTGTTGATGTATTGCTTACTGCCCTTTCCTTTGTACAGTGGGAGCACAAGAGCATTCTTCAACTCTGCAGGCACTTGCCCTTCCATCCAAACAACTTCCACCAAACGATGGAGCGCGCACATCATAGCTGGTCCTCCGTTCTTCAGCATTTCCGGAGGTATGCCATCAGCACCAGCGCATTTCCCATTCCGTAGTTGGGCGAGTGCTCTCTGTGTTCCGTACATTCCCGGTGTGTCCTCAAGTTCGGATAGTACGTTGTGGTGTTGCAGCCTGTGCATTGTGTCCCAGTCAACCTCGGATCGATTGTTCAGGCGGATGTCAAAGTGTCTTTGCCACATCTGCAAGATGTCGTCAGATTGTGTGTATACGGCGCCAGTCCCAAGGTCCTTCAGGGTCTTCATTTGCTGCACGGTGGGCCTGTACACTGCTTTCAAGTAGTCGTAGAAATCTTTTTGTTGACGGTGTTCAGCGTAGGACTCCATCTGTTCAGCTTTCATTGTCCACCACGCATTCTGCAGCTGACGCAGCTCTCCAGCTAGCTGCCTTCGAATATGGCGAAACTTATTTCTCTTCATCGCGTTGTTAGGGTTAACCACGGATGCGATGAACGCTGTATTTTTCGCTCGTACTAATGGCCAAATCGTCATACTGTTTTCGTCGAACCAGTCTGGGCGCTTACAGTTTGTACACCCAATCATCTCCTCCGTATCAATGGTCACCTGTTTCTTCAAGTGGTCCCATAGGACGCTGAGAGAAGCCGAGGAGTCGTCTTCGCCGAGGCGGGTTGTTATGACATCCTCTAGTACTTGTCTCTTTTCTGCACTCGAAAGATCGCGGACGTTATATTTCCTCCGATTGTTACTCGATGAAAAGTATGACGATTTGTAAACATTTATGTAAAACTTTGTGCACACCAGCTTATGATCAGTCCCACATTCAGCTCCACGCATTACCTGCTTTATGCGCACTTCACGCATGTCCCATTGACGTAAGATGACGTAGTACAGCAAGTGAGCATGGCCACTCTGTGGATGTGTCCAAGTAGCAATGTCACTAACACACACAGCGAACTGAGTGTTCGTGATCGTCAAGCCATGTGTGGCACACAATGAACTCAAACGCTCTCTGTTCCCATTGACTACTCCAATCCCGTGCGGCCCAATCACCTCAGCTCACACTGTGACATCACGCCCTACACGTGCATTGAAATCACTTAGCAGGAATAATCGGTCACTAATTGGCACAGACCTTATAACAGAGGCCAATTGTGAGTGGAACTGGTCTTACATATCATCCGGATAACTCATGCTGGGACCATACGTGCTAACAAATGTCGCGAACTTACCACGACTGAGACATACACGAAGGGAAAACAACCGTGGGCCGATACCATTCGGCTCCTCCGTCATGCGGCCATTCAGTTGGTCAGCAATTGCAAATGCGACACCTTGTTCACGTTGTGCTGCGCCGGCATTTCCAATCCAGTAGAAACTGTATCCAACACAATCCTCTCACAGTTTGCCTTGATCAGCCAGTCGGGTCTCACTCAGCGCTGCGATATCAATGTCATACCGCGCAAGCTACATGGCGACTAATTCGGTTCGTCTCGCAGGTCGATGATTGGTGTCCCGATCGTGCAGTCTGTGCACACTCCAGCATCCAACCTCGAGTGTTTGGCGTGCTGACCTGCGGCCACGTTTGGCTATTGATGTCCATAGCGCAGATATCAATGGATTTGTCTCGTTCGGTGGGGTGAAAACATTGCTTGGGGCGAGATGGAGACAAGGACGGAGCAATGTGGAGTGCTATAGAACCTGGAAAGAAACAAGTGCTCAGTGGTGGATTAGTATCGCTTAGGCACCCTACAGTGTTTGAGAGGTGAGGTGACACCTAAAAAATATTACTCAACAAATTACGTCCGCCCAGGGAGTTATTATTTTGCCCTTGACTGCAGATACTCAGTAGCAGTACAAGAATTGCGTGTGGTGTCACCCAGAAATCCAGGAACAGGTCTATAGCATTCAGTCCCAGGGCATATACATATATATATATATATATATATATATATATATATATATATATATATATGGCGGGAGAGCCTATGGTGCGCTGAGGCTGGTGGTGGCTAGATCCTGACAGTTGGTCTACCCACTGCTGCTGCCATAGTCTCATGTCCTGGGCGCCTCCACGTGGCGACCGCTGGGTGGGAGTTGGGTTTCGCCCTTCTCCCCGCCAAGATCCAGGACACCAATCCGCATGAGTCAGTGAACTGACCATGTGCTAGACCCGCTGCCTTTCGGGTGTTCATTTAATCGAAGGCTTTGGCTGAGGACCCGAGTCGTTCTCCTGTCAGGATTGGGCGCCCTGGCAGTATCCTAGTCCATCCTCTTCGGAGGTTAGGAAGTGGTCGATGGCCCACTTCCCGTAAAACCTAGCCATGGGAGACAACAGGTTTACGGGTTATATTCTCAAAGCTCGATTGGCGTAGAGCACGAGTGCCACGCATTGTCTCTGACGGTGGGAGAACACCTGCGGGTGTTCAATGGTTTGCTACTGCCCGCCTCAAGCCAGGCAGCCCCTGGTCAAATTGGTGCAAACCCGCCAAAAACCCACCTGCGTCTGGCCGTGGTCGCAGGTGCGTATCCAATTACGGTCGCAAAACATATGATAATTGTTCCAGAACCTCAAAGGCTGCGTGTGACGGCCGTCAAGCAGATCCCAATCTGTCTCTGCAATCACATTCCCGAGCTGAATCTGCTCTCCACTGCCTTGTGGGTCAGGCTATTGAGCCAAAGGCTCCGGGCGGAGTCCCTCAAGCAAACCTCCGAATCACCCACTGCCTTGTGGGTCAGGCTATTGAGCCAAAGGCTCCGGGTGGAGTCCCTCAAGCAAACCTCCGAAGCACAAAGACCATCTCGCGTGCGATTACCCACCAATGCAATCGCATGCCTGCGCGCAAAACACTCAGCATCGGGTGCTGGAACGTGCGCACACTACTGGACCGGAACTCCAGTGAGCGCCCCGAGCGACGCACTGCACTGGTCGCGATGGTGCTGGCGCGCTACCACATCGATATTGCGGCGCTCAGTGAAACTCGGCTCGCTGAGCAAGGTAAGTTGCATGAAACAGGTGCTGACTACACATTCTACTGGGTGGGCAACGCCGCCTCAGCACCATGTGAACATGGGGTCGGATTTGCAATATCCGATCGCCTGAATGGCCAGCTGATGGGTGAACCAACGGGCATCAGCGCGCGACTGATGACTGTTCGCCTACGACTCGGAAGAGGTAAGTTTGCTACTTTTATAAGCACATACGGTCCGACCATGAGTTATCCTGATGACACGCGTGATCAGTTCTACACTGAGCTATCCTCCGTGATACGGTCTGTGCCGAGGAGCGACCGACTATTTCTGCTGGGTGATTTCAACGCGCGCGTTGGGCGTGATGCATCAGCGTGGACAGATGTTATCGGTTCGCATGGTATTGGTTCAGCGAATGCGAACGGTGACAGGCTGCTCTCACTGTGTGCCACTCACGGCCTGACGATCACGAACACTCGGTTTGCACTAAGTGCGAGTGATATAGCAACTTGGACGCACCCACGGAGTGGTCACGCTCACCTGCTCGACTATGTCATCGTACGTCAGCGTGATATGCGTGAAGTGCGCATGACACGTGTACTGCGTGGAGCTGAGTGTGGCACTGATCACAAGTTGGTGCGGACCAAACTGCATATATACCTTCGTAAATCTATGTATTGCACTCCTGTCGTGAATCGGCGTAAATTTAACATTCTCTCCCTCGGTACTGTGGCGAAACGTACTGAGCTGGAGAAGGCGATAGCTGCACGCCTGTGTGATGTGGACTGCATAGCCACAGTGGGCGACCTGTGGCACCACATTCGCGACCAGGTGACAGCTGCTGCCGAGGAGACCATTGGGCGCGCAAACGGTAAGCGGCCCATTTTGTTTGAGGAGAACAATGCGACGATTGGCGCATTGGTGTCGGAGAAGAATGCAGCATTTGCTGCACATGTTGCAGACCCCAGTGACTTGGGGAAGAAGAGTCAGTTTCGCAAACTTCGACGGCGACTGACCCGAGAACTCCGTCGCATTAAAAATGCATGGTGGACGGAGAAGGCGAAGCAGATGGAATGTTATGCCGAACGCCGCCAACACAAGGAATTCTTTGACTCCTTGAAGGCGCTGTATGGACCGAGATTGGAGCCGCTGAGGACACTGATCGATGGTAGTTCAGGCGCTACCTGCACCCAGACTGCAGACATAATGCAGGTCTGGCGGAAACACTTTGAATGTCTCTTGAACAACCGTACAGAGATCGGCTGGCCTACATTGAACGGCCTGAAGCAGCACGATGTGAAGGCGGATCTGGCGGATACGCCGACACTAGATGAGACGCAGAGAGCACTTGCTCAGCTGCGAAACGGCAAATGTGCCGGAACCAACAGGACGCCGCCTGAAGTATTGAAACACGGCGCACCCGCGTTGGTGACTACGCTGCACCACTTGGTGCAACGTGTATGAATTGAGGAAGAGGTGCCTGCAGAGCTGAAGGATGCCCTTGTGCTACCACTGTAAAAGTGCAAATAGTGCAAGCAATGTTGCACGAATTATCGTGGCATCAACTTGCTGAGTTGTGTGGGCAAGGTGATTGCCCGAATCCTGCTCAATCGTCTCGTGAGTCAGGTTGTGGAACCTAACGTGGCGGAAGACCAGTGTGGATTCCGTTCGGGTCGCAGCACTATAGATATGGTGTTTGCGGCTCGTCAGTTGCAAGAGAAGTGCAGAGAACGACACCAGCCATTGTACTCGCTTTTTGTTGATTTCACCAAGGCATTTGATACGGTGAACCGCGAGGCATTGTGGCTGGTGTTGGGTAAGTTTGGTTGCCCGCGTAAGTTTGTAAGCTTAATTGAATGTGTGTACAGTGGTATGCGAGCGAGGATGCAGCTGAGTGGAGAGACCTCGGATGACTTTGCAGTTGTCTCTGGTGTGAAGCAAGACTGTGTCTTAGCTCCTGCCCTGTTTAATATCTATCTTCATGCAATGTTGTCTTGTGCTTTTGATGCGGCTTGTGCTTACGGTGTTCGTGTGGAGCACCGTATTGATGGTGGGTTGCTGAACATCCGTCGTTTCGGTGCAAGAACTCTAGTCTGTGAGACAACTATCCGTATGTTGCTGTTCGCTGACAATTGTGCGTTGTTTTCACACAGTGCGGATGAGTTGCAGCACATGACTAGTGCTCTGGCTTCGACAGCGGTCAAATTCGGGCTCACCATCAACACAAGCAAAACTGTCTGTCTCTTTCAGCCTTCACCGGTGGTGCAATCTTCAATATTGCCGCAAATCAGCATTGGTGCTGAAGTATTGGAAACCACCTCCCGCTTCAGCTACCTTGGGAGTGTGATATCGACTGATCAGCAGCTACACGTTGAGTTGCGTATTCGCGTGTCGAAGGCAGCAGCGGCATTCGGGAAGCTTGAGTACCGAGTGTGGAACAACCATCAGCTTACCATTGGCACAAAGCTGATGGTGTACAAATCCATGGTACTGTCCGTTCTTCTATACGGCAGTGAAACGTAGACGATGTACCGTCGGGATGTGCGATATCTCGAGCGGTTCCATCAGCAGTGTCTGCGACGAATTTTGCGGATCGGTTGGGGCGCCAGAGTTGCAGACACGGAAGTGTTGCGCCGAAGTGGGATGTATGCAGTGGACGGCATACTTTTACTGCGACACCTGAGATGGCTCGGTCATGTGAGCCGTATGGATTCGGCGCGGATACCGAAACAACTTATACGATCAGCTGAGTATTGGGAAGCGGCACGTGTGGAAATCAAAGTTACGTTACCAGGACATGATTAAAGTGAGCCTCACACGTTCTAATCTTGATTGCAGATCATGGGAATCGAAGGCGGTTGATCGTGGTGCATGGCGCGATCTAATCACGAAGGCAGTTGCTGAAGTGCGGGAGAAAGCCCTCATGCATGCAGAGAAGAAGCGGCAGTTGCGGAAGCGGCAAGCACCAATGAATTGTACTCCATCGACATCGAGCGCATTGTGCTGTAGAACATGCGGTCGCGAGTGCCTTAGTCAGGCAGGCCTAGTGAGCCATGAGAGAGGTCACTCGGGACCACTGCCGAAGCGACGACGGGTCCCGCAGTGAACGTAGGCAGCACCGGCGCAGCGTTTGTAGGCACGCTGAATTCGATTTACTAACCGCGTGCTTGCATGCTAAGTCTCTATTTCAGGTGGTGGGTTTTCGGTTCTCTCCTAATGCCTTTCTTTCTCATATAAATATCTAGTGGGCCATGAGCTAGGCTTTTGGGGCCACTACAGAAGCGACGACGGGTCCTGCAGAGAATTACGGCGAGCCGGCGCAGCGTTTGTAAGCACGCTGAATTCGATTTACTAACCGCGTGCTTGCATGCTAAGTCTCTTTATTTCAGGTGGTGGGTTTTCGGTTCTGTCCTAATGCCTTTCTTTCTCATATAAATATCTCCCTGTACTCTATTCCACTAACTTGCACACCTCACCTAAACCAATTGTATTCGATCTCCATAACATTTTTGTGATCGTGGCATTCCGTGAACTATACTTCCTGACCTCGTGCACTTAGCTAGGATTTGTTTGTAATCAACTTATTACATATGCTATTTAATTAAGGTTTATATCACCGTTTCCTTATGCATTAATCGAGTTTTTCTCGTTTTCTTTCTCTGTCTCAAGTGTTTGGCTGCTGTTTGATATCCCCGGTGTGGATGCGCTTGATGTGCATGTTGACAAGGTGCCTACCTGTCTATTACCCACTACCTCGTCCATACTGGCTCCAGGAGACAGTTGGTCGTTGTTGGAGGGGACAGGGTGCACGGTCCTTGTGGCCGTGTTAGGATCAAAGAGTGGTTCCATGCACTCAGTGTGGAGCGGACTACGGTCCAGCCACCGCCTTGTGTGCGCTTGATTCCCAAATACAGTGTGCTTGTGTTTGCCTGTGAAGGAGTGTGGGCCGGCTCCGTTGATGAAACGTGGATCCCATCCACATGCCTCCCGGTCTTATTCCTTAGGGTTTACACTGGATATGGGGTGTGTGGTTGGAGCTGTGGGTGGTGCAGCGCAAGCCATCCATGGTCCCTCCGTAGGCGCAGGCGTCCTGTGGCTTGCCACAGTGACAGCCTTATATAATTTTTCATTGTAATTTTCTATGGAAAATTATATAAGGCTAAATACTGAGATCGTGGTTGGAGGGGGAGGCTAAGAGGGATAGGGTGGGACAAAGAAACTCACAGCACGAACTCACTGAGTTCGGCTCCTAGCCATATCATCAAGTGTGTCCAACCAAACGTGTTCATCGTCTTTCGGACCCCTCAGTGCTTGCCGCTTCCGCACTTGATGCTTTGCATGCATGAGGTCTTACTCTCGCACTTCGGCAACTGCTTTCGTGATTAGATCGCGCCATGCACGCTGATCAACCGCCTACGATTCCCCTGACGTGCAATCAAGATTAGAACGTGAGAGGCTCACTTTGACCATATCCTGGTGACGTAACTTTTGTTTCCCCACATGCCGTTTCCCAATACTCAGCTGATCATATAATACGTGTTTCGCTATCCGCGTCGAATCCATACAGTTCACATGACCGAGTCACCGCAGGTGTCACAGCAAAAGTATGCAGTCCACTGCATACATTCCGCTTCGACGCAACGATTCCGTGTCCGCAACTCTGGCGCCCCATCCGATGTGCAGAATCCGTCGCAGACACATAATGGAACCGCTCGAGATATCGCACATCCCGACGGTACATCGTCCACGTTTCACTGCCGTATAGAGGAATGGACAGTACCATGGATTTGTACACCATCAGCCGCCGCTGCATTCGAGGCGTGTTTACGCAGCTCAGGGTGTATCTGCTGGTCTGTCGAGATCACACTCCCAAGGTAGCTGAAGCGGGAGGTGGTTTCCAATACTTCAGCACCAATGCTGATTTGCGGCAATATTGAAGATTGCACCACCGGTGAAGGCTGAAAGAGACAGACAGTTTTGCTTGTGTTGATGGTGAGCCCGAATTTGACCGCTGTCGAAGCCAGAGCACTAGTCATGTGCTGCAACTCATCCGCACTGTGTGAAAACAACGCACAATTGTCAGCGAACAGCAACATATGGATAGTTGTCTCACAGACTAGAGTTCTTGCACCGAAACGACGGATGTTCAGCAACCCACCATCAATACGGTGCTCCACACGAACACCGTAAGCACAAGCCGCATCAAAAGCACAAGACAACATTGCATGAAGATAGATATTAAACAGGGCAGGAGCTAAGACACAGTCTTGCTTCACACCAGAGACAACTGCAAAGTCATCCGAGGTCTCTCCACTCAGCTGCATCCTCGCTCGCATACCACTGTACACACATTCAAGTAAGCTTACAAACTTACGCGGGCAACCAAACTTACCCAACACCAGCCACAATGCCTCGCGGTTCACCGTATCAAATGCCTTGGTGAAATCAACAAAAAGGGAGTACAATGGCTGGTGTCGTTCTCTGCACTTCTCTTGCAACTGACGAGCCGCAAACACCATATCTATAGTGCTGCGACCCGAACGGAATCCACACTGGTCTTCCGCCACGTTAGGTTCCACAACCTGACTCACGAGACGATTGAGCAGGATTCGGGCAATCACCTTGCCCACACAACTCAGCAAGTTGATGCCACGATAATTCGTGCAACATTGCTTGCACTATTTGCACTTTTACAGTGGTAGCACAAGGGCATCCTTCAGCTCTGCAGGCACCTCTTCCTCAATTCATACACGTTGCACCAAGTGGTGCAGCGTAGTCACCAACGCGGGTGCGCCGTGTTTCAATACTTCAGGCGGCGTCCTGTTGGTTCCGGCACATTTGCCGTTTCGTAGCTGAGCAAGTGCTCTCTGCGTCTCATCTAGTGTCGGCGTATCCGCCAGACTCGTCTTCACATCGTGCGGCTTGAGGTCGTTCAGTTTCGGCCTGTCGATCTCTGAACGGTTGTTCAAGAGACATTCAAAGTGTTTCCACCAGACCTGCATTATGTCTGCAGTCTGGTTGCAGGTAGCGCCTGAACTACCATCGATGAGTGTCCTCAGCGGCTCCAATCTCGGTCCATACACCGCCTTCAAGGAGTCAAAGAATTCCTTGTGTTGGCGGCGTTCGGCACAACATTCCATCTGCTTCGCCTTCTCCGTCCACCATGCATTTTTAATGCGACGGAGCTCTCGGGTCAGTCGCCGTCGAAGTTTGCGTAACTGAAACTTCTTCCCCCCATCACTGGGGTCTGCCACATGTGCAGCAAATGCTGCATTCTTCCGCGACACCAATGCGCCAATCGTCGCATTGTTCTCATCAAACTAATCAGGCCGATTACAGTTTGCGTGCCCAATGGTCTCCTCGGCAGCAGCTGTCACCTGGTCGCGAATGTGGTGCCACAAGTCGTCCACTGTGGCTATGCAGTCCACATCACCACACAGACGTGCAGCTATCGCCTTCTCCAGCTCAATACGTTTCGCCACAGTACCGAGGGGGAGAATGTTAAATTTACGCCGATTCACGGCGGGAGTGCAATACATAGATTTACAAAAATATATGTACAGTTTGGTCCGAACCAATTTGTGATCAGTGCCACACTCACCTCCACGCAGTACACGTGTCATGCGCACTTCACGCATATCACGCTGACGTACAATGATATAGTCGAGTAGGTGAGCGTGACAACTCGGTGGGTGCGTCAAAATTGCTACATCTCTCGCACTCTAGTGTTTTCGTGATCGTCAGGCCATGATTGGCACACAGTGAGAGCAGCCTGTCACCGTTCGCATTCGCTTAGCCAATGCCATGCGGACCGTAACATTTGTAAACGCTGATGCATCACGCCCAACGCGCGCGTTGAAATCACCCAGCAGAAATAGTCGGTCGCTCCTCGGCACAGACCGTATCACGGAGGATAGCTCAGTGTAGAACTGATCACGCGTGTCATCAGGATAACTCATGGTCGGACCGTACGCGCTTATAAAGTGGCAAAGTTACCTCTTCCGAGTCGTAGGCGAACAGTCATCAGTCGCGCGCTGATGCCCGTTGGTTCACCCACCAGCTGGCCATTCAGGCGATCGGATATTGCAAATCCGACTCCATGTTCACAGTGGTGCTGAGGCGGCGTTGCCCACCCAGTAGAATGTGTAGTCAGCACCTGTTTCATGCAACTTACCTTGCTCAGCGAGCCGAGTTTCACTGAGCGCCGCAATATCGATGTGGTAGCGCGCCAGTTCCATCGCGACGAGTGCAGTGCGTCGCTCGGGGCGCTCACTGGAGTCCCGGTCCAGTAGTGTGCGCACGTTCCAGCACCCGATGCTGGGTGCTTTGCGCGCAGGCATGCGATTGCATTGGTGGGTAATCGCACGCGAGATGGTCTTTGTGCTTCGGAGGTTTGCTTGAGGGACTCCACCCGGAGCCTTTGGCTCAATGGCCTGACCCACAAGGCAGTGGGTGATTCGGAGGTTTGCTTGAGGGACTCCGCCCGGAGCCTTTGGCTCAATAGCCTGACCCACAAGGCAGTGGGGAGCAGATCCATCTCGGGAATGTGATTGCAGAGACAGACTGGGATCTGCTTGACGGCCGTCACACGCAGCCTTTGACGTTCTGGAACAATTATCATATGTTTTGCGACCGTAATTGGATACGCACCTGCGACCACGGCCACACGCAGGTGGGTTTTTGGCGGGTTCGCACCAAGTTGCCCTGGGGTCGCCTGGATTGAGGCGAGCAGTAGCAAACCATTGAACACCCGCAGGTATTCTCCCACCGTCAGAGACAATGCGTGGCACTCGTGCTCTACGTCAATCTAGCTGTGAGCTTATAACCCGTAAACCTGTTGTCTCTCATGGCTAGGTTTTACAGGAAGAGGGTCATCGACCACTTCCTAACCTCCGAAGAGGATGGACTAGGATACTGGCAGGGCGCCCAATCCTGACAAGAGGACGACTCGGGTCCTCAGCAGCGAGTCTACCACATGGTCAGTTCACTGACTCATGTGGATTGGTGTCCTGGATCTTAACAGGAAGGAGGACGTAACACAACTCCCACCAAGCGTTGCCACGAGGAGGCGTGCATGACATGAGCCCATTGCACAGCACTAGCAGCAGTGGGTAGACCATCTGTCAGGATTCAGCCACCACCAGTCTCAGCTCACCATAGGCTCCTCCGCTATATATATATATATATATATATATATATATATATATATATATATATATATATTTGAATAGCACAATAAGAAGACGAACGTTGCAAGGTGGTACCATTTCGTGCCCTTTCAAACGGACAGCGTATCAATTGATAACGTGCCACAAGAGACATCATTAAGTTTAATACGTGAGGTCACATGTAAGCGAAGTAAACGTTGGCCACGGGTTGAGGAGGAATTATTAACTCCAAGGGAGTTTTGAGCGTAACTAACAGTTGCTTTTGGATGCACAATATTGGAGAATGCTTTTGTATGGCCACTGCCTCGGCAAACTTGAGGTTTTTGGAGTTTGTGTTACGATATATGACACTAAACGCCGAGTTGGAGTCCACCTGATGATCCGTTTCTATCAGGTGTTTCGCAATCGAAGAGTCAGGTATGTTGTTCGTCGACAGAGGTCCCGTTTGCATCTGCCTTGTCGAGGTAAGGATACGCTTCGGAATGTGCTCCCCAATTTGCATACATAAGCAACGAGCTGTTCTGCTGATGTAACTGCTTCCACAGTTACAAACAAATCGATAGATAGGGTGTGTTGTGGCGGAGACCGTCTTAGTTGGTTTGACTAGGAGTATTTTTAGCTTTTCGGTTGTCCAGAGAAGGCAGCATTTGGTGGTATCGTATTGCAACTGCTGTGCGTCGTTTTACATGCCAAACCAGAACATTCCTTTAGAAGGTTAGTCGCCGATAAACAGGCGTTTTTGGTACATTAAGAACGACCGGCCGTTCACTTTCCGCGGGGTGGCTATGAAACCTAATAAAAGCTTCTGGGTAGCCATTTTCCCGTAGGGTCTGCGTGATGAATCGCAATACAGCCTCGATGCATTCCGTATTGCATATCCTGTGGATAGTCTGCTGGTAGACATGTTCATGGCGATGGTCCAGTCCCGCTGTGAGCAAGACGTCGGACGAATGTGCCTTTACTAGGTGTATGTGGACGACACATTGGTGATCGCACGGTCCTTAAAGGCGGCTCAGTCCCTTCTCAGAATTATGAACGCTGCACACCCAAATGTCTGGTTCACCTGTGAAGTTGAGGATGAAAACCGCCTGTCTTTGACGATGCGAGAAGGTTGCACGACACAGCGCACTGTTTACCGGAAAGCTACTTGTTCCAGTTTGTATGAACCCTTCAGCAGTTTTACACCGGTTCAATAAAAGCGATGCCTCGTCAAAACATTGTTCAATTAGGCCCGCATGGTATACAGTGCAGAATGCATCGAGGCTGAATTGCGATTATCACGCAGACCCTACGGGCAAATGGCTACCCAGAAGCCTTCATTAGGTTTCGTAACCGCCCCGCGGAAAGTGAACGGCCAGTCGTTCTTACTGTCCAAAAACGCCTGTTTATCTGCGACTGCCCTACAAATGCGATGTTCTGGTTTGGCAGGTAGAACGACGCACAGCAGTTTAAATAAGCTGTGCACTCGGTGCCGCTAAATTCTGCCTTCTCTGGACAACCGAAAAGCTAAAAATACTCCTAGTCAAACCAACTAAGCCGGTCTCCGCCACAACGCACCTTATCTATCGATTTGTTTGTAACTGTGGAAGCAGTTACATCAGCAGAACAGCTCGTTGCTTAAGTAAGCATATTGGGGAGCACATTCCGAAGCGGATCCTTACCTCGACAAGGCAGATGCAAACGGGACCTCTGTCGACGAACAACATACCTGACTCTTCGATTGCGAAACACCTGATAGAAACGGATCATCAGGTGGACTCCAACTCGGCGTTTAGTGTCATATATCGTAACACAAACTCCAAAAACCTCAAGTTTGCCGAGGCAGTGGCCATACAAAAGCATTCTCCAATATTGTGCATCCAGAAGCAACTGTTCGTTACGCTCAAAACTCCCTTGGAGTTAATAATTCCTCCTCAACCTGTGGCCAACGTTTACTTCGCTTACATGTGACCTCACACTTTCAACTTATTGATTTCTGCTAATCCATCGTTGTTACACACAATCAGAAGGCTTAAGCTAGTCTAGAAAAGCTCCATACGCCGGCGTTTCAACATTCTGGGTCTCGTCTGTGGTGCGCCTTCCAGCGGACCCCTGCCGGGTTCCGCTCCCATGGCTTCAGGATGCCAGCAGCTAGTGCCACTTCGCCATGGGTGACAGCCGCGGACCTGCTTGATTGGCAGTTGACTGTGATATGGTCCGGCTTATCTTCCACTGCTATGCCAGTTACGAACTGTGCAGAGGAAAATGGCTTTTACTCTAACCACCCACGGGACTTGTCAAGCACATGCTATTTTACCAGTGCTAAACGCAATGTTCATGATAGGCAGGGATGGCTGTCTGTCTGTGCGGCCAGAAAGATAACCCTAAGGTATCATCAATGCTGCAAAATTGTCCTATGATTTCAGAAAAGCTTCGCTGTTAAAGAAGCCACTAAAATTTAGCTGCGCCTTAAATTGTCAACCCATACGAAAAGCACAAACCCCAAGTGGTATGTAATTCATCATACTCCAAATGCACTCCATCGTAAAATTCTGAGGCTTCGCTGTCTAGCAATAAGAGACTACTAATTAGTCCAGGACGAGATTCAATTGAAGGGCAGGTAAGTTTTAATAAGTACGTTAAGAGAAGTGAAAATGCTTTGCTTTCATAATTTATAGTGATTAGTTTCTACTTTTGTTATGTTATAATTAAGGAAACGACTTATTATGATTGTGTAAACAATGCCTCCTAAGGTTGTCACTGTTAGAGCACGCCTATGGTAACGGCTTGTAACGCTGGCCGATCGAACGGATTTGCGCCGACCTGATGGCGTTAGCTTAGCCGGAGAGACGGAAATTGAGCGAGAGTGAGAACGATCATAGCCGCGCGTAATCGGGTAGACGCTGAGCCTCGGGGTGGACGCACACGAGTGGAGGTTACGATAGACGCGCGCTGACGACTTAGACGCGAAAGCCGGCCGGCTACCGACGCACACAAAATCAAGTGACCCGACCGACTCCAACTGAAGCGAAGAGGGAAAAAGGCAAGTGGTCCACTGAAGGCTCTTTTACGACCAACAAAGGGCGAATCACAGCCAATGCAATGAGTCATTAAGTTAGGGAAAGCAGCTACCACGACGAGGTGTTAGTTTGCAAAAGACCAGTTTTTAAATGTGCGCAGTTGGGCCGCGTCTCGGAGTGGCTGAACTCTGCAACGTTGTAAGGAAGAATTAGAGCCCGCTTTCCACATCCATTATGCCGGAGTCTGTGGCGGGTTTATGCGGGGATGGTTGACGGGCCCGCAAGGCCTCCCCTTGAATAGGAAGCTTACCGCTTCTGACAAGGATTTACCTGGAGGGATTTCGGTGACCTCTGGATGCTTCCTGTTAGTCGGCAAGGCGGATTCTCCAGACGCGGCGGCGATTGCGTGGCTTCGACAGTGGTCTCGTTGTGTAGCCCATCCAAGTTATCCAGAAGGTGGTGCAGCGGCTGACGCACGGAAAGTCTGGCTGGCCTGGAGGTTTCTCCATGGCGCAGTCGAAGTTGATTGCGATGGCAGACCCAGGTGTCATTACCAACGGAGACCTCATGCAGCATGTCACCTCGCCTGACCGTCCCTGTTGCTTTGATCCAGCGTGGAGGACCTGCTAGATAATAGCGAGCATATATCGGGGCCCCAACGACGAATTCTTTGTGCACGGTGCAGGCACCAATGTGCCTAGGTGGCTTCTCAGTCGGAATGGGAGCTCCGCTGGTGGTGCGTAGCTTGAGGCCCATCAAGGCTTCAGTTGGTGATTGGCATCCGGGCGTAGCTGGATTTAGTGTGGACCGGTACGAGAGCAGGAAGGTTTGAAGACACTCATCCACAGTCCCCTCCCAGCGAGACTTCAAAAGCGCCCTCTTGAAGGTGCCGACAAATTGCTCCGCTTGACCATTACATTAGGGATAGTAAGGCAATGGGCGGAGGTGTTCGATGCAGTATCGGAGACAAAAGTCTTCGAGGATGAAAGAGGTAAACTGGGTACCACTGTCGGACACCAACACCTTGAGAAGGCCATGTTGACTGAGGATTAGTTGGAGACAACCCAGAGTGGCGGATGCGGTTGGTGGGCTGACGGCGACCACTTCTGGCCAGTTGGAATAGGCGTCGACCACGATCAGATAGGAAATGTTATCGATCGGACCAGCATATTCGATGTTTACCGGAGACCACGGTTTTGCTGGCGGATGCCAAGGAATAGGTGATTGGTGTGTTCGCATCTTTGAGGCTTGTTGAAACCTTGGGCAGCGGCAGACCAAATCTTGAATGTCGTTGTCCGTGCCGGGCTAATATCCATGACTGTGGGCAATTGCCTTCATTTTGTTCATACCGGGGTGAGCAGAATGGAGCTGTCGGAGTACAGCTTGCCGGAGGCATGAAGGAACGGCAACTCGATAGGCAGTCATGAGACAGGAATCGACCAGCGAAAGGGGTCGCGGCGTTGCTGTAGTTGTTTGAGTTCACCGGACACGGCCGTGTTTGGCCAGCACGTCTGAACGTAAGTGACGGCTTTCTGCAAGACAGGGTCTTGGGCAGTTGCACGACGTATGTCTGCGGCAGGAATGGGGAGACTTCGGGTGGCGTTCGAGAGTTGATAACGAACGTCCTCCCGACGGTAACAACGGCAAGCACTGTGTCTTCTACTGCGGCTTGGTTTGAAATGAGGCGTGAGAAACCGTCGGCTTGACCAAAATCCTGAGTACGGCAGTAGCGGATTTCGAAGCCGTAACCAAGAAGGATGACTGCCCAACGCTGAAGTCGGCCAGCGGAGTATGCGGGAATGTCCTATTTTGAACCGAAAATTGAAAGTAGGGGGCTTTTGTTTGGTCAACAGCGTGAACCGTCGGCCATGCAGTATCTTGGGAAACTTGGTGACGGCAAGGGCAAGGGCTTACTTCTCGATCTGACCATAGTTCTTCTCCACAGGCGTCAGGGTGCGGGAGACGTGCATAACAGCTTTCTCGGAACCATTTAAGAATCGATGGGAGAGAACTGCTCCGATCCCGTAGGCAGAAGCAGCAGCAGCGACCACACTCTGCAAGGTTGGGTCGTAATGGGTCAACAGTGGGTCTGAACTCAACATGGCTTTCAGGTGAACGAAAGCTTTCTTGCATACGATGGACCAACGTCAAGGAACCTCCTTCTGCAACAACCGATTGAGCGGGGCTCGAACATCGTGTAGCGATGGCAGGAAGGCTCTATAGTAACTGATAAGACCCAGGAAGGACCGCAGTTATGACACATCCGCTGGAGCTGGCATCTGCTGGATGGCTCTGATGTTCTCAGGATCAGGATTACGACCATTGGCATCGGAACCAAAACCAAGGTATTTGATCGACGGAAGAACTGATTGGCACTTCTCTGGTTTCAGGCGGAAACCGTACTCCAGGACCCGTTGAAGGATTGCAGCCAGGCGCTCTCCAAGCTCTTCTGAGGTGCGACCAACAATGAGTAGATCGTCCAGGTACGCGGCCGTACCCGGAATACCAGAGGTCATAGCGTCCATCGTCTGTTGGAAAATGGCTGGAGCGGTGTTGATACCAAATAGGAGCCTAGTGTACTGGAGAAGACCACGATGCGTATTGATCGTCAGGAGGTCTTGTGACGCAGGGGGACCTCGATATGCAGATAGGGTCTGTCAGGTCCATTTTAGCGGAACACGTGCCCCAGTTGAGTGTTGTGAAGAGGTCGGCTGGGATTGGTAGCGGGAAGCAATTTGGCTCCGGTGCTGCATTGAGATCGGTGGAGAAATCGACACAGATGCGGAGGGGGCGGCTTCTTGACCACGACGAACGGCGCTGCCCAGGCGGAATAGGACGCAGGCACCAGGACGCCCATGTCTTCCAAATGTTGGCGTTCGGAATCGACCAAGTGTATGGCTGCGTATGAGACATGCATTTTGGAACGGAATGCCGGTTGAGCACCCCGTATGAGCTGTAACGCGGCACGGGTGCGTGTACAGCGGCCAAGACCATTCTGGAATACCAGGGTGAACTGACTGATGATGTCGGCGGTTCGATCGTTTGGTACTGTCGGAGTACGTACCGCATTGCAGTTGGCTCCAGTAGGAAGATCGGCTAAGCCAAGGGTTTCAAGCCATCGCGACCAAGCACGTTGAGCTTCGTCTTTGTGAGGTAGCAGATCGTGCTGAACTTAACACCCCGGAGGGAGACGGAGCATTGCAGCTGCCCAGTTAGCCGCAGGCGACCACCACAGCCCCTGGTGGCAGACTGGGAGGTCGGTTCGAATGGTAGCATGCCAAGGGATCGCCAGAGATCCTCGGAGATGATCGTGATGTCCGACGCGGCGTCCAAATGCAATCGGACCGACTGACCGTTGCTCAAGACGTCGACGAACTCTCTCCGATCTTCAGAGTTGATTTAGAACGTGGCAAGCAGGCTCAGGGAGCTGCCAACCGGACCAGGTTTAGGCGTGCGTCTGGGTCGGGACCGCTTCACTGGATCGCGGGTGGGGGCCAGCCCAATTTTGGCCCCCTTGGGAGATGGGAGGATGGCAGTAACCGTCCCGGTGCCCCACACTGCCACAATGTTGACAACGAGGCTGGCGGAAATTGCAGTCCCGGTGGAAATGCCAGGCACCACAGAATCGGCACGCGTAGGTTGGGGGCTTCGCTCGGTCCGATTGGATGGGGCGCGAGGACGATTGCGCCCTAAGTGCTTCGATTGCCTGGACCTTACCAGGTGCGGCGGAGTTCTGGATCATGGCAGAATCGTGCTTTAGGTTGAGCAGCGTTAGACACTCCTCGGCCAGGTACTGGAGTGTGACTGAGCTATCCATTTGTGGCTTGGACAGGAGGCGCGTCCGGATAAGAGCGTCGTGTGGAGACTAAAGACAAGAAACGAAAATCAGGCATTTGAATTGGCCCTCGGTGAGCGAGCCAATTTGAAAACTTTGACATTCACAGTTGACCATTCTCACGTACGCGCTGAAATCGTTGGCATCACGCTTGGCCAGCTGCAGAAACTGATAACGAGTATTGAACAGAGAGGACTACTCGCCAGAAAGCTGGGACAACGTTCGGACCGTCTAGTCAAAGGTGAGGTCGCGTGGGTTCCTCGGTAAGAGGAAGTTGGTGTAGCTTTGGTGTTTCAGCATACCAAGTTTGTGAAGGCTCAGCCGGACCTTCCACGCGTCGTCCTGGCAAGCTAAGACAATTTGTGAACAGGCTCTCGTACCGTTTGTACTAAGATTCGAACGTTACCCGGCCTTGGTGTCGTACAGGAATTCGCTGATGCCGCTAACCACATGGTCTATTGATTGAGAATAGGCGCTTGGGCTTGCATGAAGGGAAGGACTGGAGAGCAATTCGGTTAAGACAGACATCAATTTAAGTTGTTGCTGCAGCATCAGCTTTAAATCTGCGTATTCGTCAGTCATGGTATCCCACCTCCGTCGCCACTGTTGTAATTGAGGGAACGACTATATTATGATTGTGTAAACAATGCCTCCTAAGGTTGTCACTGTTAGAGCACGCCTATGGTAACGGCTTGTAACGCTGGCCGATCGAACGGATTTTCGCCGACCTGATGGCGTTGGCTTAGCCGGAGAGACGGAAATTGAGCGAGAGTGAGAACGATCCTAGCCGCGCGTAATCGGGTAGACGCTGAGCCTCTGGGTGGACGCACACGATTGGAGGTTACGATAGACGCGCGCTGACGACTTAGACGCGAAAGCCGGCCGGCTACCGACGCACACAAAATCACGTGACCCGACCGACTCCAACTGAAGCGAAGAGGGAAAAAGACAAGTGGTCCGCTGAAGTCTCTTTTACGACCAACAAAGGGCGAATCACAGCCAATGCAATGAGTCCTTAAGTTAGGGAAAACAGCTACCACGGCGAGGTGGTAGTTTGCAAAAGACCAGTTTCAAAAGCTGCGCAGTTGGGCCGCGTCTCGGAGTGGCTGAAATCTGCAACGTTGTAAGGAAGAATTAGACCCCGTTTTCCACAGCCATTACGCCGGAGTCTGTGGCGCGTTTTTGAGTGGATGGTTGACGGGCGCGCAAGACCTCCCCTTGAATAGGAAGCTTACCGCTTCCGACGAGGATTGACCTGGAGGGATTTCGGTGACCTTTGGATGCTTCCTGTTCGTAGGCAAAGCGGATTCTCCAGACGCGGCGGCGATTGCGTGTCTTCGACAGTGGTCTCGTTGTGTAGCCAATCCAAGGTATCCAGAAGGAGGTGCAGCGACAGGCACACGGGAAGTCTGGCTGGCCTGGACGTTTCTCCATGACGCAGTCGAATTTGATTGCCATGGCAAACCCAGGTATCATTACCAACGGAGATCTTATGCAGCATGTCACCTCGCCTCACCGTCACTGTTGCTTTGATCCAGCGTAGAGAACCTGCTGGATAATAGCGAGCATAAATCGGGCCCCAACGACAAATTCTTTGTGCACGGTGCAGGCACCAGTGTGCCTAGGTGGCTTCTCAGTCGGAATGGGAGCTCCGCTGGTGGTGCGTAGCTTGCCGCCCATCAAGGCTTCAGTTGGTGATTGGCATCCTGGCGTAGCTGGATTTAGTGTGGACCGGTACGAGAGCAGGAAGGCTTGAAGACGCTCATCCACAGTCCCCTCCCAGCGAGACTTCAAAAGCGCCCTCTTAAAGGTGTCGACAAATTGTTCCGCTTGACCATTACATTGGGGATAGTAAGGCGGTGGGCGGAGGTGTTCGATGCAGTGTCGGTGACAAAAGTCTTCCAGGATGGAAGAGGTAAACTGGGTACCACTGTCGGACACCAACACCTCGGGAAGGCCATGTTGACGGAGGATTAGTTGGAGACAACCCAGAGTGGCGGATGCGGTTGGTGGGCTGACGGCGACCACTTCTGGCCAGCTGGAATAGGCGTCGACCACGATCAGATAGGAAATGTTATCGATCGGACCAGCCTAATCGATGTGCACCCGAGACCACGGTTTCGCTGGCGGATGCCAGGGAATAGGTGATTGGTGTGTTTGCATATTTGAGGCTTGTTGAAACCTTGGGCAGCGGCGGACTAAATCTTGATTGTCGTTGTCAGTGCCGGGCTAGTATCCATGACTGCGGGCAATTGCCTTCATTCTGTTCATACCGGGGTGAGCAGAATTGAGCTGTCGGGGTAAAGCTTGTCGGAGGCATGAAGGAACGGCAACTCGATAGGCAGTCATGAGACAGGAATCGACCAGCGAAAGGGGTCGCGGCGTTGCTGTAGTTGTTTGAGTTCACTGGACACGGCCGTGTTTGGCCAGCACGTCTGAACATAAGTGACGACTTTTTGCAAGACAGGGTCTTGAGCAGTTGCACGACGTATGTCTGCGGCAGTAATGGGGAGACTTCGGATGGCGTTCGAGAGTTGATAACGAACGTCCCCTCGACGGTAACCGCGGCAAGCACTGTGTCTTCTACTGCGGCTTGGTTTGAAATGAGGCGGGAGAAACCGTCGGCTTGACCAAAATCCTGAGTACGGCACTAGCGGATTTCGAAGCCGTAACCAAGAAGGATGACTGCCCAACGCTGAAGTCGGCCAGCAGCGTATGCGGGAATTTCCTATTTTGAACCGAAGATTGAAAGTAGGGGCTTTTGTTTGGCCAACAGCGTGAACCGTCGGCCATACAGTATCTTGGGAAACCTGGTGACGGCAAGTGCAAGGGCTTCCTTCTCGATCTGACCATAGTTCTTCTCCACAGGCGTCAGGGTGCGGGAGACGTGCATAACAGCTTTCTCGGAACCATTTAAGAATCTATAGGAGAGAACTGCTCCGATCCCTTAGGCAGAAGCAGCAGCAGCGACCAAACTCTGCAAGGTTGGGTCGTAACGGGTCAACAGTGGGTCAGAACTCAAAATGGATTTCAGGTGAATGAAAGCGTTCTTGCATGCGATGGACCAACGTCAAGGAACCTCCTTCTGCAACAACCGATTGAGCGGGGCTCGAACATCGTGTAGCGATGGCAGGAAGGCTCTATGGTAGCTGATGAGACCCAGGAAGGACCGCAGTTATGACACATCCGCTGGAGCTGGCATCTGCTGGATGGCTCTGATGTTCGCAGGATCAGGATTACGACCATTGGCATCGGAAACAAAACCAAGGTATTTGATCGACGGAAGAAATGATTGGCACTTCTCTGGTTTCAGGCGGAAACCGTACTCCAGGACCCGTTGAAGGATTGCAGCCAGGCGCTCTCGAAGCTCTTCTGAGGTGCGACCAACAATGAGTAGATCGTCCAGGTACGCGGCCGTACCCGGAATACCAGAGGTCATAGCGTCCATCGTCTGTTGGAAAATGGCTGGAGCGGTGTTGATACCAAATAGGTGCCTAGTGTACTGGAGAAGACCACGATGCGTATTGATCGTCAGGAGGGCTTGTGACGCAGGGGCGACCTTGATATGCAGATAGGGTCTGCCAGGTCCATTTTAGCGAAACACGTGCCACAGTTGAGTGTTGTGAAGAGATCGGCTGGGATTGATAGCGGGTAGCAATTTGGCTCCGGTGCTGCGTTGAGATCGGTGGAGAAATCGACACAGATGCGGAGGGGGCGGCTTCTTGACCACGACGAACGGCGCTGCCCAGGCGGAATAGGCCGCAGGCACCAGGACGTCCATGCCTTCCAAATGTTGGAGTTCGGAATCGACCAAGTGTATGGCTGCGTATGAGACACGCATTTTGGGACGGAATGCCGGTTGAGCACCCCGTACGAGCAGTAAAGCGGCGCGGGTGCGTGTACAGCGGCCAAGACCTTTTTGGAATACCATGGTGAACTGACTGATGATGTCGGCGATTCGATCGTTTGGTACTGTCGGAGTATGTACCGCATTGCAGTTGGCTCTAATGGGAAGATCGGCGAAGCCAAGGGTTTCGAGCCATCGCGGCCAAGCACGTTGAGCTTCGTCTTTGTGAGGTAGCAGATCGCGCTGAACTTAACACCCCAGAGGGAGACGGAGCCATGCAGCTGCCCAGTTGGCTGCACGCGACCACCACAGGCGCTGGTAGCAGACTGGGAGGTCGGTTCGAATGGTAGCATGCCAAGGGATCGCCAGAGATCCTCGGAGATGATCGTGATGTCCGACGCAGCGTCCAAATGCAATCGGACCAACTGACCGTTGCTCAAGACGTCGACGAACTTTCTCCGATCCGCAGCGTTGATTTGGAACGTGGCAAGCAGGCTCAGGGAGCTTCCAACCGGACCAGGTTTTGGTGTGCGTCTGGGTCGGGACCGCTTCTCTGGATCGCGGGTGGGGGCCAACTCAATTTTGGCCCCCTTGGGAGATGGAGGATGGCAGTAACCGTCCCGGTGCCCCACACTGCCACAACGTTGACAACGAGGCTGGCGGAAATTGCAGTCCCGGTGGAAATGCCAGGCACCACAGAATCGGCACGGGTAGGGTGGGGCTTCGCTCGGTCGGATTGGGTGGGGCGCGAGGACGATTGCGCCCTAAGTGCTTCGATTGCCTGGACCTTACCAAGTGCGGCGGAGTTCTGGATCATGGCAGAATCGTGCTTTAGGTTGAGCAGCGTTAGACACTCCTCGGCCAGGTACTGGAGTGTGACTGAGCTATCCATTTGTGGCTTGGACAGGAGGCGCGTCCGGATAAGAGCGTCGTGTGGAGACTAAAGACCAGAGACGAAAATCAGGCATTTGAATTGGGCCTCGGTTAGCGAGCCAATTTGAAAACTTTGACATTCACCGTTGACCATTCTCACGTACGTGATGAAATCGTCGGCATCACGCTTGGCCAGCTGCAGACACTGATAACGAGTATTGAACAGAGAGGACTACTCGCCAAAAAGCTGGGACAACGTTCGGACCGTCTAGTCAAAGGGGAGGTCGCGTGGGTTCCTCGGTAAGAGGAAGTTGGTGTAGCTTTGATGTTCCAGCATACCAAGTTTGCGAAGGCTCAGCCGGACCTTCCACGCGTCGTCCTGGCAAGCTAAGTCAACGGTGAACAGGTTCTCGTACCGTTTGTACTAAGATTCGAACGTTACCCGGCCTTGGTGACGTACAGAAATTCGCTGATGCCGCTAACCACATGGTCCACTGATTGAGAATAGGCGCTTGGGCTTGCATGAAAGGAAGGACTGGAGAGCAATTCGGTTAAGACAGACATCAGTTTAAGTTGTTGCTGCAGCATCAGCTTTAAATCTGCATATTCGTCAGTTATGGTATCCCACCTCCGTCGCCACTGTTGTACTTGAGGGAACGACTATATTATGATTGTGTAAACAATGCCTCCTAAGGTTGTCACTGTTAGAGCACGCCTATGGTAACGGCTTGTAACGCTGGCCGATCGAACGGATTTTCGCCGACCTGATGGCGTTGGCTTAGCCGGAGAGACGGAAATTGAGCGAGAGTGAGAACGATCCTAGCCGCGCGTAATCGGGTAGACGCTGAGCCTCTGGGTGGACGCACACGATTGGAGGTTACGATAGACGCGCGCTGACGACTTAGACGCGAAAGCCGGCCGGCTACCGACGCACACAAAATCACGTGACCCGACCGACTCCAACTGAAGCGAAGAGGGAAAAAGACAAGTGGTCCGCTGAAGTCTCTTTTACGACCAACAAAGGGCGAATCACAGCCAATGCAATGAGTCCTTAAGTTAGGGAAAACAGCTACCACGGCGAGGTGGTAGTTTGCAAAAGACCAGTTTCAAAAGCTGCGCAGTTGGGCCGCGTCTCGGAGTGGCTGAAATCTGCAACGTTGTAAGGAAGAATTAGACCCCGTTTTCCACAGCGATTATGCCGGAGTCTGTGGCGCGTTTTTGCGGGAATGGTTGACGGACCCGCAACAAGTTACTAAAGTTGCATTAGGGTTGCGCATAGTTAAACAATTATAACAGATTGCATTACACACTTTGTTGTTTCTCCACCGTTATGCAGATGTATATTAACGCGTTGAGCATGGGCACGTTTAGGACATCCCACGCCCAGTTGATTGAGTGGGCACTACTTTGCATGCATTTCAAAACAGTTTTGCTGCAAAATTTTGCGTCCAGATAAGTCTACGCACGGCGCCGATAGGACGCTTTAAGTTCGCCCCACGGACTCTCTACGTACGCTCGTGCGGACTGCGTTGTCACACATTTTTGTTTGCAGTATCTGAGTCGCGGAAATCCATGGTCGCAAACAGACTTCAAAGACTGCGAATTGGTTACATCCGGCGTACAAGAAAGCAGGAGACCGCTATACCAATGCTAGCATTAAAATGCTTGTAATCTGCATTATCGGACATACGGGAGTTGCTGTTTTTTGTCCAATCTATTTACCGAGTCTGCAACATTTCGTCAACCGTATCTACGTGCATTTGAATCCGTAGCGTACTAAAACACAGTTTTAAAGCTAAATCAGACAGAATGCCGGATTGAAGAGGTCAATTACCTCATTCCTGTGCAACCAATCGGCAAACAGCGCCATCTCTAAAGTACCCTAATAAGTCTGCGAATACTAAACAGCGCCTGCTCCAGGCGACTGAAACATTTGCGGCGGTCGTGGTCGCGGGCGGCGGGAACGGGAAGACAGAACGTGGTGCTTTTCAGCAAGGAATTGTTCTACCCCGCGAAATTTGGAACGCGCGCAGTGGACCAGAGTACGGTGGGTAGCTAAAATTAAAATTGCTGTACTAGGGATTTCCGTAAGTGATTACTAAACACCACGATAAAAACACAAACCATAAGATGAAGGTTAGAGGTGATTATTCCTTGTGCGCCTCCATAGTTAAAAGTGGCCGCGTAAGCAACGTGGCAGCAGGCTAATGCCTCGCAAGCACGAAATGAAGGAAAACTGACAGGCAAATAAACCTCGTGAGCAATATTGCGCAAAGATATGCCTTGGTGTTCCACCCTAACATGGAATAATGTGCAAGACTGACGTGGTAAAGTAGAGGCCTTCCTATAGTGAAAGCCTACAACTATTTTAAAGTCCTAAATTTTAAATCTTATTATTGCGCGTTAACCAGAGCAATCTTCGCTGTATCAATTCAATTTTAATAAATGTACCGACGGAGCCAGTACAAAAGGCGTCACAACCAGGTTAAAAAACCCGGCCGCACGGTCGACAATCCGGCACGCTACCGCTAGGCTTTATTCGGGCTATGGCCGCCGCTCATACGTTAGCTGAAAAACCGTCCGTCAAAGTAAAGTCAACCCAAAGATGGCAAAATTGAGAGTTCCACAACTTTTAAAGTTGTTATAAGTTAACAAGGCTGCGTAACACGATTTCATCACTTATTTCGTCAGCTTTTTACATAATTTGGTAGCTGAAGGCAGTAGAAAAATGTTCACTACCGTTGTGCTTCGGGGACATGGGACTAACAATTGGCGAGAACTAGTATGAGATAGGGATGTTCAACGGCAAAGCTACGTATCTAGAAAAATCAGACAAAATGAATTAAATAAAAGAAACAACTATCATGGCAAGTAAATCACAAAGGATTGAATGAAAATAAGCAAACATGCGTATTGCGTTGTTCACCAGCAATGAATCCTTGAGAAACATACACTCCAATTAACGAGAACAACAAAAGTACACAACAAGACAATACAGGCGCACAAATATATAACCTATCATACGTATAACTTAGTCAAAATTAATAAAATCAGTAAATGACAAGTGAAGTTCCTCGAATGATGGGTGGCACCACCCACGCACACATGCACTGAGGCCATAGCTCCTTGCAGCTCGTCCGTGTCGCTGTAGCGAGCCAACAGGTAAGATATCGTCAAACTTCTTTCTCTGTGCCTTCTCATTGCGTCTTGCGTGGTTAGAACAGCTATCTCTCGTAAGTATTTTCATGCCAGCCATCCAATCACCTCACACTCGGTCCTTCATCAACAGCTGTGACAATGCCGTGCAGCATACCACGATGTGTAACACAGGCATACTGTTAATGCGGCTCTGGCTTTTACTAGGTGGTGTTGAGGTAATTATCCAGCCGTCTACGACGTATCTCTTGCCTTTCAACCCCACGGTCTCACGTACGCCCTTATATGGTTAATGCCGTAGGGTTAGAATCACTACATTTACGCTAGAATGATCTTTCGCTGAGATTTCGAACGCCACCAATACATTTCTTATTTCTGCAACGTCCATACCTTTTAACCGTCTTCCTATGGTGTGTAACACAGCGTGCCTGTTGCAAATAAATGCGCGTAGACGTTTTACCAGGCCCTACATGAGGTGCCTTGATGAAGTCAGGCTGGCTAGTCGAACAACCTCCTCGCGGTGCCAGCTGGGTGGTTCGGGTAAATCCCGTTCCAGCAAATGGTTCGGCGGCAGTGTTCCAGGATGTGGTGGGATTTCGCCTGGCAAGCGTTCTCTCTATAAAAAGCCACAAGTATCCGTTTAACAACACTGTGACGTGGCGGATGTGATTCGCCACTAAATAAAGTCACTGCTTCTTCCCTTTTCCGGAGGACCATTCACACATCTTGGACGTCATCTGATTCAAAACGTCCCATTGATTCCCCCCTTTGATGGCGAACACAACGAACAAAAGCACACACAGTCACATTTACCCAGTCACACAAAATGTCCCCTTCCAAATACACAGCTAAACATAGTTTTACATTTCAACACACACACACACACATAAATTCCAATGCTATTGGTCAAAATGTATTAATTTGTGCAATTGCTGATCATACCTATCTGTAATACCATGATCACGCCCTTGATGGTGTGCCTCGCAGTGGCGAGAATAAACTATTTATTTATTTATTTAAAACATTTATTTTAAATTATAATATTTATCCTGATTTCGTTATGTTTAATCAGCTATACTTATACTGTGCACCACTTATGATAAACTACAAAACACTTATAAATGCTATTATCCAGAAATTTACGCTTTCTGACAAGGTCTGTCTGTAACATTTGTTTGCGGTTCTGAAGCTAAACGAAAAGAAGCTCTCTGCTTTGTTACATGAAATGCAAGGCTCCCTAGAACGCAGGGATTCTCCTCGAAAGGTGGACGTAACACATCCTCGAAAGCACCGAGGCCATCTTTGCAGCAGCAAATGACTTGTCACTTGCAGCATTAGAATAGTTGGCAGACCATGTCAATGAAATTCACCAGCCAGCGTTTGAACCCAGCGCAAATGTGCAGCTTAACGTCAGCGTAACCTCAGCGACACCCACGAAAGCAAGCCGTCGTCATTCGACGCCTTATCATAGTACAGAGCATCATATTAGCTCCAGATCGAGAAACTCACCCTAGACTGCAATCGCTGCAGTCGCTTTAAACCACTGCCTCGTCAAACGAAATTTGCCGCTTAAAGCTACTGTGTTTTAGCTTCCGCGTTTGGGCAATAAAACCGGTAAATGCGTATAGCTTCTTCGCTGCAGGTGCTTCACCTTCTCGGACCGTAACAGCGTCAAACGGTTTCAACAAAGCCCAAAGCCGTCTCGACGAAATTAGGGAGTATGATTCCAAAACAAATTCTAGGCAAAACTTAGATTCCGGTGCACGTTCTACCGGGTATTCACCTTTGCTGCAGTTCTCTTTGCGATCGTTGGAAGTAACCTGCGCAGGAATTTCCAGCGCTTGGTGGATACGGAACGCCAGCTGATAGTGGAAATCGTAATGAACCTAAGTGTACGTAGAATCAACATCGATATCGCAACAATGAACCCGGTATGGGACTCCCCAGATCTCACTGGGTTGGACCAAGCGCTCCAAAACCATGAGGGAAGGATAAATATGTAGGTAAACAAGCGGATTGCGGACAAGGCAATCGGAACCATGGTAAAAGTTCGGGGTAAACTAAATAAAACAGCGGAAGAAGAGAAATATTTCAAGCTGAATTGAGGGAGCACGCGGTGTGCTTGGGTTGCGACTCGGTACCTCTATTGAGACCTCGGCTCACTTTGAGGTAAACCTCGGTCATTCCGATCTCGAGAACGGTATCCTGAATGGAAATATTTAGTGTTGCTCTCCTCAAGACTGGCAAAACATTACCGCGGTTTCGTCTTGGTTTAGACTCTTCAGGTGGAGATAGCCTGAGCTGGGGTGGAACTCGGAGTTTAGTAGCTCATGGCTGACGCCCTGAAAACTATGCTACTGAGATCTGCATGCAACGCTTGGCACAGCGGAAACTAATTCAATTTGAATTTGTGGAGCACGCTGTGTGAGCCGTGGTCTCAATAGAGGTTGCGAGTCGCAAGCCAAGCACACAACATGCGCCCTAAATTCAACTTAAATTACATTCTGCTGTTCCATGCAATACTCACGGACCTCAGTAGCATAGTGTACAGGGCGTCGGCCATGAGCAACTAAGCTCTGAATTCCACCCCAGCCCAGGCTATCTAAACCTGACGACTATAAACCAAGACGAAACTGTGGTAGTGTTGTGCCGGTGTTGGGAAGAGCAACGCCTAACTATATCCATCCAAGACAAATATTTATTTTCACACGCCAATTTGAACTGCATGGTTTCAAGGTTTTTATATAAGTAAATAAATAAATATGTTATTCTCAACAAAGCGAGGCACACCTTCTGGGCGTGATCAGCATATGGTAATATTGTACATGGAAGCATGGTTGGCATCATCAAGAGCTGGAGTAGTACAGATGAAGTCAGTAGTGTTGGCCCATATGGTCCAAAGGTTGTAGGAGGTCTATGTCTACAGTATGCAAAATGTACAGATAAGAATCGGATCACTAATGTGGAGTATGTTGGTGATGAACTAGTCCGAGGAGGTTGTGTGCACAGGGCGAGTCAGGTGAGTGAATTATGAGGGAGAAGCCGCAAAAATATTTAAGAGTAGTGGCATGTAAGTAATCAAATGTGTAGGCGTACGAAAGCAGACATATGCATAGCATTTGAAATATATAATATCTTTTGCATCAGACATCAGCAGTGATGCGGTTGAACAACACTGCAGCTAATAGTGTCTGTTGCGAGTCATAATATTTAATGCTTGCATACACCAGCATCCCGAGCAGCATGGTCCTCATCCTGGAAGCCGAACCATTGGACGGATGCTAAGCCTGAGGTAGACTCCTTCATGCGCCTACGCCGTGTCATTAGTTGCCCACATCGGCACTTTTCCAGGGGCTTCCGGAGAACATTCGATGAGGAAAGCCACAAGTTGGCATGCGTGAAATGTAGCTAAGAAAACGAATGCGTTGGCAGCGAAATACGGCTTGGAGGCGTGAGCTTTTCGCTTTAAGCACTGGGTCTCGGATTTCCTTGTACCTTACTTGGTGTCGCCAGTACACGCGAGCAAGCATCCAATAAGTGTCAACACAGACAATTGTTCGATTTCTTCTAAGCGAATAGCTCAAGTTGCACAGCGGTACAAGAGGACCCCATAGACAGAGGCAATATACACCCTGCCATTCAGATTGATATTGCGACGACGCTATGGGTGTCGCAGAATGCCGGATGCAAGGCTTGCATTCGCGACTCGTTATGAGGCATATCACCTAACACCGCCGCCAACCGTGTTGCAACTCTCCAGCTAAGTATAGCAGGGGATTTGTTCAAGGACGTCACTAGCAATGGTGAGGGCAGGTATAGGCTGCTGTCGGGGGGAAATGCAAGGCATACTTACACACTTCCATGGCTAGGCGGTTGGATGCGCCCTGAATGGCTTGCTGATCGTTGCCCAGCAATACGCAGTCCATGCAAGTAAACCTTTCCCTTAGGAGAATTACAATACCTCAGTTCCGGACGACTTCTAATGCCAATAAGATGACACATTTAATGGCAAAATTGTAGAGGGCAGTTGAACTGAGGTAACTTTGAAGAACGCCGCTGGTGACGGTAAATGGCGAGGATAGTCTGTTGTAATCCCTGTTTTTGCCTGACCTGCGGCTGCAGTTCCTTCAAGATGGTTACAAACCTGTCACGCCCACAAGCAGGTTATAGATAATTCCACAACGCAGGTCTACCTACTGAGCCGACTACCACTGGGATACGCAACAATATGATTTCTGGACGTAAATGGACCTGACCGAGTGTGAAATATTGATCGATGCAACCTATGTCTGAACGAAAACCGGCGTGTTCCTCTCGGAAAACGCCCCCTCCAATAGCTGAAGTGCGGAGCAGTAGCACGGAAGTGGGTGAACAATCAGTCGTTCTTATTGTACCCAAATTCCTGGTTATCTGCAACTACCTCTCAAAAATGACGTTCTGGCTAGACAGGTAGAACGACGCACAGCAGATGCAATACGGCGTGCATTCAGTGCCACTAAATGCTACCTTCTCTGGACAACCATGAAGCTACCACCGCCCCCAGTCAAGCCTACTAAGCCGGTCTTCGCCACAACACAGTGTAACTGTGGAAGCATTTACATCAGCGGAACAGACCGTCGCTTGTGTAAGCGGATTGGGGAGCACATTCCGAAGCGTAACATTAACGAGACAGCCGCAACCGGGATATATGTCGACGAAAAGCATACCTGCATCTGCAGTTGCGAAGCGCCTGCTGGATCAGGTCAACAGATAGATCTCGACTCGGCGTTTAGTGCCATTTAGCACAACACAAACGCCAGAGTCCTCAAGTTTGACAAGGCAGTGGCCACAAAACACATTTCCCAAGGTTGTGTGTCTAGAAGCAACTGTTCGTTACGCGCAAACTCCCTTGGAGTTAATGATTCCACCTCAACCTGTAGCCACTGGTTACTTCGCTTGCATGTGACCACACGCTTTCAACTTACTGATTTCCTTTTTGTCACGTTATTATTCGATATGTTATCTGTCTGTAAGGGAACAGAGGACACGAACTGATACCACCTTGCAACATTCATCTTCTCATTGGGTTATTCAAGTTAATTCAGAGGATCCAACGCTTCACAGTAAAGGTTGGATGCTACAGAGGTCAACAAATTTCCGCGACGATTGGCGCAATCTTCGCAGGTGCCTTTCTTGTGAAGCGGGAGCATGACCGGTTTTCCACATGAAATCGGAACTTTCTCGTCACTCCAAGCCTACCTAAACGGTGACAGGGTTTCGCTGATAAGTGTTTTCCCGATATGTTTAAACAGAGCCTGGGGTAGGCTGTCAGCGCCTGAGGATTAGAGGTTTAAAGCTTGGATCCATGCTTCCGCAGGTAGGTCAGTAGGGATAAGCAAGAACACCTTCTAAGGAAACAGTGGTGTCATAGTGGATTGTGCCTAGTAGTTAAATGGGAAAGCAAGCGGCTTATGTGTCTGTGTAATTTGGTGACTCTTGTGCGGTATAACTCACAAAGTGCCAGATTGAAAGTTTGTTGATTGCAACCAGCGGCCTTGATGGGGCAAAATAAACTGTGGACGTATCCAGCTGATGCAACGGCTTTCATGCCAACAGCTCGTTTTAAAAAACAAGGCTTTACGGTAAGAGAGAGCGCCTCATTTCAACAGAAAGCTTATCCGACGGAATGCATTGTGCTCCGTGTTGTGTATGCTACCAACATGCGTGAGGTCCGGTCTAGTTGAACATATACACAAAACCCCAGAAACTCAAATTAGTACATGCTTAGGTGGTTCCCTATCGGTATATTCTTCTACTTACCTCAACTCTTGCGCTCACGTAGTTATGCCTTTCAGATTACAGCAGTTAGTGTATCGGAGGGGACCTACCAACTTCGGCTCGTGCTTTTGACCTTTAGCAAACAACACAAGCGTCGTGGCTTCCGAACTTACGCCGTGGAATCACACTATCCTATGGTTAACTGGTGTGATCGGACCTTATGTCCTAGCGAAAGTGCATAGGCCCGGTGGAAAACAGTGTTCACAAACTATGTTGACTTACTACCTTTTCGAAAACGCACTTTGTGAAAACAATAGATTTCATCATTCGTCGGAGTAAATCGGTCAGTTGTTTTTCTAACTCTTCTGCATTATCCTTTTCTACTTGTAGCTTTTGAAACTCGCGTTCATTAATAAGAATATGCTGCATCGTGACCATACCAGACCCTTTATCCGCCTTAGAGACAATTAACTCTTTGTTTAACCATACCTCTCCAAGTGACTGCATATGTATACTTGTAAGAATCCCACTACTGGCTGGCCTAGCCTTAATGTAATCCTCACAGGTGTTAACAAATTTGGATAACGTGTTCTGAACGTCCCCTGGAAAACCTGGTGACAGGTCGTTTGAGCTATTAAGCTGTCAAATTACACCTAGGATGCAGCCTGATCAACTTCGTTTTTTACAGGGAATGTAAAATTTAGGATCTAATGATTAAACATTTCGTTTCGTTGCGCTAAGCACGATACTAGAAAGGTTATATGCTACTGCGCTCGAAGTTATCTGATTCCAACGAACACAGCAAGCTCCGCGACCTTTCGAAACATCTTCTCCATGCAAACGTCCCACTTAGCTGCGTTGGTTACCTCCATTCGACCTAACAGCGACACCCACCTGGCCCGTAGGTTATTTGCTCGGACAATGATACTGCTTATGGTTTGAGTTCCACACGCACCTGAATAACGCAGCACCGCAAGTTACAAATCTTATCTCCGAACAGTACCGCTATCCCCAACCGTTACTGATGAATCCTGACTAAGCCTTCCGCTGAGCCAACGGAAAATCGGGCCTAATATGACTGCGATTAGACGTTCGAAAAATCGGTCCTACAAAATGTTTACAAGTATATCAAGGTAGTATACATTGTGGTCAACGGCAGTGTTCCAGCACGTGGTGGGTCACTGATTGGCAAGCGTTTTCCCTATAAGAAGCCACAAATGTCTGTCTAACGACACTGAGACGTGGAGGATGTGACTCGCCACCGAAATAACGTCACTGCTCACTGCTTCACATGAAGAATGAACTCAATATCACATATTTGCGAGCACGTGTTTAGCAGACACTCTATCGGATTACTATGCCTACAGAAAAGCAGGGATAAATCTCCGGAACCATTTGAACTCACACAAAGTATTTCTGTAACAGAAACACTTAGTGATCGCATAGCGCTTCGGCGCCACATTTCTTTTTGACACCAATGATCAGGCACCTCATCCCTGCATCATTCCTATGTCAAATTAGGTGCAAATTTCAAACCATGTATTTTGCTAACACGTATTTCTGCCGTGTGATGTCATCATCATCATCATACACGTTAGCTAGAGGTGGGGAACACCTCAGCTACTGTGCCGCAGTATATAGAAAAAAGAAAAAAGGCAACTGGTGAAAGCCGGATGAGCTACCAGCGACGGATGGGCATCGTTCCGGTAAGCTACCAGCCGCCTACTGTGCACCAAAAAATACTATGCAAGATTATGTAAGGCTAAATAATGAGATCGTGGTTGGAGGGGGAGGGTAAGAGGGATAGGGTGGGACAAAGAAACTCACAGCACGAACGCCACTGAGGTCGGCTCCTAGCCATATCAGCAAGTGTGTCCAACCAAACGGGTTCATCGTCTTTCGGACCCCAACCAGGGAGCCGAGACGCTCCAACCGAGGCCAGCTCAGAAGTGAGGGCCTTCATTCCACTGGAACAAATCATCGCTTGGCCACCCCTCCTCTTCTTCCATCCACACCCCCGGCACGCAAACAACGCTCATCGCGGGAGTCGGTGGCATGCGTCACACGTGGCCGAGCCACCGGAGCCTGCTGCGTGAAATAACGGTGCTGAGCGGTTCAATTCCTTTTCTTGTGCCATAAACACGGCGTCGAACACGCTCTTTGCTCACGCGGTGCTCCCACCAGGTGTGAGCTAAATTACTAAGGCACCGTGTGGTGTACACACGCTTTTATTACTTCTATGGCTCTGTCAACCACTTGACCACGCCTGTACTGGCGTGTCTCGTTTCGTCGAAAATTTAATTAGTTACTTAATTATATATATTTGCAACGGTCTACGAATAGACATACAGCCAGCAGAAACCATGGAAAACAAAAGAAGGTACATGAATTGTAAAAGAAAACACATCAAAGTCCATGGTTTTGTCAGAGGGCGAGATACTAGCCGGTTGCCCAAGACAAACTAGGGTGTTAACTTAGGGAATATCACCCCCAGCCTTTGGCTGAATAGCCTGCCTGCAAGGCAGTGTAGCGAATTCAGGGTATCTTGCTCACTGGGAGCCGGTGACTGACAGCTCAGGTCATACGCCTTTCGTTTTTTCCTTTGTCAAACAGGGGTCCAATGCTCCCCAGAATTACAACGTAAACACGTACCGCTGCGGGTTACTCGGAAAGTTCGGTTGCGGCACTTAGCTATTTAGCGAGCTAAGCAACTTGTTTCTTTCTGTGCACCCTTTTGCGTTTAAACCTGTTCTATTCATGCTTTAAAAGTCTTCGCAACTCTTCCGATAGGCCTATGACGGCATGTATCCGTTGTGAGATGAATATTACCAGCTGAGATAGTTTCGGGTGAATGTTATCCATATAGTTAAGAGTATGCCGCCTGAAATCGCGAACTTTCGGGTAGAGAACACGACGGCGTATATTTCCAAATGTGTTTTGGATACCGGCATGACTGTGAGCACTCATTGAAGAATCTCAATTCAACATCAGCCTCTTCGTACCGAGCACAGAACTTCAGATACACATACAAAAGCTTGACTACCACGGAGAATGCCGACCTTCAACAATCCAAAAATTCCCATTTATTAGAATTAATCAAGGGAAGCAGAATCTGAGTAAGGAATTCTTTCTGAAATTCTCATCAGACGCAAAAATTACATGATGACGACAAAGGGCCAACTGTGCCGGATTGAGCTTCGTATTGATCAGAACAAACCAATGAATCACGGGGTCACTGAACGTGGGAAAGTATGTACAGGGGAAATCGCAGTCGAAGGTGTAGGCCACGGTAGTAGTAAAGGACGTATAAACTGTTTTTGTACGAAAAATTCAGGCTAGACGTGGTGGATGTAGATAGCTTTCGCAATAGACAGGAGATGCTTTCGAAATATGAGCGAGAAACGTTCATGGACAGTATAGATGACTCTGAAATCGTTTTCCGTCCCTGCATGACTGCACTCTAGAAGGTGAGAAATGATGGCGCTATTACTAGGCCTATGAATCTCCCGGAAAACCTTCTGCAGTTCACCTCCAACGGATAGATGTATAGTCAAATTGATGGAGTTGCCATGGACTCACATTTGGGACCCATTCTAATAGATGGCTTTATGGCAAAATTAGAGCATAACGTATTAAGGACGCACATCAACGAAGTCGTGATGCATATACGTTATGTAGAAGAGACATGTATACTTTGCAAATCGAAAGCGCAGTCTGTGAAACAGTTGGAAGCCCTTAATGATGCGCATCAGAATAGACAATCCACATGTGAGCACGAATCCAGAAACCGGCTACCGTTTCTGGATGTTGATATCATCAGAAACCCCGATGGATCGTGCAGCAGAGCGGTGTATGGAAAACCAACTTGGACTGGACAGTACATCAACTTCTATAGTGCGGTACCCCTACAGTACAAACGAAATCTAGTTCGTACTCTTGCTGTTCGGGCACATAGGATTTGCCCATCGGACACAGTCACCAAAGAATTGCAGATGATCGACGGCGCGCTAAGGGCGAATGGGCATCCAGGTAAATGCATCCCCATACATTTGAGAGATAGCAAGATAAAACCACCGACGTTGAACGTACCCAAGAAAGAACTAACTGTGCATATTAATTTTAAGGGAGACAGTGCGGCTGATGCCCTGTCCAAGCGCCTAATATCGTTGTTAAGAAGATCTATTTCGCGGCTCGGCTATGCATAGTCCTTTGCAACAAGCACTTATTCGCAAAACCTTTAAAAGACAGTCTGCCTCCGGTGACTCGATCAATGCTTGTTTACCTTTACTCGTGCTCCTGGGGTGTACAGTTCATAAGTCGTACTACGAGATTCCTGTCCCATAAGATTTGCGAACACATCCCGAAGTGGTTTTACAAAGGCGAAGCGAGGCCTAATAAAAGCACCATCAGGCCGCACCTTCTAGTGTGCAGTCATGCAGGGACGGAAAACGATTTCAGAGTCATCTATACTATCCATGAACGTTTCTCGCGCATATTTCGAAAGCATCTCCTGTCTATTGCGAAAGCTATCTACACCCACCACGTCTAGCCTGAAGTGTTCGTACAACACAGTTTATACGTCCTTTACTATTACCGTGGCCTACACCTTCGACTGTGATTTCCCCTGTACATACTTTCCCACGTTCAGTGACCCCGTGATTCATTGGTTTGTTCTGATCAATACGAAGCTCAATCCGGCACAGTTGGCCCTTTGTCGTCATCATGTAATTTTTGCGTCTGATGAGAATTTCAGAAAGAATTCCTTACTCAGATTCTGCTTCCCTTGATTCATTCTAATAAATGGGAATTTTTGGATTGTTGTAGGTCAGCATTCCCCGTGATTCAGTCAACAACCGAATTCGGGATTGTGTACTTGCCGAAGACGCTACCAAAGTTACTTAAGCCAAGGTTGTGGAATTAACTCGTTTCAAATCCCATGAGGCTGAACAGTTGCGTTGGTTCGCTATGCAAGCAGCAATATAGAAGGTTGCCACGACCTACTGCTCGCCAACCGAAGCCCAATCCCATAGAATTGCCTCCGATGCAGCGGCATACAGCATAAAGCCAATATTGCCGAGTGCCCTACCGTAGAAATGGATTGCAAAAAGTGCCGTAAGCGTGGACATTTTGCCCGTGGTTGTGGTGCAGTTCGCATTTCTCACTTGCATCTTACAGATTTCGTTTATAGTCAGTTAGAGTTATTTGAAAACGCATTTTTCCTTGGTAACAGCGGTACCGTTCCTCACTATCGTTCTCCTCGTCTAGAATCTAAATGCCTCATAAATGACATACGTACTGCTACTTGTTGCACACGAGAACAAAGAACATATCGACAAGGAACTTGATTCAGCCTCTTCTATCACCATTGTGCCAAGTAGATTTAGGAAGGTCACCCACATGACATGCCTATACATCCATCAGCCTATCGGTTTGATTGTAGTAATAAGGTAATGGTTTCGTCCCAACTTCTCACAAGCCACATAGCACAGCCTAGTCAGGAAAAGCTACAGACGCGTTGCGCCCAATTAGGGCTCGTCAGTGGTGCGCATTTCCTCGGTCCCCCACTGGGGATGGAACCCATGACTGCTAGAGGCAGATGCCAAATAGCCAACAGAGTACGCCACTGAGCTATGGGTCAGGCCAGGTCAGGTTCCCAGAACGGTATAGGCTTCCGCTTAACGAGCGTCCCGCTTCTTACACCGGAAAGCAACCAAGGCACCCAGTACTTCGACTTCCAATTGCATTCATTGTTACTGCAAAGAAAACGAAATAAAAAGAAGCTTTCTTGTAGGTTCATCCTTCATGAGTTCTATGCAACGAGCATCAATAAATTTATATTATTTATGAAAAATGTTCTAACCAACAACTGTCTAGATCTTTCTTGAGGGCGTCAACCGTTGTACCGTTCAACAACGAAAGAGGAAGCTTGTTCCCAGCTGCCTACAATGCGGTGTAGCAGTCTGGAGATTCCCTGGTTTGCCTGTGTAAAATTCTAACCAAAATTCTATAATTGCACACTTAGGCAACCGGTGTGGTCTGTTGAACTGCTTGCTGAGTTCGAATGCTTTACTTGCTCATCGCCATTTTTGCTTGGCGCTCGCTTCGGTTGCAACGCGCGACTGCTCTGTGTGCTGTGCTTGATCCGTTTCCCTAGCTAGAGCGTCCACGGTGTCGTTCGTTTATAGCTAGCTAACAGGGAATCTTTTGCTAAACCAATAAAAGTTTCCCTGCAACTCGATCTGTCTTCTGGAATCGCTCTCTGGGCTCCCGGAATAGGCAACCCTCTAAATTGGTGACCCCGGATCCGGAACAATCTCAACGCCGGATATTTCGAACTTTTCTCCGGTGAGCTCGTTCCATTTATTTTTCATATTTTCCGGTTTTATTTTTGCATACGGTAGCCTATTTTTTTCGCGTCATTTTTTCAAATCATGGAATCTGTGGACCACAAGGTAGAGTCTATGCTTAGCGTTGTATCTCTCTCCGTTCCACCTTTTTGGGACATGGATCCTGTTTTGTGGCTCGCTCATCTGGAGGCTGAGTTTTATAACCACAGAATCACTTCCGACTACGCAAAGTATTGCAAGCTCCTGTCCCATCTCCCCAAGGAGATATCAACGCAGGTTCGTGACGTTATCATTTCTCAGACCGATAACCGCTATGAGGCTCTGAAGGAGGCCACGATTAAGCGTGTTATGCCCTCTGAGAAAGTTCGCCTGCAGCAGCTTCTCAGGGATCTGCAATTGGGCGACAAACTGCCCTCAACCCTGCTACGCGAGATGCAGAAACTCCTTGGTTCATCAACCATGGACGAGACTTTACTTCGCGAACTATGGCTACAGTGGCTATCGGAAAACACGCAAGCGATTCTCGCTACAGTGAGCTCCGTTCCGCTCACTCAACTGGCAGACTTAACGGATCGAGTTATTGAACGATCACAGCCACAGGCCAACGCCAGCAAGGTCCATGCCGTCGCGTCCCAGGGCACTTCTATCACTGGCTTACAGTCAACTATAGAAGCCCTCCAAACACAAGTTGCGACACTTAGTCGCCAGGTTCAACAGCTTACTATGACCCGTCGTCGTCCTAGCCGCTCAACATCGCCCTGCAAACGTTCTAAGTCTAGAAACAGGCAAGCTAGCTGTTGGTACCATCAGCGTTTTGGTACCGCAGCTGGTAAATGTGTCAAGCCTTGCAACTACGCCGAGCAGCAGGGAAACTGCTCGGCCGGTCCGTAACGGCGACGGACGCGACCGGCCAACACCAAAGTCGCCTCATCCGTGTTAGGGATTTAACTTCCGGCATCGAGTTTCTAGTCGACACTGGTGCCGAAGTTAGCGTCATACCCCGTAGCTCAGATGAGGTCGTCTCACCATCGCCGACCAAGCTGCGTGCCGCCAATGGCACACCAATCGCAACTTTCGGCGAAAAGCTGCTAACTCGATTCTAACTTGTAGGAATAGGAACTGCGGTGTTTTATGCAGATTTCGGGTTAACTGATGATATGCCGTTTTATTCGTCTTTGTGCCCCGCGTTGGATACTGCAGAAACATGGCAATATTGTTTTATGGATTCGTCGGAAGGCGTGTAAAACCAGACTCCATTGAAATGAACGGTCGGTTTAACTAGAGCGCGTAATACCTAGGGTTCAGGGCATTTTTTCTCACTTTCCTCTCGTTCTTATTCAGTTTTGTTAGCTCTATTTAATGGTGTGCTTGTTTTCTCTGGGTGAGTCGTAGGTGCGCTTTTATTCTTATATTAATAGTACATCTCTTAATTTCTCATAATCCGCTCCAGGGTAAATGGTAAATATGCTAGACATGTCACGGTCGGTATTTTTCCTATCTGTGGAATTGCATTCTGCATCGATTGAGCCTATAATGACCGCAATTTGAGCTTTCTTTGTGGAGATGTTAGCACTTATCTAGTTTCATTACTAAAAATAGTAGCTTTTGGTATTTGTATTGGTTTCTGGCTCACTTCCCTAGTCCGTAGCAATGTGTTTGTACTCATATTGTTGAGATTTGAAAGCTCTATTCAATGGTGCTTAAAGTATTAGAATTGCCTGGATGGTTCAAAACTTATTGGCGTTTTCGATTTTTGGCTGGAGACATAGCCTCGTATCCATCAGTGCATTAAAACAAAAAGGGATGGGGCCATTTTTATTGCATGTTATTATCTGTAATTTTTATAGTCCCTGCATTTTCTGATTTTTTAAAATTATTTGTTGCGTTAGTCCGTCCTTTACTTTACTGGCTTTGTTTTAATAAGTCAATGTATTTGCTTCTTCTGAAGGAATATTCCGTCATTTTGCATCAATTTTCCTTCCGATAATTTAGATTATTTTCAATTTCTAATTTTTCTAGATCATTAAAATAGATTATTTCTTACCTATAGAACGGCCATCCTTAATTTATTTCGCCTTCTTTTTATTGCAACAGATTCCAGGATAGGCATATCTTTTAGGATTTGGTCCTTTAAAATAATATTTTCCGCCCGATTTCCCTTTGATTTTAGTCGTCACTGCATTCAGGAAATTAGAGTAACTTATTCTCAGTTGATTTAACATCACTATATTTTTTAGTTCACACTAATATCCCGTCTCGGTCCGATCTTCTGATCATCCCTTTTGTATACGGATATTACGTGCTACCAGCAATACCTACCCTGGGGCGTTTCTTCTAGTCATTCTTTCATGCTATTTCTTACGCTCCGCTATAACCCATCTATATTCCACCTTTTTAGATTGTTTGTCTACTATATCTGTTTAATATCGTGATGCCTACATTTTGCGCAACCACATTACCTACATTTTCCTATGCACTTTTCTTGACTCCTCACCCAACCGCCATTGACCCTGTATGTCTGCGAAATTTGTTAGTCTCTTTCCTTTAAAGCATCCAGCTACTTTTTGCTAGGCTTAATCACATTTCTTCTTCGTAGGATTTTAGCATTATATGCTCTAGCTTATGTTTATGCGACCTGAGCCCTATGGTCACTCGCGTCTCTCAGTAAACCTTGCCTAAATGCATTACTTACACAACGATTTACCGTTAGCTTCCCGGTGCACAACCTTTCAACCTCCAACCTCCCACCCAACCCCCCATCGTCTTCCTCCCGCCACAGCTGCTCCCATTGTCCACGGGATTACCAATCCCGGGCTGCTTTACTACGGCATTTGCGGCGGCTGCACCCTAACGAATACCTGGATATGTCAAAGTCAGGATTAGCAGTGCGGCTAGAAGGGTGGACCCAGCAAGCGGATGAGGAATTACTTAGAGTGGCAACGAAGATGAACGCCCATGTACGGACTCGTAGGACACTGGTGACACAGCTTACACACCGGATTCCCAAGAGGACGGAGGCAGCTAGTACGCGAAGGCTACAACTCCTGAAATGGAATCGCCGGCCTACACAGTTATCTCAACCTAGACGGCGGAAAGCCACCACCTGCCACTCGTCAACAGTTAGTTCTGACTGGCCTTTTCATTGGGGATAACCCGGACATGCCAAACGCCCCTCACTCTTCGGTATGCCCGCCCCCGGCCTCGGGTTCCGGTCATTTTTCTCCTGCTGCTGCCCTGGCTGTTGAAATCTTCTCTAAACGGAATCTCGGAATCCCATCAGGCCCCAACGCCTCTGCGAACCCCTCAGAGTTACATCTCCTCTGCCCTTGGCTATCCGATGAATCTTCTCCAGTCTCACCCGCCGTAGTAAACGCTCCTTCTGAGAACTCAGCCCCTTTTCCACAACTACAACCACCACACCCAAAACCCCAGCCGCGGATCGGGGCCTATGAACGGCCCGCGGCGCAAGCTTCGGCTTGTCCCCCTATTTCCCCTGGCCCGAACCATCGGTCCAGCGGAACTGCTGGATACTATACCAACATTGCAAACGGATCAGCCTCTGCTGCATCCGAATCCAGCCTGCGGAACAGCTCCCCTTTGTCACCGTCCCCCACACGCATCGTGACAACACTTCCATATCTCTCTCCTCCTTGTCCCTCCTCACAACTGCCTTCTTACCAGGCAATGAATTCGTATAATCCTGTTTCTTTTCCCGCGAACTCTTTTCCACCCACCCCACCGGTTTCCACCGTAACACAACTTATAACTTGCGATTTATGCCCTCGGACCTTTAAGACACGCAGTGGTCTCCTGAGACATCTCGCCGCCCACCGAAGGAACCCAACAGCCTTTCTGGCTTCTGCAACCGCAGCCAATTTCCACGATTTCAACTGTCATACCTGCCGGCGTTCCTTTGCTTCGCAAAGAGGCCTATCACAACACCGACGACATCGACATTCAGTCCAATACAATGCAGACTGTCTAGCACGACTTCCTGCACAATCCTTTACTTGGTCGACCAGCGAAGATAGACAGCTAAGTAAAGCGGCCTCATGCCTTGCTAGATCCTGCCCTAAACTAGTCACTTTACTTCACAAATTACAGACGGCATTCCCATGGCGGACGAAGGAGGGCATACGGAAACGCCTGCAGCGCATCGGTTGGCACTGTGCTGATTGGCGTGCGCAGTGTGTAGAGTCTCGGGTTCCGCTCACTCCGATACTTATCCAACCGTCCTCCCTTTCACCGCTGCAGCGACGCCAGTGTACACCATCAAACTCGTTATGCTTGACATCAGATGACTCATTAATACAACTTACCCGGAATGTGGCAACCGAAGACCTTCATGCTGCCAGCATCCCCCCACCGACGAACAAGATTGCTCGACTTAATACATACAATAATACTTCCGCTGCAACAGTTGCTTCATCCACAATACAGAAAGCCAACCCCACCGTCGTGACTGGATTCTGTCTACTTCCCGTGGACCTGGATGCATCACAAAGCACTCTGGAGGACGTTGTTTTGAGGCGAAAGGATTCACCCTTAAACGAGGACGATAGACTAAACTCCCAATCGGAGCCACGGCCCACGTCCACACTTTTGCCTCTCAGTGCTCCTGCTGACTTGATCAATCCTCCCTCCCTTTCCGCAGTCTCAGTTTCGCATTCTACCACACAGATGGAAGATGACACAGCCCCATTCCGCCTTCTGCTCGCGGAGGCTCAACGATTGGCGCGTGGGTGCAAATCTGCCAATAACGAACCAAATTCCCTGCTTCTCAACATGCTGATTTCCCTACCAGACGACATCTCGCGGGAACACTATAGTAGAGAGCTTAATGCCGCATGTACCAGCCTATTCCCTCGGAGATGGGCGCCGACGAAACGCAAAAAGGTACCGCCAGTCATTAAGAACAATCAGCAACGCCGACGCTTACAATATGGTCACATCTAACGTCTCTACCATACGAGGCGTAAAGATGCAGCAGCAACCGTTATTGATGGCAGATGGCGAACGGCTTTCCTGCAAGAAGACGACCGTATCCCTCGTTTTACAGACTTCTGGACAAAAGTCATTTCTCAGCCTCCATTACATGACGACCGTCCACCTCGCAATATCCTCCCCACTAACCCAGATTTGGTGAGACCCATCACCCAAGAGGAGGTGCGCGCAGCGATTCGTCAGATGCAAGGCTCAGCGCCGGGGGCTGACCGTGTCACACCGCGGGATGTATTGAGGATGGACCCCGTTTTTGTAACTGCGTTTCTCAACGCTCTCCTCGCTTCTTCGCCCTTCTCTTCACACATGAATACAGCACGTATCACTTTTCTTCCCAAGGCAGATGCACCCTCTTCTCCTGAGCTATTTCGGCCTATTTCTGTCACTTCCGTCTTTACGCGTCTGCTTCATCGAATCCTATTTGACCGCTGGGTTCCCACTTTTTCTTCAAATCGTCTACAATTCGGCTTCCTACGTAAGGATGGATGCTTTGAAGCACCTGCGATAATGCATGCCGGACTGCGACACGCGCATTCTTCATACTCTCCACTTTCCTTTGCTTCCATTGATATTTCCAAAGCCTTTGACTCCCTTTCTCATCAGTCCTTACTACGCGCAGCCTCTGCTTTCTGCGCACCCCCACTGCTATTAGATTACCATGCTTCCTACAATTCCTCAGCTACTTCCACTTTCAACAATGTTCACCTCCATCCGGAACGAGGAGTTAGACAGGGAGACCCACTCTCTCCCTTACTATTTAGCATGACGCTGGACGAAGCTCTGCAAGATTTACCCTCTGAACCCTGGACATCCCCAGTAGGGCCAATTGATTATCTCGCCTACGCGGATGACGTCCTGATATTTGCTCAGGACCGGTCTTCGCTGCAGGAGCGCTTGCAACATTTCAGTGATAAACTGGCCCTCATAGGATTGTCCATCAACCAGATGAAGTCAACCTCCGTCAACATTGTAGTGGACCGTTCAAGAAAACTAACGATACTGGACACCGCCCCTTTAGACTGTGGCGATTGCGTTATTCCTTCCTTGCAACCAGAAGAGAAATTCACGATGTTAGGCTTGCCTTTCAGTTGGAAAGGTAAACTCCCGCCAGCTTCCGCAGGCGAGTTACGTACTCAACTGGAAGAAATTACAAAAGCGCCCTTAAAACCCTACCAGCGCTTGGAGCTTCTGAAGACGTTCCTGCTTCCAAGGCATCTTCATAAACTCTGCTTGGCCGTTGTCCACAAACAGACGCTAAAACGCATGGACAGGCTTGTTCGAGCACATGTAAGAAAATGGCTCCGGTTGCCCACTGACACAACGCTGGCTTATTTCCACGCCTCAATCGGGGACTTTGGTATCGGTATACCCTGCTTATCCGCCACTATTCCACTGTTACGGAAGGACCGATTAGAACGACATCTTAATAATGCACACCCAGTTACTAGCTTGGCCATCCGAGATCCCGCAGCTGGCTCCATTCATCGACTGGCGCGCTCTAATGTTACCATCGGCAACCGAGTGGTGATGGATAAAGTATCAACCGCGGAGGCATGGAAAGACGCGCTACTTACCTCAGCAGACGGGTGCCCGCTCCAGGGAGTGATCACCACACCCGCTGCACATCACTGGCTGCGGAATCCCACTAGGATATTCCCTGGACTGTTCTTTCGAGCAATACAGCTTCGAGGTGGGTTACTGTCTACAAAAGTACGACGCGCAAGAGGACGACCGCCTGAGACCCAATCCGAGCTACTATGTCGCGGCAACTGTGGACAAAAGGAGACTCTGTCCCAGGTCCTACAATCATGTGGCATCAATCATGAAGCACGATGTAAACGCCACAATGTCATTGCAGAGCAAGTCGCCAAAAAACTCCGCAAACGAACAGTGAACATCGTTCTCGAACCAAGGATTCCAACAGCGACCTCATTCATCAAGCCAGATATAATCGCAGTAAAGGGATCATCGGTGCACGTCATGGATGTCGGAATTTGTGAGGCCGACCGCATGGCGCGTACGCACCAGCTGAAGGTCGACAAATATGGCTCCGGAAATAACGCATCAATGATCTCGAAGTATATAAGCGCACAATTCCCCAAGACACGCGAGATTTATCACCATCCAATTATCTTAAACCATCGGGGATTTATATATCCGGCTTCGGCGAAATACTTATCAACTCTCGGCTTTACCAAACTCCACATCTCGGATATCTGCTTCTCCACCCTCCGATTATCACTGATGGTATATGATACATATATGAGGGGAGCTTCCTCCTAGTCCTACTAAAACGATTCCCACAACCTGGTATTTCATACATTCAGTGTCGGATTACACAAACACACGGTGACCATGGAAGCGGTTCCGCCCAAAGTTTTGAAGTCTACTTAAAACCAATGATTATTATTATGCCGGGGCATTCGCCCCTTCTCGGCAAATTGTTGTAAATCTCCACTCAGGAGTCATGCATGCAATTTACCGAAAATCTAATGTTATAGGCCTCCGGCGAACCTTTCGCTGGCCTTTCATAATCGCTGCCGTGCCTTTCGCTATCATAGGCATAGACTTTCTCCAACGCTTCGACCTCATCGTCGACGCTAAACGGAAGAAGCTTATCGATTCCAGGACACAGCTCAGTATTATCGGGACCAGCGCCAACGTGGCTGCTATCACTCCCATTCGTGTCCTACCTCAAGCTTCATAGCCTTTTCTAGAACTTTTCAGCAAGCACCCTAAACTCGTTCGCGCTCTGAACGACTTGCCGCCTGTGACGTCAAACGTCGTGCATCACATTTGCACTAAGGGCCTACCTGTTTCGGCCCGCCCTCGCCGACTAGCCCCGGACAAGCTCAAAGCTGCTAAGGCGGAATTCGAGCAAATGCTCGAACTGGGAATCATCCGCCCGTCCAAAAGTCCATGGGCATCACCATTACACATGGTGCCGAAGAAATCCGGTGACTGGCGCCCTTGTGGTGACTACAGAGCACTTAACAAAGTTACCGTCCCGGATAAATACCCCTATTCCGCACATGCACGACTTGACCTCAGATCTAGCTGGCAAGTCTATCTTCAGTAAAGTCGAATTATTTCGCGCCTACCATCAGATACCTGTGGCGCCAGACGACATTGCTAAAACCGCAGTCCCTACGCCATTCGGCCTATTCGAGTACCTCAGAATGCCTTTCGGCCTCAGAAACGCTGCCCAAACTTTTCAGCGTTTCGTTCATGAGGTAACGCGAGGACTCGAAGGCGTTTATCCTTATCTAGATGACATTCTTATCGCCAGCTCTTCTAAGGACGAACATCTTCGTCACCTCGACGCACTCTTCCAACGCTTGACGCAGCATGGGGTTACCGTCAACCCCGATAAATGCGAGCTTGGCCAAAGTTCCATCGACTTTCTTGGCCACCGCATATCTGCCTATGGTATTGAAGCTCTGCCAGACAAAATCCAGGCACTGAAGGACTATCCTGCTCCCAGTTCCTTCAAGAAGTTACGCCGATTCCTTGGCTTGGTCAACTATTATCGACGCTTTATCCCTAACTGCGCGAGCATTGTTCAACCAATGACTGACTTGCTCCGCGGTAAACAACGCTCTTTTCACTTTCGAGACGACGCTAAATTGTCTTTCGAGAAGCTCAAAGACGCTATCTCCAACATAGCGCTTCTCGCCCATCTAGACACGTCTGCATCACTCTCTCTGACAACTGACGCATCAGACACTGCCGTCGGGGCAGTTTTTCAGCAACTCATCGACCATCGATGGATACCTCTAGGTTTCTTCTCGAAACATTTACAACCTGCCGAATCGCGTTACAGCACCTTCGGTAGGGAACTGTTAGCTATCTACCTAGGTATCCGACATTTCCGTCACTACCTTGAAGGTCGACATTTCACCGTCTTCACCGACCACAAGCCATTGATCTACGCAATCAATGGCGCAACAGACAAGTACTCGCCGCTGGAAACTAGACACCTAGACTACGTTTCTCAGTTTACGACAGACGTACGTCATGTCTCAGGTGCTCTTAATCCCGTCGCGGATGCGCTTTCACGCATTCAGCAGATCAGCTTATCGCCTGGCACCAACATTGATCTAGCCGCTATGGCTGCTGCCCAACAAGCTGATCCCGACATAAGCAAGCCACGACGCAACACCACTGAGACGATCACCATTGATCAACTCAAGCCAGCATTCTGCGACAAGTCTGACTCGCCGGTGCAACAAGCACCTTCACAGCCTGTGCCATCACAGCCGGCACCGCAACCTCAGACGAGTCAGTCCGCTCCAGCAGAACCGACAACCACAACCGACAGCACTCCTACCCGCCCTACTCTCAATCAACGCGGTAGGAAGCTCAAACCTAAGGTTCGTTTTTCGGACTCCGTTCGCACTTACTTTTTTCACGTAGAACGTGCCTTCGAAATTTTCTGCTCTTACTAAACGTTTTTGAAAATCCACAAAAAAGACCAAAACGTTTTGAAATTACCAAAAAAGAGCAAAATCTATTGAAAACCCAAAAACAGCTTTGCACGTTTTTCGCTTTGCACTCTTTTGTGTATTGCTATGCATTTATGCTGTTTTTTCATTTTGCTTTCCATATACACCGTCGGTTCGTTGCACCTCGGTTTCACTTTCGCTGGATCCCCGCACGTCAACTGCAAGTGGAACGAACTTCCTGTTCAACCGCCCACGTGAACTCTACTAACTGTCCCCTCACAGTTTTTTTTACCGTTTCGACACCGTAGGGAAGACACGGGTGGGAGCCCGCTAGGGTCCGATTGCATGGTTCTCCCCCAGCAGCTGCATCGGGTTTCACAACCTGGTCTCGCAGAAGGCTGGCCGGAGACGGACAGTCCTCATGTAGATCGAAAGACTGCTTACACAGTCCCTTCTGGGAGAGGGCTATGTGGCAGTCTGGAGATTCCCCGGTTTGCCTGTGTAAAATTCTAACCAAAATTCTATAATTGCACACTTAGGCAACCGGTGTGGGTTGTTGAACTGCTTGCTGAGTTCGAATGCTTTACTTGCTCATCGCCATTTTTGCTTGGCGCTCGCTTCGGTTGCAACGCGCGACTGCTCTGTGTGCTGTGCTTGATCCGTTTCCCTAGCTAGAGCGTCCACGGTGTCGTTCGTTTATAGCTAGCTAACAGGGAATCTTTTGCTAAACCAATAAAAGTTTCCCTGCAACTCGATCTGTCTTCTGGAATCGCTCTCTGGGCTCCCGGAATAGGCAACCCTCTAAGAC
>OX104064.1:164025610-164185899 GCA_944474145.2 Dicrocoelium dendriticum | reverse complement strand
GCCTTGTTGGCAGCATGCTGACATTGTGCTAAGGGGTTTGAAGTTATTCGTAATACTGACACCTAGGTCCCGTGCTTTATCAATAAGCTGCAGTGTCAGGGGTCCAGTAGAAGTCTACACTGTAATCCCATCATTGCTGGAAGTCAGCAGCTAGTGTTATGCGGCGATTCCAATAGGACAGGCCACTCAGCTACCGTGCAGAGATCCTTGGACAACCTGTCCCCACTACTCCTGCTAACCAGTTGCAGGCTATCGGCAAAGATGTAAAAGGCATCAACAAGAAGAGGTGTCAAGTCATTTATAAATATGAAGAATAACAGGGGACCTAAAACAGAGCCCTGGGGAACTCCACTGTGAGCGGTGCCTATACTTGAGATGGCATCACCGACTCTAACGTGGAAGGTTCTTTCCAAAAGAAATGCCGATATCCAAGTCAACAATTGAGGATGAATTCCAAGCCAGGCCAGCTTCATTAGTATGAAACGGTGGTTAATCGAATCAAAGGCCTTGCTGAAGTCAATATAGCAAACCTCTACTGAAATTTCATTAACAGGACGTGTTATTTCATCCAAGAAGCACAACAAGTTGGTAAGACATGACTTCTTCTTCTTGATAAAGCCGTGTTGTTCCACTCCTATCAAGTTATGAGCAACTAAGTACTCATGAATTCGGCTCCTGATAAGCTTCTCCAAACCTTTAAACAACACTCTTGTGAGACTGACAGGCCTATAGTTGACGGGTCCAGATTTGGAACCTCCCTTAAGTATCGCCACTACATATGCCGCTTACCAGTCTTGTGATAATCTGACTTCTCGAAGTGACGTGTTGAAGAGCTCAAAGACCGGGCGCTGGGGCATGTCAGCGAGTGGTTTGACAAGTGCAGGACGCACATTGTCTGGTCCTGCCGATGTGTTGGGGTCTAAGCTAGCTAGTACACTAAAGATCTCTTATACCGTTAGCGGAGTGGCTGGCATTGTACTCCCGGTTTGACGATGTGGTTATGAAGGGACTGGACGCCCCTCATCTACACGATGCACTTTCTGAAAGACACGCAGCAGCACAACTGCTTTGTCCGCGTCTTCTGTAGCATGACTTCCACTCTCCATGGTAAGGTTACCAACCCCATTCCTCAAACATTTTTTGACGGAACGTAATTGCAATAAAACATAGGGTTCGTTTTCGCATTCGGAGCTAATCGAAGCTCAAAGCAATACTTCGCTTTGCTTTGCAGTTTGACTGCATCTTTTGTAATGCAGCCAGTGACTAAATCCTCCAGATGCCTGAAACTTCTTCTAAGCATCGTTCCGTCGCTTAATCGCTCGATCTATTCCTCGGCGCCACCAACGCAGATTGGCACCATGTTTTTCGGCCTCAATGGAGCAAACTCATTTGCTAACTGGACAAGCCCATTTTTGATGTAGCTCCAACAGTGCTCTAAGGCGGCCTGTTCTACTTTGGGAAGCCAGTCTACCTGCAGGGCTCAGTCTAGTAATTGTGTGAGGTCAATGCGGTCCGGGTTCCTCACAAGTCGGCGTTTTGGCAGAAGACCTTTTTGAATTTAACGAGAAAGTAATCACACAGTGGTCACCATTATCGATGGGAGTCACAACGTGCAACTCTGATAAGTGACCATATCTGGTCATCACAACGTCATGTGTTGAAGGAGTACAACCAACCCGCTTCCTCCTCGGGAAGTCAACATGCTGGACATAAGCATTCTCATGCACCCATTCTACCAGGTCTCGCTCCAGAGTATCTATCGTGTTTGGTGCATGGACCCAATCTGCATGCGGAATATTTCAGTCACCGAAGAACCACAAAGTTCGGTGCAGTTCCCACTGCTTGTTTGAACAGACTACTAAGCCCCTTAGTTTTCACTTGTGTAGAGGACGGGTTTCGATACGCAAAAAATTATTTCCAACCGTCCCTCCAACCTCAGAAAGCACGAAACGACTTGGATACTAGGTGTTGACATGGAGAGGGCTTCCCAATTCGAGTAGTGACTCTTGATAAGCAGAAGCACACCCCACCTGCCTGATGGCCAGGCCTGTCCACTCCATATTCAGAGAAGCCATACAGTAAGTTACAGATTGGATCACTCTGGGAGAGCCAAGTTTCAGTAACTGCAAGTATATCGGCAAGTTTGCGGCTTACCGTCAATTTTTCCAACTTATTCCTTATGCTGCAACAGTTTGTGTATCAAATTCTCAGCTCCCCTCGTTGATCCTTCCTCTCCATCAAATCTTTAAGCTTCCTCTCGGGTGTAAGACCCAAGGGGATAGCAAGTTTAGTGAGAGGGTTTCAAGACGGTTGTCTACCTCAGTTGCAGGACTCCCTGGATCAGTAACGGGCCCTAGCAGAACGACACAGGATGAGTTCTGCAGTTGCAGCTTCAACAGAGCTACTTTTTTGGTTCGTTTGCCAATTGTCTTATTTGTTGCCTTTTGTATAGGCCGGACTGCGCTAGTCACTTTGTTACCAATATGGGCACCTTTGCCTCCATTTAAGTGACCTCGCTTTGTACCCTCCACTGAAGAGCTGTCCACAGTCGAAGATGCCAGTTCTATTGCATCAGGATCAGGATCGGCAGCATCAGATGATTTCGATTGCCTGCATCCAGCCACGGTGTTCAGGTCTACTTTATCAGACCTATTTTCCGCTGAATTTGCACTTTCTGATTCCTCCACACGTTCAGTAGTCACAAAAGGAGGACGATCTCCAATGCTTTCAAGAAGAAAAAGGTTTCGATCCATTTTGCATATGGAGTTTGCTAAAGGAGGGCGAGCACCAGCTTTTCTGTTGGTCGTACGTACTTCCCAGTTTCACCTACATCGTTCTCTTGAACAAAATAGCCATCATGTGGTTTGCTATCACAGCGCTCTTGAGGAGCCACGCTAGCTAATGGTGTATACTCATTTGTGGCATTATTGCTTAGAGTTGTTTGACCAACTATTTCCTTTGAAACTGTTGTGCCTGGTGCTAGGTGATATCGACTTTTGGTATGATTTTCTATTACGCCAGCTCGGTCAAGCAGCGCATCCCGGTAAAGGGGATTCTTGAATTCCACCAAAATCGGCCTTGCACGCCCCTTATGACTCGGTGTTTCTGCATCCCTCCAACGACCGACCCTGTGAATTCTCCTTATATCAACGTGTAATGGTATGCTGGCGATTAGGAGAATAGCTTGCACCCGCCTTTTATCCAAATCCCTTCTAACTCTAGCCTGTCGTATTAACGGATCCTCATGATTGTGAATAAGCACCTTCCTCTATCGGCCCATTGCAACTTCAGCATCACGCACAAGGTATTCCAGAGATGACTGCATTTCCTCAAATCACATTCATAACGTGTCGACAAGGGATCTCTGCTGTTGTATTAACTGCTTGCCGCATTGAGCCACTGCAAACACTCCTCATCATAACCAGCATGTTGGTCAACCTGTCGGTCATGTAATATACGGGAGCAAGAGTCAGTTAGACACACACAAGGAAAACACACCCAGTTCAATTTAGGATAACGGGCGTAAAGATCGATGCAATCCTGATCTAACCTAGAACAGGTAGTATGGTACCAGAGGAAGCCTCTATTGCACTGAATTCCTTGTGACTACGGTGTTACAGGTATATTCACCACAACTGTAATGTACCCGAGGGGTCATGATCAGCGCAAATGAATCAAGGATTTCAGCGATTACTGAGGTCAAAATTTAGTTGTGGCCGGGTACCAATAAAAAAAAGAGAAAAATACCGGAACAAACAAACCGGAACAAAGATTTGAAGCACTTAGCAGAGTAGGTGTGGGGTTAGCAACAAGCCAAGAACAGCAACTTGGGTGGAAGTGTCAGGAAAAGTGGGTTGCTTGTCGGCAGGAGAACCAGACCGGCCGTAGTGACGTCAGCCGTGTTTGTAGAGGTGAAGTGGGGAATCGATAAAAGTAATTTTGCTGCCTGGATGGAACAGTGCCACCAAATAAATCCAATAGGTATTATATCAGCGAAGCAAAACTTCCGTTAGGGAGGAATTCCAGGTGCGTTGGGACGCTCAAGCCCTGTCACACAACACGAGAATGGTCAAACTCGGATTCCAGGCGAAGCCTGCGAGAAGTGAAAATATTTGCAAGCGGAATTCGGTCGGCAGAAACAGAATGCCCACAGAAATATCAACAAAATACAGAGTGCAGTATCTGTTCAGTGCTAACCAAACAATTTCAACACAAAGATTCCAGAGAAAACGCTCAAACAGTGAAACACGACAAGCACGCCGTGATAACCGGTAGCGGTGCACACACAAGGAGATGAAGGCGGTCAAGTAATTGATGGAACAGAGTGAAGTTTTCACACTCAGTTTCTTTAGAACACGCTTTCAAGGCAAATTTGAAGGCAAAAATTTTAAGAGGGAGTTTTTCGAAAATTCCAACGGCGCGCCAGATGCGTTTCGCCCTATTGGGGCTCGTCAGTGGTGCGCATTCCATCGGTGCCCTACTGGGGATAGAACCAATGATCGCTAGAGACAGATGCCAACTAGCCAGCAACTTAGGTCACTGAGCCATGGGGGACGTCGGCAGGGCTACACAATTTGCGAGCTAACTGGGATATAGCTATAACCCAATCGTCATCACTCATTTGGCTTGTTTGAATTCTTAAGAATGACTTTCGGACCATGCAACGCCGCACAAACCTTTCAACGCTACATCCACTTCAATAGTTATATAGTGTATGATGGGACAAAAAGTACAACTTTACGTGACCCACGATGTCACTCGATGACATTCTAGTAGCCAGTTTATCAGAAGAAAAGCAACCCAACCATCTTCGAGCTCTCTCCCAGCGCTTGACAAAACACGGTGTCACATTCAAGCCGACTAAGTGCGAAATAGGCAACACTATGGCAGAATCTATAACTCGCCTCGTTTTATCGCCAGATATCGAAGTTCTTCCTGATCGGATCCAGACGAATAAGACGTTCCCAGCTCTGGCCTCATTCAAACACCACCGACGGTTTTGTTATTTCGTCAACCACCCTAGACGCTTCATCCATCGTTAAACTCAGCTCATGCAGTCTTTGACTGACCACAGTGAAAATGTACGTAAGTCCGCTTTCCCGGAAGCAGCGCAGACAGCCTCTACCGAGCTCAAGGATGTTACGTCCAACATAGCTCTCCTCGCTCATTCCGTCGATTGCACCTCTCCCTATCACTACTGGTGTCTCAGACATCGCGGCAGGAGCTATTCTCCAACTACACGGTGGGCAACCGCAACCACACAGTTTCTCCAAACGTACACAGCCAGCGGAATCCCCCTATAGCACGTATGGCAGAGAACTGCTTGCCATCGACTTAGCCATTCGCCACTTCCGGCACGCACACGAAGGTCGCGATTTCGCGATCTATACTGACCACAAGCCCATCAACTTACCTACAAGTTAGATTCCGACAAACACTCACACTGGAAACCAAACACGTAGATAATGTCACGCATTGCACTGCTGCCTCAGGCGTATCTAACCCCGTAGGCGAGGCACTTCCACGCGTCAACCTCACCTTTCATTCTTTGCATACCGTCCACCTTTTCACCTGACATCGGTCCAGGCTCCAGGTGAAAACATTTATTGCACACTGCAGTCCACTTCACTGCATGTGCGATCTGTTCCTCTCCAAACCACGGACGGAACTATCTTCCGTGGCATTTCCACAGGTTGTCCTAGACCACTTGTGCCCGTCTCCTTCAGACGAAATACAAGTACCATCCGTGCATCATTAAAACGGGCCCCCGAACGATTGTTTTGGTCATGCGTAAACAAAGATGCTTGCACCTGTGCTCCCGCCTGCGTCCAATGCCAGCGCTCCAAAGTAAATCGTCACACCCATAGTCCTCTTGGCGCAGTACCCGCCAAAGACTCTCGCATGTACACTTAGACCTGGTGGGACCCTTTCCCCCTCCACGTTTATTCGTAAACATTGTTACATGTGTCGACCGCTTCACTAGATGGCCAGAAGTCATTACTGTAACAGAATGCACATCCGAGACTGTTATCCGGGCCTTCTTGGATCGTTGGATCTCGTATTACAGATGTCCACCCAACATCACAACCAACCGTGGAAAGCTCCACAAATCTTCAAAATTCGATAAGTCCAGGAAATTTTTGGGCTGTCGATGCATTTATAGGACAGCATATAACCCAACAGACTAGTTGGACGTTTCCATAGGCGACTTAATGCCTCACCGTACGCCTCCGAAGTTCCTAGCTGGAGCAGAAACGTTTCAGCATCAAAGCTGAGTTGCGATGCGCACTAGCAGAGTTGGTTTAGGGTATAAAACAAAAATTGCCAAAAGAGTTTGTTTCATCTATCGCATTGTCGTGTATACCCCCATTTAAATTTGTTTCCCCCAAGCACAATTCACGTCTCGTGAGCAGATCAGAGATGTGCGAAAGCACAGCGGGATCTCTACCTGCACTCAAGTCTTTATCCGCACAGATGCAGTGCGGAGCCGTCTTCAATTTCCCTACAATCGCTCGTTCAGAGTTCTGCAACAAACTCGGAAAAAATACATCCTATACCAGAATGGACAGAATAACGGCGTCCATCGACCGCCTCAAAGCGGCCTACTTTGACGAACCACTCCCAAACCATCATCCAAGCATCTACACCTGCGGTGAATTCCCGAGCACTGGATACCCCGAAACCCTCTGTTCCCCTTAACCCTTTCCCTATCCAGCCCTAATTTCAGGCAAATGACGGGCGCGGTAGACCGACCAAATGTCGTCCGTATTTTCAGATTTTGTTAAATTTCGTTACATACATCAACACGCATGTTATTCGACTTTGGAGATGCCCTTGCGTTTCACCCACAAACGTTTTGCGAAATCGACGGAAAACTACACAGGTTTTGAAAATTCAAAAAGTGTATTTGCTTTAATCCTGAATGCTATGTTCCCGCTTCGGCGTAAAGCGAATCCCCCGACCCCTGCCCACCACTGAGTTCTACCAACTACAAACTGGGACCACCAAGGCAACTCTCAAGTTACACGCCATCCGGATCAAGGCCCCTCCTTGACGCAAGCGACAGTCAGTCGCTATTGACCGCTACAACCGGACTGGTACACATGCGCCTGGTTACGTAGTGCCGACGAAGATGCTCGGATTTCTTCGTGGGATGAGGAGAGTTTGGGCCGTGAACTTGGAGTGTGGTGGGGGAGTAACACTTCCTCAGCGCTCCGTAAGGTCTGCAGTAGTGGAAATGTCCTGTCGGCCTTTTCCTGGACAAGCCAGTCAGTTCGCAATTTGACGCGCACCGACAATGCACTCTGGTCCACATGCAAATCAAATAATGAATAACAGAAGCCTGGATCCAGCGAAGTCTGCTACGAAATCCAATTTGGTAGCCTGTGCTCAATCCCATATGCTACTTCGAACTCATCCTCATTTAGTCTTTCCCTCCTGACAGCCCTTGTGATGCACATTAAGACATACTCTTGCAGTACTTCACGACACTGGATTTCATTGTCGTTTGAACCTTCCAAAGGTCCATTTGCTCTACTGATTGTACATCCGTTTTCACAAACTGTTCTTGAGTCCCGTGCTACACGGTTCCTTGCCATAGCTGATGCGCTCCATTGTAGCCTGTACAATATACGTTGGGTCGAGCTGCCTTCATTTTTTCTATGGTCCAGCACTTGGCATGTCTCTTGCGTGACATGCTACCGATTAGTACACCAGGCGCCACCAAACAACTCCCAGGTCGAAGCGAAAGAATTCAAAAAGTGTAGTACAGTACCATAGAAACCGGTATGACATTCAATAATACAAACCTTACAACAAATTCTCAGCACGGAAATAATCGATTTGTAACAGGGCGCACAATGAAGGACGAATCACTGAACACGCGACTGTACAGACAAGTAACAAGAACCAGAGTCAGCAAATGAGATCACGCGACACTCGTACTGGGAAATAGAACCCCTTGTATTGACGTGGCCGCTGTACAGCGCCTTATTGGCGACAATGCATTACGTTCACTGGTAACATATATGAAATGGAGCGATGTCTAACGAAACCGACGGGTACAAGCGAAAAACAACAGAAAGGAAGGCGTGACATCTAGTGCGAATGTGTTCATGGTTATCCAGAGCAATATTCAAGGCTCACCTAGATGGAGTTTTTGTCTTTTTACACATGGTATCCGACATTTGCACTAAAATCGCTGCCGCCTGTCACATGCTGTATGGCGCCCCTTGCTACGCCTCTGGGTCCGGAGTACCTGGGTGAATTGACGCCCGAATGGCTATGGACTGAGTCGTCATATATTTTTGGCTAAAGTAGAAGAACAATGGAGAAATAAATCTAAATGTTCCCAGGCCTGGACTTTGCTGCGTATATGGTTCGTTGACTGGCTGCGATTTGATTTCTATTCCCGAACTAGGTTTTCGGAGAGCATCGCGCTATGTTAACCAGATGCGGTAGAAAGCGCTGAAATTCGGCAAGCAACGCTTTAGATTGCTGGACTAACGTAGAAGAGATGCGCATAGTTCCATAAGAAGAGCCCAAAACAGCAGTTCGGAAGTCGAAACTGAAGTCACGTAGATAGGGGCGACTTAACCTTTCGTTAAAAATCTGCACTGGGGTAATTCGTGTGGATTAAAACTACTCTCGTTACCCTACGAAGCGAGATGTCCGATTTTGCTCCCGGTACACCACTTTCTCACTCGGCTTCTTGTGCTGTGAGATCACAATATCAATGACATCATACATTGTATGATTTTAAACTATGCCATTGAATCGTGGGAGAAGCCTTCACCGTGAGAAATATGCTGTTAAGCAGTTCCAATCAACGTGTAAAACAAGCGAATCATTGGGTCAGCTTATGACGCCAAGTATAGCGGATCAGTGAGTTACGATCTTTGCTTTGCAACCATAAGATCACCGGTTCGAATCCGCGTAGGGGTGAGCGTCCTCGCGGTATACTCAGCCCGCACGCGACTGGTGGTGGTCGCGAGGCAGCGAAGCGCCGGTACGGCGTACAGCTGACACATTATTATTATTATTATTATTATTATTATTAAGTTTCGACCGGCACTTAGCACCGTTGGGGTTGATTAGTTTGTCTTTAATAGCAAAACGCATCACTGCGCATGAAATGTAGTATGTATGCTAACGTAGTTGCTTGAGTGCATGAACAGCCAACATCGAGGTTTTTCATACCTTGAAATCGGATACTTTTTGTGCATTTTCAGGAATTTCGGCCAGATGTCGTTTGCCAACCGCTATATTCAGTAATAATGGACAAAACTTTTGCGGGGATGAAGTTGAAGTACGCAGCACCCAGAGGCAGCTGAACAAGGAGAAGATAACAAACTCTATGTTGTCAATGGATATAAACTTGAAATCTAATTCTACTTGCGCCAGCCACCGTGGAAGTCTTTGAGAACGATGGATTTGCTCGACACGCGAATTGTTGCATAACGTGCTCAATGGTAAGATAGTAGCAGTAGTGACGACACTTGCTTAAGTCGAAAAGATATTCAATCATAGACCCATAGTAGGAGTGTCTAACACACCTGATTCCTATGATACCATTTCACCGGGACAACTGTTGACGCTAGCGAATAACTAACTAACCAATGAAACTGAGTAGATAGTGATGAGTAAGACTTTCCGCTGTATATCGGTGTAGATGGATTAGAGTGTGCTTACCGAAACGGCGGCAAAGAAAACAGCGGTAAAGTTGGAAAGCTTAGACAGGGTGATCTAGTACTAGTTTGTGGATGAAAAGTTTCATGGTTGAAATCAAGCTGGTTCGGTAGGTCTTGGCGAGAACAAGCAAAGTATACAGCACAGGGAGTTGAAGGAGCTCTGTTTGTTAGAAGCATAGAGGGAAAAGAAGGATGAAGCAGTGAAGCTCACTGAAGGGGACAGAAGACAGCCGAATGAGGGAAAAGTACAGAAAAAACGTTGACTCATCAACGAAATTGCATTGTCTGTCTAAGGACATAACATAACAATTCCTAAATATTTTCTTTCGCACCATACAGAATTTCACACGTGCTTCGAACATCTGCATTACGAAACATACTGCGTCTTTGCTTCAACTCAAATGTTTCACTCTCTACTGAGCGATCATAAGCCGGCCAGCCTGACGAGCGTCGGTATGCGGGTCATATCGAAAAGTGCAACTCTACTCCCGTTTTAAACTTTGCTGGCTTATTCCTTAATGCCATGACACACAAAGGAACACCTGGAAAATTCCCACTGTGATTGAACCACCTGGGATGACATCATGAGTTGTAAGTGTAATGACACCTTGGCTAAAGTCTGGGGTAACACGGTTATCGTTCCAGTTCGCTATAAAATGCCACTCCAACTGCACACTGATTCACCTGGTCTGACGAAGATCTTGTGTCAAGAGCGAAACGTTGCCAAACTATAGCCACCAATAGTTATCAAACCTCTCTGAACTCATGACTACTCGAACGATTCCCAGTATCTTTTACTAATTGTGAGCTGATTGTTGTCCCAAATTTATCTTAGAAAACCACGGTCACAGACATTTACGTTTCATTTCTTATGCCTAGACAGTGATAACAGGTTAGGCTCACAAACCTATATTTTCAGTTCCCGTTTCGTGCGATTTACTTTCTCTGAAAATCGTATCTTCACTACAACGAAAATGGTGGACAACTTACACGTATAGTGCCGTTCTATCATCTAGTGAGGCGTAAAAAGTCGCGAAACTGGTCCGGTTTTCACTACTCACATTTAACCGATTACTATTAAGTATTCGTGGTATTATGCTCAGAGGCAAAAGTAACGTTGATGACATAATGATTTCGGAACAATAGTCTTCAAGCCTAAGTATGGAAATAAAATCAATAATATACTGGCTAAAGATGACTGCAAAGGGAAGAAATTTAATTGTGAAAATCGTGCATCATCCTATGCCATTAGGCTCGTACTTGCGTTTGCGATTGAATGACAGAGAAGCACTAGGATACAGTGCCGGTTTACCTCTTTCATTCTTGATGACGATGGTCAATGCAGAATGGAGAAACTATGCCAACAGTTATTACTTCACACTACATTTCAGCAATGGATGAGCAAGTCCATCATGCCCAGGCACCCTAGTTGCTTTCATCAGTGCAACTTCCTGTCGGAATGACTGTCGACCAGTGGCCGAAAGAATTGCAAGCCTGGCTTGCGATCCGGATGTCAATGATTCGGATCCGTGCAGATGCAGATGATCTTGCGGTATAGCCAGATCTAACGCGACTGCTGGTGGTCGTGTGGCAGCGAAGTGTCGTTACGGTGTACCGACGTGGTGCTGATGTCCATCGAAAGTCCTCGGAGAGATGTCGACATCCCAATTAAAATCGTGCAGTTCAACATACGATGGAAACTCAAACGAGGTCCACTGAATGTTTTTCTATATTTCATACAAGGTTTTTCCCTTCACAAACTATAAATTAGCAATCTACAATGGAAAACGAAGCAGATAACATCATTTATTTTTTGGATGTGAATCTGAGAAGAAATCCGGATGGTACATTTACTCGATTGGTGTACCAGAAGCCTACTTGGACGGGATAGTATCATAAGTTTAACAGATTCTGTCCCGTCAAATACAAACGAGCTTTCGGACGCACTATTTGCACAAGTGTTCGTAAGATATGCTCCGAAGGAGCAAATCACAAGGAGCAGCAACATGCCTCAGCATCACTACGGGAGAACAGGTATCCCGAGAGGTTCATTAAGCGCCATTTCAAATGAAAAAACAATGGAGAAAAGTAAGGCCGACGTCCCTAAGAAGGTATTCATCATGCTGCCATTCAAAGGGAACCAAAATGATAGGCGATTTCGATATCGCTTTCGCCAGTCTATTAAGAAATGCTATTATGTGGCCGGTCTCGTCCTACACCACCAAGTTTAAAAGTTGTTCTGTAAGTCTGACCTAGACAGGCAAGACTCCAGTTACTGAGTCCTGCATTTACCTCTTTCATTGTACTTGCGGTAGCAAGTAGGTGGGCCGAATTGAGAGGAAACTGTCCAGGAGGATTTCAGAACATGTCCCACGTAACCTGGTGGTAAATGACCCTAAGCTGCCTGCAAGCTCTATCAGCCAGCATTTCCTCGGTTGTTCTACATGCCACCACAGGCAGGAATCGTTCAGGATCCTTAATCATCAGAACATTTCTCGTCTGCTTCAATTTGCGAGGACTTCAGCCATCCGTCGGCCGAAACCTAACTTATATAAGCAGAAAGGAGTTCGCGGCTACTCTCGCATTGACCTGATGTGGTTATCGATTAGTTCTATCTAAATAGACTGACTGCATGCATCTTCTTAGCGTTGTGCGTGCGCCATACTGATTCCACTGATTGTCTGTACACAGCTGATGAGAAGACGCGGAATATCCGAATTCGGATTAAGACCAGAAATCGGTTCAGGGTTAAGAATTCTTTTCGGTAAACTCTCTTCAGACCCAAACGTTTACATAACACTGATTGTGTGGGGTAAGCGTAAAATCGGGCTGGGACTGATTTCTAAGGTGTTTGAACGGTCAAGGTCGATGACTAAATGCGGCTACAGGTGTCATGCACTAAAGGGACATTAATACACAAGCCTCAGCAACCTAAAGTAAATTAGAAAGGTCAAGAAGGGAATTAAGTAACTGTGTCAGTCGGCCACGGTAGTAGTATCGGCCGTATGAATCGTTTATGTATAGGTAATTCCGACTTCAGTTGGTTGGATGTAAAGTGCTTCGGCAATAGACAAGATTTGTTTTCGGAAGCCTTTCGAGAAACTTTCAAGAAGTGAGTAGATGACTTTGAAGTCATTCTCAGATGCAGTATGGCCACTTTCGAGGAGGTGCGACATGATTTACTTGTCTGAGGACCTCATTTCGAATCTGTAAAACCACGCCGGGATGTGCTCGCGAGTCCTCTGTGATAGACGTCTCGTTGTGCGACCCACGTATCGTGCACCACAGGAGCACGAGTAATGATACACGAGACGTCTATCATAGAGAATTCGCGAGCAAATCCCGGCGTGATTTTAAAGAAGCGAAATGAGGTCCTCAGACAAGTAAATCATGTCGCACCTCCTCGAAAGTGGCCATACTGCATCTGAGAATGACTTCAAAGTCATCTACTCACTTCTTGAAAGTTTCTCGAAAGGCTTCCGAAAACAAATCTTGTCTATTGCCGAAGCACTTTACATCCAACCAACTGAAGTCGGAATTACCTATACATAAACGATTCATACGGCCGATACTACTACCGTGGCCGACTGACACGGTTACTTAATTCCCTTCTTGACCTTTCTTATTTACTTTAGGTTGCTGAGGCTTGTGTATTAATGTTCCTTTAGTGCATGACATCTGTAGCCGCATTTAGTCATTGACCTTGACCGTTCAAACACCTTAGAAATCAGTCCCAGCCCGATTTGACGCTTACCGCACACAATCAGTGTTATGTAAACGTTTGGGTCTGAAGAGAGCTTACCGAAAAGAATTCTTAACCCTGAACCGATTTCTGGACTTGATTCATCTGAATTCGGATTATTCTGTCCAAATGCTTTTTCCTGCTGTTTTGAAGTTTCGCTATACATTTTGTCCGAAACGAATGTCAAGTCATCTGACAAAAACCTAAAGCCACATTTTCTCAGCAACTGTTTCAACCAGCTGAGCCGTTTGTGAACCTGTATTTCTGATGAAAGTGTACAGTATTCTGACGTTACTGGACTATACCATTCCACGTTGTTTTACTTTAAATCACCGTTCTATATAGAGACCAAATCCCTTTGTCGCACAATAATTAGGTGTTACAGCTATCCTAGGACATATACTGCCTATCACCTTGAATGCGTCAACCAAACTATTCGAAGCATTCGGAGTCCAAACGCTAGTTCTTATCGTGGGACGGCTGTCATGCAAATACGGCTTGTCTTGGTCGTGCACTCAATAACAAGACGGGCATGCTGTATTTGAATGATCACTTCACAGGTTGCCCAATCATTTCCCATTACTGTCATGTGAAGGGGGGCTACAAGTGCGTTCCCGATAAGTAATCATATTAGTAGGCAAACAGTTGCGATCAGCGACATGCGTGATGAGCTGCATGTACCGGCGGCACACTAGCATGAATAGTCAGTGGGCAAAAACATTTGGAAATGGCGACAAAATACACGGAGTTCACAATAAACACACGATGTTAAAGGTAGAAAAATAATATTTCGTGAAAAAATGTGTACACTTGCCTAAAAAGGATCAAAGTTAAGTTATGTGAGAGAAGAGCAACAAGATATCACAATAGTACCGGAAACCGAGAGTGAGAAATAAGCATAAGGGGCGAACGGATGGATAGCCGATGCTACGATAGTGGTAGATGATGGATTTCATTCTCCAAAGCCATTCTTAATTGGCCAGCAGTATTGAGCAGTATTGAGCGGCCAGTTCGTGATGTCCAAATTTGGCCAGGATCTTGCTGAATTCGAAGAATATAGTGCAGAATAAGGATTCTAAAGTGAAGGAAAAACGGTGGAGAACTAAGAGAAAACCAAACCCATTGTCGGTGAACAACGATGAATGAATGAAGACATAGCGAGTCCAGCCGAATAGAGCCGTGATCATAATAAATAAATAAATAGTTTATTCTCGTCAATGCGAGGCACGCCATCAAGGGCGTGATCATGGTATTACAGATATAAATGATGAACAATTGCACAAATTAGTACATTTTGACCAATAGCATGGGAATTTGTGTGTGTGTTGAGATGTAAAACTATGTTTAACTGTGTATTTGGAAGGGGACATGTTGTGTGACTAGGTAAATGTGACTGTGTGTGCTTTTGTTTGTTGTGTTCGCCATCAAAGGGGGAATCAATGGGACGCTTTGAATCAAATGACGTCCGTGATGTGTGAATGATCCTTCGGAAAAGGGAAGAGGCAGTGACTTTATTTAGTGGCGAGTCATCCGCCACGTCACAGTGTTGTTAAACGGATACTTGTGGCTTTTTATAGAGAGAACGCTTGCCAGGCGAAATCCCACCAAATCCTGGAACACTGCCGCCGAACCATTTGCTGGAACGGGATTTACCCGAACCACCCAGCTGGCACCACGAGGAGGTTGTTCGGATAGCCAGCCAATGATAGTAGTAGTATTGCAAGAAGTAAAAGTGTGGACTCAGTGAAAACATGGATGATGGAAACCCGCAAACTAGTCAGCCTCAAACGGAATGTAAGAAGGGGAATAAAGCATTGTTATCCAACAACAGGGAGAGATATGTGAGTGACTCAGTTAGTGAATAACAATACGAACAGTGCAATGCAGCGCGCCGCTTGCCTAACCCCTAGAATTAAAAAAACAATAATTGACATAGAACATAAAAGATTGATTAAAATATGCAAACTAACAGAAGACAAAATTGTCGTGTGGAAGAACAGTGCCAAAATAGGGGGGCAGATGCAAGTGCAACAAGTTCGCGGGTGTCAGCCAAGAGGTAAGTCTATGAAACTGACATGCACCAATCAGGCAGACTTTCAATCAATTTCTTCACACCAACACCCACATGCGGATGGTCGGCGGAGACAGGAGGACAGACAGTCAGCACAGATAATCCAAGCCAGACACAGGTAGCCGCTCAATTGATGATCAGTAACGGTGATCTCGCCAAATCCTGACAGGGCCTCGTGACGACGATTGATCGAAGACGAGTGGATCCTAAGCACTATAGATCCAGTTTTGATAAAGCAGCGAAGGAGAGAGGTTAAATAAGGCATGTAAAAGACGAAACAATTCGCAAATGTCAGCGCAAGGTGTGCACCCTTCGCCAACTGAACTTGAGTTTGAAGCCGCAGATGCGGTATGAATGTGTAGGAGAACATAACAATCTCATAAAGGCGCGAAATAAGAGCGAATATCCCTTACTGAAAACAGAGCACAGATAGAGTGTGAACGCTGATGTGAAACGGGACCGCAGGTTAAGAAGATAGAGGAAGATTTCGGTGTTGCTCTCTCTTATCCCTGTACTCCACTATGCTGTGAAACGGTATCCCAGTCTTATGCTAGCCGAACTGTGCGTAGAGGATATACGAAGGGGGCAATTACAGAACCTTTCAATACTTCATTCCATGTCACCCCGGCCATGTATTTAAAATTTTCAAACTCCCACTAAATTGTAGTTCCATCCTTCGTTCACTGACATGGTTAACACCTCACCTTGTGTGCGCTTTCCTATGAGCTGCATGCATAGTTCACTTCACCTTTCAATGACCAACACACGTCTACACTCTCGTTCTGCGCCAATGATATGGTCACCGCAACCTCCGCATCAGTGCGCTGCAACTACATGGCTGAATATCACAAGCAGTTTGATCCCATTTCACTTCGGTACTTGTCCCGCCCACGTTCAATTCATGCAATGAACCAATCCCATCATCTTGTTCATCACATGAGAAAGCCTTGTACTGTGGTTCCGTCCCTTTGCATTGGTACATTTTAAAGCCTATCTCGTTGGCTATCGGACCAAAGTGCTTGGCATTGTATTTGGTTTGAGTCAGAAGCGTTGCTGTTAAGGCACAGGGTGATAATGCTTATTTATTCGTTCGTCAATAGTTCAATGGTGTATGATGGGATAAAAAGCATAACTTTACAAGACCCACAGGATGGATATGCAAAAGAAAATTAAAATCAAAATGTTCCAACGTGGAACGTAAAATATCAGTGGTTAAATCATTGCACTTTAAAAAAGTGTTGTGTATCGTTTATCACTAAGATGAAAATCTAAATGTCTTTCGAATGTCGTCATGTCTGGTGTGTCCACCACATAGTTTGGTAATGCATTCCAGTGAGAACAGATTTTAAGTGAGAAAAAATACTTTCTACAATTCAAACGAGAGTGTTGTGTCATTAGTTTCAGGCGGTTACCTCGGTTTTGTTTGTATGCGGCTAGAGTCAACAGTGATGTACATGGATGCTCGCTTTCGGTTAATATCCGGTATGTGAGAGTAAGATCTCCGCGAAGCCGTCGGTATTCTAATGAGAACACACCGAGTAAACGAAGACGCATTTCGTAACTTATACCGGATAGTCCACGCGTTGCCTTTGTGGTTCTTCTTTGGGGCTGTTCCAAGAGGCGGATGTCTCGTTTTAACCATGGACACCAGGCCTGAATTGCATATTCAACATGAGGACGAATGTAGGAGTTAATCAACAATGGTACTAGCTGTCGCTCAAAAGTGCCGAGAGCTCGCCTCAAAAGTCTCAAGTTCAAGTTCGCTACACTTGCTGCTTTCGAACATCGGAGCGAATTTCCAAGACTTTCTTGCACGATTATACCTAGGTCGCGTTCACTAGTCACGTGTTGCATGACATGTTGCTCCAAAAGGTATGTGTTAACGAAGCTGTTGTGCACCGTCAGCAGGTGGCACTTTGCAGGGTTCAGTAGGAGCTGGTTCTTTTCTGCCCATTCGTTAATCCGGGTCAGATCTTCCTGGAGGTAGATACGGTCGGATGCTGAGCGAATAGCTCTCCATATTTTAGCATCGTCTGCAAATATTTGCATCGGAGATAGAATGTCTGCTGGAAGGTCATTAATGTAGACTAAAAATAGTAGCGGGCCGAGGACAGATCCTTCTGGTACACCACTGGAGACGTAAACGCTTTCGGAATAGGTGTCAGATACTCTTACCTTGATTGCTCTGTCGTGTAAGTAGTCTTCCAACCAGGTGAGCAGGGAACCGTTGATACCGTAGGCAGCAAGCTTTTGGAGGAGAAAGAAGTGATTGACCCTGTCGAATGCTTTAGAAAAATCCAGGTGTATCACATCTATGGGCACTCCTTCATCAGCCGCCCTGGTCCATAAGCAAATTGGTGAGACAAGATCATCTGCGTCGGACCCCATGTTGGGCATTAGAAATTATCTGTTGACTTTCAAAGTATCGCGTCAGTACATCTGCGATCACCGATTCCATAACTTTTGACAAAACAGGAAGAAGTGTAAAAGGTCGGTAGTTAGCAGGATCCGAACGCTTACCTCCTTTATATATCAGAGTGATAATTCCATTTTTCCACTCAGATGGGAGTGTATGGGAGTTAAGCAGACACTGGAAAAAGGTTGCAAGTGGTGTTGCTATGGTGGGAGCAAGGGTTTTTAGTACTTTTGGGCAGATCATGTCGATTCCAGGGGCACTGTACTCCCGGAGAGACTGTAGTTTGCTTGCAACAGCTGCTGGAGTAAAGGTGACGCTAGATAAGCCAACGACATTGGTTGGGAGTTGATAGGGCGAAGGTTCCATGACATTTGTAGCTACCGAGCCAAACTGCAAGAGTAGAGCATTCGCGGCATCCACAGCAGTAGTTGATAGGCCACTGGCCGTCCTGAGTGGTGGTATTCCGGGCTTAATCTTTCTTTTGCCATTCACAAATCTGTAGAGCAGTTTGGTGTTACTCGTAAATTTCAGCACCATATTCTCCTGCCATTCGTACTTATCGACTCTAATGAGTGACGTGCAGTAGTTTCTGATGACTTTGTAATCCTGCCATGTGATATCGCACGGGCTTAACAAATGTTGCCTCCAGATTTCATCTCTTCTGTTGATCCATTTGCGTGTTCTGCTCCGGATCCACGTATTGGTCCGGCGCGATGCTCGTAATGGTACAACCTTCGATGCTGATTGTATGACCCAGTTAATTTTCTTTCGATTCATTCCACGCGTCATTCGCTGAGCTGTGCGTCTGTACGTCCCAGTCAATGGTTGCTGCTAAGCTGCGCAGCTTATAATAGTCCGTAATAGTGCGTTGAGTCTCCCTTTCTTTAGCAACAATACTGGCATAACATACATAACCGAATGTTAGGACTGAATGGTCGCTACGGCCCAGTGGAGGATCGTATGTTACTGACTCAACCATCAACTCTTCAATAGTCAGGATTAAGTCCAGGAGTGATGGCTTGTTTGAACCGCGATGTCTGGTTGGTCGATGCACATGGTTATACAAAACTGCCATATCCATGAATTCGAGGAGTTTCGATTTAAATGATGGCCCATTAGGGGACACTGATGCTATTGAAGGAACATTAAAGTCACCCATTATAAGATAGTGAGAGTACTTTTGTGAAACAGCATAGCGGAGGGCGTTTAACAGAATGTTATCGCTGTCTGCTGATGAGTTCGGAGGTCTATAAATAACTGCTAAGAGGCAAGCATCACTCTTCTTCTGTGAAACAACATCTCGACCTGCTAGGTGCAGTCGACAAAATAGTTCGTCGGGAATAACAAGGGAATTTTCGGTAAGTGTCTCACATTTCAGATAATCTCGATAGTAGAGAGCAACACCGCCACCGCGAGATGGACGATCATTTCGAATGACTGACATCTCACTGAGTTCAATCTCCGGATCAAGTATGTCGTTTGAGAGCCAAGTTTCAGTGACTGCTATGAGGTCCCAAGTTGTTGTTTCATGTCGGTGGCGCAGCTCCGAGAGCTTAGAGTACAACCCCTGAGTGTTGGTGTAGCAGCATTGTATTTGTTGACGCATCAGGAGCTCGGTTCGCTGTGAGTGACCGGCACAAATAGTGCCAGTCTGCTGAAGTTTTTTGAAACGGTTGTTTGCACAGTTGGCTGGTTTGAGATGGGTAAAATTGAGGCTGGCTCATCTGTATCTGAGGTCTGTACTAATTGAAGGAATGGTCTTAACCGTACTTCTGTTGGCCCAATTTTCCTGTTGTCATGCCATGCTTGGATTGCCACTGATACCATTTCGGGCGCAGCCAAGGTAACTTTCAAAATTCGTGGCCCGCTACCTTGGTAGTTTGTGGAAGCAATTAGACGGGTGAAGTCAAAAGCCACGACATTCTGCATGTCGTATAGTTCCGCGATGTACCGCCATTCGTCGATGTCGTGCTTCTGTCGTTCACTGCTATCGTCATGCTTCAATTCTGGCACACCATGAACCAATACTACTTTCTTCATCTCATTTTGACGTGACGAACTAGGGCTGGATTTATGCTTCTGTCTTTCTGTCCATGGCCTGTCAGGAAAAATGCGGGCACTGACAGAAGAGTTCACTAGCATGGGGCTTGCTAAGAGAACATCTTCCAGGTCACGCGTGTTGCCAAACGTTACTCGCAGTAACCGAGGTTCCCCTAAGTGTGGAGATGATGGATTTCGTGAAAGGCGTGTAAGACCAGTTGGGAGAACTTTCAGTCCGAGTGCGCTGGTTATTTCAGCCCACCGGTTTTGCTCCTCGGCTTGTCTACCTTTTAGCGATTCGCTAGTGGGTTCTGGGACGTTTGAACATATTACTGTCATTGCCTTTTGGTTGCGTAGTAATTGTTTGTTCTATAGTTCCTTTTGAGCGTAGGTTTGTCGAGTGGGGGTGTCTGGCTTGTCTTCCGTGGACAACACGCCAAGGCTACAGCAAGAATTTTTACGTGCAACGCCGTTAGTTGCACTATCTGTAGGGGTCAATTGTTGTTGACCAGCTACTGACGGAGGTAAGCATGCAATTTGTGTGTAACTCCGCATGCTTTGGCGCATTACGTGAGACTTGGGGTACCGTTCAAGCGGCCTGTTTTCACCGCTGTTTTTCACTAACGGTGTTTGCCTTTCGCTTGACTGGGTAGCACTTTTGCTAGAGAGCTTTTGCCTTTTAACAGGTCGGGGATTCGGGCTACGTAATGCACTAATCTGCAACTCGAGTTCTGAAATTTTCCCTCCCAATGCTGCGATCAGTTCCTTTTGGTCTGCAGACGTAACAGTCAATGCTTCACACCTTATTGTAAGTTTTTGAACAATCTTAATTATCGGACTATTTGAACATATGTCACAAAACCACAAGCTATCTTTTGATACGCTGTTAGCTTCGTTAAGTGTAATGTTCATATTTGTCGCGTCACATGAATTGGCACAGAACGAACACGTGATTTTCGAGCGGATTTCAGTTCCCCGCTTGTCTGAGCCCCGGTTGACCTTAGCTTTGTTGCTCACTGGATTCCCGGTTGACAAACTTCTCCGGCCCATGGATCAATGGTCGGTATGCACTTTTAGATTGCGCTGATCACGTCGTTTGGGCTGCTTGTTGTCTGCTCCGGTCAGCGGGTTTGGTGGTGGTGCGTCACTAGGCGCACGGGTATGCAAAATCACACAGGCTTTGTGCAGTGAAATGCACGTAAAAATATGGTGGTAAGATGAGATGACAAAAATGCTTGTATCTATGGTATACCCTGGTGCACAGTACTAAGTTATATATTGTCTGACAGTCTTAAAAAAGGTCTGTCGAATGGTATCCCGAAGGTACTGATGAAATTCAAATAAGCAAAGTTACTCAAGTTGGCCTTGGTGAATAGATTTTCGAAGACTTAGTTTGTGGTGTACTAGCGTGTCGTTGGACTTACTTCAAAAATATAGACGCCGTTGGATAGAGCTCAGTGATCCGAATCGATTGAGCGTACTTCCGAAGACGTGGCACAAGAATTTGAATGGATACGTCCAATTAAACACAGAGCACAGAGTTGCACGATTAGCACGCACACGCTTGAACGTGGGGCAGATTACACGAGCCCTGTGAAAACACATTGCCCAAAACTTCCAGGCGAATTTTGTCGCTTACACTGGGAACGAGACTGGGCAGTTGCTACGAAACTGGACCTTAACGTTCATTGGACTACATTATGTGGTGCCCAGTGCACCTTGAGAGCTACTCCTAACACGCTGGAGAATAGTCAGAGATCAGAAGAAGTCACTTTTCGGTTACTCCAAGTCGCAGGTTGCATATGGATGGCGTCCATTTCAATAAAAGTGGAACCCTAATATCCTCCCGCTGCCATGTGGATAGGCTTTTGAGCCAAAGGATTTAGCTGACGACCTTAGCCGTACTATTGCCTAGAGTTGAGCGCCCACGTACAACCGTGCATGTCTTCAAGCAACATCAACAGCAGTACACCAGCCATTTGAACTGAAGCTTCGCTGCCATACAACCATAATGACCTACGGAAAGAAAGATTCTAAGAGGGAGAGAAGGGGACTTACCAGAAAACCTTAATGCCCTAAGCAAACATTCAGGTTCGAGGTGACTACACCTTGTCAACAACACGTCACAAACAACTGGTTATCGGGCAAAGAAAAGGTGGCATCAGCGAGATAGTTTCCTTGCGGCTTCCACTGCTCCGCGTCATAATAAGCCATTACCACGCAGATGACTCAGCACCAAACACACTTAAAAAAGCAGTCCGACTAGGAGACGACAGCAGACGCGCCACTGGTGTCGACTGAGAGCCATGCCATGTAAAGCCTCGTGTCAGGCACAAGGTGAGTCATGTGGACTCCAGCCCGGAAGACGAGACGGACTGACCGCGGTCAGTTTGGTCGTCAGACTTCATTCCCCGCTGCCAAATCAACTTTTGTTCACCTCAAGCTATGCGCCACCCTTCACCTGGCAGAAAAGACAACGCCCTCCTCTGTAAGCGGTGACTGGGCATAAGTAAGTAATACGTGCACAAGCTGACGCAACTTATTCAGTGCTATCAGTTGTTCTAAGAAACTAGCATGGGTATCATTGTCTAGCACTCGCCTACGCACTTCATGATTGCGGGCACGCCGGTGCCACCCGACAATAGCAGTGCTCCGCAGAGAACGATAATAAACGACTTGAAGGCACCCCAGACCGAAGTGGCCAAGTCTCACTCCGACAGAGAAAGGCAGCCCGCATGGCCTTTCAAACGGAGGGAAACTCCATCCTGTCGCCAAACATGTAGCAGAGTCAAGAAGGCAATTCTGGCTTTTGCAATAGGTGAACTGACCTCAGTAGCTATGCATGCATCGTTGCTGATACAACTGCCAAGGTAAGTGAATTGATCAACTACCTCGAGTTCCTCGTTATCAAGGGTCGATGGATCATCAAGTGGCCGGTGTTCCTGTAGCAAGACTGCACTTTGACGATGCGAAGCGCAAAGCAAATGATGAGACCACTCTAGAAATCTTATCCCTGGGAAAATGGGTCGACCCAACATTGTTTAACAGCAAGACAATATCGTCCACATAACTAAGATAAAATAACTTTCACCAGGCAGCACCTGCACACCCGCACCGTGAGGCTCCGTAAAAAACGCTCCATGGTGGAGTTCACGATGACACTGAACACAAATGGGGAAATCGGAATGCACTAACGAACGTCACTTGCCGTCTGGAAGATATCTGACAGGTCACCGTAGACCATGACGCGATATTTGGTGCTCGAGTACAGAGCACGCAAGTCTCACACATTTCATGAGAACACCTTACTGCGAAAGTCTTTCGAACAGAAATGCATCGATCGACTGAACCGAACGCACTCATGAAAACGAGGAACACAGCTCTTGTCGGCCTGCGGTATGCGTAGCGCTGCTCTAGCACCTGCCGCAAAATGAATATGTGTTTGCACAACCCCGTCCAGGGTGGAAACCTGCCTGCTTTACCATATTCCGGGATTCCCGCTCCGCAGTGTGGCGACGAACGAGAATTGAGGCCGGTACTTTTGTCACTAAGGGCGTTATGCTAACACACATGTGGTTAACACAGTCGGTGCTACGGCCCTTCCTGTATATGGCCACTACAATCGATTAACCCGTTAGTCGAGATGGTTACCACCTTCCATACATATGCGAACAGGGAAGTCAGGGCGTTGCAGAGTACCCGACCACCATCCCTTAAATAATGCAGGTGACAGAGAATAAGGGCAAGCAGGACCAAAAGGATTGAGGGCCGTGGTCGCGTTTCGGATCTCAGCATCTGATGGAGCCACCACAGTAACCGTCAATGACTCATGGTGCATCGCCTGAGTAAGAAGACGTCCGGAAGCAGGGTGAAAAATAACCTGATCTTGATTGTTCTGCTCAACAAGTCATACTGTGCTCCTTATTGTAAAACAGATCACCCTCGCTGTCTCTGATTCTCACTGACGCCTGGTTTCCGGGGACCAGTTGTGCGGATCAGCTGGAAGAGTTTACGATAGTTCCATACTGCTCCCGCATCTTCCATTTCTTGAGCCAAACCGGTTCACCATGCTTCCTTATCAGCACGAAAGCTCTGCTTTAGTTCTCGCCTAATAGTCCGTCTGGTCACACTGTGCTCAGAGCCAGCTGGGAGGTTTCCTCTAGTTTTCAACAGGTTCGCCAACGCCTCGGATATCCAGTGACTGGTGCGGTGACCATTGATAGTACCACAAGCGGAGGCTTCTGCGTCGTGCATGGCGGCCCCATTGCACTGAAGCTCAATGTTAATAGGACAAGAGAGTGAAAGTTCGGTATGCAGTGCGTCTTGATAAGCTTTGCCTGACTGTGGCTGAGATAAATTCTCAGTTGCCAATCGGGAGAAACGCTTGGTGCACCTCCCGGTAAACTTCATGGAAAAACGACAGCGCATCAAGGCATGATCAGAGTCGACACAGATTCCAGAACGAGCGGCAATCCAAGATGGAACTAAGCCACGTGCAACTTATGACAATGTGATGTATTTGGGTCCATCGCTGGCCAGCTACAGGAGAACGCACTTCGGCGCCCAGTATGTCAGAAAATAGTGCGACTAAGAAACAACTGGTGCTACGCACACAGTTGCAGCAGACGTTCGCCGTTGTCAGTCCGTTCGGAGTTAAGCCCATAAAGCATTATCTAGCTGAGCTCAGGCACCCTAGTTGTGCATTCATACCTCCTGCAAGTATCATGATATCTAAAGTGAAAGCACTACGTAGTAACGTGTTCAGTTCTTCGGAAAATATATCCTTGGCAGCATCAGAATTGCAGTCGGTGGGAGAATAAGCGGAAATCACAAACAAACAGCATCTTGTACTATTTCCTGAATCAACCTTAGTTGATGCCGTTAAACGGGCTGCACATAAACAGCTGTTTATCGGAAGCCAATCAACCAACAATGACACAGCCTTGAAGCTGAGAACGATACCTACCCCAGCTTGACTCCTGAATTCTGCAACAGTGTCTCCGGATGTGTGCAAGTAAAAGGGAGGGGATAACCCGGGCGCAGTTAGTTCAATAAGCCGTGAGAGGTATTGGTCCTAATTACGGATACGCGACACACGTCAATACCCAGTGTGTCCAATGAGAGTGCGAGCGCAGCCTGTTGACCGATTTGTCTTAGGGTGCGAACGTTGAACACCGCCAGGGAAACGGGACAGTGTGGTCTTATAAGAGATGGTTGCCGATCGGCCTTCGGTGGGTGTTACGGGAAGGTGGCTGCGGATGGTTCTACTTCAGTGGCACTTCGGTTGCTGTCAAGTAAGCTGGGAATTATAGAAGAAAGATAAGTAATGGGGGTCGGGGTAGGAGATGGAGAAGAAAGAATGGACGCGTCAGCAGTAGCAGGTTTTTGCTTATACGCCTTATTGTGCACAGCAGATAAGGCGACCCTAGATAATCTGCAATACGGCCGATGCAGGATGTAGTTTGGGGAAACTGTCATGGTTCTATGTGGGCTGAGATACTGCCGGGGCACCCAGACCAAGACAGGGGGACGATTACAGTCCTCATCCAAAACTTTTGGCTCAATGATTAAGTTCTACAGGAATGGATGACATGCCATTTCAAACTCCCAACCTGGAGGGCCAAAAGACTGAGTTTGTCTGACCTCTAACCATTGAGCAACCTGGTATGAGTAGCTCTCAAGGGGCCCAGGGGCACCATCCAGTATGGCTCAATGGGTCACAGAGGTACACAAACCGTCGAACGACGTCAAAGTCCAGACTCGTTGCGACAGATGAATATGTTGAAACCCTAACCACACCCTGCAGCAGCCATGGCGCAGCTTTAAAAGCGTTGACTTATCTGCCACATACAGAGAAGCGAAAACAAGGTACAGATGGCGTCTCCTTTCCCCTTTACAATCTGTTACTTCTATTCATCTTCAGACGCACAGTACTGACCTTTCTTCTATAATTCCGAGTCAAACTGACAGCGGCAGCGATGCTACTGGAGTTATACCACATGCATGTATCTCCCCGTACTACCCAGTGGACGCATATCGGCGAAAGATAAATGTAAGGCCACGCTGTCCCGTTTCCCTGGCAGTATTCAACGTTCTCAGGCAAAAAATAGGTCAACAGGCAGCACCCGTACACATGCTGGACAACCTGGGTGTCGACAAATGTCGCGTTTCCGAAACTACGATCAACTGCCATCACGTGGTTGTTGAAGTAAATGCGCCCGACTTGTCCTATCGATATTGGCTGCACGTATTTAGAGACGCTGATGCGGCAGCGACAAATCAAGCTGAGGTGGGCATCGTTCTCAGCCTAAGACTGAAACGTCTAATTAGTTGAATCACCGTGGGCAGCCCATTTAACGGCTCAACTAGGGTTGAACCACGTAGCAATAGTAGCTATTTGATTGTGGTCGCTACTTTTGCCCCACGGAATTCGGTCCTGATGTTGGTAAGGACGCTACTACCACGAACAGAAAATGCTGCTACGCAGTATAATCAATTTGCACATCGGTATTGCTACGGGGTCATGAATGCACAGCTAGGTGGTCTAAGTTCCTTAGAAGCTGAGCTAAGTGGTAAGAATAAATTCAACTCCGACAGGATGGAAAACAGCGAGCGCCTGATGCAGTTGTGTGCGAAGCACTGGATAGTTCTTGGCAGTGCACTTTTAGACACGGCATGCCACTAAGCACCATTTGGAGTCCCCAAAAGGTGATCCATCATAGACCCAATATATATCACGTTGCAATAAGTTACAGCGGGCGTGGTTTCATTTAGAAGAGTCGCTCATTCTGGAGTATCTGCGTCGACTCTGGATACGCATTCGTATGTTGCCATCTTTCCTCATCAAATTTAGCAGGGGAACAACAGGAGTTCTCCTCGAATGGCAAATAAGAAGTTGCCCGAGCCCATGGCAAGGCAAGTGTACCAGGACGATTCGCGTAACGAACATTCGCTGACTACGTAATGACAAAGCATCTCGGCCACCATGCACGACGCGGGAGCTTAGGCTTGAGGCACTACCGCTCATCAGAGCACACGTCACTGCACTAATGATGTTAGTAAACCTGTTGGAATACAAAAAAGAAAACTTTCAGATCCATCTGGGCAATATGATCAGACAGAGCATTCGGCGCCAACAAAAGCGGAGCTCCCGCGCGGACAAGGAAGTGGGCGGATCAGAAGAACTAAAGAAATGGAGGAGGCGGGAGCAGTGGGCAATAACCGCAACGCTGTTTATAGAAAAAGAAGCGTCAGTGAGACAATCAAACAAAACACGGGCGCCCAAATTCGCAATGGCAATAAATATACCATGCATTTATTCAATTACTCAGGGGTAGCGGGCGCAGCTATGGCCGGTTGGTTTAGAACCACGTTTTGGACGTGGAGCTCGCACGGTGGACGTCCTGAGCTTTAATAAAATGAGAATGTGAAGGGCTGTCCTAAAAACGTTCATTTCGGTGTATTGATCTGACACGGGAGTTCATTATTGCCAGTAAAAAAGGAAAAATGCCGAACGTAGAAAACAACGACGCATCTTAAATTATGCGATGAAATTATGACATGCAGCGCTGACTTCTTTGGTGTTTGGTGCTAATGAGGAAAGCTGTAACCTATCTGATTTAGCTTCAAGTTTATTGCAGTGATTTGTTTGTGTATAATGCAACGCGAAAATGCGCTTTCACACAGATAAATTGTGGCGAATGGGAGAAGCACGGCGACAGTTGTTTACGCTTTGTCAGGACAGCCGTCCTTCGTCATACCCTAGAAATCAAGCAGCGAGACCGCAAAACTATTCCTGAATGGAAGTATCTGGTGACTTGTCGAGGGAGTTCTCATACCGAAGAGATGTGAAAGGAGAAGGCATTTTCGTGCAAATAAATGAGTTCTTGATCCATGATAAAGCTTTTAATTTTTCCTCGTTTCTGTTGAGGAAATAGTTAGACAAGGCATCGACCAGATCTATCAAATGCTGCACAATTTCGTCACAAATAGCCTCTGGAAGTTCTGTATCAGGTTTATTTCTCTTAAGATGTCTTTAAATGCTCTAAAACTGTCAAGATCCACACTGTGAACAGAATACACACATAATTTTAACTTTAGCAGAAGGCCCAGTTATTACGTGAAGTTCAGAGAGACAAAATATGAAGCTTTAAGCGAACAATTGTTTTCAATTAATTCTTCGTCAGACTTAAAATAATATATATTAGGGTTAGATCTGTTACCATCGTCAGGATAACAAAGAAACAATTGATCAGAAAATTTAACTTGTGATTATGATGGCAGTCATCTGACCACATGACTGAAGTAAGGTGGAGTTGCGGGGTGCCATCACTTTCTTCCCGTCTGGTGGTCGGCCACGGAAGTTGAAGTATTTGTACCATCTTCTGGATACACAAGTCCGGGTTTGTCAGGCCGATGCATACTGTCTCAGCGATGACAAGTAGGCTCGCTTTTACACCATGGTTATGTCTTGGTGATATTCTTTAGAGAATCTGAAAGGATGTTCGCTTGTTTATCTGGTGGCCTGTGTTGATTAGATGGTTCGTAATCGCACTGTAGTTTGTCCTATTCGCGCAATTGTAGAGCCAACCAGGCATTTAGGTAAGAGTATTAAGGAACACCTCCAAGGTTGGCTCTACAATTGCGCGAATAGGGCAAACTACAGCGCGATTACGAACCATCTGACCAGCACAGGCCATCAGATAAACAAACGAACATCCTTTCAGATTCTCTAAAGAATATCACCAAGGCATAACCATGGTGTAAAAGCGAGCCTACTTGTCATCGCTGAGACAGTATGCATCGGCCTGACAAACCCGGACTTGTGTATCCAGAAGAAGATGATACAAATACTCCAACTCCCGTGGCCGACCACCAGACGGGCACTCCGCAACTCCACCTTACTTCAGTCATGTGGTCAGATGACTGCCATCATAATCACAAGTTAAATTTGCTGATCAATTGTTTCTTTGTTATGCTGACGATTGCAACAGACCTAACCCTAATATATATTATTTTAAGAGTCTGACAAAGAATTAATTGAAAACAATTGTTCGCTTAAAGCTTCGTGTTTTGTTTCTCTTTCTGAATTTTAACCATCTTTTTAAACCTCGGATTTCATCATTCACACAGATTACGTTCGCAGATTTTCCTTGCAGTGTAAGAGTCACGTAAATTACTTTGGCGAAGATGTCTGACATGTAGGCAAGTCTCTCCAACCACTTTCTATTAATCATCAGAAACTATTGAATTGGGGATTCATGATTCTGTGAATAATTCTGACAAACGCAGATGAACGGAGTCTTGTGGTCAACTATATTTCAGGATGTCTGCCGTGTAAGCTTCCGCTAAGTAGGTTGGAGAAATGTGGCTTTAAACCAACCGGTCATGGCCCAGCCTGCTCCAACGGAATAGAAATGGAAATCGCGAAAGTGCTCCGCACAACTAGACAGGCGGCTTTCCTTTTTGCGAATTCGGGCACCAGTGTTGTGTTTGACTGTTGCATTGACGTGGTGTATGGTAACAACGCGATCATCGTGGCCCAGCACACGGCGGTCTTAGTAAATTGTATAATGAAAATTTTCTTCTCATTGGTCTACCAATTAACCAACTGAAGTCGGCTACCCTAAATATCATCGTGGACCGTGCAAGAATAGTGCCGTCTTGGACACATCTCGACTTTCGTGCTCCTCCACAACCATATCATCGTTTCAAACGGACGCATCGTTCAGTTGTCGGCTTTCCGTACAATTGGAAAGGAAAATTGTCCGCTGCATCCCTAGAGTACACGTTCATCCGAACTCCGCTAAAGACATACTAGCGTTTAAAAAAGATTAGCAACTTTCAAATAACCCGTCAAGTTCACAGCCTCTTACAGTCGGTAGTTCATCGAAATCCCTTGAAAAACATAGGTTAATCAGTTCGCTAGTCGCACAAGCGAATAGATATGTTTCTGCAACACTACAGACGGTTGTACTATTCTGCCCTCTTAGTTTTGTATTACAGCTGAGACGCACAGATGATTTGGATTGTGTAGAAGTAACTATGCCATTACCAGGTTAAGATACCGTCCGCTAAACATCCCAAACTTTTTCACCCGTTGTTTGTATGAAAGATTGAGCATTCAAATGATGTACTTGGATGTCCAATGTCGAGGTTACTCCAGTGTGATAAGGTCGTGTTTCAGCCATGGATGCCAGGCTTGAACTGAGTATTCGACATGGGGGAGGGGAACATACGCACGGAGCATCTGTCGAAAAATAGAAATGTCTATTTGTCCGAAAGCCCCTCGAAACAGTCCGATGTGTTGATTATCAGATTAAGAGGCCTTTTCGTATCTTAAGTTATCCTGAACCAGTGTATCCAGATCACGTTCGACAGAAACTCGCACCAGCACATGCGTTCTGAGTCAGTACGAGTAGTTGCTCTACTGTCGTATGGAAAGTACCTTGCATTTATTCACGTTGAAATGCAGTAAATTTGGGAATGATCACCGATGTACCGTGGAAATATCAATCTGAAGCAGATGCTGGTCGGCATTTATCTGAATCCTGCGCTCAATCGTCATGTCATCGGTAAACAGCAGGAAGTTTGAAGTGATTGACTGTGCGAAGTCATTAATAAACACCAAAAACAATCATGCACCTAGGATTGAGCCTTGCGGCACAAAAGATTCAACTTGTTTGGCGGTTGAAAGAGAAAATTGGTGATCCAGCCTAGAAGTGGCTCACCGATCTCGTAATACCGCAATGAGGCTGGACCTTACCGCGGTGCAATGGTTTGTGTGCCTCAGTGATCCATTGAGCTATACTGGGTGGTGCATTTGCACCTTCAGAGTCACTCATACCCAATTGGTCAATGGTTAGAGGTCAGACAAACTCAGCCTCCTGGTCCTCCAGGTTGGGGGTTGGAATGAGGGTGGCTCCTTATTCCTTAAAACGGACTCCTTGTAGTCCAGTGCCAAACCCGCTGCCTTGCGGTCAGGTTTTTGAACCAAAGGCTTTGGTTGAGAACCCTAATCGTTCTCCTGTCTAGACCTGGGCAACCTGACAGTATCCTGCCCACGCAATACTATGAATCTTTCCCCAAACAAATTTCTGATGCTCTGGCCACCGCAGAGGATAATCAACGGTGCCCTATCTGCTGCATCGGGCAGGGTGGATAGGGGTTTGGATGCTACTGCTCAAGCCTTCCCATCTTCTTATCCCCCTTCTTGCGCTTTTTCACCCTTATCGTCCCGTTCCAGCTTTACTTTTATCCCCCCTGTTTTCAACCCCCCAATTCTCGGCCCTCCCAAACCTTGCTTCAATAGTCGCTTGTCTTTTAGTTTCAACACACAGGTGAACGCAGAGCGTCATTCCTGCACTGTCAACAGGCCCATGTGCATGCAAGCGGCCCATTCCAGTTCATCGGATTCCATTTGGAGCCCTCGATCCTCCTTCAGACTGGCATGCCTCAATGTTCACACATTGGTATTGATCGGTCAACAGGCAGCACTTGCCCGAACATTAGAGACCCTCTCCATCGATATCTGCTGCTTATCGGAGACCCGCTTGCAAGACCCGAGCTCTGTGCTCACTCTGCGATCCCCTTCAGGTGACACTAGCAGCACTTTCCCATTGCGCCTATCCGGTGACGATGAAGCTTCGAGAACCGGCCAAGCTGGCGTCGGCATTGCCCTGAGTCCCCGGGCTGAAGCTGCTCTGGTTGATTGGATTCCAATCAGTAGCCGGATGTGTGCAGTCCGATTGGCTGGCTCGTTTAAAGCTTCGAAATCGCGCGGGACTAATAGGCGTCTATTCATCACCGCTGCCTACGCGCCCACAAACTGTAGCGATGATTCGGTAAAGAACGACTTCTACCGGCAACTGACTCAGCTCCTTCGCCACAGAAGAAGCATGGACACTGTGCTGGCCGGGGATATGAACGCACAAGTTGAAAAATTATCCACAGATGAGCTGCATCTGGGCGGTTAACATGGTACAGGCTCCCGTAATGATAACGGTGAGCGGTTACTTCATTTGCGTGAGGATGCTCGCTTATTTCTTGCGAGCACTAATTTCCGACACAGCACCCGCCGGAGGGTGACTTGGCGCTCACCAGTCTCGAACCAGCTATGGACGCAAATCGATCACATTGCTGTTAGTTACCGCTGGAGAGGCTGCGTCCAGAACTGTCACTCGATTTGGAGCACAGGTGTTGACACCGATCATGCACTTGTATGTGCGGACATGCGGATGCGCTTTGGCGGACGCCCACGGCGACGCTGTGAGCGCATTGACACCAGCCAACTGACAAAGCCAGCTGTTCTGAACGCCTATCAAATTACGCTGTCATCCGAGTTGGATAAACGCTCACTGGATGCAATTGAAGCTCACTGGTCTCAAATGCAACAGGCCTTACTAGCAGCAGGCAAATCCTCATGTGGTATGTCTAATCGCCGACATGAACATTGGGTCTCTTCACAGTCTCTGGAACTCATAGATGCTCGCCGGCATATTCCAGCTGGAAGCGAACACAATGAAACTCGCAAAGAGCTCCCGGCAAAACTCCGTGCTAGCCTGAAGAGAGACCGAGAATTCTGGTGGTCACGTCGTGCAACAGAGATGGAAATGGCCGCTGCCCTTGGTAACCATCGTGAGTTATTCCGTCTTATACAGGAAACGGGCAGCAGGAGACCTGGTGTTAGTGAAACTATACGTGACGAGAGTGGACAGCCTATCCACAACTTATCAAAACGCCTGGAACGTTGGGATGAGCGCTTTAAAAGGCAATTTAATCGGTCGGAATTGTTGGATTTCTCGCCGACCAGTGATCGCCCTGCTCCGTGGGCTGTCCCTTTGGATCCACGCTCTCGCTCAGAAGTCGAACACGAGATCAAACTGTTGAAGTTAAATTAAGCCGTGGGACCTGATGACCTTCCTCCAGCCCTCTTCAAATTCAAGGGAACCTGCCCTTGTGGATGATTTACACGAGTTACTAGTGAGACTGTGGGAGCAGGAAACTGTCCCAACCGATTGCAGCCGCTCCATCTAAGTCCCAATTTGCAAAGGAGGCTCACGATCGGAATGCGGCATCCATAGAGGAATCAGTCTAATCTCCATCGCCTCCAAATTGCTTGCCTCTGTCATCCTTCACAGACTGACTGGCACTCGTGAAAGCCAGATTCGTGAAGAGCAAGCTGGATTTCGTCGAGGTCCTAGCTGCATTGACCACATCTTCACCTTGCGTCAGTTGTTGGAGCACCGTCACATATATTGGCGGCCCACCGTTGTCGTGTTCTTCGATATCAAAGGTGCATTCGATTCGGTGGATAGACATGCACTTTGGGACTGTCTACTCAGGAAAGGTGTACCTGAGAAATATGTGAATATTATCCGGGCATTATATGCGCGTAGCTCGGGCCGAGTGAGGGCTTACGGCAATCTGTCGTCGCCCTTCAATATCTCCAACGGCGTGAGACAAGGATGCCCGCTGTGACCTTTCCTCTTCAACTTCGCTGTTGACGAAGTCGTGGAAATCGCGTTCACAGGACACGACTTAGAAGGTGTGGAGCTACTCTCAGGAGAACGACTTTTTGATTTAGAGTATGCTGATGATATTGCCCTGATCTGTGACAGCTCACAAACGTGCCACGCGGCACTGGACAGATTAGCACTGGCTGTCCGTCACTTCGGGCTTTGCTTCGCACCCTCGAGGTGCAAAGCGTTCCTCCAAGATTGGTCTGCACCGCCCCCTACGCTGGTCCTTGGTGGGGATCAGCTAGAAGTCGTTCAAAAATTCAACTACCTGGGAAGTTGTATCAGCGCCCGTCGGATTGAAGATGAAATCACGAATCGGATAGCAAAAGCTCGGGGCGCTTTTGCTAACCTTCACCACTTATGGCGCCGGCGCGACATCACTCTCACCCTGAAGGGTAGAGTGTACAATGCAGCAGTACGTTCGACCCTACTGTACGGTTGTGAAACTTGGCCGCTTAAAGCAGCGGACCTGAAGAGGCTAGTTACGTTCGACCACCGGTGCCTTCGTAATTTAGCCCACATTTGGTGGGAACACCGCGTGAGCAACGAGCGTGTTCGACGCCTTATTTGTGGCACAGGAAAAGGAAATCAACCGCTCAGCACCGTTATTTCACGCATCAGGCTCCGATGGCTCGGCCACGTGTAACGCATGCCAGCCCACCGACTTCCGCGACGTGTATTGTTTGCGCGCCGGGGGTGTGGATGGAAGAAGAGGGGTGGCCAAGCGATGACTTGGTCCAGAGGAATGAAGGCCCTCACTTCTGAGCTGGCCTCGGTTGGAGCGTCTCGGCTCCCTGGTTGGGGTCCGAAAGACGAGGAACACGTTTGGTTGGACACACTTGCTGATATAGCTAGCAGCCGACCTCAGTGGCGTTCGTGCTGTGAGTTTCTTTGTCCCACCCATCCCTCTTAGCCTCCCTCTCCAATCACGATCTAATTATTTAGCCTTATATAATTTTGCATATTAATTTTTTTTGGGTGCACAGCAGCCGGCTGGTAGCTTACCGGAACGATGCCCATCCGTTACCGGTAGCTCAGCCAGCTTGCACCAGTTGCTTTTTTTCTCCTTTTTTCTATGTATTGCGGCACAGTAGCTGAGGTGTTCCCCACCTCTAGCTAACGTGTATGATGATGATGATGAATACCGGAGATCAGAAAGGAGCAGTTGATTAGCAAGATGATTGAACGCCTTCGAAAAATCCAACGTCTCCTCCAGCATCAGCTGACTCAGTTCAACTACTCCGTGCGATTAGTGAAGTCGTTGTGCACCAGTGCTGTCGACGAAGGGAGTGATAATTATGCGGGTTTCCAGATGACCCACCGGTGTATCGGCAATGATGGATTCCGTGATCTTAGACAGCACATGGAGGAAAGATAATGGGCGGTAGTTTGAAGGCTCAGTTTTGAATCCGCCATTGTGAATCTGACTTAGTATTCCAAGGTTCCATATGGCAGGAACTTGGTACTTGTCTAACCAGTGCTGGAAGAACTAATCCTTAGGTTCTGCTAGTTGCCTTGCTGCTGCTCTCAGTGCCTCTGAGTGAATGGTCAACACCGGGAGAGCTGTGGTTGCGCAGAGAAAGCTTCAGCGGTAATAGAGATGTGGGCGAATCTTGGTGGCTGGACGACAAAAGCAGGAAGATGGCTTAATGGCAATATTCTCTGAAAGCTGGAGATATAATGCATCCGTGGTCCGTTTACTGCTTTTGTAGCTGTTACTGTTTGGTCGTATAACGAACCAGGCTCCGATGGCTGGGCCACGTGTTGCGCATGCTAGCATACCGACTCCCGCGACGTGCATTTTTTGCGCGCCAGGGGTGGGCATGGAGGTAGAGGGGGGAGGCCAAACGATGAGGAATGAAAACCCTCACTTCGAAACTGGCGTCGGTTGGTGCATCCCGACGGCCTGGCTGGGGTCCTAATGACTATGAGTATGTTTGGTTGGACACACTTGCTGATATAGCGAAAATCCGGCCCCAAGGGCGTTTGTGTTGTGAGTTTCTTTGTCCATCCCCTCCCTTTAGGTTCCCGTCCAATCCCGATCTCATGCAAAACGCATAATATAATATTTAACAGCATATTTTTCGTAGTGCAATTTTTTAGTCTCTTATCTTCTTGTAGTGCGGTACATTAGATGAAGTGTGTTTCTCACTATCAGCTAACGTGTACTGGTGATGAGTATTTGGTCGTTAGCCATACTGAGCAGAGGAAATCCCTGCCTCACCTTTTCTAAACCATCGACGTACTTGTACAGCAGTTTGTGGCCAGTGCTGAGGGTTTTGCCACATCTTGCTAATGCGGGTTTGGCTTCGCTGAACAGTTGAGTACAGTGATTATGTTGGACTACGTAGTTGTCGCAAGTTTCTGGCGTTCGAGCTAATCCATACGCTCACCATGTTGCGTTTAGTCAAATTTATTTTCTAGGTTTGCTCCTTACGAGAGAAATGGTTTTAGACCCATGGCAACTCTTGTCTCTGAAGTATCTGCATTCAGCCGATTGAATTTGTTAATGAATTCGAGCCAGGAGACTGCAGCAAGGAACGACCAGCTTGTGACGCTGATTACCTGAGCTGGTTGATCGCAGCGCGTGATGGTTCGCATCGTCTCATACTTCTCATTCCAAAATTCCGCATAGCAGACGAAGTTGAAACTGATGACTACATGATCACCACGACCCAACGGGCAGTCCACTATCAACATATCAAGCATGTTCCTCGTTGGTAAGCATAAGATAGGTAACATGATGCGATTCTAAAGAGGAACAAGATACGAGCTCTCGTATGGTGGCTTTGAATTGTTCTCGGATCGTGGCAGGGGTTAATAAACAATGTAGGTTGAAATCACCCATTATAAGGGTGTGAATGTATATTCCCTCTAGAGTGTGCCGTAGAGCAGTCGTAAGGCGGCAGTCCGTTTCGGGTGTGGTTAGGAGGGCAGTACACCAAGGCTATAATGCAAGTGTCTTTGCCTTTTAACTGCAGTTGGCACCAAAGATAATCGGGGAACTGCGAGTCTGAATCCTCTATAGCCTCACACTGTAAGTTGCTCCCATTGTGAGTCCATAGTTCCGGATGGGCGATATGTCCGGTAGCGAAACTTCAGCGTCCGTCAAACCAGTTTGCAATCATGTCTCAGTGATGCCGATGATAGCATATGGCTCGGAAACTTGGTGAGCTTTCAGTTCGGTCGACTTTTTGAAAAAGCGCTAAGTATTTGTATACATGCATGCTAGTTCCTCGGTTTTTAAGCGCCCACAGATGGTTAAAGGATTCAGGTGTTGAAGAATGCCGACCGATGCGAGGTCGGTCGTTAGTAGTATTTTTGATAGGATGCCTTGTCTGTAACTTGATTTGGTCAAGGCGCGTCCCAATCCTCGAATAGACTTACGTTAAAACAGAGTAAATGAGCGGTCAAGTGAAGCGTCTGTGTCATCACCGGAATGTTTACTATTTCAGATGATTTAATAGTTGAACTTTGCAAAGCTTCTGCAGCAGTTAACCGAAGTTAAGATGGAAGGCTTTTCCGACAACCATCTAAAATATCCATTGCTGTTGCCGCTGATTGGACCGCAAGTTTTAGGATTCTTGGGCTGCATCCTCTATAATTTAGTCAGACGGGTAGCCTCTTGAGTGATATGATACAACATTACCCGAAGAAAGTGTATCACGAATGAACCGTCACTGTTCATAATGGTGATTTCCGGCCTCTTGACTCAGGTTGGAAGGAAGCTCTAGCACGCAATGGATGAAGGTTGTGTTTAGGTGATGTTGCTTGATGTGTTTTTCTGCGGTGTTTCTTTTCGATAGTCGCACGTTCTAAGGGACATCAGGATAGACGAGTATCTCACAGGATTTGTGCCGTAGCGTTTTTGTTGAGAATAAAACGTTTACTACATTTGTGAAGGATCTTAGCGTTACTCTAAAAAGTTTGCCTTCGACATAGTGTGCGGAGTTCCAGTAATGAGTGAGTCGCATTAAATTTGTGGGTTTGGTTTTGACGTATATCAGAATGAAAAATGAGTTCCACTGGTCTTGGTCGGCAGAAAACGTACCCCGCAAAGCGATAGTGGCAAAGTAGGGGACATTTGAGCACATAACAGTCAGGGCACCATTTTCGTTGAGCTGCAAGGTAGGGTGATTGTTTGTTCTGACCTACTGCCAATTGATGATTGTCTAATGTTTGTCATTTTGTGCACGTTAGCGGAGTTTGTAACCGAAGAGACTGCAAGGAGAGCCTTCCGCCTGATCGTTGCAGTGATCTCTGCATATGTGACTGAATTCTCGGGAGACTTGAACTCGACAAGAGACCCTTTAGTTGCGAATGCAGAAGACTCGTGATCAGCTGCCCTATCCTTGCTAATGATAGAACTTGTTAAGAGCATCGATCGAAGAGACATTTCGGTTGGTGTCTGATTTTCGTGGTCCTGAGTACCACTTGACTATCAGAGCCCCAAGATATTTTAGCCTAACGTTCTGCCACAGTGGGAGGAGACAACGGCGATGGGAGTCTTGCTGATCGTGGTTCCGGTGAAGCAAATCGTGCATTATCGCCTTGCCTAGAGGTCAATATACTGTCTTGACGCATACGCGCTTCCGATGAAGCAATCCTAGTGTCCATCCGCTGTTCAACTTCTGCTGATAACCTGTCGCACTTTTGGACAAGAATAAGCATACACTTGACGAATGGGACGGTCGAACAAGCAGTACAAGGCCAAAGGACGTATTGGCATCTACTCCGCTCGCGCATCTGTTGCTTGGATAAAGTAGCACAGCTAAAATGATATCAAGTGGAACAATATGAGCAGGCTAATTCTAATTTGACTAATCGATTACATTCGCCTGACCCGCAAATATTCTTCGCCTAGAGCCCTTATGGACCTGACTTACTTGATTTCTACCACCCGGCGTGGTCTCGTAACCTGACGAGGGAAGTTGGTTGATGTTCCATACATCGGTCAAGCGAGCGTTGCAGTTACAAATGCAGACGGGGAATAGAGGATAGAATCGCAGTGTAAGCACACCTACAACATGAAAAAGTTCGTGCAACAGCTCGTGAGTGAGAGAAAATTGCGCAGAGTATGGGAAAATTGGGCATCCTGCAGGGTTGTTGGCTAGCCAGACAACCTCTCCGGCGCGTCAGCTGCGTGGTTCGGGTTTACCCGTTCCAGAAAATAGTTCGGCGGCAGTGTCCCAGGAAGTGGTGGGTTTTCGCCTGGCAAGCGTTCTTCTTATGAAAACCCATAGATGTCTGTTAAACAACACTGTGAAGTGGCGCCCGTGACTCATTATCAACTAAAGTCACCGCCCCCTGCTTATTCGTACAATCGTTTCAAATCTACGGACGTAAAACATCCTTTAACACTGGCGACACGTTTAAACACAAACAATGGTACGGCAAAAAAGTTACAAAGCCAAGCAACACAGCTACACACGTCTACACGCACAAATACATAAATGCATGTATCAACATATATGACAATCCTATTATACTATTGTATATTCCTTGAACACTAGTTGTATTCTTATCACGATCATAGCTGTGCATGCGGACCTCGTTTAGTCGAGAACAAAAATTTATTTATTTATTTAAAACAGGAGAGTAATGAGGGTACATAGCTGTTTAGTTATAAAACTGGGTGATCAGATAGATACGAAGTTTAACCACAACGTAACCAGCCAGGTGAGTGCGTCCTCCAGTGTCTATGTGCAAATGACCGGATAACATGTGTCGGGTCGAATCAACGAGTTTTGCACAGAAGACAAGGAAAGGTGTAAGACATACCGTGTTCATCTGACCATATCAATGCCTTGGTTTGAAGACATGCTTCCAGATAGCGAGCAGCAAGTTGATAACGTCCTAGATCACAGAGCATCTTCAACGCGGTAATATGGTCGTCCAAGAGAACATAGATGAGCACGGCAAAGTGCTGCAAAAAGGATGAATGATACAATAGTGTAGCGCAGCTCGCTGAGGAGGGAATTGTTTGCCCCTGAGACAAGCAAACGTGAGTGGCAGGTGCTCTGAAACTTAAAGTGAGGTAGAATAATAAGCTTCACCGCTGGTGTTCGACTGCGAACGAGCGCTAGTCAATATGTGAACGAACCATGGATTCAAAAGCTGGGTAAAATAGATGAAATTGCTATGATTAGGTAGCAGACGGACAACCGTTCGGCGGAGCTGCACGCCACCAGGCGTGTCCCCAGGTTGTGACTTAAAGGAGCGCTCCTCTTGATGAAACGAAAGAAGTAGAGCCGCGATCATAGAGACCATGAGATGACTAGGCCGCAGTAAGCTGGGAGTCGTCAGGAATCGTCTAGAAGGACGAAATTGGTGGACACTTAAAAGATAAGCCAGTCTAGTTAAGTGGGATTGAGAATGGCCAGAGACAAGCGGACGCAGATTAGTTGAGATAGAAAAAGTAGGTGAGATTAGGGGGCGACGGAGAGATAGGTCAAGAGAAATAAAAAGAACAGAGCGGCGATCACAGTGACCATGAGGCGACTAGGCCATAGTAATTTGGAGGTGGTCAAGATGAGTGAGAGCCAGATTAAAAGAGGGGAAATGGGTGTGGCGCTTTGGAGACAAGAAGTTCTAGTAAAATTGGGTTTGAGAACGGTCAGAATTAGGCTTATGAGGCTACACAGAATGCATATATTTGCAGTAGTCTATGCACAGACATAGTCATCAAAAACCTTGGAAATCAAAGGAAGGTACGGTTTGCGTAAAAAGAAAACCGACTACAACATAGCAAAATCCATGGTTTCTTCTGAGGACAAGATTCTATCCGGTTGTCCATGGCGAGGTAGGGTGTTGACTAAGGGGCACCACCTGCAGCCTTTGGCTGAATAGCCTACTTGCAAGACAGCAGAGCAAATTCAAGGAATCGCAGCCATTGGAAGCCGATGACTGAGTGTTCGGTGTATACGCCTATCCTTGGGTCGGTTGCCAAATAAGAGCCCCATCCTGCACACAATTTCAGCGTCGTTCGCTGGAACACAATGCTCCACCAAAATGAAGCAAGGGACAGTGAAGTTAGTTAGTAGCGAGTCACATCCACTACGTCGCAGTGCTGTTAAACGGACATTGCTAGCTTTTTCTACGGAAAACGGTCGTTAGGCGGAAACACACCATGTCCTGAAACACTGCCGCCGAGTTAGTTGTTAGAACAGGATGAACAAGAAGCATATAGCTGGCACCACGTGGAAGTTGTTCAGCAAGCCAACCAGGTTATAAACTGCTTAGACCTGACCCGTTTCCGACCATCGCGATAACGGAGTAGCTTTTAGCCGCATACCTACCTTAATTTTTTAGAGAATGTACACGTTCTGTTCATGGGATAAAACCCAGCTCTTTCTGTTTATGGTTTTAGTCTGAAGCTTTGGTGCATATGAGCGCTGACAGTGTTGCTAGAAGTCCCGTAGATTTCATTCTTAGCCATTCGGCTGCAGATGCGTGATAAAGAGTGAATGATCTCCTAGAGCAAATTGAAGTAACTTTTGTGTTCGTCAGCTGCAAGCTGAATTCCTTGAAATTACGTTGTAGTTACACTGACACCAGTCCGTGGATCTCAACACTAGATTCATGGAAGGACAAGCTTTGTCAGTCTTAGATCTTGTTTTTTCTGAGTTGCTATACTTCGTTAAAGACTTTAGGAACCACCTCTGGGGACTAGTGACCACGTTTGGTAGACAATCAAATAGGCTGACTTTCGAGATCATGCGAAGACCAACAGAGGAGGTCGGAATATACAACGAGCGAATTTTTAGGCAACCAGTGAATACTGCGACTTTGCATTGTTATTCCAGCAAACGACGATGTTCAGACCGCGTGGCTCCATTTCACGTGTTACTCTATTGCAGTGTCCTGTCTTTATATCCCGATAGTGAACAGACCACTAGTTGGTTCAGTGGAGCTGTAGGCCAGTGGGCATGTCTCTAGGTTGCCGAACAACCTCCTCGTGGTGCCAGCTGGGTGGTTCGGGATTTTCCCGTTCCAGCAAATGGTTCGGCGGCAGTGTTCCAGGACGTGGTGGGTTTTCGCCTGGCAAGTGTTCTCCCTATAAAAAGCCACATATGTCCGTTTAACAACACTGTGACGTGGCGGACGTGACTCGCCACTAAATAAAGTCACTGCCCCTTGCTTCATCCTGGCGAAGCATTGTATTCCAGCAAGTTGATGCTGTAATTTCGGGGAGCATTGGGCCCCTGTTTGGCAAAGGAACAAACGGAAGGCGTATGAACTGATCAATCAGTCACCGGCTCCCAGTGGGCGCGATTCCCTGAATTCGCTCCGCTGCCTTGCGGACAGGCTATTCAGCCAAAGGTTCGGGGTAGTGTCCCCTAAGTCAACACCCTACTTCGGCTTGGGCAACCGGGTAGTATTTCGCCCTCTGACGAAACCGTGGACTTTGATGTGTTGTGTTGTGTTTTCTTTTACTATTTCTGTACCTCGTTTTGAGTTCCATGGTTTCCGATAGTGCAATGTCTATTCATAGACTGTTGCAATATATATATATATATATATATATATATATATATATATATATATATATATATATATAGGTTGCAGGTCGGAATTTGTGTTCATTGCGAAGGTAACTGTAAATAAGTCTAGGTTGTTCGCAGGCCGCATCGGTAAGCATCTGCAGACAATCAGCAGGTAGCGTCCTAGAAAGCGGCAGGCTGTGGGCTGGTCAGCTGGATCCGCATTAAATACTACAAGTGCTCGTAGGACGCTGAGGCAAAGCCAAGGTGACTGGCTATAGAGCCAGTGATCACTCACTTCTGCGATCAGAAATGAGTAGTTAAGTCGACAGACATAAAGTGGCTTGTCATGCTAGATCACCGCTGTCTTCGCAGCTTAGCTCATGTCTGGTGGGAGCACCGCGTGAGCGATGAGCGTATTTGGTGCAGGAAGAGCGAGTGAATCGTTCAGCACCATAATATCAAGCAGCCGGCTACGATGGCTAAATTACGTCCTGCGCATGCCAGAACCCTGACTTCCGTGTCGTGCATTGTTTGCGCGACCCGGGTGTGTATGGAAGAAAAGGAGAGGTGGCCAAGCGATGACTTGATCAAATGACGAATATGAGTAGAAATTAATTTATTCACTTCGAAGTTGGCGTCGGTTAGTGTGTCCTTACTTCATAGCTGGAGTCAGAAAGACGATGAACACGTTCGGTTGGATACACTAGTTGATATAACAAGGAACCGAGCTCAATGGCGTTTGTGTTGAGAGTTTCCTTGTCCCTCCCTATCCCGCTTATCTTCACTTCCAACCAAGACGCATCATATGTTATTAAGTAGTCTTCCGCCCGTATATTTTGCATTCTATAATTTTCAGTAACTTGATTCTTCGTATGTCTTGTCCTTATGTATCGTGGCAGAATAGCTGAAGTGTGTTTCTCACCTTCAGCTAATGTGTAATGATGATTACGATGACTCAACAGAGTACAGATGAACCAACATGATGGCCACCAGCTTCTGCGAAGGCGTATGAGCACCCATAACTGTCAATGGTTTTCGTGCTCGCCGGCGCTTTAGGAAATTTCTCATGACCTCCGCGCAGCTTCACTCGGTCTAATTGGGGATCTCGAGATTGTTCCAACTCGAAAACCGTGTTAACCGGCGCTCAGCGATTCGCGATATACGTCAATCGCCCCGCTACCTTGCGGGTCATGTCTTTTGGACCCAAAGCTCCGGGTGGCGTCCATAAGTCAACCATTTCCTCGCTTTGAACAACCGGCAAGCTCCATGCCCACACAACTTGTGGATCAATGTTTTAACAACTTTCCGCTCGCTCTGGTGCTGTCTTTGCCGTCCGACAATGCTGCTCTCAGACGAGGTGCTGGAAGCCGAAAATGTTGAATAGTGCAAATACTACGCCACGGTACAATTACATTATTCTACGTTTGTTCAACTTTCCCAATCTTTGTAATCCCTCTCCACAACACTCGCCTAAGTGTGCGCTGCCAACTGGTATTGACAAGTCTTTGTTAGCGCCCCGTATCTAATTCAAGCTGACAGGATTTGGGGATCGGAGGCGGATGCAGATCAGATCGCAGACAGCCGTTGCTCGCACACTAGAGACTACTGCCATTGATGTCTGCTGCCTCACTTAAACCCGATTACAGGATATTAGCACGACGCTATGACTAGTTTCACCGTCTGCAAGTTCCACTGGCATTTTCACACTGCACCTACTCAGAGACTTAACCACCGAAAGCGCTGCTCTTGCCGTCGTGGGGAATGTGTTGAGCACACGTGCTGAGACAGGCTATTAGACTGCATCGCTGTCACCAGTGGACTCCACGCGATCCGAAGTGAAACCCCAGTGCGACTGTCCAGCAGCGAAGCCAGCAGATGTTTCGTGTCCGTTGTAGCAGTAGATGCTCCCACACACTGCAGCCCAGGGTCAATTAAAGCCAAGTTCTATGATCATCTGACAAACTTTCTGCGGGATTAGCGCCGCACGGAATTCGTGATGCTTGCCGGGGACGCGCAGGTCGACAGATTCGAAGTTGAGGAAATTGAACTCGGTGGTCATAATGGACATGATAATTGCAGAACACAATGATGATCGCCAACTTAAACTTTGCGCCGATCACGGCCCGTTCCTGTCGATTAATAGCTTTCGGCGATTCTAGTTTCGAAGCGCCACCTGGAGGCTCCTGTCATCTGGCCAGTCACAGAAAAACTAACCACACTACAATCTGCTATCGCTGGCTGGGCTGCGTTCAGGATTGCAAATCAATCTTGATCACCTAACTCACTTCAGGCTAAGAGATGATGTGTGCAAAAGTGACTCTACGTCCTGGTGTTCACAACAACGCCGCCGCAAACGGCTTGGCATGGCTACGCCTTCTGCCTCAGGCGTTGTCAGAAGTTTTCAGGATGCGTTGATCTCATCTCAAGAACCCCACATGCTCAGATGGTGAAACTCACTGGACACACATGCGCAGCATCATGCATAACTCTGGATCCTGCCTGGTCTGGATTTCACCAGTGGTCTTGTCAATCACTGGATCCCTGCACGGTCACTCCAGATTCCCGAAGCTCGTCGAGCAATTCCTAATGGTGTTGGATACCATTCACTGAGCAGCACTATCAACGCTAAACTCAAACAGCTCCTCCAGGGCGATCCCGAGGTCTGATAGACTCGGTGGGTCATAGAGATGGAGCAAGCATCCAGCTAGGAAAATCTTTGTAAGCTTTTCCCTCACATCCAATACAAGGTCAGTAGAAGGACGAGTGTAACCAAAATTTTGTGCGAAACCAACGGCGAACCAATCCACTGTCAGCAACGTCGACTTGTGCGTTGGGTCGAGCATTTTGAAGAGCACTTTAACTGACCAGCACCATCGGTTGTATTCACTCAAGAATCCAGGTATGTAAACGCTTCACGACCATCTGAAATTGAAGTTGCTTATTAAATTCGACCCATAAAGCAGCACAAAGTCCGACACATATGAACGTTCCCTAGTTCTTTTCAAAGATGGGAGCTAATGTTCCACATTCAAGAGGTTTGGATCAGCGAAGCAATTCCGTCTGAAAAGACGCTAGCGGATATCAGGCACGTCTCACAAAAGGTGCCGAAACTGCGTTAACCACAGAGGAACTATTCTCATCTTCGTTGCAGCCAAAGTGCTCGCCGCCCTGATTTTATGGTGGCTCGTCCTGGTCCGCGAACAGAAAATACGCAGAGAGCAAGCTGTGTTCTGCTCTGGCCGGAGTTGTATCGACTTCATCTTTACGCTCCGCCAGATACTCGAGCATCGTCAAATGTTCGGCTAGCCAATGATCATTGTCTTCTTAGATATATGAGGCGCGTTAGCCGCAGTTGACCGATCTGCTCTCTGGAGTTGTAGAGAAAAGAAGTGCCAGAGAGGTATGACATCAATCTTCAAACCATCTATCCCAGTACCTCAAGTCGAGTGCGGGTGTACAGCAGAAGTTCGCCCCTATACTATCACCAGTGGCGAGAGATAGAGTTGCACAGCATCACCATTCATGTTCGATTTCCCTATGGACGACAAGCTAGAAAGTGCTCCGGAGAAGTGCAAGCTCAGTGGAATCGAGTTGCTTCTGAGGAGCCGATTACGCGATTCGGAGTATGCAAACGACATCGTCATAATTTGCGATTTCTCACAGGTCGCCCAAAATGTGCTGTGCAGGTTGGAGGTGCTACCAAGTTTATGATGACTCGCCTTTTCGAAGTGTGAGACTCTCTTAAACGATTGGGTAAGAGCTGTTCTTACCCTGACCCTTTCAGTTCATTTTTTGGAAATGGGAGACAACTTCGTTTACCATGGGAGCTGCATCAGCGCCAATGGTGTAAAAGATGAGGTCAATTTGCGCGTCCCTAAGGCCCGGGTGGTTTTACTAACCTCCGCCATCTATGGCGTCGACAAGACCTGAACCTCTCTTTGAAGCGCCGACTCTACAATGCCGCGGTAAGAGTGATATTCTACGGTGGCCAGACTTGATTTTTTCGTGCAAAGAATGTTCAGAGGCTGTCTGTTGTGGATCATTGCGACCTTTGCAGCATTGATGGTGTACGATGACAACATCACGTTAGTGATGAGGATGTTTACCGAAGGATTTTCAGATCAGACAGAAGTTGTCGACCGCTGAGTCACAGAATTTCACTGCACAGGCTTTTGTGGCTTGGATATGTGTTTCACATGTCTACAGAGCGTTTATCTCGCCGTGCAGTTTTTGCGCAAGCAAAAGTCAGCTGTAAATGAAAAAAAGGTGGTCAAGGAGCGAGTTGGCCCTAAAGTATGGAAGCGCTGACCACAAATTCGGCCGTGGTTAGGCGCTCTTGGTTTCCTGGTTGGGAGTGCAAGGACCACAGGCAAACATGGAAATCCTATCGAACATGGCAAAAACCGTACACATTGGTGGAGATGTGAGCTCGCACCCACATAGCTACAGCATTACATTTATCCTCTTCTCTCTTTTCAGGACCATGTTTTGTATGAATGCCAATTGCACTGTTGGTCAAGTGTTTATATATATATATATATATATATATATATATATATATATATATATATATATATATATATATATATATATATATATATATATATATATATATATATATATATATATATATATATCACCGTTCCTGTTGATACCTCGGGAACGCAACGCCTGACAAAGCGTAGTGGTTGGAAGCAATAAACATCCTAGAACGCAGCAGGCAGTTGGAGGATGTGATCAGACGGTTTAAGCGTAACTGAGGACCCAGAGGGGTTGATGCAAACTACTAAGTGCTGAGCGTCAGCAATGGGCATTCGGTGAGAACTGAATATCAGCAATGCTGTGCAGACATTGGGGTGGTCAAAGAGGACTGCTCTTTCAGTGAACCAGGGCAATGGCTAATGAAGAAGCAATCACGGCGCTCACATATTGTATACCCAACTGTTGGTTGGTGGAGCAAATATGTCACTTTCGCGGACTATTAAGAAGTACACGGACCTCGCGAATGAGCGTAGAGGAGACTAAGTGAACCGGCCGACTTTTGAATGGTTGCTAGGTGACTGTAAAGGCTGGTGGCATGATGGCAAGTCCTGTACCAAGGCCACAGACATCAAATGTGGGCAGCATGAGAAAGCGAATAAAAACTGCTGCATGTGGACAAACGATTGAGATGTTGCTATCCTGATAGGAGTTAGGTGGACGCAGCCAAGTAGCATTTGACAAAACCAAAAGCGGGACGCAGCTGCTGTCATGGTCACCACAGGACTGAACGGAAAGGTTACTGATAGTAATCTGTGGAAACCGAATTGTCGGTTTCAAGGAGTTGCTACGAGTAAAGTCCGGCAACAGAGGAATGCGGCATGGCTACAAACAAGCTTGGTAGCCAAGCATGAATGTTCTATTTATATACCAAGGATCACAGGGAATGTGTTGTATGTTTAATGGCTAAAGGAACCGTAACGGTAACTTGGAAGCTGATCATGAGTTCACCCTCGCGGCAAGCAAATAATTAAATATGTGGAATTTTAGGGTATTAAATATTCTTGCCAAGTATATGGGTGAAAAATAGCATAGCAAGTAGCAACAATGCACATACTTTTCGACCGATCTGAGACGAACAAAGATAACCCGCCCATCGACGGAGGATTTGATCGGCTTCGTCAGGGGGGAGACAGCACTAAAAAACAGATGTAGCTCGTTTAGAATGTATTACTGTTTTAAATACGATTGAAGTCGTGTATTAGCAGTATTAGGAGTGGAGTAAGGGTGTTAAAAGAATAGACGTATATGTTTAGTAACCAGAGTAAATTCAGGTCAATGCTTAAAAATCAGGAAAACATTCATTGCGTTAGAAATCAATAAAACATTAAGCATTTAGGGAGACGGAAAGAGCAGCAGCGAGGTTCCCGACTAAACAGAACAGATTAGTGGTAGTAGTAGTTTAGTTGGAAGTCCGGTGTAGGGAAATAATGTGCAGCGGTAATACAAGTGTGCCACAGTTCGGGTGTGCATTATGTGTCTGCTGTAGACAAAACAGCGTGAAATAGGCACATAAGGAAAACGAAGCAGAAGATGTCGTTTAGTGAAAATCTATGAAGTCTATGGGTGCTGTAGTAGGTGAAACTCAATCGAGCTCACTTTAGCAAGCCAAATGGAACGTTCCCACTTGTCAAAAGATTCCAGGTAGCGACAGGCGTCGGAGTACAGGCCGATGAAGCACAGTAATTCTATGCCCTCGTCAAGATGACCGTTAGAAAGCAGATTTGTAGCCACTAACTTTACAGTGCTCAGGAAAGTGTCCTCAAAAATTTGAATGGAGCCGGATGAGTTTGAAAAGCGCAGTCGACCAGAAGCACTTGCAGCCAATAAGCAAGCTCGGTGCATGTTGACAGTGTAGGTGGAAGAGTCTGGTGGCGTTTCCAGTAAAAGGGACACGGCACGCTCGTGCTGGCCTGCGTGCGAAGGTGAAGAAAGTTAGAGGTCAATAAAAGAATCAGACAAGCGATATTTCAACAAATAAATCTGAATTCATGAAGAACTTATTAACGTGGATACAATTTGAGAAAAAACCTAATCGTAAGACGCTGGGTAGATACCAATGGAGCAGATGTCACATCAACTGAAAAAAAGTGAAGTCAACGCGAAGTGTGGAAACTTCACCATTATAAATACACGTTTGCTGAGAATTGGAAACATCCCACAGATAATGTATCAAAACAAAATTTATAAAATACAAAAACGAACAAAAGCAAGAAAATGCTGAATAGCACATTACGCATTGAATTTAGATCGTAGTTGGAGGGGAGGACAAAAAGACTCACAACACAAACGCTATTGAGGTCGGCTCCTCGCTAGGTCAGCAAGTGTAACTAACCAGACGTGTTCATCGGCCTTCGGACTCCAGCCCGGCAGTCGGGTAACACCAACCCACATCAAGTTCGAAGTGAAAGACTTCATTCGTGTTGACCAAGTCATCGCCTGACCTACCCTCCTCTTCTTCCAACCAAAACCCCGGCGCGAAACAATGCGCGACGCGGAAGTCGGTGTGCTGACATGTGCAACACGTGGCTAAGCCATCAGAGTCTGGTGCGTGAGTTAACGGTGCCAAGCTGTTCACTCGCTGTTCCTGCACCAACTACGGGACACCGAACACGCTCACTGCTAACGCGGTGCTCCTACCAGACATGAGCTAAGCTGCGAAAGTAGCGATAATTAAATGTGAATAGTCTCTTTATGTCTGTTAACCTGATTGGCCAGGTTTCCCCACTGTACAAGAGGGTTGAAAGGACGTCTGCATTACAAACTCTGCCCTTCACGTCTAGAGTGATGTCGCACCGGCGCCAGAGGTGGCGGATATTGGCTATACGGTTCGTAACATTATCGTCTATTCCACAGGTGCTAATATAGCTGCTTAGATACTTGAATTTCTGAACGACTTCTCGCTGCTCACCAGATAGGGTCAGCGCAAGAGTGGGTCCCCGCCAACCATGGAGAAGAACTTTGCATTTCGACGGTACAAGGCACAACCTAAGACGACTGACAGCTAGTGCCAATCTGTCCAGTTCTGCTGGGCACGTAGGGGGGCTGTCATAGGTAAAGTCAATGTCGTCAGCGTACTCAAAGTGTTAAGTGTGCAGGCAGCTCCACACATTACAAGTCGTGTCCGATGAATGCAGTTCCCATGACTTCGATGGAGAGGTAAAAAAAAGTAAGGGTGACAGCGGTCAACTGTGTCTAACAGCACTGGAGATATTGAAAGACAGTTACGGCTTCCCATAAACCCTCACGCTGCTCGAAATACGCGCGTACAGCGCGTTGATAATGTTCACGTATGTGTCGGGCATATCTATCCTGAGCAGACAGTCCCAAAGGACACATCGATTCACCGAAACAAAGGCACCTTTTATGTCCAGAAACACGGCTACGGTGGGTCGCCAATAAATATGGAGGTGTTCCAATAACATGTAATGTATAGATGTGGTCACTGAAGCCTCGATTTCGACGAAACCCGGCTTGTTCCTTGCGAATCTGGCTTTCACGGGTGGCAGTCAGTCTGTGGAGAACGACAGACGTAGGTAATGTAGAGGCAATTGGAATCAGACTGATTCCAGTATGACTGCCACATTCTGATGGTGAGCCTCCCTTGAAAATCGGGACTATAACGGAGCGGTAGAAACTTCAACTACATAAGGAATTCTAATCCTTAAATGAATGCAACGGTTGTAAAGGCATCTGATGCAAAGATTCGGAAGCCGAAAAAAGAGTTTGGGGAGCCGTTCACTGGTCGCAATCCACTGGTGTCTGATGACATTGGGAGAAGCATTGGAGATTAAACCTGTTACGAAGCGAGAGCGGGCACTGGATAGCTACTTGCTAGTAGGTGTGAATAAGTTGCCATTAGGTGAAGTGCAGAAAGTTGAAACCGAATCGGTAAGTCAATGCGAGTCCAGGAACCAGTGCAAGCCAGGTAAAAAACAAATTAATGTAGGCCTAGTGCACCCGAACAACGGTATTTTCAGGCAAGTAGCGACCGAGCATCTGCATACTCACTGGACTGGCAAACGGCTGTGTATCGAATGGATTAATCTCGTTGGGTTGATAGGTAATCGGTAGAGTCACAGTAAGGCGGAATCAGGGCACGGTATAGTGTGTGAGAAGCATAGTTTGAATGTTGCGAGCGCAAAAGAAAAGTCCTAGTAGTCAGCACGTAAATGGCAAGCAATTATTTAGTATGTTGAAGAAAGAAGTGGGTGAATTCATCAAAACGCGTATAAATATATTTTGAACATACAGTATCCTGATAAAATCACCACCCATTGGCGACTCCTCGACCAAATTAGTATTTTGAAGAGTGAATGGGAAGGAGATTAGGATGAATTAAACTGATGGAGGAAGTCATTCAGTTAGAAATTAAAAGACCAAGTCAGGAATATTGTGTCACATAAAGTAACTCTTTTCTCGTAAGAGAAGGTGCAAAAATGTGCGTCCACCGAGACAAGTTAAAAAACCATAGGAATATTAAAATGCATGAGTTTGGCATGTTTTAGTCGATCAAAACCAGAAGGATGGAAACGTGTGGGCGAACTTGAAGTAATTTAGCACAAATGAAGTAAAATAATACAAAAATAGGTAAATGGTATAGTTCGCGACGGTGCGAGCCGCAGGCCAAATGGGCTGTCTGATCAGAGAGCAGAGAAAAATGCTTGATTCTCCCAATATAGTTCCAAGAGACGCTTTGCATTGCTCGATTATTTAAAAGTAATAGAAACGTGGAAAGTAAAGCACAGGAATAAATGTAGGCATAAACAGCAGTTCAAGTGAAGTAATACAACCATCCGTGGAACATAAGGTACAAGTGCTAACAGCAAGCAAATCTGATCCTAGTTGAGACTTCTGAAGATCGGAAGCTATACACCAAAACCAAGGTTATACTCAAACCACCAAATATATGTGAAGACCAAGGGAAGACATTTGATATAATAAAAGAAGTAAAAAAGAAACATCACTCCTTGCACACAAGAGATAGCACCGCGCAGAGAACTTTTCACCTTTCCTTCTGTGAGGCAAAGATGACCTTTAAACCAGTCAGTAAAGACGTGTACAAAAGGGGTGGGGTATATTTCAAAGTAGACTGTATACTAGGTACGTAAAGGTAGCTAAGAGAAGAGGAAGAAGCGTGGACTTACAGTTCCTATCCATTGCAGATGTGAGGGTACGTGCAGCATGCGATATGGTTATGTACAGTGGTGCAAACGCCATGTCTGCCACCAATAACAATTTGAGAGAAAGTCAAATTATCGCGGCTTTCAGTAGTAAAATCGCGGAACAAGCCGTTCTCAAGTTGCAACTTCGTGCATCACACGAAATAATTACCAACTAGTTAAAGAAAATGAACGGCACAGCTGTCAGAGTTTCTCTAATGCTGCTATAATTACAGTAAGTTGGTCAATGAGTGTACGGGTCGATGTTGAGGCGGACAAAGTATCTGATGTGACTGATTGTTTGACTCAAGGGTGAAGGACTTGCGTTTGACGTGCGCTAACGCGTGTATTGCTGCCTATGGACGTGCATGATGACAGTGTTTACAAGGTATCCAGAAATTCGATGCCGCAACCTCAACCAAAAACCGTAAGAAAATATTAACCGTTGCTCAGAGAGAAAGCTAACGCCCAATCCGAATTTACGGGGACTACTGTACGCAGAAGGTAGGCCTCTATGCCTTGTGCTATCGTCGGCTGCGAGTCTGTCATTACTATCGACCGCATTTCGGTGATCTTCTTATGTTGAAGCTATTGCTTCATTTGCGAACGGCGTGTATCACCCGCGGACACTGGTACAAGCTTGCGGTGCCGAATATAAAGCGAGTTATTCAACCCGTGTGCTAGGAATGGAGATTGACAAATGTTCGGAACAGTCTGTCAGAACAAGTCGTGGAGGCCAAATCTGTGCAGCAGTTCAAAATTTTGTTGGATTTACAATTCACTACTCTATTATTCAGGGAACGATTGCGCACTGTTAATGAGATCTTACATATGTGAGCCCAAAAATACTGTAAACTACGTAAGAGCTTGAAGAATAATTAGAATAGCAGATACATTTTCTTACCTTAATCATATTCCGATGGACCTGTGCTTATTTAAATTCCTACTTGTTTCCACTATACTGTGTTCAGTTTCAATAACGATCCCCATTGAACTGTAAAGTCACGCTTCCGACTTGTGTTCTCTCCAAAATGCCTCGTTCTTCAAACCGTTGTGTTAAGTACTGTAGCTTGTAGTATTATCTACACAGAAAATACTGTCACTAATGCCATTCTCACTTCTCTTCTTGGTTTTCGTTGCTATTCTACCCAGATTAACCCACATGAGGCTTGCGACCAGCTGAAATCGTTCAGGTCAGGAGCCTCATTACATATCACTTTAGTCAACATTCGCACTACATGCTCCGTGAATTGGATGACATGGTTCCCACTCTCCCGGAATTGTCGTGTGCCGTGTCGCTGAAGCATGTGTATAGGATATTTTAGTCGCACTCAATTTCCCACCGTTTGTCCCAAGTTCTGTTGACATTGACCGTGTTTGCGTCTCTGGCAATAGCGAACTGATGGCTTAAGGCCTCAGCACTAGCTTTGTTACCCCCGACATTCTTAAACGAAAACAATGCACTAAAGTGGTTAACGGGAATAGTTGCGAATCGTCATCGGGGTACGTGGGAACGACCTAATTGCTTGGGCCTTTTCTGTTTCCTTGTATACAGCTGCACCTCAGTGGTCAGGAAAGACAATTTCTCTTGACATCTCCCTAGGGGGATCGTTGCTGGTAGCACCAGTGTTCAGTTAGGTCGGTTTCCAGATTTCCTTCAACTACTGCTGGACGATTTCGGGATTGGTGTGTACCGGTAAGGTAAGGATGATAATCGCTTCCTTCCGATTTGAGTCGATGATATTCTCTTATAACCGTACCACAGCTTTGCAATATGTGCGTTTCAATCGCTTTATCTGGCAATTCCCGATTTCATCCATGCCGAAAGACCTATCTGCTAATAGTGTCATAAACTACAGGTTGCGTACATTATTGTAAGCTTATCAGTCGATATGCAGTACATGCACGGATTCCGTGATTATTTCCGAATTTCTTATCGTTTATGGAAACGGTGGAGCATTACCAAGTTGGTCATGAGTACCGTTCTTTACATAGTTTAAAGCAGGACCATATCCATTTCGCAGTGAAGAGGTTATAAAGTAGTTCTTTTTGTTATCAGTGTTTGCAAGCTTCTGCTGCTGTCTTCTGGAAGCTCGTAGTCAGCTCAACGGAGCTTCTGTACTTGGTTTGAAGAGGTTGCCACTTGCCCCTTCTCTTCCATCAGAAGACCAAAGCCAGTGTGCGGCTCGCCCGCCTACTGTCCAGTCACCCGAGGCGATCATCAGAAGCTCCAATTGGTCTGACACCTCTTTGCCAGGCTAGTTCCGAGTTTACCAGAACTGCCGTACCCAGACCGGTGGGAGAAAGTAGGCCACTATGCTTTGTGCTATCGTTGGTTGCATTTTGGTGATCTTCCTATGTTGAAGCCACTGCTTCAGTTGCGAACGGCATGTATCACCCGCTGACACCGGTACAAGCTTGTGGTGCCCGATATAAAGCGAGTTATTCAACCCGTGTGCTAGGAATGGAGATTGGCAAATGTTCGGAACAGTCTGTCAGAACAAGTCGGCCGTCACCAATCTTTCCAAGACTCATGAATAACGTTTTGGGTGGGATGATCGGGAGGCCGATTTCTGCAGACCACGTGCAGAGGCGGTCGAGGTCTTGATGAAGGTCGTTTGGGGTGCTAATCACTCTCTAAATATTTAACTTATCCTAAACAGGGCACTGGACGACCAAAGAAGCAGAGGTAGATGGTTTATGTGGATTAGGATCAAAGTGGACACCAGCATCGTGCCCTTGGGGTACGCCAGTAGTAGATGGATACTAGTCAGTCAGATGGCCTTTAACCTATACCATCCACTTTCGCCCAACAAGAAACTCCAGGACCTGCTGATGTAGTGATACACCAACATCGCACACTCAGCCTGTGGAGGAGAACTTCGCCGTTCAACTTGTAGAACGCCTTAGATAAGCTGATGTAGATTTCTCCACAGAATGCCTTTGGTTTCCTGCCTGCAACCACTCGTGTCTTGTCAAGTGCAAGTTCTTAAAGCAAGAGCGACCTAACAGGAAACTGTGCTGCGCGGGTGTTAATAGATTATTCGATTGGAGCAGCTGTAGTAGACCCTTCTTCACTATCTCATCGACAACCTTTGCCAAAATAGGTGTCAGACGAATTAGCCTTTGCTGGGATCACAGCCTTTCGGAATCACCCAGGGCACCGAGCACTTCCGATCAATCAGCAGTAGACTGTTAAATAGGTCAGTTACAGAAGGTGGTATGATGGCGAAAAGGGACTTGGAAATGAGTGGGTGAAGCCAATCAAGCTCAGCCGGTTGGGTGCCGTCAAGATCGGTGAGTTGTTGATGCACCTTTTAGCACCGAAATGCAGACCGTTAAATTCGGTAAGAGTGATACACGTCGAACTCGTTGCAGACAACTGCTCAGTTGTAAATAAAGAGCCGAAGTGCATCGCCAACGCGGACGCACACGCAATGCTGAAGATTAGAGAGTGTCCCTCCGAACCCCATAGCAATGGTAGATTACTTGCAAGTTTCAAGCGCCGATTCATGTGAGCAAAGATTCTCTTCAAGGCGACCACTGCGACGGTAGCGTGTTTACGCTGTTATACGCTTCATAACCCGTGGAAGATCCAGAGAGGAGGAATTCATCACATATTCTGCGCTGTCGCTGAGCCACTTCACTATACTTGTCGAACCAGTGTGATTTGATTGCTCCAAGTCCTCCACATTTCAGTGGCACAAATCAAGGACGCAGTAATATCATTCCTTCTTCCATAACTCCAACAGTCTTCCATAGATGTGACAAAAGACAGGCCAATCCACTTGGCTCGTTGCTCGAGTTAGATCGTCGAAGTCAGTTTCCAGTATTTGTAAGCTTGTCCAAGCGGACGGGAATACAGTGTAGAACCATGTTGGCTGCGAGCACTTAGTAATTGCTTGCTACTAAAGGCTCCAGGATCTGAACATCATTTATGTTTTGTTACAGCTTGTTAACATCAAGTTGAGACAGGACAAAGTTCAGCGCCGCGTTTTGTGTATCGGCTTGAATATATGGTGTGTCGCTCAACATTCAAGTGGCAAATCTACGAACTTTGCCTCAGCCTCACAATATCTGCGTATAAGTCGAAGTTAAAGCTAGTGTATTCGGTGATGGTTGAAATAGCCCTTGAGGAAAAAATGGGCGCGATTCATGTGGTCCCAGAGGTGCGGCAACCGATCCAAACATCGGCTCAAGGGACTGCGATAAAATGCACCCATAGGCTTCTCTATTATGCTCAAATAGGTCGCTTCTGTAGACGTTCACAAGTCTCCTACACAGAGATGACCAGAGGTAGTGTAAGAGGCCACCGAGGGCAGTCGAGAGTCTATCGCAGCGGAAGGCACAGTACCCACTAAGCACGAGTTCCTGAGCGAGCGCAGCAGAATCCAGCCACGTCCCTGCGAGTCTCACTAAGTCTGGCCGCTCAGATGTAACGAAACGAGAGAGTTCGTCGCACTTGTTCATAAGACTGCAAACGCTGATAAATGCTACACACATGTCGCAGCAGGAAGCACCGAGCGTGCTTAAGGTGTAAGCGATCTGTTTATCATGTTTTGCAGAATATGGGAAACAACTCGAACTTATAATACGGAGATTTGTTTCCCATGACCATCACGTCTTTAAGCGCACTAATGGCAGACCTGAACCATTTGCAAAGGATTTTCGACAGTTGCAAAATATACGTTTGGGACCGCGGTCAACCACAGGCGAATGTTGACCGATCCGCACCTAACGCACTAAGGTGACATAATTCGATGGAGGTGTCAGTAAGTCGGGAAGTAAGAATAATGTTCTATCACCATCGGAGACAATCAGTGTGGCGCTCGCACAAGACCCAAACCGGATTCAGCTGAGAACCCGTAAGTGCTGTTTCCTACGGTCAGTGTAGGAAGAGATATAACTAGCAATGTCTTACCAACCTCCAGTGAGGAAGATGAGGAGTATTTTAACTTTCAAGCGGTATCAATTTGACGTAAATGGCTCAGAAGGCACTTAGGAAGCGGCATCAAAAAATGTACAATGGATATCAGACGTACACAGTGGCGAAACGCTGAGCTGCAATCTTGTCGCCATATACACACAGCGTCAGCCTCGGTTAAAGTAAAAGTCACAAAGAACTTTAAGACAAGTGGGAAATTTACGCAAATGTGGTGCATGCTCACCGAGCAAAATCAGTTGATGCACACACCGATTCCAGTGAGCTTCCGTCGCTCTAGTTCGTTCCAAAACGTCGAGACGAACGAGGGCTGAGCGGCGGTACAAACTGTGCTCAGCCAACAGATCCCAAGAGAGATCTAACACGTAACGAATATCCCACTTTGTGTGACTTTTCAATAAACGATTGGCCACAACGCGCCAAAACCTGGTCTCGTAGGAATCACCGAAGAGCTGCGCAGTCCACAGACACCGTTCCACTAGGGTGTCTGAAGGTCGCATAAACACATTCTGGAAATCCGGGCTGTGGTAGATGGAATGTAGTGAAGCACAAAGTAAGATAAAACTAGCCGTCATTAAACGAACTTCTAACAAAAGCGGTAGACAAAATCAATACGAAGTGGATACTTTTGATGGCAAGTTGTAGCCACTGGTCACATGTCTGCACTGTCGATAATAGCAAGCAAGTTAAAAAGTATTGCACAAGGATGTAGCGAATAGAAACAAAGTAAAACTGACTGTGCTTGTCGCGGGTGGGCTGCATAACTAAGCAGACAGCTACAAGACTCCGATGGTGGCTGTTCGGAGATCGACAGGAATAGTACGAGCAAAGGTAGTCTGATCGCAGTGGTAAAGGCTGCAAGCACATGTCAAACAAATTTAAGTCCTTCATTCTGGTGACACAGATTTCTCCGAGTCATTCAGGCGTTCACAAGGACTGGTTCGATTCGTTTTGTTAGCAGTACTCCTTGTTTTTACCATCATTAAAATGACAGGCTAAAATTCCGGGACATTGCGATACCACTAAAGGAGTAATTTGTGGGGAAATGGAGACAGCTATCAGTCGTAAAAACCCAATTTCACCAAAAAACATTTCAGTGTGACAAAAATAGTGCGAAACTCAGGTCTATTAGTCAACTGGTGAGTTTGCGCTGCGCCAGCTGATGTGATCTGACATACATACAGAGAAATAGCCACAGCCGAATTGCATGCAACGAAATAGGATGAATCTCTCGGGACTACAAAAGGATGTGTAGGATGAGTAAATTCCTGATAAGTATGTAGCTAAAGACCAAGTAGCTACGCAGAACTTTATACACGAAGTAGAGCATGAAAGCACCATTAGCTGCACAATAGCAGTGCCCATCGTACCTAATTGAACAAAACAATGGCATAACATTAAAGTCTTGAAGTACAGGCCAATTGATGTACGAAAAGAATCAAATTCTTGGTTTTGGGCGACCAATATGCGTTTTCAAGGCTTATAAGCCCAATAGTTTGATCATAGTTGCAACTTCGCCGGTCTGCGGAATAGACTCCTAGTAGTGTCAGCAAATGGTCCGGTGGCAGTGTTCGAGGAACTGATAAGGTTTGGAGTATACAAAACCCCGTGTCCGTTTAAAGCCCCTGCAACGTAGCGGATGTGACTCGTGACTAAATAGAGTCACTGCCCCTTACTTCATTCCGGTGGAGCATTGCAAAACAACACCGTCATACTGAAAATTTGGGGAAGATTGGGTCTATGATTGGTAACCGATCAAGCGAAGGGCTATGAACTGAGCAATCAGCCACCGGCTGCCAATGGGCGCGGTTCTTTGGATTCACTCCACTGCTAATGGGTAGGCTATTTATCCAAAAGATTGGGGCGGTGTAACTTAAGCCAACTCCCTACTTCGACTTAGGCAATCAGAAAGTATCACGGCCTGAAGCATGGACTGTTGTACACTCTGTTCATCTGATGCCCCCTCTGATTCTTGTATTGAGGCGAATCTATCAAATGCCAACTGCTCATCTATTAACAACACCTGTTATCAGTCGCCTGATTCCGATGTCAGTTCCACCGCGAATCAATGGCCCACCTTCGACTCCGATACTCGTTCCGTCTGGCGTGCTTCAACGAACCTTCACGCGAATTGGAAAAAAAGCCAGTATTAGCGCGGACAATGAAATCCCTAGATAATGATGCCTACTGTCTTTTCGAAACGCGATCGTTGGACCCCAGCACTGTACTTACGCTGACATTCTCCACTAACCATGGAGCCACATATCACCAGTGTCTTGCTGGTGAGCCAGAAGCGGCCTCAGTGGGTTTAGCAGATGTACGTGTAGCAAGGCGAAAATCGAATTGCTTGACTGGTCCCCATTACCAACCGATTGTGTGTAGTTCGACCTCACGGTTCACTGAAACAATGACAGACTGCTCCCACTGTGTGCCACTCACGGCCTGAGGATCACGAACACTCGGTTTGCACTGAGTGTGAGTGATATAGCAACTTGGACGCACCCACGGAGTGGTCACGCTCACCTGCTCGACTATGTCATCGTACGTCAGCGTGATATGTGTGAAGTGTGCATGACACTTCTACTGCGTGGAGCTGAGTGTAGCACTGATCACAAATTGGTGCGGACCAAACTGTACATATATTTTCGTAAATCTATGTATTGCACTCCCGCCGTGAATCGGCGTAAATTTAACATTCTCTCTCGATACTGTGGCGAAACGTATTGAGCTGGAGAAGGCGATGGCTGCACGCCTGTGTGGTGATGTGGACTGTATAGCCACAGTGGGCGACCTGTGGCATCCCATTCGCGACCAAGTAACAGCTGCTGCCGAGGAGACCATCGGGCGCGCAAATTTTAAACGACCTGATTGGTTTGATGAGAACAATGCGAGGATTGGCGCATTGGTGTATGAGAGGCATGCAGCATTTGCTGCAGACGTCGCAGATCACAGCGACTTGGGGAGTAGGTGTCAGTTTCGCAGAATTCGACGGGGACTGACTCGAGAGCTCCGTCGCATTAAAAGTGCATAGTGGACTGAGAAGGCGAAGCAGATAGAATGCTACGCCGAACGTCGCCAACACAAGAAATTCTTTACTCCATGAAGTCGAGGTATGGACCGAGGACGCTGATCGAAGGCAGCTCAGGCGCTACCTGCACACAGACTGCAGACAATGCAGATCTGACGGAAACGCTTCGACTGTCTCTTGAACAACCGTTCAGAGATTGAGTGGCCTAGTTTGAACGGCCTGAAGCAGCATAATGTGAAGGAGAGTCGTTCGGACACGCTGACACTGGATGAGACGCAGAGAGCACTTGCTCAGCTGCGAAACGGCAAGTGAGCTGAAGGATGCGCTTGTGCTACCACTGAACAAGAGCAAAGGGAGCAAGCAGTGTTGCACGAATTATCGTGGCATTAACTTGCTGAGTTGTGTGGGGAAGGTGATTGCCCACACAACTTAGCAGGTTGATGCTACGGTAATTCGTGCAACATTGCTTGCTTTCTTTACAATTGTACAGTGGCAGCAGAAAGGCATTCTACAGCTCAGCGGGCACCTCCTCCACAATCCATCCGCGTTGCACCAAGTGGTGCAACGTGGGACCGCCGTGTTTCGAGACTTCAGGCGAGATCCCGTCAGCACCGGCACACTTGTTTCGCAACTGAGCAAATGCTCTATGCGTCTCATCCAGTGTCGGCGTGTCCGTCGAATTCAGCTTCACTAAGTGCTTCTTCAGGTCGTTCAAGGTAAGCCAGTAAATCTCTGAACAGTAAGTGAGTTCGCAAGATCTGCATTATGTCTGCAGTCTGTGTGCAACTAGCGAGCAGCGTCCTCAGCGGCTCCAACCTCGGTCCACACCTCGACTTCATGGAGTAAAGAATTTCTTGTGTTGACGACGTTCGGCGTAGTATTCTATCTGCTTCGCCTTCTCAGTCCACTATGCACTTTTAATGCGACGGAGCTCTCGAGTCAGTCCCCGTCGAATTCTGCGAAACTGACACCTACTCCCCAAGTCGCTGTGATCTGCGACGTCTGCAGCAAATGCTGCATGCCTCTCATACACCAATGCGCCAATCCTCACATTGTTCTCATCAAACCAATCAGGTCGTTTAAAATTGGCGCGCCCGATGGTCTCCTCGGCAGCAGCTGTCACCTGATCGCGAATGTGGTGCCACAGGTAGCCCACTGTGGCTATGCAGTCCACAACACACAGGCGTGCAGCCATCGCCTTCTCCAGCTCAACAGGTTTCACCACAGTACCGAGGGAGAGAATGTTAAATTTACACCGATTCACGGCGGGAGTGCAATACATAGATTTACGAAAATATATGTACAGTTTGGTCCGCACCAATTTGTGATCAGTGCTACACTCAGCTCTACGCAGTAGAAGTGTCATGCGCACTTCACGCATATCACGCTGACGTACGATGACATAGTCGAGCGGGTGAGTGTGACCACTCCGTGGGTGCGTCCAACTTGCTATATCACTCGCACTCAGTGCAAACCGAGTGTTCGTGATCGTCAGGCCGTGAGTGGCACACAGTGAGAGCAGTCTGTCACCGTTCGCATTCGCTGAACCAATGCCATGTGGACCGATAACATCTGTCCACACTGATGCATCACGCCCAACGCGAGCGTTGAAATCTCCCAGCAGAAATAGTCGGTCGCTCCTCGGCACAGACCGTATCACGGAGGATAGCTGAGTGTAGCACTGATCACGCGTGTCTTCAGGATAACCGATGGTCGGACCGTAATACTTATAAAAGTGGCAAATGTAACTCTCCTGAGTCGTAGGCGAACAGTCATGAGTCGCCCGCGGATACCAATCGGCTCACCCACCAGATGGCCACGGAGGCGGTCGGATATTGTGTATCCGACTCCATGTTCACGCGGTGCTGAGGCGGCGTTGTCCACCCAGTAGAATGTGTAGCTAGCACCTGTTTCATGCAACTGACCTTGCTCAGCGAACCGAATCTCACTGAGCGCCGCAACGTCGATGTTGTAGTGCGCCAGTTCCATCGCGACGAGTGCAGTGTGTCGCTCGGGGCGATCAGTTGAGTTCCGGTCCAGTAGTGTGCGCATGTTCCATCGCCCGATGCTGAGTGTTTTGCGCGCAGGCATACGGTTGCATTGGTGTGCAATCGCACAGGAGGTGGCTGTTGTGCTTCGGAGGTTTGCTTGAGAAACTCAGCCCGGGGCCTTTGGCTAAATAGCCTGACCCACAAGGCGGTGGGATGCAAATCAAGCGTGGAAGCGTGATTGCAGAGACTATTGATATCTGATTGTGGTCCATCACACACAGCCTTTGAGGATCTGGAGCAATTCCTCAGTGTATTTCGATCGTAGTAGGATACGCACTTGCGACCAGGGCCAGATGCAGGCGAATTTTGGCGGGTTTGCGCCAACTTGTCCAGGGCGTACCTGGCTTGATGGGGGGCAGTAGCAAACGACTGAGCTTCCGGAAGTGCCTTCGTACCGTCATAGACATGGCGTTGCGCTCGTGCTCTACGCCAATCGCTGTATACCAGTTGCCTCGCATGGCTAGGTTTTAAGGGAAGAGGGCCGTCGACTACTTCCCAACCTCCGAACAGGATGGGGTTTGGACTAGTATAGGGGAACGGCGCCCATACGTGACAGGATATCGACTGGGGTCCTCAGTCAAAGCCTTCGATTAAATGCACACCTGAAAGGCAGCGGGTCTATCACATGGTCGGTACACAGACTCATGCGGATTGCTGTGTCCTGGCTCTTAGCTAGAAGGGCGTAAACCAACTCCCACCCAGCGGCCATCACAAGGAGGCGAGCAACATATGAGCCCAATGCACAACAATGTAGCGGTGGGTACACTATCTAACAGGATATAGCCACCACAAGTCTCAGAGCTGGATAGGGTCCCCTATGGATATATATATATATATATATATATATATATATATTTATATGTATATTTATAGGTGTGTGTGTGTGTGTCTAACGAGAAGCGGGAACGCACAAAAATGGCATCGACTAAGGTAGCATATAAATCAACGTCACAAAAAAACGGCAACTGGTCACGAGCATACAAATCATTTACGTTCATAAAATGTGAGCAAAGGACCATGGGATGGAATGATCAACAAAGAGGGTGACATTACAGTGGGTCCGTGCACATAGGAGAGGGACCAGGTTTCACAATTTGTAAGTAAAAGCTAGTTACGGACACCGTAAGGTCACAAATCAAACAACGTTAGCAAACTTTTCGTGTATTACGGATACAGGGCACGAATAACTCACCTCTGTTCCAAATAGGAGAAAAATAAATCCACAGAAGATTGTATTTTTGAGAATCCGGGAGCTAGTTTGGGACGCCGAATGGTGGAACATGGCGCGCTAGAATCGCTGTAAGTGGTTCTAAAGACGTCTGCAAACGCTTCAGATGAGCCATCAGAGCGAGTGCTTCCTGCTAAACTGAGAGGTAGTTGGCTTGGTGAAGATAAGTCCAACGATTGGCTCTGGAGCAGGCATTGGATTGCAGACGCAATTTCGGCAGGAAGAAGAGAAGGCAACAGCAAGGACGCTGAAAGAGATTTAGCAATAATGATATGGGTTCAAAAAAGTTGATGCATTCGAAAACAGAGCCACAAAGACAATGTGTAAAAACACAAGGTAAGTCTCATCATGTGTGAGCGGAATGCTACTGAAACCAAGGTCATCGCATCATATAGAGTGTGGGAAAATTTTTAAAAATGTCAGTGTCAGACAGATGTAGCATGAGTCTGTGTGTAACGACCGCAGTAATACAGAAGTGACCAGCTATGAAATTTGGGTAGTGGGTCAAATAAATATAACCAGTGAGGGCGTGGGAAAATGATTATAAAAATTCAGCGTCCTAAATTCAACCAAAACTAGCAAGTCATTACAAGCGCATAAGTGTAAACAAGTATTAGAGATGTGAGTGTATAAACACGGCCCATTTTCCAAGCGATAAGGAACGATGTTCAGAATTTTTGATGTCGCGCTCAATGTGGTCTACGCACAACGTTGAGAGGCCTAAGACGCATTCGGTGGGAATATCTCGCAAGCTCCGTCTACGCAACGTTCACTTAAATCAAAGCGACGGTGGTGACGTAGAGTAATGGAAGTGACTCGTACTGGAACGACAAGGTATCTAGATCAAACGACACATGCATTACAAGATAGTAGTGGATGAATAACCAGGGACTGATGAATTTTAGTTCATGAGCAAATTCCAACATGGAGAGTGAGTGAGATGGGATGGTTGCGCTTTATTCGTGCCCGACTTGGACGTGACTCGTGCTTTCTTTACAACGTGGGGGTGGAGCAAACAAAATCAAAATTGGCTGGTATTATCCACCTATGAGGGAACGCATGAAAGTCACTGGAAAAATGCGAATACGCTCATAATCATTATCGGGATGATGAGAAAAGTAAAGCCCAGAATGTGTTAATGGGAAATAGACATTGAATCTTTATGGAAAACCACGAAACATGCATAAAGGAATAGGTTAAAAAGCAAATGGCGAGTGCCTCATAGTTTCATGATGTTATGTGACGGGGAAAAATTAACAAGAGGAGTTCGGCGTTAACAAAGTACAAATCAGTTCATCTGAACAATTAAGATCAAGGCAACGAAGCGCTGCGGATCCGGTTGCCATGACTAGCGTCGCCAGTGAAACAAGATGGATGGACGCAAATAGAGTACAAGCAAAGTAGAGTCTATTGGGTTTTCCCGAGATCAATTGAAATTTTTAGCAGATGTTTGCAAGCAGTATTTCATTTTAATAAACAACAATTTTCAATGTTATAGACGACGTACTACTTACGCCCAGGCAAGCTATCAATGCATCTCTCACAGAACGAGATGGACTAGCAGTTAAAGTATTGGGTAATGTACGCTACGATATGGTCGCGGTCATCTAGTTTCTTGTCCATGATGTTAATGTGTACCAAGAGAAAAAGATGGTAGTCAGTAGGAGCAAGGTTCAGCCCTTGTGGTGGATGTATGAGTTTCGATGCCGAGCTGGTGAATCTTGAGACGCGTCAACTTTGCCACAGGGCGGGTATGTTGTCACGTAGTAAAAGGATTCGAGCTGGTCTTGGACTTTTTTGGTGTTCGTCGACAAGCTCCAATTGTTGGGAGTAGATATTGGCAGTCACAGTGAAACTGTCAGGCAGCATTTAACGATAGATGGCGTCGTGGCGACTCCACTAGACTGACAGCATTATATTCTTGCCGTGCAGTTCGCATTTCGAGACTTACATTGGTGTTTAATCCGCTACGATCCACTGGTTAGAGTTGACACAGAGCACCCACTTCTTGTCTCTAATAACGACGTTGCTCAGCCATCGATGCAACCTGGGGTCATGTAGTGACAAAACTTCCTGCACACTTCGTTTCGGACCATTCTATTGAGCCTCCTGGATGTTGCTGACAATGTCCGCTGGAATGCGTCCTTGACCAACGACATTCGACAAATCGTAGTTAACTACTTTTAATATATGCAAAAATATTGCTGTCGCATCGTAACTTGGGGCATCCGTGTTGTAACGCTTCTCCTTTACCTCTGCTCTCTGCCACTGACGACTGTTGTACGGTTGCTAGCTGCCCTATGAGACTGCGACTGTCTGACTTCTCAGTCACGCGCCAACCCAACCGACGGAATACAGAAGACCAAGACTCGGTAAACAGGGAGTCTATCTACACCATAAGTTAACTGTATTTATAGGTAGTCGAAACATGCTAATTTAGGAGGTGAAGAGCGCTCATTTTTGTGCGTCCGATTTTCAGCCAGTGTGAGTGAGTTCCACTCCACGGATTTATCATATTGACGGTATAGTTCGATTCGTTTTACGAGGACTGGTAATTGCTGGCCGATCAATTCTCAGTCGATACCCAACTTTAGCTCCCCTTACGTCTTTATTACCTCCCCCTACAACTTGATTGCTCCTACCTATTTTCCGCACTTGGACTTGGTCGTAGCTTTTTACTCTGGGGTCCACTTGTAGCCATCGCGGTTGCCTTCTTCTTCGACTTGGCCTGCATGTCGCGTCGTATGGCGTCTTTGCGACCGGCCGTGTTCCGCTTTGGGGATCAGTTCTGTTTTCTAAACCAAATGTATCCAGTAGTATATCCCACTGTGGTGCCGCTGGTTCTTGATCTCTTTGAGTTTTGCCATGCCGCTGTCGTAGATTATTGATATGTCTGGTCCACTTGTCCTTTCCGACCATTATCTCATAAATAACTTTACCGCTCTTTCCACTAACCGTTCCGCTAACCCATCTTTCCGGGGTCTGGAAGTTTCGCGCATACACCAAGTCGCCAATCTTGAACGTGCGAAGCCTGTTATCCTGCCCCCTTCTCGGTTGTCCGTTGCGTTTTTCAACATTTCTGGGAATCAGGCTATCAAATGTCGTTTTAACTTTTCGTCCAAATAGACATTCAGAAGGAGATTTACCCTCCGGTGTGTGTGGATTCGGAGTGTTTCGATACATTCTCAAAAACGGCTGAATTGCATCTCGTGACACCCTCGTTCCTTCTGTTTTGAGAAGAGCACGTTTAAAGGTATCTACAAACCGTTCGGCTTACCCATTCGATTGTGGATGGTACGGCGGCGAAAACTTGTGCTGGATTCCGTTTTGCCTGCAAAATTCTCTGAACAGCGTTGAGGTGAACTGGGCTCCGTTGTCTGTAACCAGCATCTCCGGGGTGCCAACATACTGGAACAGTTTGTTCAGCTCTTTGATATTGTGCCGGGCAGTAGGATTTTGCATCGGAATCACGTCGGGCCATTTTGTGTAGGAAGCAACAAAAATCAAATAAGATTGACCGTTGATTGGTCCCGCATAATCCAAATGGATTCTCTGCCAGGGCTTTTTCGACTCGGGCCAAGGGTGCCACGAACATCTCGGAGGTGCCTTTGCCGCTTGTTGACAAGATTCACAACTTTGGCAGAACTGCTCGATTTCTGCATCCATTTGAGGTCAATACACAAAACTTCGCGTCAGTGCCTTCATTCGGCTGGTTCCCGGATGTCCTGAATGAAACTGCTGTAGTATTCGCTTCCGCAACTTCTTTGGTACCACGACTCGGTCTCCAAACATTAGACAATGGTCAACGACCGAAAGGGATCCGCGTCGATTAAAGAAAGGTTGTAACTCATTCGAATTTCTGACATTAGGCCAAATGGACTGCACAAACCCTATCACTTTCAGCAAGATATCGTCTCGAGCCGTCTCTGCACGAATCATGTCCGACGTTACTGGCAACTCCCTTACACTGTCAACCAGGATGCGCTGAACTTCCGACTCGAATTTGACAGATGCAATCACGCAGTCATCGTTTTCCTTCAAATGGGAATCGAGGAGGCGAGATAGAGCGTCAGCTTGGCCGAGTTGTTTTGTAGATCGATATTGTATACTGAAATCGTAAGCCACCAGTACGGTTGCCCATCTCTGTAAGCGACTTGCTGTGAAAACAGGAATACCTTTCTTTGATCCAAATATCGAGAGTAGAGGTTTGTGGTCCGTAGTCAGTTTGAAATGTCTACCATATAGCATCTTATGAAACCGTTTCACTGCGAAAACAATCGCCAGCGCTTCCTTCTCAATCTGGCTGTAATTTTTCTCCGCCACTGTCAGCGACCGTGCTGCGTGCGCAATGGTCTTCTCTTCTCCTCCAGGGAACATATGAGAAAGGACAGCACCTACCCCATAATTGGAGGCGTCCGAAGCAACAACAATCTCCAAGTTTGAGTTGAAGTGGGTCAAAAGTAAATCAGAACTGAGCGCTGTTTTAACTGTATCAAAGCATTGTTGGCACTCCTTTGTCCATCGCCATTTTCCCCTTTCATCAGCAACTGGTTCAGAGGACCTCTAGTCTGATGTAGACTTGGCAGGATCGCACTATAATGACATATAAGACCGAGAAATGAACGAAGTTCGGCAACATCCCTTGGTGATGGCATTTGCTTGACGGCTTCTATATTAGCGGGATCCAGACGTCGGGCATTTTTCCTGATGAGGAATCCGAGAAGCTTGATACTTTCCACCAGGAACTTGCAATTTTCCGCTCTTAACCGGAAGGCAGCTGCTTCTAGATGAGTGCGCACTTGCTATTACGTGGCCAGCAATGCTTGTGGGCCAAGTCCCATAATCAATGCTTTAACCATGTGTACTGCGACCCCAGAGATATCGTTCAGCAGCGTATCCCTGATTTGTTTAAAAATGGCGGGAGCAGTTTTTACTCCGAATGGCAACCGATTGTACTGGAAAAGACCCAGATGCGTAGTGACCGTCAACAGAGTTCTGCAGTTCTCGGCTACTGGAACTTGTAAGTAAGCATCAGCTAGATCGAGTTTCGCAAACCATTTTCCACCGTTAAGCTTGGTGAACAAATCTCCAGGTATAGGCAAAGGGTACTGGTGGTTCTCCAACTGGAATTTAAGCCGGTTGAAAAGTCAGCACAAATACGTATCTTGCCGTTTCCTTTCTTTATCATAACGATGGGTGCTGCCCATTCGGAGTAATGTACGCGCTCGATTATGCCTTCCGACTGCAACCGATTTAACTCAGACTCCACTACTGATTGTGTTGCGTACGGCACTGGACGTATTGGTCTAAAGACTGGTCTGGCGTCTGGTTTGAGGTTCAGCTCAGCTCTGGCTATCCGGCAGCATCCAAGACCGGGTTGGAACAAACTTTCGTGACGTCGCTTCAGTTCTGCAATTTGACTGTAAAGTTCGAGGTTCATATTCTGCGTCGCTGCGGGTTTCTCAACTTGTAATTTCTGGCATATACTGTTAACTGACTGGTCAAGTAATTTCAATTCCTCCATCCAATCGAGACCCAGCAAATTCAATTCTGGTTGATCTGTCACAAAACAGGTTGTACGAATGTGCTGATCACGGAAACTGACCTGACAATGCAACTCTCCGAGAAGTTTCAAAATACCGCCGGATGCGTTTCGTGCTGTGTGGTCTGTGTGGACAAGCGGTGGTCGTCCCAATATACACCATGTGTCTCGACAAATCAAAGTGATGTCTGACTGCAGCTTAACTTCCTTATCGTTGATCTTCAAAACTGTAAACTTAAGCCTGCTGACACCGTCAACCTTGAAAGTCGCCATCACCATTTTGGCCTCTGTGTGACATCGGAAGCGCACCGGGATTCGACGCCGTATTCCGTTCATTGTTGGTCGCTTCGCAAGACAACACGACTCTTTGTGTCCTCGTTTACCACAACGATTGCAAATGTGATTTCGGAACGGGCAGTTTCGACCAAAGTGCCATTCCCTGCAAAACCAACAAGCAGAAGAGGGTTTAGAATGTGGTGAACTCACATTAACCGATTCTTTCTGAGGACTTCGGCTGACCCTGCAAATGATGTCCTGGCTGCTCTGGATAGAGGACTGTTGGATCATTGCAGCATCATGCTTCAAGTTCATCAACCGTTGGCATTCGTTCGTCACTTCCTGCAGTGTGATTTCGGGATTTTGTTCAATTCTGTTCAGTACTCTTGTTCGGGCATCCGCATCTTTGGTTGCTGGAAGACCACACACATAAATAAGGCACTTGTACTGATCAGCTGTCATCTTGTGAAACAGCGACCGTTCACACACACGATTTAGGCGACTCGAGTAAGTAATCCAGTCTTCGTCGTCTCGCTTGGTCATTGTCAGGCACCTGTATCGGATATGGAATAATGACGACTGCTCTCCAAATATCTGGGACAAAGTAGCAACCGCTTCATCGAATGTTAAATCAGTGCTCTTTTTCGGCAAGATGAAACTCATAAACTTTTCGTGCTCGGCCGCACCCAATTTCCGCAGCATGAGGCGTACTCACTTGTCCTCTGAAGCACCGGCTAAATAAACGCGAAACAGGTCTTCGTATTTATGGAACCACGATTCAAAGGGAATACCGGCATCAGCATCGTAACGGAACTCACAAACTTGCTGGGTCAAGGTTTCTGCTGAGGGGCAACGTTCACTTGTTCCCGTTACCGAGCCTGCCTGTAGTGACAAATTCTTGGTCAGCGTTGCGATCGACTTGGCCTGTGCTTTCTCAAACTGCGCCAGCTGTTGCTGCAACAGAGACTGCAAATGCTCAAAACTGACTAACATCTTTGGGTTCTTCTGACTCCTGTCACCACTGTTGTAACGCTTCTCGTTTACCTCTGAGTTACAACAATCCGCGCCTAGAAAGTCACGCAGGCTTCGAAAGATCTCGACCTCTTTATGCCATTGCAAGAACAAGCATCTGCGAAGAGCAGGTTGATTAAGTGCTAATACCGCAGCCATTAACAAAACGCAGAATAATTGGACGATGTAGTGCTACTGTTACAGAGTGTACACTTACATATACACATAAATAATCTTAGAAATACTTATAAAAATCATGGAACGGTAACGAAACATATTCAACTGATGAGATAGATCCAGCATTCACAAACGAATGCAAAAAACTGAATGCATGATTGGCACCGACTGCGCCATGTTCGATTCCGCTTCGAACCACCCAGTGGGCCCCATGCACAAGGGCCGCATGCACCAATCTGGCCAATGCTCACGGTCACTTTCATCATGCCATTATGCCGTGTCATAGACTAGCCTCTTCGCGGTTTCACCCGATTAGATGTAGTGACGACATCAAGGCATGTCGTGGAACGCGGTCAGCCAGCATACGGGTGACGACCTAGCTAACGTAAGCGGTTAGGCTTCAGCAAACACTCGAGTGGAGAACCAGGGGGTTTCTTGCCAGAAATCAACTGGCGTATCTCAGAATTGCTCACCCGGATATCCCACCAAATATGAGCAATACTCATCAAGCACCGGCTATCAAAGATGGTCAATATTTTAATGTTTCATTGTTAACTGGCCAAACCTCCGATTCATACAGTAACATCGGCCTTATCGCAGCGTTATTCACTCAATATTTCACCAACAGGCGGACACCACACCGTCTTCACAGATGGTTGAGCCTCTGAAAATCCACACGGATCTCGCTGATACCTAAAGTGACGAGAGCATCAGTTTTGACACAGCTACCAAGTTAACTGAACCGATCCACCACTTCCAGTGGCTGTTCGGTGATGGGTTAAATCGGTGCAGTACCGATCCGGTCCTGCAACGGTACAGAAGGTGCAAAGCACATGTCGAAGCGTGCAGCACTACGCATCAGTCGATTTAATAGTCCTCGCATACTCGCCGCGTCTCACACAAGGAAAGCTACATCGTCTACATACTCAAGGTTTGTCAACCGGTCGCCAGGTAGAAAGTTCGAAGGAACAGAGCCATTCACGATCATTTCGGTCGAAACGTTGAAGCGGAAAGTAGATATAAGACAACCCTGCCAAAGCCCATTTTCTGTGATGAACTCAAGAGATCATTTCTTGTAGACTCCTACCATGATCTACATCTGAGCCGAAAACCCGATGTAGATTCCCGTAATGATAACGGTGATTACATCTATGTGAAGATGTTCACTTTTTTCTCACAATCACTACCTGCCAACAGCACCCTTCGCTGGGTCACATGGCGATCACTAGCCACGGGCCCAAATTGATCAGTTCGCGATTAACCGCCGTTAGTCTGTTTCCAAAACTGCCGCTGGATTTGGAGCACAACCATGGGTTCCGAGCATGCACTTTTATGTACATATTTTCAACTGCGTTTCAGCAGGCGACCGCGGTGACTCACTAAGAGCATAAATACCCGTCAGCCGTTGAAGCCAGATGTTCTGATTACATATTAGAGTCCGATAGTATCCTAACTGAGAAATCGCTCATTGAAAGCAACTGATGGTCACCTGTCGCATGTTTGCAGACGTTATCAGGGGAGTTATGTCTTCATGTGGTAGCTCTGGTTACCAACCTGGACATTGTGTGTCTACGCAGTCCCTGGAAGTTCTTGATGCACACTCTGGCTGGGGGCGAACAGAATGAGACTCACAAAGGTATCAAAGCAAAACAACCGGTTAGCCCAAAGAGAAAGTGAAGCTTGTTACTCGCATTAACCATCGGAGATGGAGACAGCCACTGCTATTGGTATCCATTGAAGTTTTTCTATCTGAAACAGGAAACATGCAGTAGAAGACCTGGTGTTTGCGAGACTATACGCGATGAGAGTGGACGGCTGACTCACAGCCTGTCAAAAAGCTTGCAGCGTTTGGGGGAAACGCTTTGCAAGGCAGTTTAACCAACCTGAGTTATCGCTTTCATTTTCGCGCATTAAGTGCCTTTCCCATGAGGTGTCTTCACAGATCCGCCCTCACGTGCAGTAGTCGAACGTGAGATCAGTTTATGGCAGACTGTCGCCACCCTTCAGTACCACCAGCGGTGTGAGACAAGGTTTCCCGCTGTCACCTTTTTATTTCAACTTCGCTGTTGAGGAAGTCATGGAAACAGCGTTCGCTGGACATGACCTAGATGTAGAACTACTTCCTGGTGAGCGACTTATTCACTTGGAGTACGCGGACGATATTGCCCTGATTTGTGACAACTCCCAAACATGTCAAGCAGCACTGGACCGATTAGCACTGGCTGTCAATCGTTTTGGGCTATCATCATCATCATCATACACGTTAGCTAGAGGTGGGGATGTATGTATGTATTCTCAACAGTACATTAACTAGACACAGAGCCAGTATAAAACCATGGAGACCAACAGATAAGCAAGATCCAACGCGTCATAATCATTGTGGCATGCTAGTTGAAGGTGAGCAACACACTTCAACTAATATGCCGCAGGAAGAATGGAACATTTCGATAAAAAGTAGAATAAAACATTTTTAGTTGGTTTTTCACACGCCGCTTTTGTTCTTTTTTTGTCATTTTAATGTTTGTTGTATTAATCACGTGAATCGACACAATACTGTACACAAGTCTTCCAATGATTCCGGTTGCGGGCCATATCCTCAAGAGTGCTAAGCCATTGGCACTCCTCATCTCTGGTTCCCCATCCTGGAAGACGTACGGATCCTACAGCGGCTAGACACGACGTCAGCGATTTCATGTGATGCGGCCAAGTGGAAGGCTGACCACCATGCGGTCGCCACCAGCCAGGTCCTTGAAGAGCGAATAGAGCGTGACGCGGTAGACACTCAGGTGCCATGAGTAGGACGTGACCGAGCCATCTCAACTGGCGCAACAAAACCAATTTGTTGAAGGGAATACTCGCACTCCCCAAGGTGCGACGTCGAACCTCATTACTATTAACTCGATGTTGCCACCAAACACGAGCAATCCTCCTTAAGCAACCGTTATCGAACGCAGAAAGACGACGCATGTCTTTCACGCGAATCGGCCAGGACTCGCACCCATACAACTATATTAAGCGAACCGATGCGCTGTAAACGCGGCACTTTAGTGAGAATGAGACGTCGCGACGACGCCACAAGTGCTTCAAATTGACAAATGCTGATCGAGCTTTAGCGATACGAAGAGAAACTTCTTTGTTGATAGTGCCGTAAGCAGAAACACAGCTCCAGAGGTAGACGAAACTATCTACCTGTACAAGTTGTGCACCTTCAAAAGTGAGCACGGGAGCAGGTGAAAGCCAATCCTTGAGCAGTACTTTACACTTCGATGGGCTGAAGCTTATGCCATACTTAGATGCTTCAACCGCCAAAAGATCCAGAATGAGTTGCATACCCTGAGGATCGCCACCAAGTAATGCAATATCATCAGCATAATCTAAGTTGGTCGCGCGCTCACCTGGTAGAAGCTCTAAGCCAAAATGTTGGAAACCTTCTAGAGCATTCGACAGAATGTCTTCCATTGCGAAGTTGAAGAGGAATGGGGACATAGAGCAGTCCTGTCGCACACCGCTATTGACAGCGAATTGTGAGGAAAGCTTGCCGTAGACCCTCACTCTGCCGGATGTATAAAGGTAAAGTGCTCGTAAGATGGCGGTATATTTCTCTGGCACCCCCTTCTTTAGTAAGCAACGTCATAAAGCAGGTCGATCAACGGAGTCAAAAGCGGCACTTATGTCTAGGAATGCAACGATAGTGGGCCTGTGATAAATGTGGCGATGTTCGAGGAGCTGGTGGAGCGTGAAGATTTGATCCACGCATCCGCGGCCAGGACGGAAACCAGCTTGTTCTACACGGTAGTATGAGTCAAGTACTGGGGATAGTCTGCGAAGCAAAATGGATGCCAATAGCTTAGAGGCAACCGAAATAAGACTAATCCCGCGATGATTTGCACATGAAGTGAGAGCGCCTTTCTTGAAAACTGGAACAATAACTGATTCGCCTCAAGAGGAAGGCACTTTCTCTTCATGCCAAATTTTTGCGAACAACGCGGTCAGTTGGTTAATGATCGCCACACCGGCGTACTTGAATAGCTCCGAAGGAAGTCCGTCTAAGCCGACAGCCTTGAAGCGCTTCAAGCGTGGAATCTCGAGGCAGACTTCCGCTTCGCTAGGTGGATTCAATGGGACGAGCCAGGGTGGACAACAACGTGTACTGCATGTACTGATGGATGGTGGAGGCTAGTTGAACTGCGAGTGAAAGTGCTCGGCCCAGCGGTCCATACGCCTCTGTTGGTTGGTGATCGGAGATTCATCCACCTCGCAAATGACCTCACTGACACCAGGTTTCCTGAGGCCAGTGGACAGAATGAGTTGGAAAAGCGTGCGAGTGTTGCCAGAGAGGGCAGCCGTCTCCATCTCTAAAGCACCCTCACACCACCATGTCTCTCGATCCTTGCGTAGGTTTTGCTTGAGCAGTCGGTTGGCAGAACGGCACCGCTCGTTGCAATCGGATTTCGCCGGGATATCTTTGCGGAGTTCGAAGAGCTCCAGAGAACGAGCAGAGATTCAAGCCTTCAAGGAGCGTCGAGTTAGGCCGCAGCATGACGGCCCGGAAATGGTCATCGGTTTCCGTATATAAGTCCAGTGTTGTTCCACTTCTTGCAGTGGATTGCAACTGAGTGCATATGCCAGTGAAGACTGATAGCTCGCCTGGACAGAGGAATCAGTTAATCTGTTTACATCAATCTTGCGGTGCTTCGTGTTTCGGGATCCTCCAAAACACATACAAATTTTCGCGCAGACCAGAGTATGATCTGAGTCAACGAAGGTGGACAAAAAGGACCCGCAGTCCAGTACGCTGCCGCGCCATCTGAAGCTAATTGCAATGTGATCAATTTGAGACCACGGTTGTGTTGAAGAAGGGGGACGCCACGTTGCGGAACGATTCTTCGTACGCCTGAAGCTAGTGCTCGAAAGAAACAGACGGTTGTCTTCTCACAAAGTGAGAAGTCTCTCTCCGTTATCAGAGCGGTTCTCATCGAGCGCGTGATCACAACTATGGTGGCATTCGCATGGTAACAGGCGGTCAACCCGTGCATTAAAATCCCCAGCAAGGACAACGACATCCGACTTTTTAGCATTAGTCAAGAGCTGTTGTAGATCCCGGTAGAATTCGTCCTTGACCGAGTCGCCACTGCAGTCAGTTGGAGCGTGCACGGAGATCCCAAACAAGCTGTGTCGCTCTTCGCGTTGCCTGTTGATTCTACATGAACCCCGAAGCCGAACTGCACATAGTCTGTTGTTAATCGGGAACCAGTCCAGTAGTGCCGCCTCGGCCTTGTCACTCAGTGCTATATCTACACCAGCCAGACCCGCTGAGGCTGCTTCTGGATCTCCAGAAAGACGCAGGTGATATCTGGCTTCGTGGTCAGTGGGGGATGTCAATGTAAGCACAGTGTTGGGATCTTGCAATCGGGTTTCTGGAAAACAACAGAGATCTATGTCTAGGGAATCTAGAATGCGCGATAGACCGGCTTGCTGTTCAATCTGCATGAGTGTCCGAACGTTGAAGCACACCAGACGGAACGAGGATCGGGGACGAAGGAGAGCCATAGGTTGAACCTCTTGGTCTGCGGCGCAACCGGAATTGCAGCCAGATTGTTGAGCACATGAATCGGGTAACGGAAAGTGAGGATTGTTAGCAAACAAACAATTGGCGTGTGATGAAGTCGCGTGAAAGTGAGTAGTAGAAACAGAAGCTGGTGAGCACGTTGTAATACAGTCCATGGTTTTTCGAGAGGGCGTGATACTACCCGGTTGCCCAAGCCGAAGTAGGGAGTTGACTTAGAGAACACCACCCCGAGCCTTTGGTTAAATAACCTACACGCAAGGCAGCGGGGAGAGGTAAGGAACACCTCAGCTACTGTGTCGCAATACATAGAAAAAAGGAGAGAAAAAAAGAATTCAACTGGGGCAAGCCGGCTGAGCTACCGGTAACGGATGGGCATCGTTCCGGTAAGTTACCTGCCGGCTACCATGCATAAAAAATTACTATGCAAAATTATGTAAGGTTAAATAATGAGATCGTGGTTGGAGGGGGAGGCTAAGAGGGATGGGGTGGGACAAAGAAACTCACAGCACGAACGCCACTGAGGTCGGCTCCTAGCCATATCAGCAAGTGTGTCCAACCAAACGTGTTCATCGTCTTTCGGACCCCAACCAGGGAGCCGAGACGCTCCAACCGAGGCCAGCTCAGAAGTGAGGGCCTTCATTCCTCTGGACCAAGTCATCGCTTGGCCACCCTTCCTCTTCTTCCATCCACACCCCCGGCTCGCAAACAACGCACGTCGCGGGAGTCGGTAGGCTGGCATGCGTAACCCGTGGCCGAGCCATCGGAGCCTGGTGCGTGAAATAACGGTGCTGAGCGGTTCATTTCCTTTTCCTGTGCCACAAATAAGGCGTCGGACACGCTCGTTGCTCACGCGGTGTTCCCACCAGATGTGAGATAAAGTATACTTTACTATACTTTGCTATACTTTGCTCCATCGAAATACAAAGTACTTCTCCAAGATTGGCAGGGACCCAATCCTGCACTGGCCCTTGGTGGTGATCAACTAGAAGTCGTTCAGGAATTCAAGTACCAGGGAAACTATATTAGCGCTCGTGGGATCGTAGATGAAGTTATGAACCGTATAGCAAAAGCTCGAGGAGGCTTTGCCAATCTCCGCCACTGTGGCGCAGACGCGACACCACTCTCGCCCTGAAGCGCAGAGTTTATAACGCAGCCGTCCGTTCAACCCTCCTTTAAGGTTATGAAACCTGGTCCAGCAGGTCGACAGACATAAAGACGCCAGTCACATTTGATCATCACTGCATTTGCAGCTTAGCTCATGTCTGGTGGAAGCACCGCGTGAGCAATGAGCGTGTTCGGCGTCGCGCATTTGGTGCAGTAAGAGCGACTGAACCGCTCAGCACCATTATATCAGGCACCAGGCTCCGATAGCTGGGCCACGTGTTGCGCATGCCAGCCCACCGACTCCCGCGACATGCATGGTTTGTGCGCCGAAAGTGCGGTTGAAAAAGATGGAGAGGAGGCCAAGCGATGATTCGGTCGAGAGAAATGAAAACCCTTAATTCGTAGTTGGCGTTGGTTGGTGTATCCCGACTGCATGGCTGGGGTCCTAAGGACGATGAACACGTTTGGTTGGACACACCTGCAGATAGCGCTAGGAACCGGCCCTAATGGCGTTTGTGTTATAATTTCCTTTATCCATCCCATCCTGCTTAGCCTCCCCCGCCATCTCATTCGCTAGGCATAATATAACTCTTTTTGCGGCACGATAGCTGGCTGTTAGTCCTCCGGAACAATGTTCATCAGTTACTGAGAACTCAGCCGGCGTGCCACGGTTGTATTTTTTCTTCTCCTTGTCTTTAGTATGGCGACACAATAGCTGAGGTGTTTTCCACCTGCAGCTAACGTGTATAATGAGTGAATGACTATAAGGTTTTTTTTGACACAGTATATATATATATATATATATATATATATATATATCCGGCAGAGTGTTACGACATGTGAGTAACAATCACAAAAATGAGAGAGTGAGTTAGAGGAATGGAAGCAAAGTGCCATGTGTTGTGTGGGCATTGAGCTTCCCGGTTGCTCAGGCCAAGGAAAAGGGCTGACTTAAGGGACCTTACCCCGAGGCTTTGGTCTAAAGACCTGACCCGCAAGGCAGCGGGTTGATACATGAAGACCGCTGACAACCAAATGGCTCATTCACCTTCTTTGTGTTCGGAAGCAGTCTACAAAGAAGCAGGTGGCTAGCGAAGTTGTTCATCCGCCCTCCGTTAGATACTCACACACAGTTACAGGAGAGAGTGGTCAGTGACCCTATAACCGGTCACATTGGCTTTGAGACAGCGACGTACGAGCTCCTGTGGTATTTGATGGAGAATCAGGTGACCAGCCCAGAACTACCCACACTCTGAGACGCTGCTGCTGATAGTCCGCGACTGCTTATTCATCACGCCTGCAAAGCAAACGAGACTTATTCGCAGTTAACGCCACAAGGAAGGCATTCCCCGATCCGCAATCTGGAGACGCGGCCGATAGCGTACAGTCCCGCCACGAGACAGTAAACAACTGCGATTGCGCCTCGGGTTCATACACTAGTGCCATGACCAACTAAGGTGCATCATGAAGATCCACTGGCTGGACCCGTTGGAAGAAGGGGATGTGAGGACCTTATTGGAGGACTTCAGGGATGTGGCGGAGACGGCTGGAGTCAAGAATGACGGGGCGGAACTGGTGGCCCTGCGGAGTCTCCTCAAATGCAGGGTGAAGGCAGTCCTGAAGGCCTTGTCAAGTTGGAGTGGGCCGCCGCGAAGTATGCGTTGGTGTCCGGATTGGATAGCCCGGCAGACCGACAGAAGGCGATGCGGCGGTTCAAGGTGGCGCTGCTTGGTGTAAGAGCGAATCTCCTTGTGTTTGCAGTTCACATAAGGAGCTTATTGGACCGAGCGTTGCCGGGAATAGATGAACCGTCAAAACAGCAATTACTGGTGTATCAGTTCATGGCCAGTCTTCAATAGCCAATCGCGGAATGCGTCCGGATTGTGAACGCTACTTGAAAAATGCAGCTGGAGGAGTAAGCGCAGGTTACTCGAGAGCTGGGTGACGCGCCACTCGCTACGCTGAAGGAGGAACGTCATGAAGGCGTGGATAAATTGGAATGGAACAGCTCCAGCAAGATGTAAATGGGCTTCGCACTCGGCGCTAAAAGGAGCGAAAAAGATGAAGCTTCCTTTGCGGGAAACCGGGACACAGGAAAAGACAAGGTTCGGTGAGGCGCACTGCTGCCCGTGTACCAAATACACGCATTCAACCTCGCTTTTCTTCTCGGAACGAGAAACGTGTACTCGGGGTGCTGAGTAGGAGGATGATCGAAGCGATGGTGGAAATAGACGAAACGAGGGGTGCCTCAGTGTCGCTGATCAACCATCGGCGGGGCGAAAAGCTTCAATCGTGCTCCATGGTTGTGTGAGCTGTTGGCGGTTACTCAGTGAGCATTGATGGTATGGCCGAACACATTGTGGGAATCGGGGGACGGAAACTAACGCATGTCTTCATGGTTTCACCAGAGGCGAAACAAACAATATTGGGAGCATATTTCCTGGAGTTCAACAAGGTTACGGTCGATTTAAAACGAGGGATGTTATTGGCTGAATACGAGTCGCTGCTACTCATTGGCCAGGGAGAAACGATACCTTCGCAATTGGTTGTTGCTGCGTTACATTGAAGCCCGACCTTGCAGTCACTAACCACAAAGTATCACCCCTTGTTTAAGGATGACTGCAGCCCGTATGGATTTTGAGATTGGATCGCGAACCCAAGGACCCCCAGGGACCTCGAAGGAAACCAATGCATTTGAAGGCTGAAGTAGAAGCAAGTACAGGAGATGTTGAACGAGGATGTGATTAAAGAGGCGCACAGCCCATACACTTCTCCAGGTGTCTTGGTGAAAGAAGTTCAAGGGAAGTGTGTGAACTTCCGAAGGCTGAATGAGATAATCTTGCGCTGTTTCGTTCCAGTACCATCAGTTGCTAACACTTTTGTTAGAATGCAACTTTAAGTGACAGTAGATGGAATATTGCACTCTATAGGCCTAGTCGCACGCACGGCTTGAATCTTAGGAGAAAAGGAGCTAAGTTCGATGTAGCGGTAATCGTAAACGTGGTTCTATAATAGTAAATTTAAATGAACGTAAATGACTTACGACTAGGTTTGTAGACGTAGCCACAAGGTTGCTCAACAGTGAACCGAAACAACCCCAGTAGTCGGTATTCCTCGTCAGCGGTAAACGGGGGGCAGCGGTGATACGGGCAGCAGCGTCCAGTACATTAAGGGTGAAGTGCATGATAATGAGCCACCAAAACGGTGCTTCAGGTAACCAGTGATGCGAATAAACGAATGCCAAGATCAGGCTTTATAATCGGCGTGGTTGTGCACAAAGGGCATAACAAGGCAAAATAAAATATATATACATGTGTTTACGACTAGGAAAAGGAGGAGAAAATTGCAAGTTTACAGTTTGTGAATTTGTAATTCACACTCACCCGACGAGTTTAACTGGACCTGCATCAGCTTGTTCCTCCTCCATTTCCTCTTCTGGAAAGCACAACTGTCTCATATCAATGAGCAGAACTCCCTTAGAGGTCCTAACCGTTACTTCCCGATCGAGGCCGTCTGTGTCCTTGATGTTGTCGACAATACTCTTTGGCCAAATGCCCTTCCGGTTACGCGTACCAGACTAGAAGTAGACTAAGCACCTTCATTTTCGGACTCTTTGTATACCATTTCTTCTTCAACTTCCGAAAGGACTTGAGCGCCTGATCGCGATAACGTACAGCATTTTCCAGCTCGCATCGCATTCCACCAGCAACAAATTGGAAAGTCTTTAACTACTGCAACGTTTAGTCCTTTTGGCGAATGACTAAAAGAAGCCACCTAATGAAATCGGCCAACTCGCCTTCAAATCTTTTGTGGACCGCCATGTGTTTAGCACGCTGCTTGGTTTCATACCTCAGAAACGATTCCAGTTCCTGCGTCGACATATTTTGCTGACGTTCAGATTCCGCTAGCCGTTCTTTCAAGTCATCAGGCTTATTTACGATACATGAGGAACCGAGTATCGCGGTCGTGCATCTGACGAACAAACGATTGTTTTTCTGCCTGAAGACGATTCGGAGCTTCGTTTTGAGTGCACTGTAAGCTCTTTACTTTGCGCTCACCTTCAGCTTGAATCGGCTGTAGGGTCACCATAGCGTTACAAGCGTCCAACTTTAAGTGATTTTTCTCGGCATTCACTGAAAAAGCGAGGCGAGAACTACTGCGTTCGATAAATTCCAGCTTACGTATTTTTTCTAAGAAGGTAGGCTTCGTTCGATTCAGTAGTCTTAGTGTTGATACTCGCCCTTTCACAGTTCCTCATACCAACCGGACCGACCAGCATCCACCCAAGTGGGATACGAGTAGCGAATGGCTCCGTTGGATTCCCGTGCCGTTGTACCAGGACCCAGCGCGCCTCCGAGGCGTTTGAGGCCAGTACAAGTCCGATGCTGCAATTTTCTGCATTCAGAAAGATAGCACTTTAAGGTGACTCCAGCATTGAGGTTGCCCATGGGTAAGAAGTACCCGCCACGCCTTTGGCATGTTCTTCACCGATCATACTTCGCTCACTCTGACAGGTTCTCCATCATCCATAGGTCAAATTTCTAGCTCTGCTACTGCTGAATCTAGACTGGAGAAGTGTTAGGACTCTTAAAGGTGATGGTTTGGTGTCTAACTTCAGATGCTTTAGAAGCTGTCCATCAATGAGCGATAAATCGGCCCCCGAATCTAGCAAAGCGCTGATTATACTGGTCCAGTCGATGCATCTTATTCTTACTGGAATGACTCCGAGGGCCAACCGGCTAGCGAAAGTGTTCGTTGAATTAACTGCGGCGTGCAGCAAAGTGATAGCGGTCACTCTGGGGTAAAGCAGTAGGGAGTAGTGAATAGCACGACGGCCGTTAAATTCACACATGACCCTTGATCTATAGTCAGTATCAACGTGGTTGGTCTTAAGGCAACAATCACAGATTATTGGTGGACACATAGAGGGATGTTAGGTAGCGTCTAAAGATCGAAACTGTGTGCACTGATCCAGCTAATGGTCGATAGAGCAAATTACACAAAATCTCGTGTGGGTCCGGCGTGACTCCACTGCCCCTTGTACTGCAAACTGAAGTGTGCGGGCTCCACGAGATTCCGGGCGTTCCACTTTTGAGGGGTGTTCACACCTATGGAAACTCTCTCCCGAGTACATCGACCGCGCAGCCGCTACTTTTGCAGAATCAATGACGGATTAGCATAGACCAGTGAAGATTGGTTCTTTGGAGGCGCGCACTACTGCTATCGATCTCTTAAACCATTCCCGCTGCAAAGCATACGGTAGCCGCTTGACAACGGCAGAAATTGTCACCGTGGCGTCCGAATCCGCTTCGTAGTTCAGATGTTAAAATATTTATACATGCCTTCATCTGATCAGCTAACTTGTTAAGAGCATCCATAACATTATTTTTTGCAATCTGCCCTTCTAACAGTCGGTTGATTTGAGCACGAGCAATAAGGTGTGAGCGACCAAATCGCGTCCTAAGCGTATTCCTGAAACCCTCCTATGGTTCCGATGTGGGACAGCTCTCAATCGTTTCTCTGGCATTCCCTTCACAGTAGTACATCAGATACGATAACAACACTTCAGGTACGTCGGATAAGCTCATCACGTTAGACTGGAAACTGCGTATGAAAGGCCAATACTTTATTGGGTCACCATCAAAGCAGACACCTGTTTCGGAAGCCCACTAGTGCAGGCAGTCACGAGATGTGTAGCTGAAGTGCATTGATGGTTCGTATGCGAAGACATCGCACCGGAGGGTAGAAGATGTGCACCAACAGAGGGACTGCGGAAACTAGAACGCCAAGGTGAATCAAAAAGTGGGTATGCGGTTAATTCAGTCATGATAAGTGAAGCCACAATGCCATTATCGCCTGTGCTTCGATCGTCGACGTAGGTTAATTGCGCTTGTCCGTACAACTTAGATGGTGAAATATTCACGGTTCTGGATCGGAGATCTGTATCTGGCGATCAAATGAGAAGACCGAGTAAAAACTGCGTTTACTGCAGTTGGAAAACAAAACCAATTTAAAAAGTGCCTTTTGGATTATCGGCAGCCCCGTTCCGACCTCTAATGCTTCGCTAATTGTGTGGCTTGGAGAACATGGCGGCACATGGGGATAATATTGTGGTGTATAGCCAATCAGAGGCGCAGAACAGCGGTCATCTCGAAGCAGTCTTAGAACGGAAACAGCAGTCGGGACTTCGTATAAATGCACCGAAGTCCCAGATTGGAAAGACTTATGTCACCTTATTGGGCCATAAAGTGGGACAAGGTGAGGTGAAGTCACTGCCTGAGAAAATAGTGACAGCACAAGGCACCGCAGTTCCTAGCTCAAAGTGCACTCACCGAGCCTTCCTGGGCCGTACTGGGCACTACAGCAAATTCGTCAAGAAATTCAACAAGGTGGCCTCATCCTTGTAAGAGCTACTGAATAAGGATAAGAAATTCACTTGGATTGTAGAAGCCAAACAAGCCTTTAATCGCATTTTGCAGAAAATGGGAAGGCTGAAGCTGACTCTGAAATTGCCCATTGCTGGAGAGATGTTCGCGGTGGCCGCCGATGCCAGCGACATCGGAGTCGGCGCGGTTTTGATACAAAGCCATAGGACGACTGAGTATATCAGCAGAATTTTGACATCGGCAGAACGCAAATATACAACCATAGAGAAGGAATGCCTCGCAATCGTCTGGGCGTTGGATAAATAGCGGTCATCTCTGCTAGGTCAGCGATTTCACGTCGAAATTGAACACAAGCCTTTGGAATGGATTATGTCTGCCAAAGACTCCAGGGGAAAGTAAGTGCGATGGGCGCTGTGCGTTCAAGAATACGATTTCACGATAAACCTTGTGACGGAAAATGAGAACCAAACTGCGGACATTTTTTCACGCGTGATGAACGAAGATGGCCTACCGAACAACGTAGTGACAAATGCGTGATCACCGGACGAATAACCGGTCAATCAGTCCCAAACAAGAGCCAACACAAGTCGATCGGACCGTTTGCGAGAATTCTTGAAAAGATGCAGGTAAATGAAGCGGGGATCTTGAGATAGCAACACTTCGGTGACGGACATTCCGACGAATGTAAGGCGGAGGCTGGTGATTCCTTGCCACGGGATGGCGCACATCGGTTGTTACAGGACCTACGATCTGCTTAGACAACGCGCCTGTTGGTCGGGCATGAAGAAAGATGTCGAAGCATAGGTGTTTTCGTGCAAGCAATGTCAGCTCTTGAAAACCGACTGTCGAGGAGCACAACAGCCAGTGCTGTCGATTCCGGTATCGGAAATTGGTGAACTGTGGTCGATCGACGTGATGGGACCGTTTCCATTGACCAGGCGGGGCAACCAATACATGTTGTTGATGACGGAGCACTACACGCGCTGGATTGAAGGAACGAGAATCCCGGATCAACGCGCGACCACCATAACCCACTCCGTCATGAAACATTGGATAGCGGATCACGGAATCCAAAAGGTCATAGTAACAGATCAGGGTCCCTGCTTCGAGAGTGAGAAATTCCGGAACTGCTAGGAGAAACTTGGTATAATGAAAGTGCGGACAACCCCCTACCACCCGCTTGACGGAGTGTAAAAAACGAGTAGAGTGGTTCGAAGGTAAAATATAGGAACCATCAACGCGCTCCTACTTGTGGCCCAAGGGGGAGAGGAAACTACCGAAGTGGAAGGGACCGTATGAGGTGTTCAACCAGGTAGGCTATGCATACAATAGCTCGGCAAGGAGATCCACGGCGACCGCATGTCAGTGAGTTGAGGAAGTGACATGAATTAGAGGAGGAACCCCATTCGCAGACTGAGCATTACTGACGGTCAGAAAGACTCCGAGTGAAAGCATCTGGAGCGGACACTTTGGACGAGAAGCGTGGTGGGCTAAAGGCAGACACCACTGCACCAGTTATCAGTAGCATGAGGGTACCAGGATGAGAAACGGCAATCAGCCAAACACAGACCGTAGATGTATGCGCACAAAGAATAGACGCATAAGCGATGCACACCACACAACCAATAGACACAGAGAGAAACCCGCGCTATGTAAACTCCAACAAGGAGTGCAAAGATGAGTGGATGTTTCGTTGGTCAGAACCGATGCATCTAGTATAAGCTATGTTTGAAACAAGAAACAATTCCGCTGGCGCACCGTGTTCTTATAATATGAAACCATATGTAGACAGGTGCAGACAAGTAAGAACTCACTTATGGTTGAATCTGATCACAGTTGTACCTTTAGCGAGTCAAAATAAACATTCAGATCCAGTTAAGATCCTTACAAAATTGCATGCGGTCGGCATCATGAAAATCCCCGCCAGACACTGCAAGCAGTACTCTGATATATATGCACTCCCCAATGCCACGTGTGTAACGTTTTTACTTAAAGGTTAGAATGGTGAAACACTATCGGAATGGTTGTCTGGTGACCAGAGTCTGTCGAACTGGTGAGTCTAAACTAAAAGAACGACCGGGGTGAAGCGGAATATGGAGAAAGATAGCGGTGCAAAATGGGTCCCTGCTACGGTTACGATTACGGTGACTGGGATAGTGGAATAATGGTTCTAAAGGAATGAAGGTATCCAAAATGGTAACGACTGGAGTTCTAGAGCGCAATGGAAAACGAACAACGAAAATAGTTTCGAGAATCCGGAGTGCGCGATTATAAACAACATCCCCTACAACTTGAGCGTGGTACAAATCGAAGCTATTAGACAAGTAAACATTGCAATGAGGTGCAGGAAAAGTCATGGAGTTTAAAGGCAAGGAAGAAATCATATAGCTGACGACTCACTGCAAATTTCAATTTGATCTGAGACAGGACTGCTTCCGTAGAACCGAGTAATTGGTTCGCTGGCGAAGCCTGTATTGTCTTTAGCAGTAGCTGTGGGAATCATTTCAACACCTGACTCCCCGACCCGCACAAGTCGCAGTGCACCATCACCCCCGACAATCAAACATACGGCTGGATCGGATGATCCGGAGATAGCACACGCCCAATCGGCGCTGATCAAACAACGCTGCAGGTGACCCCGAAAATAAGCACTACAGAGTAACACCATCTAAGGAGGTAGAAGGGATGGTAAACAGATGTAATCACAGCCATGAACCCGACAAAGTGTCAACAACGTGGCATAAATGTACTTAATGCGAAAGCGTGATACCGAAAAGGTTGCATTGAGTAGATTGTAGTGTATCTAACGCTCCTAGTGAAATGCCTACGTTAAAAAAACGACTGCTTGGTGAATGTTAGGTGAACCATTACATGACTTGACGCGATTCGTTTACAGCAGATTAGATGTGTCCACATGCTCAGAGGGTTACAGGGCAGTGGTTATTTGTTGCTGATGCTCCGTAATGTCTAAGAATAACAACACATGGTTCCCTCGGGCGGAGTCGTTAGTGAAAAAAACCGTGTCAGAGGAATGAGGTAGTTCAGCTTGCACGTGGAACACAACACGCTTGGTTGAGATAAGTGTAGTCGCAGAAAATTGGATGAAGCACCAAAAAGATTAGTAGGAGAACCGTTCGAAGATAATTGGGCTAAAGCCAAAAAATATTACGACAGGTAGGTCAAAACCAGTAGCAAAGCGAGTCTGCAAAACCTGTAAAGTGGGTTCTTATCAGGTGGTGACAAATAGTTTGATAAGATGAAAAGAGCAGAACCAAGGATGTCATGTAAAACGTAAGGTGCAACCACAGAACGATGAGATGAATCACGGGAGAAAGGACAACTCCATGCTACTGTGCATATTCTTCTCCACTGGTCCGTCTGGTCCCTAGTGATCTTTATCGCAGAATTTAAAAAAGACAGCACGTTGTTTGCACAGTCGTCAAAAAGTGGTAGCAGATGTAGCGGGTTGTCCAGAGAGGTCATTGTTCATATTATTATCAGTAAATATGTAGAGGTCTGTACCTGTTATTCTCTTAAAGATCTAAAAAAAACGCTTTCCATGAACTATGCGTTGATTTGTCAAAAACGCTACCGGTTTCTTTAAAAGCTTCTAAAGCTAGAGTATCATATACCCGTACTGCCCCATAGCATTATCCTATCCCACTTACAGTACTTGTCACAAGTAGTTGCTGATGCAAAAGGACATAATAAGCAAAGTACGTAATCGTATGATTGAGTACTACATGTTCACACATTGCGCTAGACACAACGCCTTTCTACATCCATCGCATGTGCTTCTCCACTCTAATTGTGTAGTGTAAAATGCTGAAAACGCGCCTATCCGGGTGCATAAAGCCTATTCGAACTCGACTTGACTAGATCGTCGGTATATCAATCAACAACAGCAGTACATCAGCCATTTGAACTGATGCTTCGCTGCCATACAACCATGAGGACCTATGACATAAAGAATAAGAAGAGGGAGAGAAGGGGGAATTACCTGAAAACCTTCATGCCCTAAGCAAACATTCAGGGCCAAGGTGCCTACACTTTGTGTAGACAATATACCGTCAAAAACAACTGGCTATCGTGCAAAGATAAGGCGGCATCGGCGAGACAGCTTCCTTGCGGCTTCATTGCCACGCGTCATAATCAACCATTACCGCGCAGATAACACAGCAGCAACCATAATTTAAATAGGCAGTCCGATTAGAAGACGGCAGCAGACGCGCCACTGCTGTCGGTTGCGAGCCATGTCATGTAAAGTCTCGAGCCAAGCAATAGGAGAGTCACGTGGACTCCAGCCCGGAAGACAAGACGGATCAACGGCACCCAGTTTGGTTGTCAGTGACTTCATTTTCCAATGCCAAGTCAACTTCTGTCTACCTCGAGCCTTGCGTCACCCTACACCTGGCAGACTTAACACGGCCCTCCTAGGTAAGCGGTGACCAGGCATACGCAGCATGTGCCAGAGCCAACGCAACTTATTCAGTGCTATCTGTTGTTCTATGGAGCTAGCATGTTTATCACTACCTAGTACGCGCCTACACACATTATCGTTGCGTACACGCCTTTGCCATCCGACAACAGCAATGCTTCGCAGACAACGATGATCAAAGACTTGAAGACGTCTCACATATTCAGACCGAAGGGGCCAAGTGTCACTCCCATAGAGTAGAACGGCCCTCACTGTGGCCTGGTATACACGCCCTTTCAGACGGAGAGAAACTCCCTTCTGTCGCCAAAGACGCCGCAGGTTCAGGTGTAGTGTGGCACGGAAACTATCGTGGCGCGCTGCTTGACTTTGAACTGTTGCTTACGCTGCGCTCTCATTTGCTTTGCAGGAAACTGGTCGTGTGCTTTAACGGAAGAAGTGCAAGCAGAAGAAGATTGACTGTAATGTTTATCTCCCTTTTTATAACATTATTTCCTCTATTGTAGTTTGCTACGTGTTGCTTACTAAATCTCCAGTTCCAATCTCCGGAGTTCTCCCAAGCTTATATACTACACAGGAAGGCAACTCTGGCCTCTGCAATGCGTCAGCTGATGTCAGTTTCTATGTGCCCATCGTTGCTTATGCAGCTGCCAAGATAAGTGAATTGATCAACCACCTCGAGTTCCTCGTTAGCAAGAGTCAAGGGGTCATCAAATGGCTGGTGGTTCTACAGCAACACTTTGCACTTCGAAAGTGTGAAGCGCATACGAAATAATGGCACCACTCTAAACAGGCTACTCAAGGTTGCTTGTGCCGCCGCGACATTCGCATAATCAAGATCAGCTAATCGTTCACCAGGCAGCACATCAACGCCTACATCGTGAGATTCTGCAAGGAAACACTACATGCTAGAAACCACAACGAAATTGAACAAAAATGGGGAAATCGGACAACCCTGACGAACGCCACTTGTGGTCGGAAAGCAATCCGATAGGACACCGTAGACCTTGACGCAGCCTGTAGTGATCGAGTATAGAGCACGAAGGATGTTCACATATTTCGTGGGAACACCTTTCCGCGCAAGCATTTCGAACAGAATCAATCGATTGACTGACTGCTCTTCCCTAATCCGAGATTCCCGTTCCGCAGTGAAGCGACGAATGATAATGCAGGCCAATAATTTTGTCACAACTGGCGTTAGGTTAATAGCCCTGTGGTCAGAACAGACTGTGCGACTTCCCTTCCTATATATTGCCCCTATAATCGATTCGCTCCAATAAGCCGGGACGCTCTCTTCTTTCCAGGCACATACGAATAAAGTCCGTGCTTTGCAGAGGACCTCACCTCCATCCTTAAATAGTGCAGGTGGTAGGGCATCCGGGCCAGCGGCACGAAAACGATTAAGGGCTGTGATCGCGTTTCGGAACTCGGCCTCCGACGGAGGCTCTAAACTAACCGTCCACGGCTCGTCCTGCATCACCTGAGCAGGAAGAGGTCCAGGAGCAGGGGGCCAGCTGAACTGATCTTGAAAGTGTTCAGCCCAACGAGCCATACGGCGCTCCTTATTGTGTATTAGTGCACCCGCGCGGTCTCTGATTGTTTCACTGACGTCTGGTTTCCTGGTGCGGATCAAGTGGAAGAGCTTGCGGTAATTGCCTACTGCACCTGTCTCCTCTATTTCTTGAGCCCTACTGGTTCACCAGGCTTCCTTGTCAGCACTTAGGCTCCGCTTTAGTTCGCGCCTAATAGCCTGACTGGTCGCATTCTGCTCAGAGCCAGCAAGGAGGTTTCTTCTAGATTCTTACAGGTTCACCGATTTCTCGGATATCCAGTAACTGGTGCGGCGACCATTGATAGCGCCACAAGTAGATGCACATACGTCGTGAATGGCGGCGGAGATCCTATTCCACTGAAGTTCGGTGTCAGTAGAACAAGCCAGTTCGGTATGCAGTGAGCCTTGATAGTATTGCCCGAGAGCTGAGATAATGTCTCAGTTGTCAATGGGAGGAGACGCTTGGTGCGCATCTCGGTAACATTCATGGAAAAACGACAGATTATCAAAGCATGGCCAGAGTAGACACAGATACTCCAGTACGAGCTGCAATCCAGAATGGAACCACGCCATCTATAACTTATGGCTATGTGATCAATTTGGGTCCATCGCTGGCCAGCTACAGGAGGACGCCAAGTGGCACTTCGGCGCCCACTGTGCCTAAAAGCAGAACTACTAAGAAACAACTGGTGCTCCGTACACAGTTGCAGCAGACGCTTGCCGTTGTCAGTCCGTTCTGAGTTAAGCCCATAATTATCACCCAGCTGAGCTTCAGAAGAGCTCAGACGCCCTAGCTGTGCGTTCATATACCCAGCAAGTACTATAATATCTGAACCAGTAGCATAGTGTAGTAGCGCGTTCAGTTCGTGATAGAATGTGCGCTTGACAGCATGTGAACTACAATCGGTGGGGGCATAAGCGGAAATCACAAACAAACAAAGTGATTTGTACTACTTCGTGAATCAACCTTGGCTGAGGTCGCCAAACGGGCTGCATATAAACGGCTGTTCACTAGAATCCAATCTACCAACTATGGCTCAATCATGAAGCCCAGAATGATATCTACACCAGCTTGACCCGTGAGTGCTGCATCAGCGTCTCCGGATGCGTGCAATCAATAGCGAGAGGACAAGCCGGACGCAGTTAATTCAACAACCCATTATGGTTACTGATCTTAGTTTCGGACACACTACACACGTCAAATCCTAGTGTGTCCAACGTGCGTATGGGCGCAACCTGTTGACCGATTTGTCTTGGAGTGCAAACGTTGAAAGCCGCCATGGAAAGGGGACAACGTGGCCTAACAAGGGCCTGTTGCCGATAGGCGTCCGGTGGGTATCGCGAGGTGGCTGCACATGGCTTTACTCCAGTGGCACTTCGGTTGCTGTTAATTAAGCTGGGAATTATAGAAGAAATATGAGTAATGGGGGTCGGGATGGGAGTAAGAGAAACAGGTGGAGAAGAAAGAAGGGAGGCGCCAGCAATAACATGTTTTTGCTTATCCGCCCAGTTGTATGCATCAGATAAGGCGACCATTGATAATTTGCGCGACGGCCGATGCAGGATGAAGTTTATGTTTGAAGAAAATGTCATGGTTGTATATGGGTTGGAATACTGCCAGGACGCCCAGACATTGACAGGAGGACGACTAGGGTCCTCGATCAAAGCCTTTGGCTCAAATGCCTGTTCGCAAGACAGCGGGGTGGTGACAGTGATATAGTTCTATAGAAATGGACGCCATTCCATTTCAGACCGTCGAGCTGGAGGACCAGGAGACTGAATTTGTCTGACCTCTCACCATTGACTAACCTGGTAGGAGTATCTCTCAGGATGCCCGCAGACACCACCCAGTATAACTCAATGCGTCAAGGAGGTACGCAAACCGTCGCACCATGTTCAGGTCCAGTCTCTTTGTGACAGATCGTCGGCATACGTAGAAGCGAAAGTGTCACCGACATAGGTGCCTACGCATTGACAACCACAACACGCTATTTCAATGTGGGAGATATTATGCTTTAAAGACCATGAAGCTGTAGGCCAGCAGGCATGCAGAAAGTTGTTGTTAAGGTACCTGCACACAACCCAAAACTATCGGTTGCTCAGGCGTGCGCCTCTGGTAAGGATACGGTACGCTGCGCCAGCGGGCAGAACGCGGCAATGCGAATGAAGATGGAAAAGTATGACTCGTGATCATCCAACAAGGCGTCGGTAGTGCATCGGTGAGTTATACCGAGGCTTCTCTGCCGCATGACCACAAAAAGTCGCGTGCGGACTAGGACACTTCGAGGTCATCCCAAGCCAAGGTATAATGGAATCACTGACCTTTGGGTTATGGGGTAGATGCCTGAACCGCTCGTCCATCGATAGTCGCCGACAACCATACCGAGTATACACGGGAGCTATGCGCAGCCCTTAGTAGCGGAAGACAGTGAACCAGTAGTGTATAACACACGCTATAACCCTTGGATGTCAAGCAACTCACGTTGTGTGTCTGTGTGGCGCAAGTGTAGCAGATGCAGAAAGTGGCCATACTAACCAAATTAGTTGCCGTCATACTCTTACTGGGCCGGACTGATGACAATTGCATGATTGTAGCTAGTTTTGGGATGACATCTACGGTTTGATGAATGTCTCAGAATTAGTACTTTATCTTAGAGGGCACTATTAACCCAAATAAATGCGCCAATTGGCTTTTGCAAAGTTCAGACTACAATTAAATAGATGCATATATGTCGATGGGACGCTGACCTCACCACCAACATAAGACAGTCAGATGGGGCGAAATTGGCAGGCAGCGGCAGAAATAAGTTTGCCAGCGTCGTTGGTTGCAGCAACAAGCCACGGTGACTGATGCGTACAGCCAAGGGTAGTATTTTCAAACTACCAAGTGTGCAGACAACAATAATCATGCATCGGAAGATTAGGAGATCCTACGACGGAAACGTGCAGCGTGCTAGTGATAGGATAGGCGGACGCATCATGAGTAACTTACATCGTGTGGTTGCCAAACAAACAGTGAATCATGCGTCAAAGCCAGTAAAAGAGAATGGGCAGGCGAATCTGGAAGGAAACACAACCGCCTAACCCCAGTGTCACACGGGCTGGAGGCACTCAGCGTCGATATGTAGAGCCGGTGGTCGAGGAGAGATGAGTTCGTCACGATGGTCGTATCGGGTTGATCAAGCCACCCAAGACCGGAGCTCATGCGAATGAGAGTCCGTCGACCGCAGAGATCGCGCAAAACGATGAACCCATCGGATGTTCCGAAAGCAAGGAGGTCGGCAAACCAGGCAACTGCTCTGATTCGCTCCAAACTGGAAGCCGGAAGACCCTGTAGGCTGAAAATAGATGAGCATACCTGTGAAGATGTATCAAGTGTAACTCCATAAAGAGGTTAACGGAACAATTAATTTTGACTGTCCTTCAGTCCCACACAAGAAAACTACAAAGGCGCTTCTTTCAATCAGCTGAACACATTTTTGTTTAAGCACAAAGCGCTTTAGCGGATATGTGATAGGGATATGTGTCCGCCGATAAGCAAAAACCCCAAAGCCGAATTCATTCATCAAGTAGCCTGAGATTTGGTATCATATTCATCAAAATAGAATGCATAATGTCAAGAAAGAGAAAGCCCGTGTTACCTGCGAATGAAGACGAAAGTAAGCACAAAGTACGTTGGAGTTTATAGTGCCACGGAGAGCGAGTTTAAACATTAATCACCTACTGATGCTACCTGATCAGATGGAGTGCCAATCATTCATTCATTATACACGTTAGCTACAGGTGGAAAACACCTCAGATATTGTACCGCAATACATTAGAAAAGAGCATGCAACAGAAGCACGCCGGCTGAGCCATCAGCAACGGATAGACATCGTTCTCAGAGAGCTAACAGCCGGCTAATGTGCTGATAAAAATCATATTACACCTAATAATTGAGATCGTGGTTGGAGGGAAGGCTAAGCAGGAGGGCGAGGGATAGAGAAACTCACAACACAAACGCCATCGAGGTCAGCTCTTAGCCATGTTAACAAGTGTATCCAACCAAACGTGTTCATCGTCCTTCGGTCCCCAAGCAAGAAGCCGAGGGGCGGCAACGGAGGCCAACTTCGAAGTAAGGGCCTTCATTCCTCTTGACCAAGTCATCACTTCGACACCTCTTCTCTTCTTTCATTTGCACCTCCGGCGAGCAGAAAACGCACGTCACGGGAGTCAGTGAGCTGGCATGCGCGACACGTGGCTCAGATGCCGTGTGATAGTTAACAATCGATACTAGTTAAAAATGCAATCGTGCTCTTCACTTTGATTCGCAACACAGTAACACTTAAAGAGAGAAGACGGCATTGAAAACCTCGGCACACTTACATCTCGTTCGAAATGGTGGTAGAGTCCATTTCGGATCCACCGACTACAACCAACCGGAGGTTTCCAAGGGTAGTGCAAAGGATCAAAGACTCTCGTCTGCTGCTCTCAGACTGCAACATAGTAGATGAAACGGTGACACTTCTATGATCGAGTTCCTCACTGGAAGAGATAAGATGTAAAGTAGCAGAGTTCGGAAAAAGTGGGAAAGTTATGGTGGCGCTAAGGAAGATAAGATATGATCTTAATGGTTGAAGCCGAATGCACTGTGTAAAAGTGAAAATCAAGCCCTAGCTACTGAACACGTGGAGGCTCCTGCGATGGGAGCAACTTCTGATAAATGAAATGCCTACAAGTGGGTAGTACAAGAAGAAAATCGGAGATTAACTACATTGTATTTAAAAGAAACTGTGCACGGAAACAAAATCCAAGTGTGGAGTTATAAGCAATATCACGAAAAACCCTAGTGTCAATAATCCTATTGTGATTTCGAGAAAGACTGGGTTTGTTTTGAACAGATGCATCAGTGAGGGAGGGTCACATGAAGGGATGGTCTAAGAAAAAACAAAAAAATGCGAACGGGAGCGTTGACCAGCGCTATTCTCCAAACCGGATGAGACTTAAGTGTATCGCGTGTCATGTGAACGTGCATTTGAGATAGTCATTGTTACTTTAAATGAATAAAATCAGGACGATTTTAAACGTCGAACACACAGTACCAACTGTCAGTTACGTACCACAGAATAGCGAAAAATGGGAACAAGTGAACCTCAACGAGTAGAATGCCTAGCAATTTATATGACACAAGCCAACGTTCGCAACTAAATGTCAAATGTTGTGAATCGTGAGATGAAATTTCAACAAACGTGACGTAACCAGTGCAATGTTTTGGGATTTCCGAATCTCTTCAAAAACAGTACCATCGTTTAACAATCAACCAGCCTCGATCAGTGGTAGCAACTGTAAGCACAGGATGCACAGGGGGAACAATGAGGTGGTCAAGTGGTCAGATGTTGAGGGAGAAGGATATTCCCTTCCCATATAAAAGTCGAGAAAGACTCACGTTTTGCACGATTCCGCGAAGACGCAGAAAAATCGCGGGCAAGGCAAAATTTGCAGAATCATACAAAAAATGAAAAAATGCATAAAGAAAACCACTGTGAATTCGTTTTTATAATCAACACGACTAAACTGTGCAGATGTTATGTAACAAAATAAAGCAAGATTTATGAGGAAAAACTACACTGGACAGGGTGAAAAGCTTCCAGGAGAATACTAGGTCGATAACGCGGATAAAAAAGTACCGTTATATGTTTCGTGTGGATCCATCTCAAAAATCAGCCGCGGTCGAATATATTCGCATCCAGAAGCACATTCAGAATAAAACTCACGAGGATCCCGCAGCAAAACATGTTCCCAAGGAGCAATCAGTTCTGAAGGAAGCTCCACAAGCAAGCGTCGTTTGTTCCATCGCCGTTGCAAATGCTGCCCAAGAAGCCCACGACACAATTGTATGAGTTGTCACTTGCTATGGTATCTGCGAATAATCCTATGTAGAATGCCGGCAACCTCCAGTTGAGGGAATTTGTTCACAGACACATAAGAAGTGATAGAAGCAATTTTGGATCTAACAAGCTACGCCTTGAAACTCACCACCAATACGGGAAACACGAGCAGCGTCATAAGACGAAACAATTGATACTTGCGGGAAGATGGAGCTACACATCTTGTTAAGTTCACTACTGAAGTCCAGGAAGGAGATTCTGCGAGTATACCCATCGACACGTTCAACTCAGAGGGAATAAATTCTGCCACAGTTGGAGGAGCCATTCTGCTTAGGTTGACAATGATAGGTATCCAGTCCAGCTGTGTGACGTTTCCTGTGTCTGATGGTACAAGATATATGACAGCATGCTACCGAGATGTCATTAAGCCTGCTTGTGAGGATATTCGGTTAGTAACCCTAAGAATCATAAGTCTGCATCGTAATCCGAGGGCGCGAATTCGAGCCAGCGTAGGGGACCGGGCGACCCTCGTAGTATTCTTAGCCTACGTGCGACTGGTAGTGGTTGCGCGGCAGCGAAACGTCAGTGCTGCGTACCGACGTAGTGTTGATGCCTTTTGTTTGTGAGATTGAGGTTCACAATAGGTGAGCTGCAAATTGTATCAAGTTGATTGGAGAAACCCTTCGCAAATTCCATCCGGAAGAAAATGGAATCGTTGAAAAAATTAAAACCGCTTTTCATCTTTCGAAAAGAAAAAGAAGTAAGGTTATTGAGTATCAAACTCAGGAAAGCCCACTTGCACCAGTCATCACCCGCCGGGACTCCTGGTTAGGATATGTCGCACCGCGCTGCAAGTATTTCCATGATTACCCGGTCATGCTGCAAGCTGTATAACATGAATTTGGAGATTCAACCGGCGCTAGTCAACTTGTGGATCTTCTAACCAACAAAGCAGCACAGGAAGCTTTGGTGGGGCAACTGAGTTGCACTACGAATGTTGGCAAGAATATCATCCGTCACTGAAAAACTGACAAATCAGTCTCCAGTGACCCATAAGATTAAAACGGACCCTCTGTTCTATCCATGTCGCTAAAAACTGCCGCTGAGGAAAACTGACTACAGGCTATGCAGGCAGAGAGACCGAACTGGGATGCGTCTAGCAAAATCCAGACTGACATGCAACTCTGCTTCTCTCAAGCTGCCGGAAAAGACCAGGAATTGCTGACATCAGAGGCTAGTTGGCAGTTTCAGGAAGACATTAGAATGCTCGAACCAACTAGCTCATCCTCTTGCCCAGTGATCCATGCAGCCATGCCGACGTTCCAGGCCTGGTTGGCTCTCAAGCGCTGGCAGCCGAGTGCCTAATATACCGAAAATGTAAGAACTGCCTAGAGAAGGAGGTGAAGACACACTGGTCTTCCGGTGCAAGATGCATGAAAAACTCCACAATTTGTAAACATTGTCAGCCTTTAAGGTGTGCATTCCTGTGAAGTTGGTAGACGCCGAACGGAGCATTGGTACCTAGAATAGTGTTGTGGAGGTTAAGCTTTCTTCAGTGACGCATTTTTATAGTGGAAACAACAACAACAACAACAACAACAACAACAACAACAACAACAACAACAACAACAACAGTACATCAGCCATTTGAACTGATGCTTCGCTGCAATACAACCATGATGACCTGAGAAATAAAGAATAATAAGAGGGAGAGAAGGGGGAATTACCTGAAAACCTTAATGCCCTAAGCAAACATTCAGGCTCAAGGTGCCTACACTTTGTGTAGACACTATACCGTCACAAACAGCTGGCTATCGTGCAAAGATAATGCGGCATCGACGAGACAGCTTCCTTGCGGCGTTCACTACCCAGCATCATAATCAGCCATTACCCCACAGATACCAGCACCAAACACATTTTAAACAGGCATTTCGACTAGGAAACGGCAGCAGACGCGTCACTGGTGTCGACTGCGAGCCATGTCCTGTAAAGTCTCGAGGCAAGCACAAGGCGATTCATATGAACTCCAGCCAGACGAGACGGGTCGTCAGTGACTTTATTTCACGCTGCCAAGTTAACTTCTGTTCACCTCGAGCCTTGTGCCACCCTACACCTGGCAGATTTAACACGGCCCTCCTAGGTAAGCAGTGACCAGTGGAAATAATGCACATTTCGTTTTCTCTGATTACGTTGATTTTTACTCTGGGAAAACTGTTCTATAACGCCATTTCCGTTGATTATTCCCTTTGAGACAATTACATAATCAGTCGTTTCCTCCTTCTTTTCAACCATTGCACTTTTGATCTTCTAGTCAATAAATATGCCAGTTGGGCGGCTGTTAATCATCGGTTTGTCCCAGAATTATACTTCCAGCCTGAAAGCCTGGCTTTTCGCCTTGGCGTTCCGGAGCCGTCGCGAAGCGTGTAATTCGAGTGATTTTCTGAAGCGATTCCAATACATAACATATCTGGCGACAGAGGTGCTGTTTTGCTCTCCTCAACCATGGCTGTTGACGCAGACTTGAAGCATATGAAGCAAGCACAGATCAAGCTAATGGAGATGCGGGTCTTAAAATTCTCCACTATGGGGTCGCCTTCTTCCGCGGAACTATCATCAGTGGATCAGATCGCCAAGAACATGGCTGATTTTCAGTTTGATCTGCAAGTTGGTGTGACATTCGAGTCACGGTACAAGCGGTACGAGGATATCGTCTCGGTTGAACTGGCCAACCGGTATGACTAGACCAAAGTCCGTCTACTTCTCCGGAAATTAGGCCCAGCAGAACATGCCCGGTAAACAAACTTTATCCTCCCGGCCGAACTGCGATCACGATGCAGATGATGTCGATTTCCGATGACACATCATCCTTGTTCAACACTCGCATTTCTGGCATCTGTCGTAGTCGACGACGCCTATTCCAAGTGGCCAGAAGTGGTAGCGCTCAGTCCAGCAACCGCAACTTGCAAGATTCCCACCAATCGAAACGTCTTCAGCCATCACGGCCTGTCAGACCTGGTTGTTACAGACAATGGATCCCAATTTCTGCTCACGTCTGAACATACAACACAAACGTGCCCCTTTATCACCTTTAATCGAACGGTCAAGCTGAGCGTTTCGGCGCTACAAGCGAGCACCCCTGAAGTCGCGTGGAGAGGGGACTATCGATGAATTACTATGAGTTTTCTTGTTTATGTATCGAACTACTATAAATATAGCGACGCCCGAGGATCGTTTTCCAGCCGAAGCTTTGAGGGACCGTAGACTGTGTATAGTGCACGATGCCCTCATCCCAAAAAGCGAAGCACCCCTACCTTCCGAAACTAAAGATCATTGTGGTTTCACGGTATGTGCTCGGGGTTACAGACGCGGGCATAGTGAATGGGTTGAAGCCGTTGTTATCGCTCGCCGAGGACGAGTACTTTACAATGTACCGGTACAAGAGGAAACGTGGAGGCGGCACCGCAACCAGTTACACCTAAGGCACACGAACTCAGTGCAAGGTATCAGTCACCGACCAATTCCGTTAAACATACTACTGGACACTTTTGCTATCCCATCCACAAGTACTGTGAATTCCATCCCATCGGAAAAACATAGGTGTCAACCTTCACACTCGTCGATGAACAGATCGAGTCCGACGTCCAGTAAAGCCGATACAGTTGAACCCAAGAAAGCAGAGCCACAAATACCTAATATTAAAAACGGGAGGGGTTGTGGAGGTTAATCTTGTTTGAGTGACTCATTTTCCCGGATTTCTATCAAAAGTGGAAACAATGCAAATATCGTTTTCGCTGATGCCGTTGATTTTTACTCTGGGAAACCTGTTCTGTAACGCCGTTTCCGCTGGTTGTTTCCTTAGAAACAATTACACCATCAGTCGTTCCCTCGTTCTTTTCAGCCGTTGCACTTTAATCTTCTAGTGAATACTTTGCCAATTGGGCGGCTGTTAATCGTCGCTTTGTCCCAGAATTATACTTCCAGGTTGAAAGCCTGGCTTTTTGCCTTGGGATTCAGGAGTCGTGGCGAAGCGAGTGACTTGTGTGGTTATCTGAAGCGATTTCAATACGTTACAGTCTGATAAGCGTCACAACATTTCAGAGCACCTTGTTGTGCTTTAGCTTAGTACATCGGTCTGAAATCACAACTACCATGCACATCGTGGATGAACATGTAGGATTGCTGTTTATTCGTGGGGAAAGCATGAAATTTTATGCTAGTACTGCAGACATTTTGTGGAGTTATCTATTTTGGACATGGAAAAATGTGTTATCATCGCAGAAAACGAGTGTCGTTTAGAACTGCTAGTTAGTACGACAAAACAGAACCCAGAGTTGGCGAGTAATATAGCCAATTTCACCTCAATGAATCCAGTGCAGTGGATTTCGTTGCCTAGAATAACTTCACTAAAAAGTAGTATCAATACATCGATGAGAATAGACCAGAGTTAAAAGAGTTAGGTGGTACAGATACTGTTCCCTTCCACACAGCTATTGTTTGGAGGGAATGAACGCAATTAGGTAATTGGCCTTGCGAACACGCCATAACACGTGGGGCATTCAAACTGGGAGGATAACAACCCGACTTAACCTTACGGTGAGTTTCGCCACGCTGTTTCATTCGCTGGACCACTCGGGATTTCACCTAACCAGGCGAAACCTTAGCAAACAGCACATGCCAAGATAACGAAGTGTAGACCTGCGGAGTGTGTAGCCGGGCAGGATAGAGACGGCTCAGATTCACTCCGAACTCAAAGTAGGCAGCATGGGGCCTGACGCCGCGCAAAAGATGACAGGGTTCAGTAGTGCACACACGGATAGAAGCAAGACAACACAGGCATTGGTGATTAAGCACAGACGGTCTATTAATATCCTCAGTGCAGATCTGACAGAACCCTGAAATAGAAAACGGCCGCAAGGAAGAGCGTAATATCCTTCCGTTAACCGAAAAGCTCACCATCGGCCGTCTCCATGAATGACCGAGTCCTGAAAAAGCCACATGGGCGTTGGAAATGCATGCAGTAAGCACTTCGGTGACGTAACCGTTAGATACTCCGAGAAGCAAACTGATTGACGATTTCGAAAAATGGGAATGAATCGAGCAGGTTCCGTAAAAGCATTTTATAAGAGGGAAGTGTAAAGTTCCAGCCATCCTATAAAGCAACGAATGCGGCGCAAGTAAGACTTATCCGTCACAACGAGGCTGGACCTGAACATGGTGCGACGGTTTGCGTACCTCCTTGACCCATTGAGCTATACTGGGTAGTGCCTGCGGCCATCTTAAGAGATACTGCTACCAGGTTAGTCAGTGGTGAGGGGTCAGACAAATTCAGTCTCCTGGTCCTCCAGCTCGACGGTCTGAAATGGAATGGCGTCCATTTCTATAAAACTATGTCACTGTCACCACCCCGCTGTCTTGCGGACAGGCATTTGAGCCAAAGGTTTTGATCGAGGACCCTAGTCGTCCTCCTGTCAATGGCTGGGCAGTATCTCAGTCCACATACAACCATGACCTCTTCTTCAAACATAAACTTCATCCTGCATCGGCCGTCGCGCAGATTATCAATGGTCGCCTTATCTGATGCATACAGCAGGGCAGATAAGCAAAAACATGCTATTGCTGGCACCTCCCTACTTTCTTCTCCACCTGTTTCTCTTACTCCCATCCCAACCCCCATTACTCATCTTTCTGCTATAATTCCCAGCTTAATTAACAGCAACCGAAGTGCCACTGAAGTAGAAACATGTGCAGCCACCATCCCACAGCACCTATCGGACGCCTATCGGCAAAAGTCCCTTATAAGGCCACGCTGTCCCCTTTCCATGGCAACATTCAACAACAAACAGGTCAGCAGGCTGCACTCGCACGCACCTTGGACACACTAGGATTTGACGTGTGTAGTGTGTCCGAAACTAAGATCAATAACCCTAATGGGTTGTTGAATTAACTGCGCCCGGCTTGTCCTCTCGCTATTGGTTGCACGCATCCGGAGACGCTGGTGCAGCACTCACGGGTCAAGCTGGTGTAGGTATCATTCTAGGCTTCATGACGGAGCCATTGTTGGTCGATTGGATTCCAGTGAACAGCGCTTTATGTGCAGCCCGTTTGGCGACCTCAGCCAACGTTGATTCACGAAGTCTTACAAAACGCTGTTTTCAACGAATCACGGGCAATGCTGATTCTCAGCAAAGGAAATATTCCTTTCGTGACCTTTATTATTCGCTTTAGGTTGGTGAGGCTTGTGCATTAGGTTCCTATGGTGCACTTTCTTGCCATTTGTAGCTGCATTTAGTCATCGATCTTGACCGTTTAAACGCCTCAGAAATCAATCCCAGCCCGACTTGACGCTTACAACAATACAGTCAGTGTTATGTAAACGTTTGGGTCCAAAGAGAGTTTACCGAAAAGAATTCTTAATCCTGAACCGATTTCTGGTCTTGATTCATTTGAAAACGCTGTTTGTTTGTGATTTCCGCTTATGCCCCCACCGATTGTAGTTCAAATGCTGTCAAGCGCACATTCTATCACGAACTGAAAGCGCCACTACACTATGCTACTGGTTCAGATATTATAGTACTTGCAGGGGATATGAACGCGCCAGCAGGGCGTCTGAGCTCTTCTGAAGCTCAGCTGGGTGGTAATTATGGGCCTAACTCAGAACGAACTGACAACGGAAGCGTCTGCTGCAACTGTGCGGAGCATCAGTTGTTTCTTAGTAGCACTGCATTTAGACACGGTGGGCGCCGAAGTGCCACTTGGCGTCCTCCTATAGCTGGCCAGCGATGGACCCAAATTGATCACATTGTTAGAAGCTAGAGATGGTGTATAACCATTCTGGATTGCAGCTTGTACTGGAATACCTGCGTGGAACCTGATCATACCTTGGTACGCATTAAGCCTCTCACCTGATTGGTAACTGAGGAATTGTCTCAGATCTTAGTCAGGCAAGCATATCAAGACGCATTGCGTACCGAACTTTCGCTCCTTTGCCCTAATGACAATCAGCTTCAGTGGAATAGGATCTCGGCCGCCATGCACGAAGTGGGAGCATCCACTTCTGGTGCTATCAATCATCACGGAACCACTCACTGGATATCCTAGAGTTCGGTGAACCTGTTGGAATTCTAAATAAATTTCCCGACTGGCTCTGAGCACAATGTGGTCGGGTGGACTATCAGGCGCGAACTAAAGTGGAGGCTACATGCTGACAAGGAAGCCTGGTGGACCAGTCGGGCTCAAGAAATAGAAGGCGCAGGAGCAGTAGGAAGTTAGTGAAAGCTCTTGCAGCTGATCCGCACCGCTGGTCAAAGGAAAAAAGGCGTAAGACAATCAGAGAGAGCGCAGGTACACTAACCGACACACAATAAGGAGCGCCTTATGGCTTGTTTGGCGGAATACTTTCAAGAAAAATTCACCTGGCTCCCTGCTTCCGGACTTCTTTCAACTCAGGTGATGCAAGATGAATCATGGACGGTTATTGTATAGGCTCGAACGAAGGCTGAGGTTCGAAACGCGATCACAGCCCTCAATCGTTTGAGTGTTGCTGGCCCGGATTCCGTCTCACCCGCACTATTAATGGACGGAGGTGAGATTCTTTGCAAAGCAATGATTTCTGTGTTCGAACATGTCTATAAGAAAGTGTTTCAGCTAACTGGAGTTAATCGATTACAGTGGTAATATACAAGAAGCGCAGCCGCACCGACTGTGCTAACCACAGGGGTATTAGCCTAACGCCAGTGGTGACAAAATTACTGCCCCCATTTCGCGTTACTGCGGAACGGGAATCTCCGAGTAGGGAAGAGCAGGCAGACTATCTCCATGGACGGGGCTGTATAGATCACATACATACGTTGCGGCAGGTGTTAAAGCCGAACCACGCATACCGCAGACCGACAACAGCTGTGTTCCTCGATTTCGTGAGTGCGTTGGATTCAGTCGATCGATTCATTCTGTTCGAAATACTTGCACGGAAGGGTGAACGTTTTTGTGCCCGAACACTACAGACCGCGCCAAGGTCTACGGTGACCTGTCGGATAGCTTTCCGATAACAAGTGGCATTCGTCAGAATTGAGCGATTTCCCCATTTTTTTCGATTTCGTCGTAGACTCCACCATGGATCGTTATATTACGGAAAGTCACGATGATGGCGTTGAGGTCCTGCTTAGCGGAAGGTTAGTTGATTCTGATTATGCGGACGATATCCTCTTGATTTTTGCGAATGTCACAGCGACACAATCAACCATGTATAGCCGGTCTGGTGGTGCCATTATTTGGTACGCACTTTGCATATTCAAAGTGCAAAGTGTTGCTGAACGACCGCCAGTCAGTTGATGACTTATTGACCCTTGATAAAAAGGAATTTGAGGCAGTTAATCGATTCGCTAAGTTGGCAGTTGCAACAGCAACGATGGGTGCACAGCTACTCAGGTCAGCTCATGCGCTACAAAAGCCAAAACTGACTACTTGAATCTGAAACATCTTTGGCGACAGAATCAAGCTTCCTCCGTCTAATAGGCCGTGTTTACAAGGTCACAGTGAGGGCCGTTCGACTCCATGGGAGTGAGACTTGGTCCCTTAGGTCTGAGGCGCCTTTGTCTTTGATCATTGCTGCCTGCAGAGCATTGCTGGAGTTGGGTGGCACAAGCGTGTAAGCAAAAATGATGTGCGTAAGCGAGTGATAGGCAGTGATAACCAAACTAGTTCCTTAGAACAATAGATAGCACTGAATAAGCTGCGCTAGCATGGGCATGTACTACGCATGCCTGGTCACCGCTTACCTAGGAGGGCCTTGTTTAGTCTGGCAGGTGTAGGGTGGCGCAAGGCTAAACGTGGATAAAAGCTGCTTGGCAGCGGAAACTGAGGTCATTGCCGAAGAGCACTGAGCGAACTGATGCGTTGTAAACGCGGCCCTTTGGTGAGAATGAGACGTCGCGACGACGCCTCAGATCGACAAATGCTGATCGAGCTTTAGCGATACGAAGAGAAACTTCTTTGTTGATAGTGCCATCAGCTGAAACACAGCTCCCAAGGTAGACGAAACTATTTACCTGTTCAAGTTGTGCACCTTCAAAAGTGAGCATGAGACCAGGTGAAAGCCAATCCTTGAGCAGTATTTTACACTTCGATGGGGCGAAGCTCATGCCATACTTAGATGCCTCAACCGCCAAAAGATTCAGAATGAGTTGTATACTCTGAGGATCGTCACCAAGTAAGGCGATATCATCAGCATAATCTAAGTTGGTCGCGCGCTCACCCGGTAGAAGCTCTAAGCCAAAATGTTGGAAACCTTCTAGAGCATTCGACAAAGCGTCTTCGATTGCGAAGTTGAAGAGGAATGGGGACATAGGGCAGCCCTGTCGCACACCGCTATTGACAGTGAATGGTGAGGAAAGCTTGCCATAGGACCTTACTCTGCCGGATGTATGAAGATAAAGTGCTCGTAAGATGGTGATATATTTCTCTGGCACCCCCTTCTTTAGCAAGCAACGCCATAACGTAGGTCGATCAACGGAGTCAAAAGCGGCACGATAGTGGGTCCGTGATAAATGTGGCGATGTTCGAGGAGCTGGCGGAGCCTGAAGATTTGATCCACGCATCCGTGACCAGGACGGAAACCAGCTTGTTCCTCATGGTAGTAGGATTCACGTACTGGGGATAGCCAGCGAAGCAGAATGGATGCCAATAGCTTAGAGGCAACCGAAATAAGACTAATCCCGCGATGATTTGCACATGAAGTGAGAGCGCCTTTCTTGAAAATCAGGACCATAACTGATTCGCCTCAAGAGGAAGGCACTTTCTCTTCATGCCGAAAATTTGTGAACAACGCGGTCAGCTGGTTAATGATGGCCACACCGGCGTACTTGAATAGCTCCGAAGGAAGTCCGTCTAAGCCGGCAGCCTTGAAGCGCTTCAAGCGTCGAATCTCGAGGAAGACTTCTGCTTCGCTGGGTGGATTCAGTGGGACGAGCTAGGATTGGCAACAAGGTGTACCGCATGTACTGATGGATGGTGGAGGCCAGTTGAACTGCGAGTGAAAGTGCTCGGCCGAAGCCGAACTGCACATAGTCGGCTGTTAATAGGGAACCAGTCCAGTAATATCGCCTCGGCCTTGCCATTTAGTGCTATACCTACACCAACCAGCCAGACCCGCTGAGGCTGCTTCTGGATCTCCAAAAAGACGCAGGTGATATCTGGCTTCGTGGTCAGTGGGGGATGTCAATGTAAGCACAGTGTTGGGATCTTGCAATCGGGTTTCTGGAAAACAACAGACATCTATGTCTAGGGACTCTAGGGTGCGCGCTAGACCGGCTTGCTGTCCAATCTGCATGAGTGTCCGAACGTTGAAGCACGCCAGACGGAACGAGGATCGGGGACAAAGGAGAGCCATAGGTTGAACCTCTTGGTCTGCGGCGCAACCGGAATCGCAGCCAGATTGTTGAGCACATGAATCGGGTAACGGGAATTGAGGATTGTTAGCAAACAAACAATTGGCGTGTGATGAAGTCGCGTGAAAGTGACTGGCAGAAACAGTAGCTGATGAGCACGTTGTAATACAGTCCATGGTTTTTCGAGAGGGCGTGATACTACCCGGTTGCCCAAACCGAAGTAGGGAGTTGACTTAGGGGACTCCATCCCGAGCCTTTGGTTAAATAACCTACCCGCAAGGTAGCGGGGCGAATTTAGGGAATCGCGCCCATTCGGAGGCGTTGATTGAATGATCAGTTCATGCGTCTTTGTTTGGTAGATTATCAAACAGAGGCACAATACTCCCCATGAAGTCAGCACAATTGCTGGAATACAATGCCCCACGGAGGTGGAACATTGTCGCCGAACACTTTGCTGGAACGGGGTACACCCGAACCACCCAGCTGGCAGCACGAGGAGGTAGTTTGGCAAGCCAGCCCGTGACTATCGTAGTAACTACTGACCATCAACAACAGCGGAATGTTCTCTGGACCATGTGCGTCATCCCGCTGCAGCGACAATAGCTCACTTGAGATTTTGCTGATGGTGAAAGCTATTGTTTCAACGCCCCAGGTAAGTTTGGGTCATGAATTGGAAAATGACGCATTAGGTCAGTAGTTCTTCAAAGTGTGTATTCTGATCAACCTTGCACTGAGAGTGTATTAGGTGTACATTCGTTTCAGCAGGTGTTCCACTCACGGGAGCCTTACTCCGAGTAGCATCGGAAGGCGATCAAGGAAAGAAGAGGTCCGTTTTGTGGAATGGTGACTGAATCTAGGTCGAACACTTGTTGACCTTTACATCCCGGGTGCCTTCATTCCCACGGACTAATGTCACGTACATTTAGGTGGTAGGCCTGTATGATATCATCGTACATTCAAACTGCAAAAGAATACTTGGGAATGAACAAAGGGACTCACAAAACATTGATTAAGCTCGAACATTTACTAACGTTGTATGTTTATGTACTTTTAGTTTCCAAAAGCTTTGATCGTGCACAATTCAGCTCTTCGTTTATGCTGAAATAAATCTTTTATTCAGTGTTGCCGCGCAACTCAGATGAACGGAGCAAAGTTGGAAAGTTATAACAGCAAACATAAGGCGTGCTGGTATAAGCCAGGCTACCCTTTGCTGTTTTAACTTTCATCTAGCAAGGTAAATTGGTTTATCTGGGATGGTAGGTCATTTCACTCGTCGCTTAATCCCCAGATGTATACTTGGAGAAAAAAAGGAGTTCCCCGTGTGGCATTTGTCCGTTCCTTTTACCGATCTATCTAAGAACGCACAGATTGCATCTGTTACATCTAGACGGTATACATAGATCAGGATCGTCTCCTTTAACTTTCATTGTGCAGGACTAATGTCTATTGTGGGACGATCCTTTTATTTTCATCAACAAAACAGACAACCTAAAATTCAACCTTGGCTAGTGCAGCATTAGAAACTGGCTACACAAAACGTATCAGGAAAGAGACACTAATACATAATGTAAACATGAGCATTACTGAAGCTGCTGCAAATTTCAAACATTTAAGTGTACAGATAGAATGAAGACACCTGAACGTTGTATTTTGGTTCTTCACGGTGAACGCAACCACGAATGAAAACGCTTTGACTGCAAGAGCTCGACAAGCCAAGCATGACATGAAAAAACCTGGTGATATCAAGAGTAGTTCACGGAAATGCCTCTTTCCAGCTTTCAAAAGACGTACAGATGGCTTAGACTGAGAAAGCAATTTTTGCTGGTTCAGTGCGCCGTAACAGGAAGAACCGAGATAAGCCTGATAACAATGAGCAAAATGTGCTACCAGTATCACGCATATAACCAGATTTTACGATTCCATAGCGATACGCAGAGATGGTGCCTTGTGACGTGAGCAATGTACCGCCTAGTGGGCCGATTTGCCGATCAACCAAGTGGTGCCAACTGCGTGGCTCGGGATTATCCAGTTCCGGGGAACGGTTCGACGGCAGTGTGCCCGACCGTGGTGGGTTTTCACCTGGCAGGTGTTCTCCCTATAAAAACCCACATAGGTCTAACAACAATGTGACGTAGCGAGTGTGACTCGTTATTGCTTCCTGCTTCACTCCGGTGGAGCAGTGTACTCCAGTAACCTTTTGCAGTAATCGTGGGAAAAACTGTTTGGCTACCTACCAATAGAAAGGCGTATAAACTGAGAATGCTATTTAGCCAAAGGCTCAGGGTGGTTTTCATGAAGACAAATCCATACCCCGGCTTTTGGAACCGGGTATTATCTCGCCCTCTGACAGAACAATGGATTCCGGATATAATATTACGTCGATTTATTCTGCTCCTGCCTTCTTCACCAGTAACGCATCGTCATCACACGCACATCTTATCTTCGGCAAAAATGCACGTTCGTTTGAATCTATCTTCTGTGCCAGCTTTGTTAAAGTCCAAAACGTTCGGCGAGCGGCCGTTATTCGACTCCGATCATCATTCCGACTGGTGGGTCTGCATGTTCGAACCCCATGCAGAGCCGGCAGCAGGCCGACCTAGTCACTCGCTATCGATGTGTTGCCTTTCAGAGACTCGATAACAAGACTCCAGCACCGTGAATAAGTTGAGGTGCCATTCTGATCTCCGAACCAACTATTTCCTGCGTCTGCCTGGCGACACAGAAGCAGCTACGGCTGGTGTTGGCATTTCACTGAGTAACAAAGCCGAGGCCTCGACACTCGAGTTACTTCCGATTGACAGTCGACTGTGTGTGGTTCGGCTTCAAGGCTCATGCAGGATTAACATACACGGTGGATAAAAACGCTGCTTGTGAGCTCTCCTTAGACTCCAACCGACTGCGGTTGTGCATAACGTTTACCTCGAACTGCACAAGCCTTGGAGTAAAGCTGAAAAATTCGATGCCGTCGTTTTGCCAGACAATGGTGGGTCGCCTGCTGCCAGGCGAACCCTATCTTGGCGACCGTCATGCTCATGATGAGGATGATGAAGACAATGGCCTATTGCATGAACTTCAGGAATTCGATGAGACAACGCAAGTGTGGTCACAATATGATCACATTGCAATCAGCTTCAGGTGGCGGGGTAGCGTACGGGAGTACCGATCGATCTGGTCAACCTACCTCGACTCAGAACACGCCTTGGTGTGTGCGGATATCTGCATGAGCTTCGGGGGTTCCTCAAAACCAAAGCACCGTAAGCTGCATATCAACGAGCTAGCCAAAACCTCTATTCAACTGGATAATCTATACTCCTCATCAGCTGAGTTCGCTAGTGCTCCACCTCAAGAGATCGAACATCGTTGGAGTTTCTTGAATCCGTTGCTTTCATCCCGTTAATGTTTCTGTTGAACGATAGGGCGCCCTCTGAGAGGATGGATCTCTGCTCCCTCCTTTGAATTAAATGACCGTCGCCGAGCTATCCCAGCTGATTCAAGCCGCGATGAAGCATGCTTTAACCTCAACCAACAACTCAAGCGAAACCTGCGTGATGACTTAAAGATCTGGTGATCTCTGAGCGATTCAGACATGGAGACAGCAGCCAATTTTGGAAATTCTGGCAAGCTTTTCTAGATTATTCGGACCCCTGGCCACAGAAGATCTGACGTCAGTGAAGTTATTTGAGAGGTTGATTGGTCACTAATCATAAATTTGGGTAGGTGCATGGACGTCTGGGCTGAACACTCACTCTCAATTCAGTTGGCTTCCTCCTTCCGGCGGCTAACAAATATGGCAGATTGCACGCCTTGTAAAGTTTCACTGGAACCACGCACTGAAGTGAAGACTTTCCTGTAGCTTCATAACTTGAAGTGATTCAATACTGCTGGCTCAGATGGACTTCTTCGGAAATGCACAAGCAAAGTGGCGAGGCAATTGTCAATGAGTTCACAGTTCTGTTTTACAAGATTTGAGGTAAAGAAAAGGATCCATCTCATTGGGGCGTGTTGATTATGGTACCGATCTTCAAAGAGCATGCCGGTTACTTTTGCGCCAACTGCAGAGTAATCAGCCTAATATCCGTCACATCCGTTCGACTCCGCAGGCTAAAACTGATTCGAGTTCAAGACTACTGTGAAGAACAGGCTGGTCATTGCGTCGAGAGTGCGCAAATCATATGGTTACGTTCCGCCAAATCCTTGGGCAGCGTAACCTTTACGACCAGCCTACCATTATCGCCTTTTTGGACATTCGAACTGCATCCGAGTCGGTAGATTGCCTTGCTTTATGGCGTTGTCTGCAGTATAGAATAATGTCTCGAGCAGAGTGATGGCTTCATCTTTCGCCGTCACTAGACGAACACACTAGGTCCCCATTTCCCTTCAGTTTTGCTATTGAGGATGCGCTATTAAGCGTTTTGAAAGATGCGTGGTTCTGGCATAGAGCTTCTTTCAGGAAACCGCGCGACCGATTGAAAAATGTCAATAACATTTACTTGCTTGATGATGACCCGAAGATTATGCAAGTCATGCTAAACCGCTTAGCGTTTGAAGCTACCAAGTATGGCATAATCTTCGCTCCATCGAAATGCAAAGTACTGCTCCAACACTGTCATCCAACTGTTTAGTGCTAATTCTTAAAGGTACGCAGCTTGAACAAATACATAGCTTTAGCTACCTTGGGAGCTGCGTTTCTGCAGATGGCACCACTGGAAAAGACTTTTTCCGTATTTCCAAAGTACGAGCAGATTTCGCTAGTCTGTGATATCAATAGCATCGTTGTGTAGTTTCATCCTTGGTCAGATAGTGGTCCTGTACGATTTACGGGCTGACCGGAAACCTTTGAAGATGACGCGGAATCCGGCTCAATGGAAGACTTGCATGGGTTTGTGCAGTGATTTCACTGATCAACGTCGCAACCACTAAATTGCAGAACAGACAAAAAAGTGCGTTAAAAACACAAAAATAACAATTTTATCCCGTTTCCTTCATTGCGATGTCCGTACCTATCGCGCACATCCATACCACGATCTTCGATGGCTCTATATCGATCGAATAGACGGTTGTTATCATATTTTGTATGGATACGTACAACTTGGTGAAAGAGCAAACAATCCGGGAAGTGCGCATGTATTAAATGGATTAAGAAGGCTTCAGTTTGGCTGATGGATGGCACCTTCAAAAAGCGTCCCACACGATGTGTTTTGAGCCCCGCTAGAGTGCACTGCTTATTACAAGACAAGCTAGGAGACACGTACAGCCGCCTGATTGCTGCCAGCAAACAGCTGAAAATGGACGGTGCAGCTATCATTATTACGGATTTCGAAATGGCCCTTAGGCATGTTATGCAAGGAGCGCATCCTGATGCCACCGAAGAAACAGTGCACATAACAAAGATATGCGACGGTTGCCATTATGGTCTACAAGGTAGTATACTATGAAGTCTCCCAACCAGGTGACTTTCCTTAGCTGAGACCAAGAATGACATTTCGCTTCAATCTGTCACCTTTCTACAAGGTATGCCTGACCGTGGCCGTGTCTAGTGATCCTCATATCGCGGGTTCGAGTCTGCATAGGGAACCGGGCAATCCTGGTAATATCTTTAGCCCACGCGCGACCCGCAGCAAAGCGTCGATACTGCGTACCGGCATACTGCTGATGACCCTTTTGCAAAGTTAATCAGTTGCCAAAGGCCCCCTAAAAAAGCTTACACACTGTTGCGACAACGATCGCAGCGTGCGCTGCATAATTATGGTCGAGTAAACCGCATCGCCTATCTAAAAGTCAGAATATACATACACATTCATATCAGTATTTACTTTACGAAGCATATCTGATTCTGTGAAGTTAGTCAAACCATTTACCTACGTATAAAACATGTTTCACTGCGGTAACATATTGTTATAGGCGACTAGAAGCGTTTTAAAAAGAGTAATTACATTAAGGGGAGCTACCATAATCTGGAACTAACTCATACTTTAGCAATGGTCGGTCAAAATATTAGTTGACGAAAATAGCCGGGGAAGATGCGTGTGTGACAATAAACGGGGTAGTGACATTTAGTGATGCGATATCAACCAGTTCCATTCTATAATGATATTACGCAGAACGACCTCCCACTCAAGTGCGTGAAAAGAAGGGATATGAAACGGAAGGCGGAAGATCTGATCTAGGGATGAAACGACGAGTATTAATCGACCGGGTATAAGATGAACGGGGAAAATCGACCGGCTACCATGGGAACGTATAATGTGAAAGTAACCTGACATGCTACCGTGGTTCATGAAGCCATCAGTGGAGTCTTGTTGAGAAACAAGAATTACGGAAAAAAGGGAGGGAGGAAAGATTGTTGACGAGAAATTTGGGGAGAAAACGCTCTTCGATGGATTTCGTTAGTGTTAACACACCGACAGTTTTCGACTTAACGGTTGGGATAAAAAAAGTTTGGAGCCCGTCTAACTCGGGAGTGAGACCGTTGAGACCCAGAAGGAGCTGCTTGAGTCCAGTTACGCATAACCTCGGGGCTCAGTCCTCGTTGTGCGCGTTTCGACTGCCGTAAAAATGCTACTGCGACCACGATCAACCGTGAGTAGGAATCGGTGGGTATGCATTTTAGACCAAGAACAGTCGGGTTAAGGGGGGCGGCAGCAAAACGATGGGCAAGGGGTGCTCTCACACAGTCAGACAAAATCCGCATCCAATGTAGCCGTAGACGGCGGCGTTTCCCGGCTAAAATTACAAAGAAGCTAACCAGCAGTTCCTTTCAATTTCCGGCGAAGAGGATGTAGTGATTGGTGCGCTACATTAAAAACCATTAGAGTGACCCCAAGGGCGGTTCTGAAGGCCCTTGGGCAGTTTCACCAAGCGTACCCCAGTAGACCGCGCGAGTCACCGCACCCCTTCAAGGTTCAGTTTCGCCACGATGGATCAGGCTAGGTAGGATTCGCGCAGGTGTACTAATTGGCAGTGTGATTACACGGTCAAAAATTAAAATGCAGCCCTCAATTTTCATTATTTTAAAATGCAACAAATGATAAGATAGTAGCATATAGTTTTGTTCCTTGATCGCCTGTTATTTTAGTGATCCCAAAGCGATTTTCACTGTTATTCAGAAAGGGCTCTGTATGTTCGGCTGTAACTCCATTGGACACATTTTACGAATAGGTGAAAGTCCGCTGCCAGGTATTGGCCGGTGACCAAACTGTGCAAAGCATTGCACGCAAATTAACCTGAGTACTGAGAAACAGACAACCACAGTAGACGAAGTGTGTCAACTTTCAGCAGAAGACGTACTTCGAATGGTAATGCCCAATCAATGGGTCCGAAAACCGAGTCAGATTCAATTCGGCGAAAGTGGTGGGAGAGTGGTGCCAATCCTGGGAATGGAAATATACATGCAGTACTTCACATAAAGCAGAGAGGTGAATAGCGTGGAATCTATAAAAGAAAAGTGAAGGAAAACACCGTTGTCTGACGTAGGCTGCATTTGTAACCAATGGATGAAATGTAGATAGAAACCACCGACGAATTAATTTAGAAGTCTATCGTTGGGTCATGGGGTATCCATAACGGGTCTGGATTGCGACACATGAACTCAACTGGGGTCGCAGTTTATTCTGGAGCAAACCAGTGCCATTCCGATCACTGGGCATCTCGGTAAGAGAGGAGACAGTCGAAGACTGAAACAGCACGCTGTGTACAAGCTGGCACAGAGAACACCAGAGAAACGAGGTACTAAATGTCAGTAAAATGACATGACTCCCATACACTCCCATCTGAGGGAAGGTAAGAGATCGGATCCTGCCAACTACCAACCTATTACACACCCACTTGTTTTATCAAAATGGATGAAATCGGTAATCACAGATGAACTGAGGCGTTATCCTGAAATGCTGCAAATAATTTCTAAGGTCCAACATGGTATCAGACGCAGTCGATCTTGTCTCATAAATCTGTTACTTGCACAGGATTCATGGACTAGGAGAGCTGATCAAGGTGGCCCCATTAGTTGGTATGCACTTCGCACCTTCAAAGTGCAAAGTGTTCCTTCAGGACCACCAGCCACTTTCTGACACCTTGACCCTTTTTAACGAGGAACTCGAGGTGGTTGATCAATTCCCTTATCTTGGCAGCTGTATCCGCAACGATGGGTGCATAGAAACTGACGTCAGCTCATGCATTGCAGAGGCCAGAGCTGCGTTCTTGAACGTGCGGCGTCTTTGGCGACAGAAGGGAGTTTCTCTCCGCCTGAAAGGCCAGGTATGAAAGGCCACAGTGAGGGCCGTTCTGCTCTATGATAGTGAGACATGGCCCCTTCGGACTGAAGATCAGAGGCGTCTTCAAGTCTTTGATCATCGCTGACTGCGAAGTATTGCTGTTGTCGGATGGCACCAGCGTATCCGCAACAATGATGTGTATAGGTGAGTACTAGGTAGTGATAATCATGCTACAGATAGCTCTGAATAAGTTGCGTTGGCTCGGCCAAGTGCTACGTATGCCTCGTCACTGCTTATCTAGGAGGACCGTGTTTAGTCTGACAGATGTAGGGTTGCGCAAAGCTCGAGGCGGAAAGAAGTTAACTTGGCAACAGGAAATGAAGTCACTGACAACCAAACTGGGTGCCGTTGGCCCATCTCGTCTTCCGGGCTGGAGTCCACGTGATTCGCCTATTGCTTGGCTCGAGACTTTACAGGACATCGTTCGCAACCGACACCAGTGGCGCGTCTGCTGTCGTGTCCTAGTCGGACTGCCTGTTTAAAGTGTGTGTAGTCTGTGTTCTCTGCAGTGTACCAGCCGATTATGACGCGTGGCAGTGAAAGCCGCAAGGAAGCTGTCTCGCCGATGCCGCCTTATCGTTGCACGATAGCCAGCTGTTTATGACGGTATATTGTCTACACAAAGTGTAGGCACCTTGAGCCTGAATGTTTGCTTAGGGCATTAAGGTTTTCAGATAATTCCCCCTTCTCTCTCTCTTATTATTCTTTATTTCTCAGGTCATCATGGTTGTATGGCAGCGAAGCATCAGTTCAAATGGCTGATGTACTGCTGTCGTAGTTGTTTTTTGCCGAAACGCAATTGAAGATCGGCACATAAAAGTGCATGCTCAGAACACACGGTTGTGCTCCAAATCCAGCGGCAGTTTTGTAAACAGACTCACTAAAGGCGGTTAATCGCGAGCTGGTCGATTTGGGCCCGTGGCTATTGATCGCCATGTGACCCAGCGAAGGGTGCTGTTGGCAGTTAGTGATTGCGAGAAAAAGGTGAACATCTTCACATAGGTGTAATCACCGTTATCATTACGGGTTTTCGGCTCAGATGTAGATCATGGTAGGGGTCTACAAGAAATGGTCTCTTGAGTTCATCACAGAAAATGGGCTTTGGCAGGGTTGTCTTATATCTACTTTCCGCTTCAACGTTTCGACCGAAATGATCGTGAATGGCTCTGTTCTTTCAAACTTTCTACCTGGCGACCGGTTGACAAACCTTGAGTATGTAGACGATGTAGCTTTCCTTGTTTGAGACGCAGTGAGTATGCGAGGACTATTAAATAGACTGATGCGTAGTGCTGCACGCTTCGACATGTGCTTCGCACCTTCTGTACCGTTGCAGGACCGGATCGGTACTGCACCGATTCAACCCATCACCGAACAGCCACTGGAAGTGGTGGATCGGTTCAGTTAACTTGGTAGTTGTGTCAAATCTGATGGTCTCGTCATTTTAGGTATCAGCGAGATCCGTGTGGATTTTCAGAGGCTCAACCATCTGTGAAGACGGTGTGGTGTCCGCCTCTTGGTGAAATATAGAGTGAATAACGCTGCGATAAGGCTGATGTTACTGTATGAATCGGAGGTTTGGCCAGTTAACAATGAAACATTAAAATATTGACCATCTGTGATAGCCGGTGCTTGATGAGTATTGCTCATGTTTGGTGGGATATCCGGGTGAGCAATTCTGAGGTACGCCAGTTGATTTCTGGCAAGAAACCCCCTGGTTCTCTACTCGAGTGTTTCCTGAAACCTAACCGCTTACGTTAGCTAGGTCATCACCCGTATGCTGGCTGACCGCGTTCCACGACGTGCATTGACGTCGTCACTGCATCTAATCGGGTGAAACCGCGAAGTGACTAGTCTATGACACAGCATAACAGTATGACGAAAGTGACCGTGAGCATTGGCCAGACTGGTGCATGTGGCCTTTGCGGATAGGGGCCACAGGATGGCATATGCGGTTGGAAGTTTAATCGGACATGGCGCATTTTCGTAGTCGGTGCCAATTCTGTATTCGGGTTCTTGCATACAATTGTTAATGCTAACATCATCCAGATTAGTTTTGCGCACTACTTCCCTGATTCTATTTTCATTGTATTCCATTTGTCAGAATCCTCATTTTGTGAACGTTGCTGTTTAAAACTACACTGGCGATGTACGTCTGGCAAATGGATCCACCGCACTTCCTTATCCGGAGCATAGTTGTTTAACTGAACAGAGATCATCAGAATTACAGTTAGAAAGTAGAGTATTAGAGGTGATGGCTTGTGTGCGGAAAAACTGAAACTGCGAATGTTTAAAAATGGGTGATTTCAATGTCAAGTTAGAGAAATACTGCGGGAGTGAACATTGCAATTACCAAAGGGGGGAAGGTGAGACAGACGGCATACACATTATGCAAACCTCAATGCCGCAAACGGTGTGCAGGAAGCTAAAACGAGGACGGTGGAAATGATCCTGGCTAGATAAATGCATACATGCTGAATAACAGTTTACAAAATGAGTGGGTGACACAAGCAGCGGTCCACTGGCTGGTGGGTTCAATAACAAGAAGGCTCAAAATTGTGTGCTTCGCAGCAGCAAGACGAGAGTACAAATTCTACGTTTGAGAATATATGAAGCTAGATGGGTTATATGGGTAATAAACTGTAGGCACGGAGGCACACGTGTGATCTCAACTTCTAGGGCATCAATGAGGCCGATACTATGCCCAATAATAGCAAAATTATTTAAATTTATCCAGTGTGCGAGACTGTTCCAACGCATGTGTAGAGAGAAGTGGGTACTAAAAAACCTATAGTAGTATAACACGCTCGATGTATGCTGTGTAGAGTATGGTTAAGTCATTCAAGAGATCAACTGATACTAAGCTTAACGAATCGCACATTCCTGTAAGAAGTCAAAATAGACATACTTGAAAAGTGGAAGGATAGGAAATTCGCGGGCAAAACATACCAATGTGGCACCACAGTATGCCGTGGTAAACGGAATGCACTTCATCATGTTGAGAGTGTTCGTATTCCATAGCTCAACGCAAGTGTTACGCACTAGTAATGCTAGATAACGACTGAAAAGAAAGTAAATGCGAAGCAGGTTAAATTCAGAAAAAATGGAAGGCATAGTTGTCGATCCGGACTAGAAGTATAGGTGTAATTGCAAAGTAGAGATCAGAAGAACATGGATCGCAAGTGATCGATAGGTGGTGCCTACTTAAAACATGACTAATGGAACAGTAAAACAGTTCATTAATGCTCGATTATAATGAACAAAAAGGATGGATGTAACGGAGCTTCAAATTTCCAGGGCATGATTAAACCACATGATTTAGCAATCAACACACCCCGATTGGCTAACACGAGCTATGTCGATGGGTTCCTCGTAAGACGAACCCGTAGGAGAGATTGAGTTCCGACTGATCACAGAACCTGAGCCCAGAGAGCTGGGAAGAAGGCCAGAGTCGGGAGAAATCTTACTAAGCGAGTCTCTGAAGTGGATTGCACAACCAGTAGAAAGATTCAGTAATGCGATGTAATTTTTAACTTCCAGTTTGGTCGCTTCCACAAATGGTGCCATCTGGGCATTGATAAAAGCCCCATCTTTAGGCTGCCAGCCGTGAACGATGAGACACAGAGTGAGTGCAGTAACTGCCGTATTCGGGCGACTAGGAGATTCTGCTTGAATGGTGAGCCATTCAATGCCAAATATAGGGGCAGGTATCAGCTGATACTCTCGCCACAAAATTCCCGAGTTAATGTCCCAAATCTGGAAGGTAAAAAGAAGGGTTAAGCAACTTTAGCAGTTTGTAACAAGAGGGAAACATTTCTCAAATGTTTGTGGGATAGAGCTTAACTACCGAGAATGAAACCAGAATTAACGTTTATTTTGAATGACGAAATGATCTGAAGGATGTACACCTAGCCACGGGGTAATATAAACACGTGTGAATAACAAATGTGCAATCGTTGCAAATGATTCAGTAAATATATGCAAACGGCTTCAATGATATGCCCATAATTTAATGTGATCCGTGATAAAAGCGGTCAAAACGTCAACATGGCGCGATTAAGGAGAGATAAGAGAAGCGAATTGCTTATGCTAGTCTGGTAAGAGCCTATGGGTGTGGCACTTATGCATAAAAACGGCAGATGAGCACAAAACGAACGGTCGATGACCCATCTCCTTCATGAAAAGTTGTCGTTACAAAACAGTGAACCGTTTAAGCACACTCACATTGCGGTCGCAGTGCATCTGCGAAGATAATAGGAAAATTGGAAAGAGCAGCCAGCACCCATCTCTCATAGTTATCCTAAGGATATAGACGGTTGCTATGAAATCCAGTAGTTCACGGACACCATAAATGAACGAATATAAAGTCCCGTACTGTGAAACTAGAAGAATAGTTGTACGTCCAAAAGAATATGCATCGGGTTGTCAGCTGCTGCTTACGCGGTATGAAAAGATACCAACAGCTCTTAATAGTAGTAGCCTAATGAGTAGGCGCAACATGAAGGGCCGATCTTCTATGTAGTCATATAACGGCGTAAGGCATCAACAGTACGCCGGCACATCGTATCGACGATTAGCAGCCGCGCGACCGGTGCCGACCGCAGGTGGGCTCGGTATACCGCGAGGTTAACCGCACCTACGCGGATTCGAACCGGCGACCTTCGAATTACAAGGTAAGCGAATTATCCTAAAGGTCATAGGGCGATTGACTTGATTGCTAGAAAACCGACACATGACAGTACATACATATAAAGAAAAGCCAGTTTCCAGCGACAGCCTTAGTAGGAAATATTTGTCAACACTTCCAGAGGTGATGATATAATCGAGGAACAGGGGCCGTACGGTTGTGCTTTTTATCCAAAGGCATTGGCAGTACGTCTGCACATCGTACCGACGATTAGCTGCCGTGCGACTGGTGCCCAATGCTGGTGGGCTCGGTGTACCACGAGGTCAACCGCACCTACGCGGATTCGAACCGGCGACCTTCGAATTACAAGGCGAGCTTGTAATACCTTCAGCCATCGGCCGACTAGCAAGACAGAATATTAGAAGGAACGCGTAGAGAAGCGAGAGAGAGAAACGCTATCCTTTGGCTGCAAGGTGAGGAGTGCAATCTGATGCAGCAATTGTGGGATGCACAGTTGATGAAGCTATTGTTGCGAAGCACAGATGGTCAGAGGTAGAAAAGCGGATGACGGAATTTCTGGAACATAACCAAGTAAAGAAAATAGTCCCAAATAAATACCAATGATAAAAGTCTATCAGAAAGAAAAGTATTGGTGAAAACATTCGTTTGACAAAAGCTCGGATTGATCTTTACCAAGTTACTGTATATAACAAAGTATACAATGGGTAAACCAATCAAACTCGTCGCGGCAGTTCGTTTTGCTTCAAGAAAATAGCTTCCGGTTAAGGATGTCTGAGAGCGAAAAATATCGGCGGATGTTAGGTTACTGTATTAAATCAAGGTGAAGCTAGCCAATACGGAGAAACGGGTGGCTGACTTAAAACGGTTACGGCAACAGAGCAACGCTATATGGGGTTTACCTACAAAATAGACTAAACACAAAGTAACGACATGGGGTATAACGTACTTGGACAAAACCTCGACTGTTCCCCACAGCTGCCAAACTGTGAACACCCAGCCGTTGAGCAATCGGTTTCAGGAGACGCCATGGACACACAGTACAAACTGTGGGGTCTGTTTTGGCAGCAGTATACAATGAATACATCTGGAGACATAGTTTAGGCGGCCTGTGAAAAAAACACAACAGAGGGTGATAATAGTGTAAAAGAATGAGCAAAGAGCAGCTAAAATGTGAAGTCATAGGTATCCGAGGACGCATTACTCACCACTGACCAGCCTTGCTGTGTGGACTCGCGGCTTCGGTTTGTGACGATAACAAAATTGTCCTAAATGGTGCTTGACAAAACCACCAACGCAGCAGTTCTGGAGCATAACACTAGTGTCTACCTGGCAAAGCTAGGTAGATTAGACCGCACTTATTGAATACTAATCATTTTCATTGGACAGTCCCGTTTGCGGATAGTGCAGCGGGCTGCGCAAAGCGAGAGTGAACGGACACTGCTGTCCCCTTTCCTCTTCAACTTCGCTATTGATGAAGTCATGGAAATCGCGTTCATAGGACACGATTTAGAACGCGTGGAGCTGCTGCCATGTGAGCGACCTCTTCACTTGGGGTATGCTGACGAGTTACTCTCATGGGACAGCTCACAAACGTGTCAAGCGGCACTGGACATATTAGCACTGGCTGTCAACCGCTTCGGGCCATGCTTTGTACCCACTAAGTGAGGATCAGCTAGAAGTCGTTAAAAAGTTTAACTACCTAGGCAATTGGAATTGAAGACGAGGTCACAAAACGCATGGCAAAAGCACGAGGCGCCTTTGCTAACCTATGCTGCTTGTCACGCCGGCGCGACATCACTCTCTAGCTTAAGAGTAGGGTGTACAATGAAACCGTATGTTCGACCCTACTGTACGGTTGTGAAACATGGTCCCTTAGATCAGTGGATATAAAGAGGCTAGTTATGTTCGACCACCGGTGACTTCGCAGTTTGGCTCATATCTGGTGGGAACACCGTGTGAGCAATCAGCGTGTTCGACGCCTTGTAGATAGCGCACGAAGAAGAAGCGAACTGCTCAGCACCGTTATTCCACGCACCAGGCTTCGATGGCTCGGCCACGTACTACGCATGCCTGCCCACCGAGTTCCGCGACATGCGTTTTTGCGGGCCGGGGGTGCAGATGGAAGTAAAGGAGAGGTGGCCAAGCGATGACTTGGTCAAGAGAAATGAAGACCTTTACTTCTAAGTTGGCCTCAGTTCGAGCCTCTCGGCTCCCTGGTTGGGGACCGAAGAACGATGAAGACGTTTGGCTGGATACACTTGTTGGCATGACTAGGAGCCGACATCAATGGCCTTTGTGTTGCAAGTATTTTTGTCCGTCCCCCTCCCGCTTAGCCTCCCCCTCCAACCACGATCTCAATTTATAGGCATAATAAGACTTTTGCCGGCGCAATAGCCGGCTGTCAACTCTCCGGGAACGATGTCCATCCAATAATGGTGACTCAGCTGGCGCGCCACTCCCCAATTTTTATTTTCTAATGTACTGCGGTACAATAGCTGAGGTGTTTTCCACCTGCAATTAGCGTATATGATGAACTAATGATCTGAGGGTAATAGGCATCAATTTGTGCAGAGGTATGACCATTCCTTGGGGATTGAGCAACAGAGCGACCACATCAACTAATAGAAGTACTGTCCATCGTGACGTAGTCTGGACTAGAATCAAGTCCGCAGCAAGTAGTTTGCTTGCAAACGCCAGTTCTTTAGTCCAACGCTCTGTCTTGCAAAATTTCGTTGGGCATGCCTCGTTTTGCAAGGGGCATCGCTGTTAAAAGTTAATAGCATAGAACGGAAAAACGATAGGTTGATCTCCCTTACTTTGACCGTTGGATTATCGCTGGCAAAATAAAGGATATCGCCAACCTAAAACTGATCAGTTACTAAGTAATTCCTCGAAAGTGAGCTCTGCGGCCACGAACTGCACTGTTAGCTAGCCCAATTAGTTTAACCGATTAGGCCTCAACCACCGACACACCGAACATAAGAGAACGAATGAGTTGGCGAGCTGAAGGGAGAAAACAAAGAGTTGGGACTTCGAGGCAAGAGGAATAAAAGAGCAGAGAGAAGCACAAGTAATGCACGAGTGCCACTGGCTCATATTATCATCATTATACACGTTAGCTAGAGGTGGGAAACATCTCAGCTACTGTGCCGCAATACATAAAAGAAAAAAGAGAAAAATGCAACAGGTGCAAGCCAGTTGAGCTACCGGTAACGGATGGGCATCGTTCCGGTAAGCTACCTGACGGTTACTATGCAGAAGAAAAAATAATTTACTACGCAAAATAGTGAGATCGTGGTTGGAAAGGGAGGCTAAGAGGGATGGGGTGGGCAAAGAAACTCACAGCACGAACGACACTGAGGCCGGCTCCTATCCATATCAACAAGTTTATCCAGCCAAACGTGTTCATGGTCTGTCGGACCCCAACTGCGGAGCCGAGACGCTCCAACCGAGGCCAGTTTCGTAGTGAGAGCCTTCACCCCTCTCGACCAAGCCATCGCTTGGCCACCCCTCCTCCTCTTCTATATGCACCCCCGGGCGCGTAAAAAACGCACGTCGCGGGAGTCGGTGGGCTGGTATGCATAACACGTGACCGAGCCATCGGAGCCTGGTGCGTGAAATAACGGTCCTGAGCGGTTCATCTCCTTTTCCTGTGCCGTAAACAAGGCGTCGAACACGCTTGTTGCTTACTCGGGGTTCTCACCAGATGTGAGCTAAATTGCGAAGGCACCGGTGGTCGAACGTAACTAGCCTCTTTATGTCTGTTGATCTAAGGGGTCGTCTCACAACCGTACAGTAGGGTCGAACGTACCGCTGCAGTGTATATTCTACCCTTAAGGGCGAGAGTGATGTCACGCTGGTGCCATAAGTGGTGAAGGTTAGCAAAAGTGCCCTGTGCTTTTGCTATACGGTTCGTGATCTCATCTTCAATCACACAGGCGCTGATATAACTTCCCAGGTAGTTGAATTTTTGAATGACTTACAGCTGATCCCCACCAAGGGTCAGTGCAGGACGCGGCCCAGGCCAATGTTCAAGAAACGCTTTGCAGTTCGAGGGTGCGAAGTAAAGCCCGAAACGGTTGACAACCAGTGTTAATCCGTCCAGAGCCGCTTGGCACGATTTGGAGCTGACACAGATTACCGCAATATCGTCAGCATACTCTAAGTCAAGAAGTTGTTCTCCTAGGGGCAGATCCACACCTTCTAAGTCGTGTCCTGTGAACACGATTTCCATGACTTCGTCAATAGCGAAGTTGAAGAGGAAAGGTGACAGCGGGCATCCTTGTCTCACACCGCAGAAGATATTGAAGGGCGACGACAGATTGCCGCAAGCCCTCACTCTGCCTGAGCTACGTGCGTATAATGCTCGGATAACATTTACATCTTTCTCAGGTACACCTTTCCTGAGTAGACAGTCCCAAAGTGCATGTCTATCCACCGAATCGAATGCACCTGTGATATCGAGGAACACGACAATGCTGGGCTGACAATATATGTGACGGTGCTCCAACAACTGACGCAAAGTGAAGATGTGGTCAATGCAGCCACGACCTCGACGAAATCCGGCTTGCTCTTCACGAATCTGGCTTTCACGAGTGCCAGTCAGTCTGTGAAGGATGACAGAGGCAAGCAATTTGGACGCGATGGAGATCAGACTGATTCCACTACGGCTGCCGCATTCCGATCGTGAGCGTCCCTTGAAGATCGGCACAATAACGGAGTGGCTTAGTGCGTTGGGACAGTTGGCTGCTCCCAATTTCAATAGTAACCAGTGTAAATCATCAACAAAAGCAGCGCCCCGAATTTGTTAAAGGGGTTAAGGAAGATCATCTGATCCCGCAGCTATAAGTAACTTTAACAGTCCGATCTCACGTTTGACTTCTGAGCGAGAGGGTGGAACCAAAGGGGCAGCCCACGGAGCGGGGGTGATCAGTCGTCGGAGAGAAATCTAACAATTCCGACCGATTAAATTGCCTTTCAGTGATCAGCCCAACACTCCAAGCGTTTTGACAACTTGTGGATAGGCTGTCCACTCTCGTCACGTATAGTTTCATTACCACCAGGTCTCCTGTTGCCCGTTTCCCGTATCAGACGGAATAACTTACGATAGTTACCAAGGGCAGCGGCCATTTCCATCTCTGATGCACTATGAGACCACCAGGATTCGCGGTCTCTTCAGGTTAGCACGGAGTTTTGCCCGAAGATCTTTGCGAGTTTCATTGTGTTCGCTTCCAGCCGGAATATGCCGGCGAGCATCGATAAGTTCCAGAGACTGTGAAGAGACCCCATGTCCATGTTGGCGATTAGACATGAGGATTTGCCTGCTGCTAGTAAGGTCCGGTGAATATGAGACAAGTGAGCTTCAATTACATCCAGTGAGCGCTTACTCAACTCACATGACAGCGTACTTTGATAGGCATTCAGAAGAGCTGGCTTAGCCAGTTGTCTGGTGTAAATGCGCTCACAACGTCGTCGTGGGCGTTCACCAAAACGCATCCGCAGGTCAGCACATACAAGTGCATGGTCGGTGTCTATACCTGTGCTCCAAATCGAGCGACAGTTCTGGACGCAGCCTTTTCATCGGTCACTTATCGAAATGTAGTCGATTTGCGTCCATAGCTGATTCGAGGCTGGAGGGCGCCAAGTCACCCTCCGGCGAGTGCTGGGTCGGAATTTAGTGCCCATAAGAAATAAGCGAGCATCTTCACACAAATGAAGTAACCGCTCACCGTTATCATTACGGGAACCTACACCATGTTGGCCGCCCAGATGCAGTTCATCAGTGGATAATTTTCCAACTTGAGCGTTCAGATCCCCAGCCAGCATTACAGTGTGCGAGCTTCTTCTGTGGCGAAGGAGCTCGTTCAATTGGCGATAGAAGTCGTCTTGCACCGAATCATCGCTAGTTTGAGGGTGCACAGGCAGCGATGACGAACAGACACCTGTTAGTCCCGTACGGCTTCGACGCTTTGAACGAGCCAGCCAATCGGACTGCACACAACCGGCTACTGATTGGAATCCAGTCAACCAGAGTAGCTTAAGTTCGAAGACTCAGTTCCATAGTAACACCGGCTTGGCCGGCGCTCGAAGCTGCATGGTCACCGGATAGGCGCAATGAGAGTGCTGCTGGTGTCACCTGAAGGGGATCGCAAAGTGAACACTGAGCTCGAATCTTGCAGGCGGGTCTCCGATAAGCAGCAGATATCGATCGAGAAAGTCTCTAAGGTTCGGGCAAGTGCTGCCTGTTGACCGATCTGAAGCAATGTGCGTACATTGAGGCATGCCAATCTGAAGGATGATCGAGGGCTCTAAATGGAAGCCGATGAACTGGGCTTGGCTGCTTGGTTGGACATGGGCTTGTCGACAGGGCAGGAATGACGCTCCGCATTCACGTGTAAGTTGAAACTAAAAGGTAAAAGCCTATCAAAGCAAGGTGGGGGGCAAAGAATTGGGGGGTTGAAAACCGTGGGGATAAAAGTGAAGCTGGAACGGGACGGTAAGAGTGAAGAAGTGTAAGAGGTGGAATAAAAAGATGGGTAGGCTGGAGCAGTAGCATCCAAACCCCTATCCACCCTGCTCGATGCAGCAGATAGGGCACCGTTGATTATCCTCTGCGGTGGCCAGAGCGTCAAGAAACTGTTTGAAGAGAAATTCATTGTATTGCGTGGGCAGGATACTGTCAGGTTGCCCAGGCGGACAGGAGAACGATTAGCGTTCTCAACCAAAGCCTTTGGTTCCAAAAGCTGACCGCAAGGCAGCGGGTTTGCCGTTGGGCTACAAGGAGTCCGTTTTAAGGAATAAGGAGCCACCCTCATTCCAAACCCCAACCTGGAGGACCAGGAGGCTGAGTTTGTCTGGCCTCTAACCATTGACCAATCTGGTATGAGCGGCTCTGAAGTGCAAAAACGCACCAGCCAGCATAGCTAAATGGATCTCTGAAACACGCAAACCATCGCACGACGGTAAGGTCCAGCCTCATTGCGATGGGTGCCACTGGCTTTGCAAATGCGCTGGGTCAATGTCTAAGTACTAGAATAGCAGATTGTGCAGGCACCAACAGTAAGACAGCACATGCACTGCCCCAATGGAGTCAGATGGTCAGTTTCTTCATGCCGCTTTGCTGCGTCATCGGTGGACCATGCTGAGGCTTCCCTCCAGACATGTGCAGTAATGACGAACGACATACAACGGAGAAGGCAGTCGATATAGAAGAGAATTAGGCGACCCTATTAATGTTATGAGAAACCATACACGATAAATTGAGTCAAAGATCACAGGAATGATAGTGCCCACTTAGATATCAGCCAGTTTCACGAGGCTTAATGAACATGTGCAAGCAAAAGCTAGTGAAAGAGGTAACAGTAAAAAGAGCAACCTATTATTACCGTGGATACTAGCGAGTTATTCGTCCTACAAGATGTGATATTTTCCAGCTAAAAAGCCATAAGAATCAAAGGAAGGTACAGCAATGGTAAAAAGGAAACCCAACACAGTACAGAGCAATCCATAATTTCTTCAGAGAGGGTAAATCGGCTTAAGAAACACAACCCTGAGCATTTGGCTGAATAACCTATCTACAATGTAGCAAACTGAGAGAATTACAACCATTGGGGGCCTAAGACTGATTTTTCAGTCCAAAACTTTTGGTTTGGTCAAGTACAACAACCCACCGAAGGACATTGACTTTAGTTCGCAGAGAGTCACATATGCAACGTCGCATATGGTTAAACGTATATTAGTGGTTAAGGGAAAACGTTTGCGCCCTGGGGCAATGCCAACGAACTATTTGCTGGAACGGGATAGACCTTAACCACCCAGGAAGCAGCACAAGGAGGAGTTCAGTACAACATAGGTTATTGGATGGGATCGAGGTGACCATCATTAACTGGAAGTTTGCTTCATTGAGATAAATAGAAAGTTATGATCAAGTGTCATCGGATGAATAAAATGATGTGTAGTCCAAATCCAAAATAAAACTAGAACATTAGGCATTTCACCAACCAAGCGATAAATAGTTAGGCGAAATCACAGGAAAACCGCTGGTTCCGATGAAGGAGAGGCAGTTAGGCATTCAGTGGATGCTGCGGCTTTTGGTAAGGAGAAGCCCGAGTAGGTAGGCAAGGAGAAACTTTGTTACTATTCTAGTTTGCTTTGCAAAACATAGATTTGGAGTTATAACATAAATGCGACACACAAAATTGCACAGTTTTGAAAACTATCCCATTTGAGTGCGCAGGCGACCATCCTCGACTGCGCTACAAAAGTGGAATCCTAGATCCCATAATACAGGAAAACAACGCCTAGTACGGACTGATGCCAAGTGGACTAGAGACGCGACTCAAAAGCTTGAACTCACCTAGCAATCCCTGGTTCATGGGGAAGTAAATCGGCTAGACACCACACAGGAGCAGCGGTTTCATTCCGAGATGCATGTAGGGGCCGCGGCCGCAAAGCGCGTAGCTGCCAAAACTGAGGAGAAAAAAGTAAAGCATTCAAAAATAATCGCACGACGATGAAGAAAAAGAGTTTCATTAGGAAGTAGTGATCAACTTGTCTACGGGCAAGCTGCTTGTTTCACAAAACCCGTTCGTTATAGTTATATCTGGTTGCACTTACACTAAAAGAAAGATAAACAGCAATTCCCGTAGGATAACGTACGGTTCGATGTAACGGAGCTGAATATCAGTGGTCAGTCTGAGCTTGGGCTTCTGCTTTGACAACTGTTTTTAGTGGATAGCACAATAAACGCGGCAGCACTGAAAAATGAAAACCTAACAGTGGTACCGGAAATACGTTGCGAACACAGCAAAACTGGAAGGGATCAAATTCATTGCCCATTGGAAAAGTTTTAGGTGATGGATCCTAAAGAGGAGGAACAATAACCGGCACTGGGGAAGTGTTGCTGACTGAACTTCGAAAACGGTGTTGTGCAAATTGTGAGTAGAACGCAAATAAGTGTTGGTATAACACGTGAAAAGCAACGGGGTTGCTGTTCTAAATTAGGTGTGTCGCTTCGCGTACTTATCGTATAGTAGTAGTTCATGCACCGGAAACGCACGCATAGGTAGACAATGCTTGAGCACAACTAACACCGCCCATTTTGGATGAGAATAATAATTTATGAGGGTTCGTAACGCAGTAGTTCAAATGTTTGGCATGCAGCATCCAGGTTTGGGCGCCCTTGCAGCAATAAAGCTCGCATAGAGCCTAGATCTCTTCCTAATACCTCAAAAAAGTGCAATAAGATGGAAAAATAATAAATTTGGCAAGCAGTTTAGTGCCGAAAACGCAGACGTATTTGCCAAAGTATAAATGCTGTGCAATTTAGTTAGCTGCACAACAAAAAAGGGCAAAACAGTTGGTCCAAAGAATCCACGGTGGTATCTGCAAACAAAGAAAGTAATCACTTCAGTCCAGTTGAGTTATGTAAATCAGGTAGTAGTTCTGGACCGCACCGTCATAACAGTAGCTAATAACAACAAGTAAGTGAATGGGGAAGAAAAAATACAAATATGCGGAAAATTGAGGGAAAAGCAAAGGAATAGAATAATTGTAGAAGGAAAGAAGAAGGATCGGACAGAAGCAGTGAAGTGAAAGCATCACCACTGGTGTCGCAATCGCTCCATGTAGGAATAATCTGGGGCAAGCCTGACTGCGTAGTCAAGCCAGATATTTCACACGTTTTCGTCCCATGAGTTGGTCATCTTGTAGCAGCAGGTAAACATAACACAAACCGAGGTGGTGGTGTGGAGGGTATTGTAAGGTGGTCCGAACAGTGTAGATGGCAAAGTGCATAGGCAGGTAGTTAGGCGCAAAATACTAACTGAACATAAGCACCGCGACCCAATTAATCCCATTACATGGGGGTGATGTTGTGCAAGCACGAATGATCCAAGGTGGTCAGTCTCCTGAAGTACTCTACATGTGATACACATGCCTCATGTACGTACGGCAACACTCAGCACAATGCACCACTGTGTTACCGAAAGCTGATGAATGCAACGCCTCCGTCGCTGATCGTAGCTTCGAAGAGCTGTGGGTCCTTACCGATGAATGCAATAACCTCTTCAACGATCTAACTCCCGGAGCCGATATAGTTATTGCTGGAAAGCACCCGCTTGTAGAAACAGCGGATGTCAGGTTCAGCTCGTGGTTGTGACTGATGGGAGTCATAGGTGCAAGCAATCAAGAAGGATGTCAGACAAATGATGTGTGTTTTGTAGCCGCCGATGCTGCTGATGATCATGAGGATGGTGACGATCAATATTCCCCGGCCGATTCACTCCGCTGCGAAAAGCCGCAAGATTTTGATGAACACTGTATGTTTATGTAGAAGATCATGATCTTTTCCTGGCAGTCAGTCAGTTTGTGATCTTCCTCCGCACCCTAGGAAAGCCGGGATCTCCAAGCACTCCCTGGATCTAGCTGACCACCGCGGAAATATACCGGCGGATTATAAGTATAATAAAGTGTGCCCTTCTGTCTGACAGCAGCTCAAATATCCTACCCAGTGATCATAAAACTTGGTGATCTCACCGTGCCTTGAGAATGGAGGCCGTTGCCCTCTCTGGCAATACTCGCAAGCACTTTTAGATCATTTGATTTAATGGGCACAGGAAGCCTGGTGTCAGCGAGACTATATGCAAAGCGGATAGTTAGCTGATCGCAAACCTAAATAGATACTTGGATCGGTGGGCAGAACATCTTCATTCCCAGCTGCTTTCGCAGCTTAGGTCATGTCTGATGGGAACACCACGTGAGCAATGAACGTCTTCGGCGTCGCCCAGTTGGTGCAGGAAGAATGAGTAAACCGCTCAGCACCATTATATGACTTATCAAGTATTACGCATACCAGCACACCAACTCCAGAGTCGTGCGTTATTCGCGCGACCAGATTGTGGATGGAAGAAGAGAGAAGGCCTAGTGACGACTTGATCAAGAAGAATGAATTCCCTCACTTAGTACTTGGCGTTGATTAGTGTCTTCCGATTGGGGTCGGAAAGACGCATTTATTTGGATACACTTGTTGATATGGTGAAGATCCGTATTCAATGGTGTTTGCGTTGCAAATTGCTTGATTCCTCCCGTCCCACTTAGCCTCCCTCAACTACCATCTCATACCCAATGCGTAATATGAGATACAGCATTGTATAACGTTTATAGTTCTTGTAATCTACATTATTTGATATCTTATCCTTTTTTATATGGCGGCACATTAGGTGAGGTATTTAACACCTTCACTTATCCTGTATTGATGATGGCCCTTACCGTCAACTTGTATGTCCTGCGAAGACTGCCGCGCCCCCTGGATCCTCACACTTGATTATGCAGTAAAGCAGAGTTTTGCTTCGCGATTCGACACTTGAAACGATTCAAGGCCGCCGGCTCCGACGGAGTTCCTCCGGAGCTGTTCAAGTATGGAGGCGCAGTTATCATAACTCAGCCACATACATTGTTCTCAAAAACTTGGCGTGAGGAAAAGGTCGCTTCTTACTGATTGCGAATCAGTTGTTGTCCCGAGTTTTAAGTAGGATCCTCTCACTTCAAGTCCCAATCATTGGATGATTAGTCTCATTTCAGTTGCCTCCAAGATACTAGTACCCATTCCACTTCGTGAACAAACCCCGATTCGTGAATCGCAAGCCCGGAAAGAACAAGTTGGCTTCCGTCCTGACCGTGGGTGTGGATCAAATCTTCGCGTTCCGCCAAATCCCCGAACACCACCTTATTTTCCATTGGCCCACCGTTGTCGTATTCTTAGACACCCGTGCAGCATTCGACTCGGTTGACTGACCTGCGCTTTAGCGTTGCTTGCTAAGGAACGGAGTTCCAGAAGAGCCTACTGCCATGGTAAGCGCACTCTACCTCCGCGTTTTGATCCGCAGCTACTTCTGGGTAAACGAGCGACGGACTTATGTATGCCGAGAACATTACCTTATTAGGTGATGACTCACAGAGCATGCAGGCAGCATTAAACCGTTTGGTTGTTAAAGCATCTAGGTACGGAATGTGAACGCTGCCAATGAGGACGGTCTAGCTTGAGGCCCGCCAGTGAGCACTAAGCCATTCCCTTAGTAATCATCGGTTTGCTTATACCGCTTGCCGGGTGCGCAATACAGTTTTCGCCTGAGATGTCTTCTAATCTGGGAAATCGACCGGTCAGCTTGCGTGGTAGCAGCAGATTACTCGTGCAATCAGCGGAAATCACAACACGTGTTGTTCGTAATTTAATCCGGCGTAATCGAACGTTCGAAAGCGTTATCCAAGGATTGTGATATTCTAAACAGGTTAATCGTGTTTTAGACGGTTAACTTCATACTAATAACTGAAAACTACGCAGTGCACAGCATGTTCTGATAACTCTTGGAAGTTGATTCCAAATCTTTGGGTAGTGGACTAGAAGTAAACGTTCTCAGATTCAGGTAGTAAATGTTCGAATCGTAGCCTTTATCTCTTTGCTGCGGACCAGGTATGTGCTATTTAGAGAAATGTGAAGGCCGTCATCAGAACTGTGAATTAGATAGTTTATGATTTTGTACAGAAAACAGGTTCAATTTCATATTCCGAAGCTAGATCAGGTAAAATGCAAGCTTATCACAACGTTCTCTGTATGTCACCTTCGAGGAATGGCCACAGTTTTCGTGAAACGTCACTGGACCCTCTCAAGAGCACAATGATTAGATTTTCGCAGATTCGATTGGATCAACGAGCAGTATTTCAGACAAGGGAACACAAGTGTTTTGTAAAGCCATATGCGAGGTTCCGTGAGATAAAAATGATGGCACATGTACCTGATGGTCTTCATGGCCTTCGAAACGAGACACAATGATCAGAAATGTCGAAGGTAGATGAACATCGCACGCCGAAGTTGCGAAATGTGCCCTGAAGTAATAGACTGTCTGGCGATACTTGGCATTTGTACGACAAAATATTACACTTGTCCACGGGAAATGACATGTGCCATAGTTGGCACCAAAAGTTAAATGCAAATAGGTCATCCTGAATGAGACGTACTGCTGCCTGGTCATTTGCATGTTCTTGTGAGTAAACAACTTGCATGTCATCAGCAAACAGAAGGGTAGCACCATGTCTTATTCGTGGAATCCATCGCTAACATATATGAGAAAAAGAGGTTGATCAAGAACAAGTCCTTGAATTACTCTAATAGGGACTGCTTTCGGTTTAGAGAAATGGTCACCGATGCACACCACCTGCTGTCTACCAAATAGACATGAATACAAGCAAGAAAACATCGGCTCTTCAATGTCTATTGCCTTCAATTTGTTGAGTAATTTCCGAAGAGGCACTTTAACAAAAGTTTTTTACATGTCTGAGAACAAGACTACAACAGCGCTTCTGTTGTCTATAGCAGCGGTTGTGTGGTTTAAGAAGTCTGATATGTTGCGCAGAATCGATATTGTATAAAAACGCGCTGTGAATTTCTGATGATGTTGGCCTTGTTCAAGAAGGTAAATAGTTCACCTTTCAGTATTCTTTCCATTATGCTAGATACAATGGGTGTGTGGTTGATGGGATAACAATTTTTAAGCTAGTGAGTGGTTCCATTTTGGTGTTGCGGGATAACGACAGAAGTCTTCGACTGAGTAGGATATACCCCGTTTCTAAAATAAAGTGTAAAGAAGTTGAGCAAAAGCAAAGGTAAGTCATAACCACTGTTTTTATTAAACGGGAGGATTCCACCAGATCCTTCACAAGTCGAGGAGCACAAGCGAGATATGATCAGTGGCTTTCAAAACAGTGAATTACACTGAGCATAAACTTTCCCCTTTGTGCGCCATATCAAGTACTGGTGTGTCTGTGAGTTTATTAAGCAATGATTCGGCAAAATAAGCGCTGGAAGATTTACAAATATCATCTGATGTATCGAGCTATGTTCCATCAGAGGTGGTGATAAAATGGAAAGCGCATTACTTATGCCAATTCAGATATTAGAAGCATAACACTGGCGAGAAGAACTCCTTTTGGTTATTCACTTCAGGCAACTATAATTACAAGACAGGTAAACGTACAGGTAAGCGAAGGCTGTGGATGTGATTGGTTGAATGAAGTCGATCAATACTCCACTCGATACAGTCAGACGTCAAGAGCTGCGCGAACACGAGCGAAGACGCCCACACGCACAAAGCACAGACGCGTTGGCCGGTAGGTCTACAATGGTCATTTTCAGTCGTAACCGCGGTCCGACATTACGGCCAAGGCAAGAGTATAGACTGTATCAGTGTTCTCTGCTTGCAATGGCTTCAGCGGTGGCCAACAAGCGCTTTCTGATTCCTTTGGGGTTGCGCCTCAGTGCCGTGTAGACTATCTTGAATGCGTCGTCAGTTCGAATCTGATGGCCGGTACTAAGCAGATGTTCGAGGATCGAGCTACGGACATTTTTAACCGTACCATGTTTCAAAGAGGCGGGGCAGTGCTCTGCTATCTGCCTAGATAGACGCCTGGTCGTGTGCCCGAGGTACCTTGCACCACAGGTGCAGGTGAATTGCTATAGAACAAAGATTCGGAACGAGTCGGGATTCTATCTTTGAGGCGTTGGGTGATGATCGGAACAGTTTCAGCAAATATATGAACTCTAGCGGCCAGATATGTTTTGCTCACCGCCAGCGATAGTCTGTTATTCACTAAGTCGAAAGCGATATCTCCTTTGAAGGGAACTGTGAGGTAAACATGCTTCTTTCTTACAGTCGTTATCGCAATAATTTGATCAGATACAGCGGAATGCTTGTTGATAAACGTCGCGGGATACTCGTTGCTCTATAGTGTCTTTTAAATAAACCCCCCATCTGCTGCTAGCGTTTCTGGACTGAAAATACTTGCGGCCCGATAATACAGACAACGCACAAGGTTTCACTTGTACTTAATGGGTACAAAACTAAGAAAATGCGTGTACTGACCAATCCAAGTTGTACTAAGGAAGACCCTTCTCTCGAGTGAGCCATCGGTTCGACGTCGCAAGTATTATGCTGTTAAAACTGAGAGTGTTACTGCGAAGCGAATCCCGGGGACGGAGCAGTCTATATAGTTCAGTTGTTTTGCAAGATCCGTACAAAGCTTTACACTCATGTAGAATGACAGGTATCATTTTGATGCTCCAGTTGTTCGATGATCTGGACTGCTGGAATAATAGCGCAAAGTAAGCAGTTAAGCTGAAGTTCCGCCGAATCAGATAAAACATGCATGCATACTTTGCGATCGGAGTTATGTTTAGTTTAGTGAGCACATTTTAGCAGCACTGCTGAATTGATGCAGAAGCCAGTTATACCATAAAACTAGTCGGTTGCTTGTTGAAGACTAGCACACAATTAGCTGCAAATTATCCCACATTATCGTCAAAAATTAAAGCGATCAGTCGGACGCATAATTAACAGGGACACATAACGGAACAGAAAAAGATACAAAGCTTATTGAAAATACCTGAATGCGGCCCTCGGGGGCTGTAATCGCAATGGCAACCTCCCTAGCTCGATCAACCGTTAGGTGAACGGGCACTGATTGACGCAGACGGCGCGAGCGCTCCCCATGGGCCACAAGATCGTACGCAAGTGTATCATGCGACTGCTCGGTAAGGCGGTCATAGACTGAACACACAACCGAAGGACGATTAGCCGAAACGAGTTCGAAGGGGCAAGCCAAACCGCGACGAGCGTAAACGCTGAGATTACCATTTTCGTGCAGGCAAATGAGCAAGTCGCGAAGACGGCAACTGTACAACTAGGAAAGAAAACGGTTACAGAAGAAATGACAGGTTACCGCCATCGTGCTCAAAAGGGAACAAGGTTGGGCGTAGGTCTACAATATCAAATCACGGTTTATCGCGATTGCTAGGTATGATCGAGAAAATGCTATATATTTACGGCGGGTGGAATTGCATAACAGAAAGTACGTGTACAGAGGTGTATTGTACTTGAAGAATATAATTTCAAAACAACGACCAATACCTAGTGTCCCTACACGCGTTAGTAACGGCGGATGCACGGATGTGCTAACAAGACACTAAGTTATCATTATTATCATCATACAAGTTAGCTAGAATTGCAAAACAAGAGCTATTTAGAATGAGAGTGAGAGTGAATTATGAAAAACCAAAAGCATTTAAATGCAGATTGTCAGCGGTAGTGTTTTGTCAGTTAATCGTTTATCCTTGTTAGGCTCGGAATTCGTATTGGTGCCATTATTTCTGGGTATAAGGTGTATTTGTTGTATTGTGTGCACTGTTTCACAAAAGCAAAGGTTTCAAAATAATCGTCGACACGTGTTTTGAAACGCTTCACAGAATCGGCCTAGGTTAGTCATTTTGGTGGCGTATTTCATAGATTTACGATTCTTTGTTCTATACAAAGCTGATGTGATACCCTGTTCACGCATGAGACCCTGAGTATGTAACGGTGTCCTCGGATATTACAGGGTTTCCAAAGGTGAAATATTGGCTACAGAATGGGGAAGTGATTCAAGTGTAGTACTCGATGGGTCATAATAAGGTCAATTCTTACTCGGCGGTAGGATAGTGTGCAGAGTCCGAGCATTTCACAACGTTTTTCATACGGAAGCTTTCGTAGACTGTGTATCATTCTAGTTGCGATGTGCTGTATTTTCTCCAGCTTTTCAGTTTCCCAATGGGTTATCGGATGGGAAGCTGGAACGCCGTATTCAAAAATTGGTCTGATCAGCGAGGTGAATAGACGAAGGACGGGTTCTACAGACCATGTGGAGAGACTGCGTCTTAATGCCCAGAGCATACGAAGTCCCGCACGGTACATTTTCTCTGTATTTTCTAGTGATCTCATATCATGTTGCGAAAGCACGCCTAAGTCTCTGACAGATGTGTTAGGGTGGAGCAGCTGGTCGTCCAAGGTGTATGATCAAGTGGCTGGACATCTGGTGATTCTGATAAATACCGACTTGCTTGCGTTAAGAGGGAATTGCATTTCAGTGGACCACGCTCGCAGTCGATCCAAGTCACGCTGGAGGCAAGCGCAATCATCCTGATGCTCAATGGTCCTCCAGATTTTCAAAGCATCTGCGAACAGGGCACATAGTGACTGGAGCTAATGCGGGAAATCGCTGATATGAAGAAGAAATAATACTGGCCGAAGTACAGTTCCTTGAGGCACGACACTGGTCTATGGGAACCAGTCTGTCAGGTAGTCATTGACCTGTACTCTAAACTTCCGTATCACAATAAACCCGTGTAACCACTGAAGTAGTGTGCCACCGTTTCCGTAGGTCCTCAGTTTACGAAGGAGTACCTCATGGTTCGCTCTGTCAAACGCCTTACTAAAATCGATGTACACCACGTCAACATCCTTCCGTTCGTTGAGAGCTCGTGCCCATTAGTGGTTTGCGTACATCAAGTTGGTGATGCAACGCTGTGCGTAAAGGAGTGAGTACCAAACAAATGTGATAAGACTAGTGAAACAAATCACAGGTAACAACGGCGATTGCATGACAACGTAACGATCAAGAAATACTTGATAAATATACTAGTCGCATTTAAAGGGGTTAATAGGGCGCCAGTAAAAAACCATCTCAATAAGAATAAAAAACGACTCACTCCAAGAAAGGAAGAGACGGTTTTGTCGGGTGTTATAGAGAGAACGGATTGGGTTGTTTGCAAATCGACCAACAGAATCTGGCGCTTGAACAGAAACACCCCGCAATCTTCCCGGTAGCCATGATAGCAGGCTTGAATGCATTCTTGAGTTACCGTAGACTCACTTGAGCTAATGAGGATATATTAAAGTTAGTCGCTTGATAGTGGATATAAACACGCAAGCTCAGTAAACACTTATGTAAATGAACGATTACGTGAAACACAGAGATTCCGTTGTCAAATAAAAACAACCTAACGACCTCAAGGTGTTTGGAGTTTTGCTTACTCCAAAGCCTACAATTCATGCTGATTTCGTCCTTGCCATTATCATCATTATTACACACTATTGATAAAATAGGGGTGGCTGAACATGAGAATTGAGAAACGTTGTGGCCGGGGTACACCTTAATAATAATAATAATAATAATAATAATAATAATAATGTTAACTGGCAATGCCCCGATATATAAGCGCAGAGCAAAGTGGGCAGGAAGCAAACGGTCTGTACGTCGAATGCAGCCTCATTGGCTGGGAAGACCAAGGATATTCACAGTAAACCTTAGTCAAACATGAGAATGCGTGCCACAGCCGGGGGTTTAAACTATTGAACATATCGATTCAGTGCAGAAAAACGAGTACACCCAGGACACAGAAGTGCCGAGGGTTAAATCGCCATGACTCATCGGTACGGTAACAATAAGTGGTGAGGAAACCTAGGTGAAACGCAAGCGGGATACAAAAAGGGGTTAAGAGAGACGGAATATTGTTAACTAGAAATAAGAGATCGAAAGCAGAGCGCCACGGGATCACTGACTGCACGACTTTCGAACAAGTCTCTAACTAATAATGTGGTCCATCCCGAGGTCCCACATCTCTTTGGAGATCTGAGGCGTCTTCAAGCATCGTTGTCTGCGAAGTATTGCTGGTGTCGGATGGCACCAGCGTGTCCGCAACGATGATGTGCGTAGGCGAGTACCAAGTAGTGATAATCATGATAGCTCCCTAAAACAACAGATAGCACTGAATAAGTTGCTTTGGCTCGGCCACGTGCTACGTATGCCTGGTCACCGCTTACCTAGAAGGGCCTTGTTTAGTCTGACAGGTTTAGAGTGGCGCATGACTCGAGGTGGAAATAAGCTGACTTGGCAGCGGGAAATGAAGTCACTGACGACCAAACTGGGTGCCGTTGATCCGTCTCGCCTTCCGGGCTGGAGTCCACGTGACTCGCCTTGTGCTTGACTCGAGACCTTACGGGACATGGCTCGCAGCAGACACCAGTGGCGCGTCTGCTGCTGTCTAATCGGATTGCCTGTTTAAAGAATGTTTGCTGCTGAGTTATCTGCGGGGTAATGGCTGATTATGACGCGTGGCAGTGAAAGCCGCAAGGAAGCTGTCTCGCCGATGCCGCCTTATCGTTGCACGATAGCCAGCTGTTTGTGACGGTACATTGTCTACACAAGGTGTAGGCGCCTTGAGCCTGAATGTTTGCTTAGGGCATTAAGGTTTTCAACTTAATCACTCTTCTCTCTCTCTTCTTATTCTTTATTTCATAGGTCGTTAAGGTTTTATGACAGCGAAGCATCAGTTCAAATGGCTGATGTACTGCTGTTGATGACGATGATGAATTCGCCAATCGTGACAGCTCTCTTAACAGCGATGGGCGTGACTGTTAAAGCTAGTTAACATATAGCAAAAGCTAGAATCGCCTTGAACATGCGAGAGGTGCGACGTCAGAAGACCTTCCTTGATCTGAGAGGCCGCGTACAGACTCCTGTCCTACACTGCAAAAGTGAGACTTGACCACTTCGATTTGACGATTTGAAATGCTTTCAACTCTTTAATGGTTATCCTCAGAGCATTGTCTGACTGGGCCCAATTTGTCTGAAACGTTGGTGAGCACAGGCAAGTACTAAACGGAGACAGTAAGATTAGTTCTTTAGAAGATAATATTGAATAAGCCACGCAGGTTTGTGGGACTGCTAGGTATGCCCAATCACTGCTTACCGAAAAGTGCCGTCTTGTCAGATGCCGGATGGCGCAAGGCTAAAGGGGGTAAAAAATCTGGAAGCGGGAAATGAATTTGCTAAAGACTAAGTTGGGTGGGGTCAGTGCACTTAATCTTCTAGGCAAAGGTCTTCTTTACGAACCCTGAGCTTGACACGAAATTTTGCAGGACATGGCGCATCTGAAGTCTCTTATTAGTCGGTCTAAACAGTGCTGACGCTTATCTAGCTACTGGCTAAGATTGAGTAGGATGTGGAGTAAAGAGAGCCGCAAGAAAGCTAACAGGCTGATTGCACCTTTTCGCACAACAGCCAGTTGGTTGTGACAGCGTATTGTTGGTAATCCATGCTAGTCTCCGATCTAAATGTCTGCATGAGCTTTTAGATTTTGCCATAGGTCCTTTTCCCCACTTATCAATCATTGGCACATATAAACTGACGGTGAAGCGCGATTTACCAAGACTGAGCACCGGAATGATTAAAGGCCAGCGTGTGTTGATTGACTGGATTGTTTTAGCTTGTTCTCATCGTAGCACTGCAGAACAAGGGAGATCTAGTAGAAACGTTTAAGACTATGGAGGGTCCCAGTGACATTGAGCTTACTAGCTATGTCGGATCACATGCGGGGATACCATCTGAAGCTCAAGAGGTCCAGATTGGATATCGGAGCGAAATTTTGCACGACTCGTATAGTACGTATTAGGAGATTAGTTCCCCTGCACTAGTGAAATGTAGTATGATAGAGGCCTATAAGATGTCGATTCTGTTTCCGGAAGTGCAGTGAGATTAGTGGATGTAGTACCAAATAGCCCGTGATGGATAGGAAGTCACTGATAGTTTCATGAATTTATGAAAGGTTATTCGCACCTTTTTGTCTGTAAAAATGAAGTGGCTTGAACGTCGAAGTGCCTGGAACCATGGCTCGTGTAGTGCCCAAAAAGACAACTGCTATCTTTCATGTACAATTTAATTGACCGATTGTACATTATTCTTTCTTGTTTTAAGCTTCCTTACAACCAGCTCGACACTCTACCGCCTTGTAAGTTCCCGCGCTAACGTGTACCTCCTTCTTGCTTCATCCGCCCGCGTCTTCTTGTAGCCCATCGAATACAGTCCGCTGTGTCCGACTCCAATTGCCTTCTGATATCCGCGCTTAATTTCGCGCACCGTCTGGGACTAGTATTAACTAGTCCTACACTCGCTTACTGGCACACGAACAGAGACGCTCGTTAGGCGAACGCTTGTTCCGACACTGGAGACTGAACTGAGCTGACCTGAACTGTCACTTCAGATTAAATGTACGGTCGTTGTCGATGATGATTTGATTGCAGGAGAAGAACGACCACGTTGCCTAATTGATAACTGCCAGGTGTGAGAAACCGGCAGTTTCATCAGGAGGGAAAACCATAATATACTTAAGTACTATAAAATAAGCAGCATATTAATAAGCTAAAATGATAAGTACATTAAGGAAGAAATGACAAATTAGATAGTGTGGGTTAATAATGCAGTAATTATGAGTCAAAATCAGGCAGATATATCCACCTTTCGTTGTTGCGGTAGCAGTACTCACCAATCTTGCATCAGACTTCACTGACTATTCGTTTTCTTCTGTGTCACATTTATCCTAATCTCACTAGCTGCGAGTCCCCAGTGCATAGCTTAGTAAATACTGTGAAGACGAATTGTCTCCCCAGTTGCGCAGTGGAGCTACTCACGGCTCAATGACACCTGTATTCTGGTTACATAATACAGATACATCCTGACGACGCATAAAATGTTCCCTCTCGGTCCGCTCATCCGCGTGCCATGCTTACATACACCAACCCCCCTCTGCTACATGCCGTGGTCGCAGGTGCGAGATATGGTCGCAAAACACGTGTATTGTCCTAAATCTCTAAAGGCTGTGTAAAAGGCCTCAGAAAGATCCCAAATGGGTCTCTGCAATTCCACTCTCGAGCTGGACTTGCTCCATACTGCCGTGTGGATCAGGGTATTGAACCAAAAGTTCAAGGCGGAGTCTCTCAAGCGAAACACCATATTCCCCGCTGCCATGTGGGTCAGGTTTGTGGGCCAAAGACTCCGAGTGGAGACTAACAAGCGAACCTCCATATCCGCACTGCCTTGTGCATCAGAATGTAGTATCAAAGGCTATGAGTAGGGCACCTCGGACAAAACCCACCTATCGGAATGGTCAGCAGAAGAGTATCATCTGCCCTATAGGCCCAATCGGCAACACTTTTCTTTTTCTCTCTTCTCTCTTCTAGTAACTGAAGGAGAGACTGTCGCTGATTTCGCTGCTGCCGATATCGATACATGTAGCTCTTCCATCAAACCTGGAGTCTCATTTCACAGCATTTTTAACGTCCGCACTCCAGGTCAGACTGGAGGGCAGGCGGCACTAACTCGCACTCTTCATTCTCTTAGTATTGGTGCGTGCTCTCTCCGAAACATATATACAAGATAACAGCGTCGTGACAAATCTTCGACTATCTGGTTCTGGATCTGACGACAATGACTACACTCTTCACGTTTCTGGCGATACTCAGTCAATGGCCCAAGGCAGTTACGGTGTTGGTATCAACCTCAGCAAAAATGCTAAAAGTAACCTACTCGACTGGATGCCGGTGAACAGTCGCATGTGTGCAATGCGACTTCAAATCTCTATTGTAGTTAATAAGGACCGACAAGGTGCCTTTCCATCGCCTGTTTATGCCCCTACCTAACGCAGTTCGGAGGTTAACAAGGACAATTCCTATCTACCGCTCTCATCTCTTCTTCACATAAAGAAGGATACTGACATCTTGATCGTTGATGATGACCTGAATGCTCATGTGGGCCGTTTCTCAGACTGAACCACACATGGCAGGCTGTTTCGGAGCCGATGCACGCCGAACAGCGGTGCGCCGACCATAACCTATACTTTCGCAGCACTGCTTTCCAGCATAAACGTTCACACTGCGTCATCAAGTACATACAAATTCTGCAATGACCTGGACGCGAATTTACCACATTTTCATCAGCTAAAGATGGCGCACATCAGTTGAAGACTGTCTGGATTGTGCTCATGATCTAATGAGCGCACGCTTTGCGCTCACCCTTACCGCTTCAAAGAAGCACCTATCTTCTAACATTATCATATGTAACTTGAACTCACAAGATGCCGTTCAGCGATATCATAATGTACCGGCCCACCAATTGTCAGTAACGAATGAAGTTGGTGAGTCGAACGCTAAAATCGTTTCAAATGTTTTATGAACAGTGCGTTTTGAGGCTTGCTGTACACCCAACTGAAGACGTCGCAACTTTGAATGGATCTCTGAGGCATGGATCAGTTTGATCGAGGCGCGGAAATAGGCTCCGACGGGCCCTGAGCTTCAAGGTGCCCGTAACTCTCTGAAACGACGTCTAACAAGGAGTCTTCGAATCAACCGGGGAAGGTTAGTGGATGGCAAGGACCCGTGAGAAGGAGAAAGGCAGTGCTATTGGGAACAGCCGAATGCTATTCCAGCGCATCCGAAACACCGGTCCGAGAAAGCCATCAGTTATCGAGGCAATAGCTGAAAAAGATGTACAGTTGATCCAGTCTCAGCCTCATCGACTAGCCCGACAGGCGGAGCATTTTGGAGAGCAGGCTAGCTGTGACTGCCGCTTACCGGATCATGTGAGTCTACCTTGGAAGTGGATATCACATCTTCCGCTTTGGAAGGGACTCGACATGAGCTTCCCATGTTGCAACAAAACAAGGCTTCTGGACCGGACGATCTTCCTTCATCTTTCAGCAAAGATGGATGTGATTCCTTGGCGGCTGGACTTGTTGCTCTGTTTAACACGATTTGGAATACATAAGATGTGCCCTCAGAGTGGCGACTATCAACTGTCGTGCACTTCTTCAAGAAGGGTCCGCTTACTTTATATGAAAATCGAGGCATTTGCTTTGCTTCCATTGCCTCCAAACTTCTCACGGGTATCATCCTCCGACAACTTAATGGTCCCCGCAAAAAGCGAATTATTGAGGCCAGGTTAGCTTCCGCCCCGGTCGTCGTTGTATTGACCACATTCATCAAGTCTTGGAGCAGACACACATACAGACAATCGACTACTGTTTCCTTTATCCTGACAGCTGCACTCGACTCTACTGACCGCACCAGCTTGTGGAACTGCCTACCCATGAACGGCGTGCCCACTAAATTCCTTTCCATTATGCGGTCCCTCTAGCGTGATTCACGAGGCCGTGTAAGGGCCTACGGGAGACTGTCTTCTGAGTTCCCTACAACAAGTGGGGTTCACTAGGGTTGTCCTACATCTATAGAAATGAGCATGAATTACTCGGTTTTTTCAAGCGCTGCAGGAGTGAAAGGACTGCCAGGTGACCGACTGACAAACCTGGAGTGTGCGGATGACGTTAGTATAATTGCGTCTGATGCTTTGGCCATACAAACACTACTGCACAGCGCTGCATGGTCCAGCTCGTACTTTGCATCTTCAAAGTGCAAAATGCTGTTGCAGGACTGGGCCGACGAACAACCATTGGAAGTGGTGGATCGGTTCACTTACCTTGGTAGCTGTGTCATCTTTGGTGGTTACATCACTGAAAAGGTTAATTCGCGTATCAGCAAATGACCGAGCAGCTTTCCAGAGGCCCAGCCATCTTTGGAGACGGCGGAATATCAGCTTGTCACTAAAAGATAGTGCATGACGCTGCGATAAGACCAGTATTACTGTATGGATCGGAGACATGGCGAGTTAGTAATGAAGATACTAAACGCTTGGCTGTGTTTGACCACCCGTGCTTGAGTATTGCTCACGTCTGATGGGAACACAGGGTGTGCAATGCTGAGGTCTGCCAGTTGGTTTCTGGCAAGAAGCTTTCTAGTGCGTCTCTCGAGTGTTTGATAAATCTTAGTTGCTTGCGTTGCCTAGGCCGTCAGCCGTATGTCCATTGATCGCCTTCCTCGGCGTGCATTAAACGCCGCGGCTGAACCAAGTTGGGCGAAACCTCGAGGTGGTCAATCCATGACGTGAGACATGAAGAAATTGACTGAAACTTGGGCAGCCTGGTGCATGCCGCCTTCGTGGATGGGTACCACGGGATGATCCACACCAATGGTTGGAGACCGTAAGACATGGCGCAGTCAAGCAGTCAGTAGCGTTCCTGCATTCGGTTTCTCGCATCACCCTGTTAATTTCTGTTCCATTCGGATTAGTCTAACGCACTTTCCCCTTGCTTCCATTTCTTTATCTTCTATTCGCATTCAACCCCACTATGTTCCTGCTGCAATTTATTGTAGTTCTTGCGATGCGGGTCGTGGCAATCGGATCCGCCGTATTTTGTTGTTCGGAAGGAGGATAAGTGTTTATGTGGGTTCAGGCGTTTTTAACAATGCGTTCTTAGGGGGTCTCGCAAGGTTCAGCCCTCGGCCCCGTTCTCTTCACTTTATAACTTAAGGACTTATCTGATGAGCTGAAACTACCACCCCTGTTTGCGGGTGACTTAAATTTTGGTTCCCAATTAAAGATCCGAGTATTGAACTGAGTCTACAAAAGGCTCCGGATAGACTTTGGGACTGATCCTTTTGTAGCAGTTGCCCGTGAGTTACGCGCGATGTTCAGTCTTATGTACATGACCAAATGACCCACCGACACGTTATTTCCTTGGTGGCAACGAAGTGCCGCGGGTGCAACTTCAAACTGACCTAGAATTCTAGGTATCACGCGACTTTAAATCTAGGGAACATTGGACGGTAGCTAATCGCAAAGGATACGGCATGTTGTGGATGACCCGGATGATCATGAAGACTAAAGTGTTCATTAGACTATTTTCGGTTTTTGCAAGGCCGCACTTGGAATAAGAAAAAGGTATCAGCAGTTCACCGATACGCAGCATCAACGTTTCGCTACCTCGCAGCCACCACCGGTCGAACATGTAGTAAGGATACAGCGAGGGTCGCATTGCCCCTACGCAGACTCAAACACGCGCCGCCAGATTACAAGTTTGTTAACTTTAGGCGACGGGTCATCAGAATCATCACCAACAGCAGTACATCAGCCATTTGAACTGATGCTTCGCTGTCGTAAAAACATAACGACCCATGAAATAAAGGATAAGAAGAGGGAAAGAAGGGAGAATTACCTGAAAACCTTAATGCCCTAAGCAAACATTCAGGCTCAAGGCGCTTACACCTTGTGTAGACAATGTACCTTCACAAACAGCTGGCTATCGTGTAAAGATAATGCGGCATCAGCGAGACAACATCCTTGCGGCTTTCACTGCCCCGCATCATAACCAGCCATTACCCCACAGATACCAGCACCGAACACTTTAAACAGGCATTTCGATAAGGAGAAGGCATCAGATGCGTCACTGGTTTCTGCTCCGAGCCATGTTCTGTAAAGTCTCGAGCCAAGCACAAGGTGAGTCACGTAGACTCCAACCCGGAAGGCGGGACGGACCAACGGCACCCAGTTTGGTCGTCAGTGACTTCATTTCCCGCTGCCAAGTCAACTTCTGTCCACCTCGAGCCTTGCGCCATCCTACACCTGGTAGACTGAACTAGGCCCTCCTAGGTAAGCGGTGACAAGGTATGCGTAGCACGTGCCCGAGCCAACGCAACTTATTCAGTGCTATCTGTTGTTCTAGGGACCTATCATGATTATCACCATGCAGTCCTCGCCCACGCACATCATCGTTGCGGACACGCTGGTGACATCCGACACCAGCAATGCTTCGCAAACAACGATGATCAAAGACTTGAAGGCGCCTCAGATCTTCAGACTGAAGGGGCCAAGTCTCACTGCCATAGAGCCGAACGGCCCTCACTGTGGCCTTGTATACACGGCCTTTCAGACGGAGGGAAACTCCCTTCTGCCGCCAAAGATGCCGCACGTTCAAGAAGATAGCTCTGGCTTTTGCAATGCGTGAGCTGACGTCAGTTTCTATGCGGCCATCATTGCTGACGTAGCTGCCAAGATAAATAAAATGATCAACCACCTCGAGTTCCTCGTTAGCAAGCGCCAAGGGGTCATCAAGTGGCTGGTGATCCTGTAGCAAAAGTTTGCACATTGAAGATGTGAAGTGCATATCAAATAATGGGACTACTATGAATAGGCTATTCAGGGTTGATTGGGCCGCCCCAACGTAGACCCTGACGCGGCCTGTAGTGTTCGAGTATAGAGCACAAAGGATGTTCACATATTTCGTGAAAACACCTTTCCGCGCAAGGATTTCGAACAGAATCGATCGATCGACTAAATCAACGCACTCTTGAAATCGAGGAGCACACCTTTCGTCGGGCTGCGGTATGCGTGCCGCTGCTATGGCACCCGCCGCAAAGTGAATATATGGTCTATACAGCCATGCCCTGGGCGGAACTCGGCTTCCTCTTTCCTAATCAGAGCTTCCCGTTCTGCAGTGAAACGATGAACGATAATCAAGGCCAATAATTTTGTCACAACTGGCGTTAGGCTAATAACTCTGTGGTTAGAACAGTCTATGCGACTTCCCTTCTTGTATATTGCCCCTATAATCGATTCGCCCCAATTAGCCGGAACACTTCCTTCCAGATACGTTCGAATAAGCTCAGTGCTTTGCAGAAGTCCTCACCTCCATCATTAAATAGTGCAGGTGGTAGGGCATCCGGGCAGCGGCACGAAAACGATTAAGGGCTGTGATCGCGTTTCGGACCTCGGCCTCCGACGGAGGCTCTAAACTAACCGTCCATGGCTCGGCCTGCATCACCTGAGTAGGAAGAGATCCGGGAGCAGGGGGCCAGCTGAACTGGGCTTGAAAGTGTTCCGCCCAAAGAGCCATACGGCACTCCTTATTGTGTATCAGTGCACCCGCGCGGTCTCTGATTGTTTCACTGACGTCTGGTTTCTTGGGAACAGTGGTGCGGGTCAGCTGGAAGAGCTTGCGAGAATTGCCTACTGCACCTGTCTCCTCTATTTCTTGAGCACTACTGGTCCACCAGGCTTCCTTGTCAGCATATAGGCTCCATTTTAGTTCGCGCCTAATAGCCTGACTGGTCGCATTCTGCTCAGAGCCAGCAAGGAGGTTTCTTCTAGATTCTTACAGGTTCACCGATCTCTCGGATATCCAGTGACTGGTGCGGCGACCATTGATAGCGCCACAAGTAGATGCACATACGTCGTGAATGGCGGCCGAGATCCCATTCCACTGAAGTTCGGTGTCAGTAGAACAAGCCAGTTCGGTATGCAGTGAGCCTTGATAGTCTTGCCCGAGAGCTGAGACAATGTCTCAGTTGCCAATGGGAGGAGATGATTGGTGCGCATCTCGGTAACATTCATGGAAAAACGACAGCCTACCAAAGCATGATCAGAGTAGACGCAGATACTCCAGTACGAGCTGCAATCCAGAATGGAACCACGCCATCTATAACTTATGGCTATGTGATCAATTTCGGTCCGTCGCTAGCCAGCTACAGGAGAACGCCAAGTGGCACTTCGGCGCCCACTGTGCCTAAAAGCAGAACTACTAAGAAACAACTGGTGCTCCGTACACAGTTGCAGCAGACGCTTGCCGTTGTCAGTCCGTTCGGAGTTAAGCCTATAATTATCACCCAGCTGAGCTTCTGAAGAGCTAAGACGCCCTACCTGTGCGTTCATATCCCCCGCAATACTATAATAGCTGAACTAGTAGCCATGCGTAGTAGCGCGTTCAGTTCGTCACAGAATGTGTCCCTGACAACAACTGAACTGCAGTCGGTGGGAGCATAAGCGGAAATCACAAACAAACAGCACGTTGAACTACTTCGTGAATCAACCTTAGCTGATGTCGTCAAACGGCTGTTCACCGGAATCCAATCAACCAACAATGGCACAGCGTTGGAGCTTAGAAGGATAGCTACACCATCTTAACCCGTGAGTGCCGCATCGGCGTCTCCGGATGCGTGCAACCAATATCGAGAGGATAAGCCGGGTGCAGTCAATTCAACAACCCCGTTAGGGTCATTGGTCCTAGTTTCGGACACACAACACACATCAATACCCAGTGTGTCCAAGGTGCGTGCGAGTGCAGCCTGTTGACCCGTTCGGCTTAGAGTGCGGACGTTGAATGTGGCCATGGAAACGGGATAGCGTGGCCTTATAAGGACTTCTGCCGATAGGTGTCCGGTGGGTATCGCGAGGTGGCTGCACATGGCTTTACTCCAGTGGCACTTCGCTTGCTGTCAATTAAGCTGGGAATTATAGAAGAAATATGAGTAATGGGGGTCGGGATGGGAGTAAGAGAAACAGGTGGAGAAGAAAGAAGGGAGGCGCCAGCAGTAGCATGTTTTTGCTTCTCCGCCCTGCTGTATGCAGCAGATAAGGCGACCAATGATAATCTGCGCGAAGGCCGATGCAGGATGAAGTTTATATTTGAAGAAAATGTCATGGTTGCATGTGGGCTGAGATACTGCTAGGGCGCCCAGACCTAGACAGGAGGCTGCGGGTCGCACTTGGAATACTGCGTACAGGCTTATCCTCCATGCCTCGTTCGCGACAGGATGGCAGTTGTACGGTTCTTGCAGTCTGGCACGAAAAACGTGCATGGATTAGAGAAGCTGTCGTATCCTGAAAGAGTTGGATATGTTTTCCATGTATTACAGCGATTTTTGGGCGAACTGGTCTGCGAATATTGCATACTAATGAGTCATATTGGTCTTGATTTAACTGTACTTAACCGCCAAAATCCAGTGTCAACTCTTCGTGGCCAATCCAATCTGACTGGATTAGGGCAGCTTTTCGGTTATAGGTTAATGGAACGCGCTGCCTGCAGTGGTATGATGGCACCGACGATGTAAGTTTGTATATCGACTTGGTGCCCTTGGTCTACAGTCTAAAACCTTCCTCTTCATACACTGAGCACTTCCTCCTCTATGGCCGCCAACTCTTCATTTTCACTTGCATCTCAAGCAATTTGATGGGCTTGTGTCCCCCCTTGGTTGCGTCCGTTTACTTTTATTCACGTGAGTGGTACAGCGGGAACTGCTAGTGCTGGGCACGTGGCACTGTTAGATTGACCATGTTAGTCGAATGTGTTGATTTGGCTCGGCTTTGGCAGATCACTGCATCGCACTCCCTGTTGGTACGACGTTTTCGAAAATGGAACATGCACGTGATCATCCTACTGTGCCGGTCCCACTTGAACTGAACAGAATCGCAGTTGACAGTACATGTCTCGTCAAAATTCAAAACATTAGATTAGTTGCACCTGTGATCCAGATCCGTGGACACTACGCTGTTTGCATGTCGATGGCCTCATTTAGTTCCAGCTAGAAAGAGACGAAACAGATAACCTCAAACCTTTGAACGAAATACGTGGGCCTTGATAGTTGCAACTTCACGCAAAATGGGAATACCTGTTCGACTGGGGAGACGTCTGGATGTCAGGGTTGACCAACTTATTTCCAGAATCTATGTTGCGAACTAACGATGTGATTGAATGAAACGTGTAACAAACCAACGCATTCAAATTCTATTGATTTCGTTTTGTCTTTGAATCCAGAAACTGTTGAAAAATCGGCAAGAGAGAAAGAGGAAGAACCGTAGACTAACAGGTAAAAGATGACAGTAAACAACGTACGGATTGCATTTCTCAAGCCTCTGAAATCAATGCAAAAGGAAGTGAAAGACTCGTCAATGTAAATCTTCCAAAGCTGTTTTAGGTTCTGGGTGTCCCATAATATGCATAAGCCATTAGAATGAAGCGCGACGAGTAAATCCTGGGAAATGGTTTGATCCTCGATCCAACGCAAATCTGAAGAGGTAAAGAGATAAAGACACCTACCTGACACCGGAGGCCCAGACTCACGGAATTCAGCGATAATACTGGCACGGGCGACATCCCACACAATTATTGTGCCGTTTTTGTCGACACTAGCCAGGCGGAGAAATACCCTAGTTTTGTGATCATCGTAATCTCTTTCCGGAGCCCAACGGACCTAAAGAATACTTATTCAAGCCGTACAACTCACGAAAGTAATGAGGGTTCTATGACCTTGAAGAGATTGAACGTTCTAAAAGTAAACCGTATAGAATAGGAACAAACGCGTGCAGTTTTTGGATCAATTATGATAACTGTGGTATAGCAACCACATGCAACAATTCCTTTCCAACCACTAAGTATTAAGGCTAATACAGTAATTACTAGTCAATCCCGCCTGCGGCAATGCCGGAAGTTACCAGAGAAACCACCCACGGACGCATCCACAGATGTAATATTCCTTCGGTCCGGCGTTCTGAGCTCTTCCGTGTCCAAGTAGTGTGACAAGCTGCAATGCAAAATAAATACCCCGTAGACGGCTGTACGCTCGAGCCGTCTAGTAAGAGGCCGATGTAAAGGAAGCAGCTAAGGAAGCACGGAAGAGGAAAGGAAGGGTGCCGGAGAGGAATATGAGGGTAATGATAACAGGAAGCAAAACCGATCGACCTCTTACCTGTCAACGTGTTACCGTGACGCCCGCGGACCGGCTACATTATCCCCCCCTTAGCAGGCGCAGTCCTCAGTGCCCATAATGGCCCATACCGGCATCAATTTATGTACCTGCAAGAGGCATTGAACGCGGTATAGTAGGCTCGGGAGATTCAACGACAAGCAGCACGATAGTAGAAAGTTAATTATTGCCTCAATGGGCTACAATCTAGCTAGGGTGGACTGCTGTCGTGAACTGGCAGGGTCGCCAAATTTGTAATATTCCTTCGGTCCGGCGTTCTGAGCTCTTCCGTGTCCAAGTAGTGTGACAAGCTGCAATGCAAAATAAATACCCCGTAGACGGCTGTACACTCGAGCCGTCTAGTAAGAGGCCGATGTAAAGGAAGCAGCTAAGGAAGCACGGAAGAGGAAAGGAAGGGTGCCGGAGAGGAATATGAGGGTAATGATAACAGGAAGCAAAACCGATCGACCTCTTACCTGTCAACGTGTTACCGTGACGCCCGCGGACCGGCTACATTATCCCCCCCTTAGCAGGCGCTGTCCTCAGCGCCGATAATGGCCCATACCGGCATCAATTTATGTACCTGCAAGAGGCATTGAACGCGGTATAGTAGGCTCGGGAGATTCAACGACAAGCAGCACGATAGTAGAAAGTTAATTATTGCCTCAAGGGTTACAATCTAGCTAGGGTGGATTGCTGTCGTGAACTGACAGGGTCGCCAAATTTGTAAATTCCTTTGGTCCGACGTTCTGGGCTCTTCCGTGTCCAAGGAGTGTGACAAGCTGCAATGCAAAATAAATACCCCGTAGACGGCTGTACACTCGAGCCGTCTAGTAAGAGGCCGATGTAAAGGAAGCAGCTAAGGAAGCACGGAAGAGGAAAGGAAGGGTGCCGGAGAGGAATATGAGGGTAATGATAACAGGAAGCAAAACCGATCGACCTCTTACCTGTCAACGTGTTACCGTGACGCCCGCGGACCGGCTACACAGAAAAACGCCCGACCTTGGGATCGGAGACCTAGAATTCTAGGTCAAAGTTAACCTGACTCAAGGTCTGGTAAAGCTAAAATCCAAGGCAAGATAGGAATATGTCAAATGACCATCCTGCTTATTGTACTGTCAATCTGATTGCATAATATATGCTGATGATTCGGAGCTGTGGCAAGAAGTGTCTAGGCCTGAATTTGCTGACCGACTCCAGACCATGCCAGGCCGGTTGCATTGCTAGTCAGTGCAGTGGCGACTACACTAACTATGCTACGTGTTCTGTCCTCCCAATTGGTGCTTCGGACCCCTTTGCTGTGGAACACATTGGGGGCTTCCTTCTCAGGCGAGGTCTTGAAGTCGGCCGTTGCACTTCTCCCTGAACATCATTTTCCATTACCTACTGTATATGTCTCAGTATTCATAGAGTTCATAGAGTTGTAGAAAGCAGAAGGGAAGACCCGTGTCAGCTCCATCACCCCCCGTTCATTGGCTGGATGACCTGTCGATGCTAAACTGTGTTCTCCGAGGGATTGTTGCAGCTGCAGCAAAAACAGCGGAATCCAGGCATGCTCAGCATGTACTTGTCCAATCGTTCTTTAAAACATTCCTCTGTCTGGGCACTTACCACACATTCAGGAAGATTGTTCCACTCATTCACAACCCGTGTGGATAACGCGATATCGGACCGGATATGGTTCCGCCGAGGTTTAAAAGTTTCAAGCTGTGGCCCCGTGTTGAACAATCTGTGTTGAGCTGGAAGAACTGCAGCACCTCCTTCCCCAAATCGCCCCTTAAAATGCGTCTAGTATAAATCAGATCACCACGGCGACGGCGGTAGTCCAGAGTAAATAAGTTCATACATTGGAGACGAAGGGGATAAGGTAAAACACGTAGCATAGACACAGACTTGGATCCGCGCCTCTGAACCTTCTCAATCAACTCACATTCAAATTTCGTGAGTGGGTGTATGGCAGGTAGGCCGTATTCCAGTATTGGACGAACGTGGGAGGAAAACAGGAGCCTGAAGTTCTGCGGAGTCAATTTGTAAAACGACCTTCGTATGGCACAGAGCATCCTGGTGGCAGATGCTACCTTCCGCAACGTGTCCTGGGTTGTTCTTAGGTCTGGAGAAATAAGTACACCCAAATCCTTCTCACCAACCACATTCTTCAACAGAAAACCACCGATGTGGTAAGCACCGAAAGGTTCCTGATCACCGATCGGGAGAACACAGCACTTATCACGATTGATAGGCATTTGCCACTTGACCGACCAATCGTGCAGCAGATCGAGCGTCAGCTGCAACCTGTCAGCATCTTCAAGCCTGGATACTTCCGACCAAAGTTTAAGATCATCAGCATAGATCAAGCAGTCGATTTGGAGCACCTCCGGGAGATCGTTGATAAAGATTTTGAATAGTTCGGGACCAAGTACGGAGCCTTGTGGAACCCCACTGGTCATAAGAACAGGACCAGAGTCAACTTCGTTAACTCTCACCTTCATACTACGGTTATCTAGGAAATCCGCGATCCAGGCGAGCAATTTACCAGCGATGCCAATCTGTCGAAGTTTGATAAGAAGTCGCTTGTGTGGAACCCTATCAAACACCCTGCTAAAATCCACAAAAACTACATCAAGTCGATGACCAGCATCCACTGACTGCGCCCATTTTTCTGAGGCAACAAGCAGATTGGTAATGCAAGAGCGTGCCCTCCGAAATCCGTGCTGAGCAGGAGAGATGACGTCCAATTTCTCAAGGTGAAGATGTAAGGCCTGTTTCAAAATCCTTTCCATGGTTTTACAGAGGATTGATGACAGGCAAATCGGTCGGTAGTTCACTGGATCTTGGCGATTCCCACCTTTATACATGGGTTTCACATTTGCTTTCCATTTAGGTGGGAGACGACCTGTTTCAAGTGAGCTACGAAAAACTTGACTAATTGGTGCAGCAATGAACTCCGCCACCTCTTTGAGGAACAAGGGATGTAAGCCATCGGGACCCGGTGAAGAACTCGAGTTCAAGTCAAGAAGCAGTTCCAATACTCTGTCAGTGGTAATTTCAACATGCTCTAATGGACAGGGGTGACAGAGAGTGTCCTCAACAGCTAATGGCACCTCCGTCGTATACACAGAAGAATATTGCGAAGCTAGTAGACAAGCTTTCGCCATGTCATCATGAAGTATGGTGTCCTCTTTGCTTGAATACATTGCGGGTATACCGTTGCCAGCTTTGGTACTTCTTTTTAAGTATGCGAAAGGCTTTTTCGGATTAACCACAGATTGCTCGGCCGGAAGGTGCTCATATAGTTCTCGCTTCCCGCGCTTTCTCAGCATGTATGTAATCTCAGCGGTCTAGTAACTAGACATAGAGCCAATAAAAACCATGGAAATCAGTGGATAGGAGAGTCATTGCGTTATAATCATCGTGCATGCTAGTTGAGGTGGCAACACACTTCAGCTAATATGCCGCAAGAAAATGGAATATTTTGACAAAAACAGAACAAACATTTTAGTTTGTTGTCACACGCCAAATTTCTCTTTTATTGTCATTTCAATGTTGGTAGTATTAAACATGTGAATCAATGCAACACTGTACACAATTCTTCCACTGATTCCGGTTGCGAGCCATGTCTTCAAGAGTCCTAAGCCATTGGCACTCCCGTCGCAACGAGACTGGACCTTAACGTGGTGCGACGGTTTGCGTACCTCATTGACCCATTGAGCTATACTGGGTGATGCCTCCGAGCATCTTGAGAGCTACTCCTACCAGGTTGGTCAATGGTGAGAGGTCAGACAAACTCAGTCTCCTGGTCCTCCAGGTTGGGGGTTTGAAATGGGATGGCGTCCATTTCTGTAAAACTATATCACTGCCACCCCGCTGCCTTGCGGACAGGCTTTTGAGCCAAAGGCTTTGGATGAGGACCCTAATCGTTCTCCTGTCTAGGTCTGGGCGCAATGGCAGTATCCCAGCCCACATACAACCATGACATTTGCTTTAAACATAAACTTCATCCTGCATCGGCCGTCGCGCAGATTATCAAGCGTCGCCTTATCTGCTGCATACAGCAGGGCGGAGAAGCAAAAACATGCTACTGCTGGCGCCTCCCTTCTTTCTTTTCCACCTTTTTCTCTTACTCCCATCCCGGCCCCCATTACTAACCTTCCTTCTATAATTCCCAGCTTAATTGACAGCAACCGAAGTGCTACTGGAGTAGTACCGTCTGCGGCCACCATCCCACAGCACCTATCGGGCGCCTATCGGCAAAAGTCCCTTATAAGGCCACGCTGTCCCGTTTCTATGGCGACATTCAACGTTCGCACTCTAAGACAAACAGGCCAGCAGGCTGCACTCGCACGCACCTTGGATACACTGGGTGTTGATGTGTGTTGTGTGTCCGAAACTAGGATTAATGACCCTAACGGGGTTATTGAGTTAACTGCACCCGGCTTATCCTCTCGTTATTTGTTGCACGCATCCGGAGACGCCGATGCAGCACTCACAGGTCAAGCTGGTGTAGGTATCATTTTCAGCTCCAAGGCTGAGTCATCGTTGGTTGATTGGATTCCGGTGAACAGCCGTTTATGTGCAGCCCGTTTGACGACATCAGCTAAGGTGAATTCGCGAAGTAAAACAAAACGCTGTTTGTTTGTGATTTCTGCTTATGCCCCCACCGACTGCAGTTCTAATGCAGTCAAGGACACTTTCTATCACGAACTGATCACGCTGCTATGCAGTGCTACTAGTTCAGATATTATAGTACTTGCAGGGGATATGAACGCACAGGTAGGGCGTCTGAGCTCTTCAGAAGCTCAGCTGGGTGGTAAGTATGGACTTAACTCCGAACGGACTGACAACGGCGAGCGTCTGCTGCAACTGTGTGCGGAGCGCCAGTTGTTTCTTACTAACACTGCTTTTAGACACAGTGGGCGCCGAAGTGCCACTTGGCGTCCACCTGTAGCTGGGCAGCGATGGACCCAAATTGACTACATAGCCATAAGTTACAGGTGGCGCGGTTCCATACTGGATTGCCGCTCATACTGGAGTACCTGTGTCGACTCTGATCATGCCTTGGTGCGCTGTCGTTTCTCCATGAACTTTACCGGAAGGCGCACAAAGCGTCTCCCCCGATTGGCAACGGAGAAATTGTCCCAGCCTTCTGTCAGGCAAGCCTATCAAGAAGCACTGCATAGCGAACTCTCGCTGTCCTGTCCTAATGACACTGAACTTCAGTGGAATAGGATCTCGGCCACTATGCACGACGCAGGAGCATCTGTTTGTGGCACTATCAGTCGTCATCGCACCAGTCACTGGATATCCGAGAGGTCCGTGAACCTTTTGGAAGCTAGAAAGCACCTCCCGGCTGATTCTGAACACAATATGACCAGACGGGCTATTAGGCGTGAACTAAAGCGGAGCATACGTGCTGACAAGGAAGCCTGGTGGACCAGTCGGACTCAAGAAATGGAGGAGGCAGGAGCAGTAGGCAATTACCGGAAGCTCTTCCAGCTAATACGCACCACTGGTCCGAGAAAATCAGGCGTCAGTGAGAATCAGCGACAGAGCGGGTGCGCTGATACACAATAAGGAGCGCCGTATGGCTCGTTGGGCGGAACACTTTCAAGCCCAGTTCAGCTGGCCCCCTGCTCCCGGATCTCTTCCTACTCAGGTGATGCAGGACGAGCCATGGACGGTTAGTTTAGAGCCCCCGTCGGAGGCCGAGGTCCGAAACGCGATCACAGCCCTTAATCGTTTTCGTGCCGCTGGCCCGGATTCCCTCTCACCTGCACTATTTAAGGATGGAGGTGAGGTCCTCTACAAAGCACTGACCTCCCTATTCGAACGTATCTGGAACGAGGAGAGTGTGCCGGCTAATTGGGGCGAATCGATTATAGTGGCAATATACAAAAAGGGTAGTCGCACAGACTGTGCGAACCATAGGGGTATTAGCCTAACGCCAGTTGTGACAAAGTTACTGGCCTCGATTATCGTTCGTCGCCTCACTGCAGAACGGGAATCTCGGATTAGAGAAAAGCAAGCCGGTTTTCGCCCAGGACGTGGCTGTATAGATCATATATTCACTTTGCGGCAGGTGCTAGAGCAGCGCCACGCATACCGCAGACCGACAATAGCTGTGTTCCTCGATTTCAAGAGTGCGTTCGATTCAGTCGATCGATCGATTCTGTTCGAAATACTTGCGCGGAAAGGTGTTCCCACGAAATATGTGAACATCCTTCGTGCTCTATACTCGAACACTACAGGCCGCGTCAGGGTCTACGGTGCCCTATCGGATAGCTTTTCGACTACAAGTGGCGTTCGTCAGGGTTGTCCGATTCCCCCGTTTTTGTTCAATTTCGTCGTGGATTCTATCATGGAGTGTTCCCTTGCGGAATATCATGATGTAGGCGTTGAAGTGCTGCCTGGTGAAATGTTAGTTGATCTAGATTATGTGGACGATATCGTCTTGCTTTTCGACAATGTTGAGCCGGCACAATCAAACCTGAACAGCCTATCCAGAGTGGTCCCATTATTTGGTATGCACTTCGCACCTTCAAAGTACAAAGTGTTGCTGCAGGACCACCAGCCACTTGATGACCCCTTGACGCTTGGTAACGAGGAACTCGAGGTGGTTGATCATTTTACTTATCTTGGCAGCTGCATCAGCAATGATGGGCGCATAGAAACTGACGTCAGCTCACGCATTGCAAAGGCCAGAGCTATCTTCTTGAACCTGCGTCATCTTTGGCGACAGAAGGGAGTTTCCCTCCGTACGAAAGGCCGTGTATACAAGGCCACAGTGAGGGCCGTTCGGCTCTATGGCAGTGAGACTTGGCCCCTTCACTCTGAAGATCTGAGGCGCCTTCAAGTCTTTGATCATCGTTGTCTGCGAAGCATTGCTGGTGTCGGATGTCACCAGCGTGTCCGCAACGATGATGTGCGTGGGCGAGGACTGCATGGTGATAATCATGATAGGTCCCTAGAACAACAGATAGCACTGAATAAGTTGCGTTGGCTCGGGCACGTGCTACGCATACCTTGTCACCGCTTACCTAGGAGGGCCTAGTTCAGTCTACCAGGTGTAGGATGGCGCAAGGCTCGAGGTGGACAGAAGTTGACTTGGCAGCGGGAAATGAAGTCACTGACGACCAAACTGGGTGCCGTTGGTCCGTCCCGCCTTCCGGGTTGGAGTCTACGTGACTCACATTGTGCTTGGCTCGAGACTTCTCAGGACATGGCTTGCAACCGACACCAGTGGCGCGTCTGCTGCCGTCTCCTAATCGGATTGTCTGTTTAAAGTGTGTTTGGTGCTGAGTTATCAGCGGGGTAATGGCTGATTATGACGCGTGGCAGTGAAAGCCGCAAGGAAGCTGTCTCGCCGATGCTGCCTTATCTTTGCACGATAGCCAGCTGTTTTTGACGGTATGTTGTCTACACAAGGTGTAAGCGCCTTGAGCCTGAATGTTTGCTTAGGGCATTAAGGTTTTCAGGTAAGTCCCCCTTCTCTCCCTCTTCTTATTCTTTATTTCATAGGTCCTCATGGTTGTATGGTAGCGAAGCATCAGTTCAAATGGCTGATGTACTGCTGTTGATGATGATGATGATGCTGACAGTCAAGTCCACAAAAAGGAGACTACACAGTGATCACTTTTGTCAAGAGGCCGAAGAATGCTAGAGCGGAAACATCTGATGAGCTAGGTGTGAGCACAAGGTCAAGGATGTGACACATGGCCTGGAAAAAACGGGTAGGGGATAAAACGTGTTGCGTTAGATTACATTCGAGGGCTATTTCTAACAAACGTGTGTCAAAAGAATCAGGAAATAAGTTACAAGGAAGCGCCTCCCAGTCTACGGCTGGAGCATTGAAGTCACCCACAATCAATCTTTGCCTCCCCCGTGTATCCTCTTACAGGCTATCAGGTGGGATCCTGACCCCAAGGGTGATCTGTAGATAACGCCGACTATGAGCGGTCGGAACCCATCATGAACCCTACTCCAAAGAATTTCCGATCCTCCATCGAGATCACACATGGCTTCCACTGTGTGAACTTTAAAGTCTGACTTCCAGTAAAGTGCAACAACACGGGGTAGTTGATACCCTGGAATAAATACCTGCGAGTCCGAAATATCCGAGGATAGCCAAGTCTCCGTAAAAGCCATCAGATCGGGTTCATGCTCCGAGGTCATGAGCATTATCTCATCCAATTTGTTTCTCAAACTACGCACGTTCGCCGATATCCCACGCAATCCACTCCTGATTCTCAGTGCACCGGGAGTACGAAAATTGTTCTCCACCGAGTCCCAGGGATTCTTTTTACTACTCGAAAATCCACAATGTGAAGGTCGTTTTCACCAGCAGCTCGTAGTTCGTCAACGGCCTGCTTCATTTTAACTCGATCTTCTGGGGAGAGGTCTCTCAAAACATAGAACGTTTCTCCTTTCAAACGTGAGGTTCGCTGGAGGATACGGCGACATTCCCCTTCATCCTGACAGACCACCTTTAGGGGGCGAACTTTCGAGGAGTCATCCTGCTTCCTACCGAGGCGAAAAGCGGAAATGAAGTTTTTGCCCTAGCATCGAACAGTAACGAAACCATCCGCCGCAGAAACGTTTGGCCCTCCAATACCCTATCAGCCGAGGATTCCTTAATAGACTCAGGGGGGCGTTTACGATGATCAGACATCGTTCCCTCTCGGGAAATCGGCTTTTTTCATTTTGATGCGGCTTTTGCATGTAAGGTTTTGCCTTGATTATATTCTCCAATTTATTCACTTTATCGATAACATGATTTAATTGTGGCTACGAAGAGTTCGAATTAGACCTAGATTTTACAGCCTTCGTCTTCCGATTATTTAGCGGAGTCTCTGGGATCATGGGTACCGGAGTTACGCTGCTACACGCTACCACTGCATAAGTCCTTTCCTTGCGTTCTTTGAACTGCCGAACAATGGACGATGGTTCTGGGGATGAAGTTGAAAGAACTAGAGTTTGCTTTGGAGGGGATGTGTCCGGGCCAGAAGCAGATGAAAGCAAAATAGGGAGCAGCGGTTCATCATTTTTTCTTTTGCACAGAATGGAGATATGAAGGACATTGAATGATTGGAGGTAGCCCATCCGAAACACGCCTGACACTCAGCCCAGTCCGACAACGGTTACAAATAAAGATGACGACTGAGGAAATGGTCCTTTGCAGTGGATCGTATAGATCTGGGCCGATGTTACAACATGCAATGTTAAGCCACCCTTCGCAGAAGGATCATTGAACGGCCTTCGAGCGAGAAGTGACAGCCTTACAACAATCCAAGCATTTTGAGGACATTGTATCCCTTATTCAGTAAATTCAGAGTAGACCCTCAAGACGGGAACGAAACGCAACGGAGCAGGCTATCCGCAGCTGAAATACGGGGAGAGAGCAACATAACAACAACAGGTATTTTGTTAACTCAACTTCTAAGGTCACTGCCACCCTTTACTATATCCAGCATCGAATAGGTACACAATATATCGCGTACGATCCTCGACATATTATTGCTGGACACAAAGTTCTATGTCAGTTTCACGAGTTTGCGCAGAACGAATAAGCGTAGCTTTCATTCATTGAGTGCATTGAGTGGTAGAGAGCAGAAGGGGGGTCCGCGTCAGCTCCTTCGCTTCCCGATCTTCCAAGGATTGCAGGCGAGTTGGCTGTCATAGCTCAGGATGTAATATCAGCCCTGCAGGATCCTGGAGTACTCAGTAGGAAGATGTCTAGCAAACGTTTGAAACTCGCTTCTGATTGCGCATTGACAATCGGGTCCGGCAGTCGGTTCCAATCATTAATCACTCGAGTAGAGAGAGCAACATCTGAGCGGACTTTGAGCCTCCTCGGTTTAAAAAGCTTCCAGCTGTGACCTCGAGTCGAGCTGCCAAGTCTTAGCTGAAAGAACTGCCTTAGCTCGTTTCCCAGTTCTCCTCGTAGGATGCGCCTGGTATAGATGAGGTCTCCGCGACGTCGGCGATAGTCTAAGGGAAAAAGGTTCATCTTCTGTAGGCGGGTGGGGTACGGGAGGTTGCGTAGCCCAAGGACAAATTTCGAGGCTCGTCGCTGAATTTTTTCTATCTTGTCGCTTTCATGTTTAGATAAAGGGGCTATTGCCGGATGTCCGAATTCAAGAATGGGACGGATATGGGAGGTGAAGAGAAGTCTAAATATCTGCGGCGTCATGTTAGAGAGTGATCTCCTTATGGCGCCCCACATCCTGTTCGCCGCAGCAGTTTTCATTAACGTGTCAAGGGTCGTTTTGAGATCAGAGGAGATTATTGTCCCCAGGTCCTTTTCCTGTGTGGCAATCTTGAGTAGGTGCCCGCCAATGTGATAGATGCCCAGTGGTTCAGCAGCACCTATAGAAAGGACTGAGCATTTATCTTTGTTGACCGGCAAACCCCACTTGATAGACCAAGAGTGTAGTAGATCAAGCGTTTCCTGTAATTGGTCGGCGTCTTCGAGGCGGGACACTTCCGACCATAGCTTGAGATCGTCTGCATAGATCAGACAGTCCGTTTGTAGCATACTTGGTAGATCATTGATATATATCTTGAACAATTCCGGTCCGAGAACGGAGCCTTGTGGTACGCCACTATACATAGGCACGGGGAATGAGAGGGTATCGTTTACTTTGACTTGCATGTTCCGGCCTTGCAAGAAGTCACTGATCCATAGTAGGAGGTTCCCTGTCACGCCAATTCCGCCGAGCTTAGAGAGTAGTTCCTGATGTGGGACTCTGTCAAAAGCTTTGCTGAAGTCGATGAAGACCACATCTAAACGTTTTCCAGCGTCCACTGATTTAGCCCACTTCTCTCTAGCGACCAACAGGTTAGTGATGCAGGAGTGCCCCTTTCGGAAGCCATGCTGAGTGACTGAGGTGAAGTTCAGATCTTCGCAGTGTCGGTGGAGAGCAGATTTAATGAGCTTTTCCATGATCTTGCAGGCGACCGACGTCAGGCAAATTGGCCGATAGTTCGCAGGGTCCTGGCGGTTTCCACCTTTGTATTTCGGCATAACTACACCCGTCTTCCAATCGACAGGTAGTCGACCAGCTTTAAGAGAGAGCTGAAAGATTTGACAAAGTGGGACGGCAATGAATTCTGC